>JAMJFZ010000239.1:36970000-37570000 GCA_026225945.1 Cricetomys ansorgei | reverse complement strand
TGCTGAAGCTGGGGTGTAGCTCAGGAGAATGCTTGTCTAGTACGCAGGAGGTCACGGCTTGATCCCCAGGAATATAAGCAGAAAAGCAGAGGAAGAGACGCGACCCAGGTCCACTTCGGAAAAGTAGTCAAAGACATATACCAAAATGCAAACCTCCCTAAGTCATAGAAATAGTCAGGACAGACGCAAAGAAAGGGTGTGTCAGGGTGAAGTATGCTGTCAATTTGACACTGGCTCTATCATATCTGTTTGGTGACTTTGCTGTTGGTATGTGGGAGAGATGTTGATAACATCTCACACATGTGTATTCTGAATTTAGAAAAGCCCAGAGAGCTTCCAAGAATCAGGTTACCTTTTTATTTCCTTTCAAAATATTTTGAGGCACGAAGCAGGCAAATAGCACGCGAATTCTACAACAGTCAAAACGAAGAAAACTTCAAACGAAGGGCCAGCTGATCACTTGGAAATGCCTGGTTGGAATACTGTTTTGCAACATTTTCCTTAGTGGGATGACGTCTTCTCATTTAAGTTATCTATTTTGCATTGTATAGGCTGTTTGATACATAATATTCTTCCTAGGAACACTGCAATACAGATATTTATATAAAGTATTTTTTAATAAAGATTTTATTAATTGACATAGTAATGTGTAAGAGTTAAAACTATATAGAATTCTTGTTTTTAAAAAAGTTGATTCTAGACTAAAAACACAAACAATAAATTATAGGCTACCCAGGAGCATTAGGAACTGAGCATGGACCCTCTGTATTTAACATTTCCCACGAGGGTAGCAGAGATATTTTTGTGGGATTATTTCTTCATTTCCAAGGGGAGGCTAGGGTTGGGACACCCAATCCTTAATGTGCAATAAAATGAAATGGCAATTTTCCAAGAGCTGTGAGACGGCAGCTAATTAGCACATTAATTTATATAAATAAAATTCTCTTTGCTGTTCCCCAGTGTTCTGCCTGAGAAATGCAACAAGATGAATGAACACAACAAATCACAGTGAAATTTACAGGCTTGGAGAAAATGAAACAGAAATAATCCCTTGACCTTGTTCCAACTTTTCTGCCTCTTCTCCATCAGGACCACTATTTTTCAGAGCCCTAAATATGTGTCCATCATTCTGCAAGACTTCAAATCTAAGGAGTCATCCACAGGGAAGGGAAACCTACTTTTATACTGCAGGCCTATCTTCCTGGATATAACACCTATAACCACAATTCGGAGGAAAATTTCAGACCTAAGATTTGTCTTTGAGTTTTTGTTACATAATCTTATTGACAAAAGCATCAACTTTTTTTATTAAAAAATAATTTTCCTGGCCTACAAATATTTGGTTCAGTTATTTTTATTTTTCTATTAATTACTTTTTGTGGTTGATCTAGTTTATAAAAATAAAAACGTCTCTCAAGGCCAGTCTTTCTCAATCTTCCTAATGCTGCGACCCTCATGGTCCTCAGCTTGTGGTGGCCCCCAACCATAAAGTTATTTTCGTTGCTACTTTGTAACTGTAATTTTGCTACTGCTGTGAATCATAATGTAAATATCTGATATGTAGATGCTCTTAGGTGACCCCTGTGAAAAGTTCCTTCGACTCCCCCAAAGGGGTCGCAACCCACAGTTAAGAACCACTGCTCAAGGCCAAGGAAATATTTTAACTGAAATTGCTAGTTGAATAGAAAGACAAAGTCCTACCTAGATATGATAGGATTACATAATGACAAACACAGATACAGACACACACACACACACACACACACACACACACACACACATATATATATATATATCTTTCATAAAGGGGGATATAAAAATATAAGAAACATCTAGTTATTAAATAAATACCTTAACTCAATAAAAACTTATTATTGAACAACAGTGACCAAGACAAAGTTACTGAGTCTATGGAACATGTCACGCTGGACATCACTAGCAATTAAATAAAATGTGCAGATGTGATTTAATCTCTTATAGTCTCGTCAAGACTATAAAGAATGGACAGCTAGAGGACTAGAGACTGAGACCAATGTATGAGGAGGTCTCTAGCGGTATGTTATGAATAGAGGTTGAAGACTTGGTGCGTGCTCAGGAACCTCAGCACTGGGCAGAAGAAAATTATAGCCAATGACTAAGAGCAATATCAGCCTACACTGAGTCAGGAGCCATGGTGTGTGGACTGGGGAATAAGGTAGAAGGAGGAGGAGGAGGAAGAGGAGGAGGAGGAGGAAGAGAAAGAGGAGGAGGAGGAAAGAGAGGAGGAGGAGGAGGAAGAGGAGGAGGAAGAGAAAGAGAAGGAGGAGGAAAGAGAGGAGGAGGAGGAGAAAGAGGAGGAGGAGAAAGAGGAGGAGGAGGAGAAAGAGGAGGAGGAGGATTAAAGAGAAGAGGAGGAGGAGGAGGAGAAGACATGAAGTTTGGAGAGGGATAGAGCTTTTTTCCTGTAGCAAAAGATGCTTACAGGAGGACCAGGGGGAACGCTACTTTTGTATACTACAAAAACGAGATTTTGGTGTCATTTTTAAATATCCTAGTTTTATGAACAATAAAGCTGTTCCCAAACCCAGGAGACATATTCCTTCTGCTGGAATCGTTCCCCTTCCAGCTGTAAATCAACCTCCTGGGAAGAACCTATACTTAACCTATACTGGTTAATATTTTCCTTTGAAGTAGACCTTGCCGAAACTGTTCTTTTGACCCCAAAAATTTGTTCATTGGCTACAAAGCAAACATTGCTTTGCTTACACAGAAATGAAAACATGTAGATTCAGAGAGGAACAGTTTCATAATGACACAGAAGGAATATGTTGACTCTTAATCCTTACGTGTTTGTGTAATGATTGTACTGAATCCTTGGCTCACTTCTGTCACTCTTTGTTGTGATGTTCCTTTACTTTGTTCTAAAACCTGTGCTGGATTGAGAAAACTAGAGAGCATTGTATCCGGCTAATAAGTGAGCTTTGTGGTATGGACAGACATAAACATTGAAGGTTTGGCGCTCACTGGATCTTTTTCTGAGTATTTCACAACACACGAATCATTTTTTCCTCAAACTCCACTATATTTTATTTACATAAAGTGTTTTCTTTATTATTTTTGTTTGTTGTTGCTATTATTATTATTATGTTTTTCGAGACAGGGTTGTAGAGGAATGGTTGGATTTTTTTATGTTAAGAAAAGCTTTTTGGTTTGACTGACTAGTCACTAGAGGTTTGTGTTCGCACCCCAGCTGTGGTGAAGTTGTTCACTAGCTGGAATTGGAATGCCTGACGCAGGTGGCTATAATTTGGTTGGGTGTAGTGGTTCTGGCACCTGTAGCTTGTCTTTGGGATTGCATGCCGCATGGGTTTATCAGAACTTTTGGCTTAGGGCATAAAAGATCCAAAGCCCCGGCAGTCGATGGACGTTGGTTGGTGGTTGGTTGGTTGGGTTTGTGTTGTTAGTAAGTGAGATAATTCCTGAGAGAACAAAGGTTGGAGAGATTCAAGCTTAGGACAGCCTAAAAAGAGGCTGTGGAAATTTCTATCTTTCTCTCTTTCTGTATAAAGGCCACTTGTAAAAGCTGTGAAGATTTCTATCATTCCTTTCTCCTTCCCTAAATTGAGGGTAAAAGATTGTAGTGTACTGCTACACAGGGTTTCTCTATTATAACTCTGGATGTCTTGGAACTCACTCTGGAGACCAGGCTGGCCTTGAACTCACAGAGATCTACCTGCTTCTGCCTGCCAAGTGTTGGGATTAAAGGTGTGCACCACCACTGCCCAGCCAGGGCTTTCTTTTTTTTAATGGATTAAGGTATCCAACTCTATCCCTTACTCAGGTAAGTGGCCTAGAAAAGTCAAAGGAGGCCAGCTGGCAAATCGAGAAGGCTTAGCCTCTGGCCACCAGAAAGGCTAGAATGAGAAGCAGTTACAAAATCTGTAAAGGAAAAGCAGAGGTCATGAGGACGTATTTAGTTTTAGCACTATCCAGTTTGAATTACATTAAAAAGTTGAAAAACATATTGAATGGCTTTCAAATACAAAAGAAACATAGAAACAGTGGTAAATAAAATTCAGTATAATCTCTCTTTTCCAAATCATGCTTGGATTATTAAAAATAAACATTTGAATAGTTACTATCTATAGCCAAGAGGTAATAATAAAATGCCTAAAAAACAGCTTGAATGTCTTAGCAACATAAACATTTTCTTCTAGAAAACAGAACAGTTCTACATTCTTTATTAATTTCCAGTTTATTCTTAAGTGTATGGCAAAGCTCTTACCATTGCTGGTCAGTAGTAATAAATTAAAATTAGCAAGAGTATAAAGACATGATATGTTTAAAATATCTATTTTTAACTCTATTAGTAAAATTTAAGGATCTATGATTTGTTCTCTTGCAACAAAACAGTATTAATCTATGTTTACAATATGATTTCAATTGAGAATAGATGTAAAATTGCATCTGAATTTACATTTCTTCCCAAGTTCTTTCTTTGTTGGTGATACTTTGTATCTCTCTTTCATATTTTTCCAATCAGATTAAAGACTACCTATCCTCACTCCATAGAAGTGAGTAAATAAAATAAATACAGAATTTACCCTCATTGCATAGCTGACTTCTTGGGTTAGGAAAAGTACATTATGTAATTTCATTCAAACTAATTGTTACATGAACTTCACTATATATTTTCCTGGCTTTCAGTCATTTAAAAATGCAAATTCTTCTATGTTTTATAAGTTTTATAATTTAATAAAAGATATCTGAAACCATAATCTGAAGTGTTGTCATTCGTGGTTTTTCTAGAGGCTCTATCAAGGATCAAGGACTGTCATAATCACAAGTCTCATGATATTGTTACGGCCCCTTTTACTTTATTCAAGGATTATAATCCAGTAACCACAAGGCTTTAGTGGGACTCTTAAGAGAATTGAGAAAGTGTGGATCAGTGAAAAGAGACATTAAGCAGTCCATGGCTCTGGTCTCAGCCCCGAGATTGGCTGGGATGCTCTCTGGATAGATAATTTGAGAGTTTTCCACAATCAGATGCAGACCCCTCTGCATTAACTTAATGACAAAGATGCAGTTCAAATGAAAGAAGATTATGTCATGTTTTATAATCACGAAGCCATGGGCCTCTTTAGACTGCCTACATGCTTTTAATAATAAATAAACTGTAAACTATAACATCACATCTTTGCCTCTACATTGAACATGATCCCACAACCCCACTTCTTTGTATCCTTGTGAGTGTTCTTGGGAGCAACAGAAATTTTCCAGCCACATAATCTCCTCTTTGCATTATTTTTTATGCATAGCAGAGCTGATGCTGTCCATTGGATGTGTAGTTATGAAACAAGCCTCCTCTACACTGAAAATAAGGAATTCTAAGTTAATTCCCTTTGCCAATTACAGTATTTCAGAAGACTAATCCTCAACTAGAACAGCTATTTTAATATTCAAATGGAATAGTATAAATGCCAAAACAAAATTATTTCTAGGTAAGTTTATCCATATTAATTTAATCAACTTTCGAATAACCATATCAAGATGGGGTGAGATGAGGGAGAGGGATGGGGGAGAAATGATGAAGATTTTGTATGCACAGATTACAAAAGATGAATTACTAATGGTACCTGGGAGAACCCCTTAGGTAGGTACAACAAGATTCTGACTTCCATCCTAATCCGAAAGAGGCTGAGCCAGGCCCCTGGGTACACTGGCATGACTGGGGTTCACTGTCTGCACTGTGCTGGAATTTTGACACTGGAGAGATCACCCAAGCTAAATCCCTGTGTGTCTTCATTTAGAGGGTGCTCAGAGGATTAGCTTACACCATGCTTCTCTTTCATTCATACCGGACCCCAGGAACCTGGCACAACATTTATCCCCTTGGCCAGCAGAGAGCTGCCCTTGAATCCCAGCTCTGGCCACGGTTGTGTTTATCCTTAGCATCTGGTTTCAGTTATCTTTTGTGCCATTTTGGACCACGGTCTCTCTGTTTCATTCAGTGATTTTTTCCCATTACAGAATGGAAAACAGGGCCATGAAGAGGTGGCACAATGTGGCGAGGCTTAGCTTCCTCCCTAGGCCTGTGGAACTTAATTATTACACTTTGTTTGCCAACTATTTCTTGGCGTCTCACTTAATTTGGGGACTTGCCTAAGCGTTTAATTGAACTTGGAGAACTCCCTTCAAATATTTATCGCCACTTTTCTCATTCTCCTCCTGTCATAGAATGATTGTACACCAGATTTCAGATCACATGCACTTTTCCTCCACCCTGAAACACGTGTTAATGTTTTTCTAAGTATAGGCCCTCAAAACTTGAATTCTAATAAGATTTTGTTATTTAAAAATTGTACTTACTCTCTTTGTCTAAACTCTTTCTTGTCTCGTTAGGGCAAAATAATTTTGCACATTCTTTGTCCATAAACTTTCTATTTCTCCATTTGATTCAACTGTCTCTTGCCCTTCTAATCAGTTTCTTATATAAAAATAGACATTGCTAAGAAAGGGCACTATACATATCCTCCTCATGACATATATGAAGCTCTGCTCTTCAGCCCGGACAACGCTTACCTGCTCGGGGGTTTTACTCCCAATTAGACTTAATGTGCTTTTAAATGTCAACAGCTTCTAAAAGTTTTTATCACAGTTATTTACTTCTTTTCTCATTCATCTCTCTTCTGGACATGGGTCCTTCCACAACTCGGCTTAGCTCCATAGAGCATCATTTCTCTGACTAATGTCCCCAAGTCCACATCCATTTTTTCCCCTGAGCTACCACCTTTAAATCCTAATGCTAGAAAAACCTGATCGCATTTCTTTTTCGCTCTGGTCCTCTGAGGGAACTTTCCTGAATGCACAAACATTTATATACCAATTGTAAAAATACTGTTCAAAAATTCAAACAAAGGCTATCACGTTTAGTGACACAGAAGACGGTCACACAATTCATTTGCATTCAAGCAAGATCCAATACAGCATTGCGTAGCCCAGTGTGTACACAAGGGTGGGTTTGCGACTATCTCGTTGTCATCTCGTTTAAGGCGTTTCATGTGACAGACATCACTCTGGTCTGAGACGGATAACTTTAAAACGCCATTTTCCCACCTTATCCTATTTATATTCGTCACTCTGGACCTCTGTGGGAAGGACAACCTGACGCCCCGTTGCTCTTTCATGTGTTCTCCAACGCCTTTGAGATTACAGTGCTGTTCATCGCTGAGGTTCTTTGTCTTTCAGCTCCCTTAGTGTTCCCACTACATTTTCCAGATGTTTATTGAACAGGAGCAGCTTCAGAACATGTGGGCAGCATGTTCTGAGGAAGACAGAGAATATGCAAGGGCGCAGGTAGCTTATTCTGAGTCGAGGGCTTATGGCCACTTCCCAGTAGTTGACACTACACAGGGACATCATTTCAAACCAAGCGAGTATTTCTTTCTCTGTTGCGGCAGAGAAAAATACAAGGTTAGCTTGTCAGTGGAGGCTGGCTCGCACATGCTCCTTTACCTTATGTTTCTCTTTCGCTGTAAAGAGATAGTGAGCGTGAGTTATCATAACAGGTACCAGAGCACATTCCATTAACTCATTTGATGCCTTGCCAAGCCGCCGTCTCCGCCGGTGTGCTTTCAAGGATGACGTCACTCGGGTTTCCAACGGGTGCTTCAGATGGGCTGAGAAGAACTTAAGATTTCCGAAATCAGGTGACATCTACCTCTACTGTTGGAAACTGCTATTGAAATCCTTTCTTCCCAGGCCTGTGATCCAATTAATAGAATCTCTTCCCAGCCCCATGTCCCTGAGAGATAAGCTTGATTCACACCAGAGATCTGGATAGAATGAGTAGTGGCGTGGAAATGGTTGGCCACTATGTACTTCCTAAGCATGAGAAGAAGAAACGCCACCCCCTCCCGTTGTCTTTACACAGATGCTGCTTCTCACTCCAAATAGAGGAGTCGGAAACTTCAAGGAAATCAGTGTTCAATCACAGCCAATGCAATCTGAACAATCATCCAAAATCGTACAGATGTGACAGGTCTAAGCACCGCGATTTGAAACGGAAGTGGGGAAGCAGTTTAACGTTGCCTGAAAGCTTGCCGTGTTTTAAGCCACTGGATACTTGACACACATTTCCTAACATTCTAACTCTCGCCCCAGAACCTCCCTACCTGGCACCCATCCAGGTTAGGAGCCAGCCTGATATTAACCTCACAGGGCTTCTTAAATCAGTATGTAGGAATTCTCTGACAGAAACAGGAGTACAGGTTGATCTTCCAACCCTCATGATGTTTCATTCTCAAGTAAGAACAGTGCGTTTGGTTCCCTTTGTCCTCAGCTGAGGGTGATAACTGACAATTCTGTAACTAAGGTGAAAAGTGAATTTAAACAGAGGTAAGTGTTGTGGTCCCCTTGGACGAGATTTGTAAACTCAAGGTCAGATGTGTGATTTCATGCACCACGCCGCAGTTAGCACAGTACGGCAGGTGTTACTGGGCAGAAATTCCTGACACAAAATATTTTATGAAATAAAATTTAAACTACTAAAACAGCATTTTTTAATGATTTAGAAGATGGTATCTATAAGAAAATAAATAATAAACTTCTATAAACAAAAATAAGCAATAGGGGAAATATAAAAAGATGTTTTAGCATTGAACTCGCTGTTGTATCAATTGTTGCAATAAACTATTAGCTGTTTACACTATGTAAGAGTCCCCCCAAAATGGAGTTTCTTCAGATTATACCAGTGCATTTTAATAAGCAATTGTCTTGGAGGGGTTGCTAATGCTTAGATTAGTAGGCATAAATCTTTCAAATGTAAACATCATGTAGGCATGGTCACATTAAGCTTTCAAAATGTGTGAAAATCTAGAGCAGGAATTTTTTTCAACTTAAATTTTATTTTTGAAAATGTTATACATGAATCCTGTATGTATCTCATTCCCAGCACTTTCTCCAGTGATCCTCCAACTTCTTCTCAAATTCAAGACTGCCTTTTCTTTATTATCATATATATATATATATGTGTGTGTGTGTGTGTGTGTGTGTGTGATATATATATATATATATATATATATATATATATATGTACATATATATACATATATATGAGTTCGTTTAGTGTTGCTTGTATGTATAAATGTTTAGGGCTGATGACTTAGAACTAAAACACTTTTCAGGAGTAAAGAGAAATGGAACACAAAAAGCATTCATAATAGCAGATTGCTCCAATTACATATGTAAGTATGTACAATTAACTATACACACATATTTATGTGTGTCCACATGTATATGTGTATGGTTTGTTCATATACATGCGTGCTATTGCTCAACTATCTGATTAAGGCCCTCATATTTCTGTTTTTCTGTATTAAACATGGCATCTTCTGTAGCACACATAACAGTACAATGAAATATGCATGCGTTTCTTACAGCACTATTAACTTGGGTCATTTCATTTAAGAAATTGAGGGACAACATATGCTTGTTTAAGCATGTTATGCAAACGTTCAGCATAAAAAGACTTTTAACATGTAAGTAGTGTCAAATATGTCATATGACAGTTCCTACAATGAGCTATTACTTACCTTGACAGTGCCCTGGTGATACAGCTTTTTTACATACAGCCATTTCCTGTGCACACTGAAGACTGAGTTATACACAGCATCTGCAAGGCACTGGAATGTCGTCCTAAACGTTTTACAACTAAACTGTGACAGGAGCTTTGTAAATCACCACTGTTTATAAGCTCATACATAGGGGTACACCAGCAAGGTGAGTTTCTTTACTGGAGATGCTTGCAGAAATATGTTCCTGTGGAAGGAATGTTGTCTTCTATCATTTAAGACGCAGTCACGCGAATAGAGAGAGAAACTCTCACCCAACATTTTTAGCAAACTTCAGGTAGTCCTAATGTTGCTTTCTTCAAAAGGAACACTACTGCTGGTGTTCTAGCTGCCTTTGAAATACCATACTGCGCACGACACGTGGTCCCTGCTCTGCATCGTCAGATAAATCTTCAAAAAGGAAACTCTACGGTAATCAGTCATGCAGCAGTGAGGGCTCTCTTTCTGAGGGAGATGTGTTCTCCATCTTTAAGAGAAACAAACACATTGCTAACAAGTTATCGGTCATTTCAGTCTCTTGCAAATGTCCAGTGTCACAGAGTTTCTGGAATATGGTTCCCCGGAATGCTGTTTGTGTCTTTAAACAGTTGTATGGGGTTGATGCAGGTGGGGAGTTGGATCTTTTTTAATCCCAGATTTTATTCCTTTACTTTAAGTAATGTTATTTTTGAAAGTTATCTTCAATTTTGAAAGAATAAACAAAAGCTTGTTTTCAAAAGTCAATTAAAGCTGCAAAGCGCCTTTTTTCTACCCATCCAGGAATAGCATTTAATTTTATATGAAAATAACTACTGTAACACACCTGACAAAGAACTAAGACAGGTTTAGATGTAAATCAAGGCATTCAAAGCCACCATCTTCCCTGACTATTCTTATGTTTCAAAAATTACAATTTGTCTTAATCGACATTGTCAAAGATGTTTACACTGTAGGCTATTTAAATAATGTAAAGCAATGCCCACTGTTAAGCACTTGGGATGTAAGACAGAGGAAAATACAAATTATGAAACCCTGAAGCCTCAAGAGGTGAGGGGGAAGATCAGGGAAAGAAAATCGGTAGAACTGGGATTTTAAGTAATTCCTTTTCTTGGAGGTTATAATCTGACCTAATGCTGCCTGGGGCATGGTCAGGGAAGGAGCTGGCCTGGAGCAGCTGGCCAGGAGGGAACCACCACACTTCCTTCTTTAGCCAGGGTCCCACTTCAGACACCGCTACTAACATGTACTTGTCATCCAAGAACTTTCCAGGTCTACCAAGAAGATATACACTGGCCACTGACTCGACTAGTGCAGGGTCAAGTCTGAGTCAGTCACTAGGTTGTTGGAGTTAAGGAGTTTCTAAGAGGGGGGATCCCTAGAACAGTTGAAAGCTATTCATAGTGCCAGCTCAATGTTAGTCAAAAAAAAAATACTACGTTTTCCATAGAAAATGTTGGAAGAATTCCCTAAGACCCCTCATCACTGGGTCATAGCACCCTCTTTAGCCAATAAACCGTATTTTGACATAAACAGGACATCTGTTCAGTGTGAAACCTGTCCTTCATATAAGATAAGATTGCTTCTTCCAAAGAAGCATAATTCCTATACTGTATAATCTATTCATTTTAGTGTTCTTTTCTTTTCATTTAATGTCCTTTAAATACATTCAGACTTGCCAAATCCCCCAAAGTCTTCCTCTTTGAAACTGCTCCATGCTGTCTCCTTCACATCATTGGATGTCTCTTCCAGTAAGCAGCCTACATCTACACCCCAGTGCTCAGACAACCCGCCCACTGCCTCTCCCTCCTTTAGAATCTGATTTATCGCTGTTTATTGATGTCGCTCACTGCACTGTCCGGTTATGACATTCTTCTGATGCCATTGACTCTCTTTACTCTGATCACGGTCAGACCCTCCCTGACTTTGCACATCTTATCTCCTCATGTTCTCAGTTACGATGACGCGCTCTGCTGACTTTGAACTGGACTGCTCTCTAAACTAAGTGGGCTGTTTCTTCTTTCTACCTTCTAATTCGGTGACTCTCTTTCATATATGTTTGCTGGCATTCTGTGACATTCATCCTGTTATAGAATATATGCATTTACAGGCTTGAATTATCTTCTCTGCATTGACAACTCAAAACTTACCTCCTAACATTATAGCTCATACTTCATCACCTTCCCCATTCTCCCTTGAGTGTTTTAGGTCCCCCAGTTACTCATTCAAAACAAGAACTGTTCATGATCCCATGAATAATTTTTTCAATGGGATTTAGGACAGAATAGAAACAATAAACAGTCAAAAGGCCAACTATTGTCACAGGCTATGCAGTGTTGCGGAAGGGCATAGACATTAATATAATTTCAAACAAAAATATTTATTATATGAGTAAGGAAGTGAAAACCAGAAAGGAAAACAGATCAAAGGAAGTGTTTGAGAAACACAAGGAGTGTGTCTTGCTCTACACTTGGCCGAGACAGTCTTCCCACAGAAACAGCATAAGGGAGGAAGTATTCGTTCTGACTCATGCCTTCTAGAAATTTGGTCCAACAAGGAAAGGATGGCATGGTGTTGCCACAGAATAGAGAACTTGTGACACTTGTCCTTATATGGATGTCCAGGAAGTGGGTAGCTCTATCAGGAAGGGGGAGGGACTAGAGTCCCAAAAGCCCAGGTACACTGAGCCAATTCCACCAGCCAGGTCTTCCTGTCCAGTGGTTCTCTCTATATATATATCCTCCCAAAACAGAGTCAACAGTCTAGGACCAAGGGTTAGAATATATGATCCTGTAAGGGTATCTTACTTCCAAACAGAACAAAATGGAAAAAACATTTTAAATAAGTTTCCAAGTTTAAAGTAAAGAAGCTAACAGCAGTTAATGTTATACTGTAATAATCTGAGAGAGAGGGAGAGACATCAAAAGACAAGAAAAAAAGAGACACACAGAGGGTGGCGGAGAGGGAGATAGAGATATTTGTAACTGAAAAAATGAAGAGACATAGAGTTCCAGATGTACTTAGAAGATAAATTATAAAATATTTGTTTGTGCACCAGTCAGTCAAGGAAGGGACTGAGATTGAACTGAAGGTCTTGCCCCAAGTGCTAACTAGAAGGGAATAGTCCTCATGAAGCATGGGACATGGGAAGTGGGCAGAAGTAGCTACCTATCTGTGAATGAATTTGAAAGACATTCAGACCTAAGAACCTTTAACATTTTAAGTTGGAAACAGACAAATCCTTGCTGAATAGGTAATCAGATATTTCAGTTTGAAGGAGCCAGATGATCTAAGTATCATAACCAGCATTTTACAGATAAGCAAACTAAAGCCAATAAACTTTTCCAAAATTTTCTTTCAATCCTAAGCCATACCAATCAGATTTTTAAACATTTATAAATGTTAGATACTGAAATTTTTGTCTTTCTAGACCCTATAGTTGATTGTTACCACCAACCATTGCATTGACCAATGAAAAAGGTTCCCTCAAAGGATTGCAAGTAGATCTAAACTGGCAGAAGAATCCATTAACCAGAGGCACCGATAACAATTAAGTAATTCAAATGCAGAAAGGAAAAAGTTACATTAACAAATACCCACTAATGCATGAGAAAGTCACAAAAGGAGCAACAGAGGAACACGAGTGAAAAAAAAGAAAAGATATGAAATATATAAGAAAACTCATAGTTGAAAACAAAAATCTGTTAACAGTGTAAAAACCTGAATGGGTGGAACAACCAAGGTAGAGATTTTTGGATTTGACTAAGCAAACACTACCGAAGTTCTTGAGGTGTAGAGGTGGCTCATTTTTATTTCCAGTGTGCAAACAAGACGAATGGAGGAGAACATGAGACAACAGCAGTAGGGAAGCGGAAATAGCTCAGTTATCTCTAAGCAAAGCTGTCACCGAGAGTGGGTAGGGTATTTCATTCAGTGCCAAGCCAAGCGTCAAAGATTACACGTCTATACACTCCTAAGTAGAGCCTAAAAATACACAAAAGCTATCAGAATTGAGGGGACAGATTCTTAATGAACTAGTAAGAGCTGTGGATACCTGAATCCTACGTTGGATCATGGAGACAACACCTAAGCAGATTAACAAACAATTAAATAACTTTAACAGCATTTTAAACTAAACAAATCAACAGAGAAATACACAGTCTGCTTAGTGGTATCAGTCTATACAATTCCATCCGGAGCAAATTAAAAAAAAAAATCTCCAAAATAAAACTTATATGAGATTAAAAAATATATATATATGCTTCCAAAAATTTAAACAACTGAGATCTTATAAAGTATGTCTTCTGGCCACAAAGGAATGATATCAGATATCATATTAGAAATAGATTCGGGAAAATCTCAAAGATCCAAACTAAATAATACCATCGTAAATAAGCAATGGGTCAAGCAATAAATCACGAAGAAAATTATAGAGCTCTGTGAGATCGATTAAGTTACAGTGTGCCCAAATTTATGGATGCGGTGAAGGCATTGCTGAGAAGAAAGTTTGTGACTATGGATGCCTGTACTCGAAGAGGAGTGTGGTGGAATTCGCCTGTGATCACGGCATTTGAAGGTAGAAGTAGGGATGTGGAGACTTCCGGGCTCTCTGGAACTACATAGCAAGATCTGATCTCAGAAAGAACAGGATAGAGGTATAATTAAGAGCACACACAGCCAGGCAGTGGTGCCACACACCTTCAATCCCAACACTCGAGAGGCAGAGGCATTGGCAGGTGGATCTCTGTGAGTTCGAGGCCAGCCTGGTCTACAGAGAAACCCTGTTTCAAAAAAAAATAAAGCATGTGCAGTACCTTTTGGCCTTTCCCCAGCACCATAATAATAACAAAAAGGCAAAAGATCTCAAACTGGTAACCTGACTTTCCACCTTTCCACACCGGAAGATGGGAATGAATTAAGCCACGAAGTATAAAATAATAATTACACCATCGATTAGTGAAATACAAGCGGAAAAACAAGAAAGAAAAGTCAATAAAACTGTAAGCTGTTTCTTTGAAGATACCAAGAACAATGTCATTAGACTGATCAAGAAAAAAATACAAAGGACTCAAATTACTGAAAACAGGAATAAAAGTTAGGATTTCATCAAAGTAAAAGAATCAGAAGGGAATACTATGAATAATACATGCCAGCTAATTAGCGAACTTTCATGAACTAGACAAGCTCTTTGAAAGACATGAAGCACCAAAACCAATGTAAGAATAAATAAGAATAAATAAGGATGCTGAACTGGTCTTAAACAAGAAAAGAAGTTAAATGAAGGTGATCATGCTAAGAATGGCGAACTTTCTGGGAAGTCTCAGGCATTCAGCTTCAAGAATTCTAAGCATCATCTACAAAGAGAAAAATACACATAAGAAAAAGTCAAGGAAAACACACATAGGTGCCAGTTTCATTTTTCACCCCAGTTACGTAGGGCGTGTTCAACTCCCCTAATGATTCGTGTAAAATATTGCCAAATGCGGACACTCATGAATGATAGCATCAGGGTTTGGTCATGTAGGTAGCTTTTTTAAAACATGTACTAACAGTTCAGATTCCTAAGAGGAAAATACCAGTTTATAATACAATGCATTGTTCACACAGACAATGAAAGCTCAGAGATAATCGCTAGGCCTGGAATGGTAAGACTCTTTTTAAAATCCTAGTTCAAACACTGGCTCTATAAGCAAGGCCCTCTATAAGTCTTTGTCTGGCCACCAATGATTACACTTGGTGTGCAATCAAGAATTGCCTTGGAGACCTATTGTTGAAGACACCACATACTTGAGTCGCAGGATAGGATGCAATCAAGATGGTATGGACCTGAAAGCTTCATCCCTACTGGTTCACTTTCACAGTGCTTGGAAGTGCTGTGTGATCTCCGAGAGGAGAGGAGTAATCAGAAATTATTCCATCTGTGAACACGGTGAGCTACAACACTAGCTGGACTTATAAGACGTGCCCACAACACAATAATGGCACAAATAACAAAGTAGTTACCAACCACTCTGATTGGATTTAATTACCGCTCAATAAGGTGAAACCCCTATTTTGGCACCATTATCTGGCTAAGAACCTATGGCTACACAGATCATAGGCAATAGGGGAGAACCTGCTGCTACTATGTTGCTAAATAGGCATGGCATTAAACCAACCTCTAATTACTTATCATTATATCCATAAATGAGTGCAATACTCATTGGGGAGACTTCTGTTTTCAGTAGATCTACGCAGAGAACCAAACCCAGCTAAGGCACAAAGAATAAGAGACTGAAGATTGCCCAGCCCTAAAGGAAATGTGTGTGTGTGTGTGTGTGTGTGTGTGTGTGTGTGTGTGTGTGTACATATGTATGAATACTCTTCATCTCAATGTTTAGTGATTGTTGTAAAAAAAGGGGGGGGCAGAAAGAATATAAGAGCCAAAGGAGATGGATGATGACAAAGAAACATGGTCTGGACACATCAAGGCAGCTGCATATACATGAACTCACAGCAGCTGTGATAGAATTCACAAAACCTATGCAAGCCCAAGTCAAACCAAATTCCAGAATGGAGACAGGAGCTGGGCATACAATCCCCTGACCCCTGTGGAGAGATTGGTGATTGTCAGATGCTGGGAAAGGATGGGTTGGTTTTCTCTAAGAGTGTAGATCTTGATAAATTGACCATTGTCTGGTGGAAAAGCCACACATCCAAACATATTTTGAGCACCATAATTTGGTCTTGAAATGTTTAAATGAAATAGGACACAAGGTTGGAGGTTAGAGAAGAAGGGAGAGGGAGTGGGAGTGGGTGAATACAGTCAAATCACACGACATGGAACTTTCCAAGAACGCATAAGAGAATCATTTTCTATTAAACAATTTTATTTTATTTTATTTATATTTTTCTTTGTTTTTTTAGAGACAGGAGTTTTCTCTGTTCCTCTGGCTATCCTGATATTCACTCTGTAGACCAGACTGGACTGGAACTCAGAGATCCACCTGCCTCTGTCTTAAGAGCGCTAGCACCACCACTGCCCAGCCTATAAAAAAAATCTAAAGCCCCATTTTTATGTGAATTCTACCAAAATATGAAAAACACATTGACAATCAATTTTTACAAATACTTCACCATAGAAAAGAGTACTGAGCAAACTCCAACTGATTATGAAATAAGTACTGCTCTGGTTCTAAGTGTTATAGGAATTGTAAACTACCTATTAGTCCTGTGTCTTCCAAAAGTACCACGGATTTTTAATAAGAAGTTAATGTAAAATATAAAGTGACTGAGAAAGCTGAGCTGGTGAGCGTACAATCATCGCTCCTGGAAGAATTACAGGGTTATATCCCCATGGTCACAGCATCTTCATCAGCTAATCAATATAGCCTTGTTGTATATGTTTCTGCTTAAAGATTACTCACTGTTGATTCATTAGCATTGAGTTCAGGGCCAGCAGCTCCATAACTCATGTCTAAATAAAGTTCACATATACTTGTATTTCCTATGTAAGCACATTGCACACAGAAGCATGAATCAGCTTTTCTGAGGTAATCCTGGGGGCTGTTTTTAATAGCAAACTTATTCAAATAAAACGCGATGACAGGTGACACTGAAGTAAACAGAAGGGCCTCACTGCCTCATCAAACTTCAGCTATGTATTGCGTGCTGGCTAACTCAAACTTTCACACTCTTCCCGCGTGCCTGAAACGGCCATAAAGGGATTCAAATATTTATTTGGAAGCGCATCCATTTTAGAAGATAAATTTACAAGCACGGATACTGCAAATAATGAAAACTGGTCATACGCAAAAGCAGATATCAGTAACATAAGAGCATGCAACCAGACCAACTGAGACTTATCCTTGGAATGCAAGGTGATCCCACATAAGGGAAAAAAAAAGCCAGTAATTCATATCTTCAGAAGTAAATACAAAAGCCTGATGATCATTCCAACTGCATCAGAGAAGACATTTGTCAAAGCTCACTATCCACTCGTATGAAAATAGTGAATACTCTCGGGGCAGGAGGGAACATTTTCAACCTTTTAAAACATATCTATGAGATGCTAGCCCTATATTTAGTGGTAAAAGAAAAAAGTGAATTTTTTTCTGCTAAGGTAGGAAGTAAGGAAGGGGTGTTCCCCTTTACCACTTTTATGAAGTATTGCACTAGAACCTGTAGCCATGCCAGTTAGGTAACAAAATGGCCTAAAAGAAATTCTAATTTAAAAGGAAGAAATATTCTTTTACAGATGGCATGATCTTGTATAGAAAGATTAATAAGGAATTGATTAAAAAATATTGGAACTAATAACTGAAAGGATGTTTCCAGACTTTGTCGTAAAACATAAATCTATTACATTTCTGTGCACTAGAATAAACAATCCAATGACAAAACCAAGTGAAACACTTCCATTATGATAACATGAGAAAGAAAGCAACACTTAGAAATATAGTCAGCAAATAAAGGCAAAACTTCGAACATTGTTGAAAAAAGTTAAAGGAGTCCTGAATGAAATCAAAGATATTCTTAGTGCAGAGGGAGACAATCACCATTGAAAGATGACAGTACTCTGCAAGTTTGCCCAGATGCAGATGAAGCTTCACAAAATCTCCGAAGAATTCTTTTCTGAAACTGACAAAGCTCATAACTCATACTCAAATTCAAGTTTTCCAAAATAAAATCATATTGAGACAGAACAGAGAAGTTGAAAACTTATCCTTGTCACGGTTAGCACAAAACAATGCTACGGTTATGACTGTGCAGCTTGAATAAGGGTAGATATAAGATCAGTAGAAAAGAAATGTAATTCAAGAAAATACACTCAGAGTTTGCAGAATATCCAACCAGGCTCTTCCAGCATTTGCTGTCTCCCTCGGGAAGTCAGATGTAATTCTAATAAGTCTTCTTTATGTGCTACTTGTCTTTTTAACTTGCAGCTTTTAATATTCCTTCTTTGTTCTGTATGTTTAGCATTTTGATTATAATGGGCAGAGGACAATTTCTTTTCCAACGGGCACATGCTCCACCCAGAAGCTACCTCCAATTAAGAACTACTTGCAAACGAAAATTTATTTTTCTCCAAAACAGCCTCATCGAAGAAACAAGCTACTTTTTAAAAAAAAATTATTTAATTTTATTTTATATGCCTTGGTGTGAGGGTGTCAGCCCCCCTAGAACTGCAGTTACAGATGATTGTTAGCTGCTGTGTCGGTGCTGGGAATCGAACCCAAGTCCTATGGAAGGGCAATCAATGCTCCTAACCACTGAGCCATCTCTCCATCCCCCCTGAGAAAACAAACTACTCTTAACAGTAGGGCACACGCCCAGCAGTACATGGCCAACAGCAAACAAACTCAACGGCATCGATGGAGGTTCCTTGTCTCATGACATCATATCAGGGCTTGTTCTTTTTCTTTTTAAAATTTATATGTTTTTTTTTCTTATTTTTATTTCTTTCTATTTCTCTATTTTGTTTTTACCCTACAGGTCCTTGGTGCATGTATTATGACTTACAGTTTTGTGTTTTTATTTTTTTTTTATAATTAGAGATCTGAAGTGGTTTTACTTTTTTTCCCCTTTGTTTTATGCCAATCATAAAATTTCACAGTGATTTTCTGGGGTGGGACAAAAGGAAGGCTTCATTGAGAGTGATCGAGGCCTTGGCCCTGTATGAATGATGTGTCTCTGTGTCTGTATTTGTTTCTTGTGCCTTTCTTGGGCTCTTTTTTTTTTCCTGTTTGTTTGTTTTGTCCTATTCTGATGTTTTCTGTTGTTTTATCTTTTTTATATTACATTTTATTTTAAGTTGCCATTGTCACTTAGTGATCGGTTGGTTTGCTAATGAGGGATAGAAAGAGAGTAGATCTGGAGAGAAGGGGAGGTTGGGAGAAACTGTAAAAAGCAGAGTGAAGGGAAACCATAATCAGGATATTCTTTATTTAAAAAAATCTATTTTCAATAAAAGAAAAAAAAAGACAAAGAAATAATACAGGAAAAAGAAATACATTCTTACACTAGCAATTAACATGGGATAAACACATTCAGACATATTGGTTGTGAAGTAGTGTTTCTCTGGTAAATTACATGGGGCCAGGTAGATAGCCACATGCCTAAACAAGAGCCTGGACCACTTGTTCATTTCACACAAAATTTTTAAGCCCAAATGGCTTGTTAGTCTCCATGTAACAGACAGCACTTTGTAATTCTTTAAAGAAAATGTAGGGGTGAGATATGTGAGCCTCAGTCAAACTGTCAAACTGATAGCCTATTTTCCTTTGGTTATTATTGTTGCAAATTTATGTATCTAGTAAGGTGTACATAAATATGCACAAATATATGAACACTACTGGCTGGCTCCATTTTTGTTGCATGTGTGTATATAGTTTCAGGGATGACTACTTTGCATTGGATAACCTGAGACTGGGCCCATGTCTGATAGAGGCTAATTCCCTCTCATCCACAATTACTTGCTGTAGTTTTGTGTAGGGTTGGGACCCTGTGCAATTTTTCTCCTTCTATGTTAGCATATCTATTGATAATACCATTGCTCTGGTTTTGTTTGTTGCAGATTTCTAGGAGAAACTGTTTCACAGTAGACTCTTTACTATTCCAACTCTTACAGAGTCTCCACGGCCTCTTCCAAGATGTCTCCTCAGTCATAGATGCACAAGCTGCGATGTAGATGTATCTGTGCCTGGTACTAGAAGCATACACAACATCCTGGGACTACTGAACTCATGAAACTTAGAAGAGAATCTATTGCTGCCATTTTGCTAGACGATTGAAGCTTCTAACTACATTCTAAATCTTATCCTTACGCCCACAGTTAAAAGAAGTTACCACCCCTCATCAAAAAGCTTCTCTTTACAGAAAATGGAGACCATCACAGAAAAATAACTGGAAACAATTCAGAGATCAAGAGATCATGGTGAGCCCAGCCCCAATGTATAAATAACTTTTACAACATAATAATAAAGATTAAAGCTTCAAAATGAAAACAAATATTTGAATATCTGAAATGATACTTCCCCAAAGATGTATGTCCATTCGATAGGCATATTGAACAGTTCAACATCATCTGTCTTTAGAGAAACAATGATCAAAATCATAATACCTATCACTGGGAAGAATGAATGGGAAGGACTATAAGTTGGAACACACCTGGAGAACACAATGAGACCCTATCTCTTAGCAACTCACACTAAAATACCACTTTAAACACATCAGGTTAGCTCAAAGAAATTACAACTAATGTGAAAGGCTTTGAGAAATAAGAACCCTCATACACTGCCAGTTAGAATGTATACTAGTACAAAGTAGACTGGCAGATTTTTTGTGACTATAATGTGTTTTGCTCAAACCCATCCTCCATTCCTCCTCAAATTCTACCTATAACCCCAACTTTTCTATTCCCCTTCACGTACTCTTTTATAAGCCCAGAGGCCACATTGTGATGCCAGTGTGTGCATGGGTGTAGAGCCATACACTGAAGAATGGACATCTTAGAAGGGTTTGCATGAAAGACAACCCTAACTCTCCTTCCTGCAGTAGCCATCACTTACCAATAAATCTTCAGCTTTGGGTGGGACCTTGTGAGCTGTTCCTTTAACTGTGCTAGAATCTTGACTGACTTGATCCTGTGTAGGTCTTGTACATCCAGTTACCGCTGCTGTGATTTCATGTGTACATCCATCCTACCATATCTAGAATACATTTCTTTGCAGCAATCCTCCAAAACCTGCGTCTCTTCCGATCTTTCTTCCTCCCTTTGGTGATAAACCTTGAACTTTGTGGGGAGGATATATGATGTAGAGTTCTCATTAAGACTGAACATTCCACAGTCTTTTCATAACTTTTACAGTTCTTTATACTTTGTCTTCCCCTACCCTTCTCTGGTGAAGGTTGAGAGGTTCACTTACATATGGGTATAAAGATAAATGTTTAGGGCAGAGGATTTTTTTTATTGTGTCCATTTAATAGAATGACATAGTAGATGTTCTCCTAGGGCTGATGACCTAAAGTGTAATTAATTCCAGATGTATACCAAATAAAATAAAATCATATGTCCATAAAAACTGCATATAAGTATTTATAATAGATTATTCATGATATCAAAATACTAGGAAACATCCAAATATCTTTCTCCTGATGTAAAGCAAAGAAAACCTAGCATATCCACTTAAGGGAATGTTATTTGGGAATAAAGATGAACGGAAATGCTGCGTTACGAGATGAAAAAGCATAAAATAATAAGATAAGCGAAGGGAGTAACAAATAAAAGACACACACTGCCTGACTTCTTTACCGTAAAGCGACCCACGTATAAAAATCTGAGGAGAAAATATTGAGAATTAATGCCAAGAACTAGAACTTTTAGAGCTTATGGAAATGTTCTAAAATTGATTTGTGTTATAGTTGAAAAACCATAAATATGCTGAAATGATTTAACTGTACATATGAAGTATAGACAGCATATAAAGTATATTCTTCTTCTCCCAAAGCTAATCATGTATAAAGTCACATTTCCTTCTCTGCCTGTGTCTAAGTGTAGAACTATCAAGTGGTAACTTACATGTCATGCACTCTCTTAGTTCCTATACGAATCACACTCTACGTAGATTACTACTACAAAAGCTGCTCTCGGTTGAGATGAACTGTCTGGTGTAATATTAATTCCGTATAAATGCTGCTTCATTAAAGTTATGCTTTTGTCCAATGTCCCTAATCTCTTCAGTTGACCCATTAAGTTCCATGGTCAATTGACACATATTATCCTTCATATTAGGCAGAATAATCTAGCAAAGGCACCCACGTCCTAATTCCTGTGGACACGCCAGTAGAGACAACAGATGCGGTTAAATGCTGTTCTTGAGATGGGAAGATGATCCTGGATTATCCACCAGGCCCAATGCAAAGCCTAGGAAAGTTGCATTACCCTGGGTGATGAGAGCTAGAGACTGAATATGAAAAGGAAGCAGAGTCTTGGTTGTGTGAGGCCAGGATGAGGAATGTAGGCAGCATCTAGATGCTGGGATGGGCAGAGAAGTGGATTCTTCTATGCACACAACGTAACCTCTGTAGTTGGAATATTAGTTCTGATACTCACAATTGATAAAAAATTAATCTGCATAGTTGTAAGCCACTAAGTCTGCAGCAATGTGTTACAAGCAGAACAGGAAGCTACTAGCATGTTTGTGCTCCCAGTCGTGTATGTCTTATCTACATCCTCCAGCTGAACAATCCTTCTCCAGGTATCTGTTCACGTTCAATGTAGCCAGGTCTTCCTGAATAAAAACACACTCGTGATGCACCCTCATATTAAAAACGCATCACTACGAGGTCTAATGTTCTGACTAGATATTTCTTTAAAGTGCACGAATGACGAGCATTTACATATCGATGGATGACAATCAGTTACAAGTATACTGGAAAATTGGGACCTATATAGCATAACATTGGTATGTGGAACTTAATTGGGGGTTTAATTGCTTCAGAAGAGGAAATGAAACAGCATAAGAAATGCCTGAAACATTTTTGTGCTTAGGAAAAGTCAGACCAATCACTCTTCGTAGACAGACACCCTTCCTGTTTTTGTGGCACTTACACTTCAGTAGCAGGTTCAGACAATAAAATAAATGGTGGGGGCGTACGGTGTACACAGTGCTGTCGGTCAGAAAACACTGTCTACCATGTCCCGAGAAGAAAAGATGACACAGAGCATCTTGCAAGCGCTAAGGAAGATCTCGGTTTGGTAGAATGGTGGAATTCGAATCAGGGCAATTGACAAGAGGTGGGAGTAGGAGACAGATCAGGTCAAGGCTAAGGGAAGAAAAGTTTAGATGTCATGGGAAGCTAATCTGCACTGACAGCAATTAGAAGTGCAAGCGTTCTATGTAAGGGAACATATCCTATAGAGAGAATCAGAAAAAGATTAGTAACAAATCATAGACCAGTACGCTTGCTACAACACGTTTCCATGTTTAGTTTACCCTGCTTCAGCTATGGAAGAAGTAACGCAAAATGAAGTTCATTGAAAGGGAATAATAGATCAAAAATGCTTTTCAGGTTTGGCTCTCTTTGACCTGATGGCATGTGCATATCATATTTGTTGACATAGAATAACTGTTTAAAGAATCAGAACATGCAGACAGTGGGAGAGAAGGAAGTAGAATTTCGTTAGACTCACTAAGCAGGGAGCAGGGAGCAGGGAGCTTGTTCATGGTGTTTGGTTCTGTTTCATGGTCTCACCTTCTGATGAGAGGCATCCATGATTACTCCTGCTTTATTCCTAATTTGAGTTCTAAAACACAGAGGAGAGAAGGGAAGGGGGGAGGGAGACTAGGGGGGATAGAGAACAAATGGTGATCCTGAGGACTTCTTGACACCACCAAGTTACAGGGTTTTAGGTAATGCATATATTAAATCACAGTCTCATGTCAAAAAAAGTTAGACATAAAGTGTAGAGAGCACAGTATAACACCCACTGTCTTCTCACACAACTATGCCTGATATTAGCCTTGCCGCTTGTGTGGTGCACTTGTTATAATCGATGGAACAGCATCGATATGTTGTTTTTACCTAAATTCCATGGTTTACATTAGAGTTTATCCTTTGTGAGACATATTTACGGACCTTACAAATGAATAATGATACATACATCTTAACCACTCCCAGACAGAAAAATGTCACTGACCTAAAAGTGTTAAAAATAAAATTTGAAAGTAAAGTATTCATCATGGGAAGAACACTATAGAAATATAATAGATAATTAAATTCCAAATTTCCAGCTCTGGTCTCATGTTTTATATAGGATTAGTATTTAATTTTATACAGGAATAATAATAATGTATTACATGTAAGTTATTTAAATCAAGGGCTTAGATGGAATCATTCAATCTGTGGCGCCTCAATTTTGCAGCAATGCCTGCCTGTGGATTATGGCTAGCTGTGAGCTTAGGGAGTTGTAGTCTTTGTTACAAACTAATCAAGCAAATAAGGGCAGAGTTGTTTGGTGCCAAGATCCTCCTGATGGTGATGACCATAGAAGTCGGCAGGCTTTCTGTAAGCCTTACAGAAAATTAAAACCCATCGAATCTGTCATTTGTCGCTGTGGCCAAGTTACTGCTTGAACAATATTTTGACTCCTATCTAAAGGAAGGCTAACAATGTAGAAAGCAGTGTGGTCATTAGGTAAATTTTAATACAAAATATTTTTTTTTACTGCTCAATGATACGTAGCATATTTCTTTGGCTCCTTATATTTGGATATTATCTAGTGCTGTTATTGATGGCCTTATCTTTTTCTCAAAATTGTAGGAAATGTATTAGAAATTTTATTTACTTTTAGAAAAATATTCATTTTTCTATTCTCTTGAAAGCATGCTGTATTCAGATTATGTCCTGGAACTTGATGCATAATTATTTGCCCAATTAATTTTGCCTTAGTAGTTCAGAATGTTTCCTCTACGCACACTGTAGATGATTTGGGGCAAAACTTAGAGCAAAATGACTGAGACCATTGTGAGACTGGATAAAATAGGGATAATTTCTGTGTAAACATCAAGGATTGTAAAGAAAATGATTAAGTGTGTAAACAATAAACTAACAAATTCAACTCAGACATGCCATTCATTAAAATGCAGATATGATACGGAAGTAAACTTCTCATATTGGTGGAAAAATTAGAAACTATATTGAAGTAAAGATAAAGTATTATTTTAAATTTAATGTTCTCTCAAGCATTTGTGTTCAGATGAGAATACTGCAGGAGATATCACCACAGCTAATTTAATTATGCCGTAGAGACATAGAAACAAACACCAGCATGAAGTGCCAAATGAAAACTAGACGAATAGATTGGTGGGAAAAGATGAAGGACACAGATACAATTCCCTGTGACTACACCCACCTGATAGTTGACACAGTGATGCACGGCAGAAAAGACAGTGTCTCACACAAATGGTTCTGGGAAACCTGAATTTCAGAAAAAAAAAAGCCAGGCCCTTGTTTCTCATGCTACACAAAACTTAACTAGCAGTGGACCAAAGACTTCAACATGATACCTGAGGCTGCAAAGTCACCACAGGAAAAAGTAGGGTGGGCACTTCAACACTTCACAGGTAAAGCCTTTCTCAAACGTGCTCCAGTAGCACAGAAAATAAGAGCCAGGACTGGCAAATGTTTAGCTTATCAAGCTAAACATCTTTTGAACAGCAAAGGAAAATGTCGAGCTAGTGAAGCAGAAGCTCACAAATGGGAGAAATCGTTATCAGCCATTCATCTGGCAGAGCACTGATGTCTAGAATGTGCAGAGAGCTAGATAAATAAATGTTAAATAAAACAAGGATGCCCCATGCTCCAGTAAAATGCTCCACACTCAGGCATGTGCAGGCAACACTGAATGGACTCAGAAGGTATTATAAAGAGAGGGGATATATAGAGAGAGGGGGGCGGAGGGAGGGAGAGATGGAGGGAGAGAGAGAGAGAGGAAAGGAGGGAGAGAGGGAGAGAGAGAGAGAGCTCAATATAGTCTGAAGAGGAAAGTAGTGGGGGATAAAGATGAATTGGAAGAAGGGGGAATGGAGGGTGGATTTGATCCAATTGTTGAGAACAAAACAATTCTTCTATAGCCTTAGTTTAAATAGCTTTGAATTCTGTGTAAAGGGATTTTATTCTATATAGAGAGTCTGGGGCACGAAAGAGATATAATCAAATGTATGTTAGTGAAGAGAAAAGTAACTGATATACTAAAAGGGTTACATTTGTTGTAAAGAGGACAAACTATATGTAGACACAGTTCTGCATTTACTGAGTAGGTTGAAGAATGGGGACATAATTCCTGTTATATTTTATTTCTTGGATACTTATATCCTGAGTATACATCAAAAATAACCTTCGTTTTTTTATGACATATCCTACCCGTGACTATAAATCTGATAATAGACATCAGGTATGGAAACATTATTGTCATACTAATTTTAATTTAATGAATAAAAGGTTTATATATTTATCCCCAAATTATTCCTATCTTCTCACAATCTCCTGAAATGAATGGACTCATCATAAATTTAGAGGAACCAAGTTACACTCATTCATATTTAAGCTCTTAGAGAAACACAGCACCCCCCTCCCCCACTTGTTTGACATGGTATTTGAAAATTTTCACAAATTCTAATATATTTATGTAATGTTCCGGAAATGGCTGAAACCACCTGTGAAGATGAAGAATAAAAGCCACAAGCACTGGTCTGTGAACTAGTGCAGAAGATGACTGAGTTTTAAGTCAAGGCTTATTATTGCTATATCTGACAGGGATTTTGTTTACCACATCTGAAATTTGTTTAGAGTTGAGTTGTGAGAATTTTACCTAGGGACATCTGCTTTAAAAATTTAAGATGATAGCATGGATTTTACAGCTCATAATACAATAAAATCAAAAGACCATGCTATCCTATTTCACAGAGTTAGGACATATATAATCACGAGGCCACACAGTAGCAATGCTTTCAGATTCAATTTCTTCAGAAAATGAATTGCAAACCGCAAAAGATGAACAGTCAGTAATATTTCTTTTCAATTCACAATATCCAAGTTATCTGGCTGTACCTATTTAAAGGAGAAGATGTTGACCTGTAGAATATCAATAAATGTTTTGAAGTTTTGTTTCATTTTAATTATGTGTCTGTGTATGTGTGCAGGTGCTCACTGAGGACAGAAGCATCAGATCACCGAGAACAGGAGTTACAGGCAATTGGAGCTGCCCAATATGGCTGCTAGGTACCAAGCTCTGGTCCTCTAAACAGCATTGTGACTCTTTGCCCCTGAGCCTCCAATAAGAATGTTTTGCTAGGCCAGTAATTTTATAAAATTATAAAAGAATAAAGGATGTTCCTAAATTTCTTTTCCTCATCATGTTCATTTTAGAGAAATATGTATAGCGAGAGGAAAGGTTATGATAACACATTAAACAAAAAAAAAAATTCTCTGAAATTACGTGAACTCCATGTAAAAAATATCAGAAATGGGGTGACTGTATTTCAAGGGTCAACACTGAATCTTTTTACTCCACGAAGGGTTGTTTATGACAATCAATATTGCCAGTCATTTTTGATGGTCTTTTGTGTCCTTTGCCTCCCATTAAATACATCAACATGTTTGATTTTTAATTTAGCCTTGTTAAAGCAATTTAGTTCAACCTTCGCTGCGGAAATGGTATTATTTGCAGTGACAGTGGAGGCTATTCGGTATCCTAGGGCACACAGGCTGTCAGATTTCTTGTGGAGCATTGAGGTGACACGGTGGAGACACTGCTGAAGACTGAGAACGGCAGCCCAGCTTTCCTATCCCACGGGAGAATGGATTGCCTTCTCGCTTACTGTGGCTTCTACACTTCTGGCTAATTTTTCACACGTTATATTTTGATCACGTCATTTCCCCCTCCTCAACCTCTCTCAGATCTGCCCCACCTCCTTACCCAGGAATTTCACGTTCGTCTATTTCTGCTTCTCTGAACGTGTCTGTTCTGCTGATGCTAGGTTTGAAATCACAGTCCCTTTTGAATCTTCTCTGTACCACACCAACGTAGCTTAAATCAACCTATATTTCATCCTATTCCAAACACTGTCACCCTAATTCACTATTACTTTTTTAACAACTGTGTACTTTCCAGTAGCATTCAAGTAATCTCTTCACTTCCAGAATCTCAGAAAACTTGGGTTGTCCATCATTGTTATCGGAGCATTTTACCTTCAGGCAGCAGAGTCGCCAGTTTTGTTGTAAGAGAGGAAAGGTTCAGCCATAAAATTCAGAGAACAAAGAGCTGGAAGAACGTTTTATACAATGTGGGCCCGGAGTAGAAAGTTAAATACCTTTCTGTTTGAACGATGAAAGTCTCACTGCAGGTCTTAACCTATGAAGTCTGTAACTTTCCCTGAGGACTACCGCTTGACCTGTCCGGATTCTTTTTATGTGCTACTTAAGGCCTCGTTCGTGTTGCATAGAAAAAAATTGTCCCTAAAGTGTAGAATATCATAGGCCACCCAGGCCCTTCACCTGTAACTTGGTGTGCTCTGCTGTTTGGAGCTTTTCCTGCCAGCCACCTAATAGACATGCTGGACGCACCTGAATTTGTGAAGGTCAGAGTTAACATCTTCTTCTCTCAGATGCTAAGCAGCGTATAGTATCAGGTATCACCATAGGAGTCTGCACACTCCACACTTAGGTGCAAAACAGTGACCAGATTACCGTTGCTGAGTCGCCAGCTTGTTCTTTACTGCCTCCATTTCCCACCCATAGGGTAGGACCAGCTACTGCTATTCTATCTACTAAGTGGTCGTGCTGTCAAATTGCCTCCTAAATACCTGTTTATATCTGTAGACCCGGGCTTCACCCAACCTTAGACCAGGAAGCTTATTTTTGCAGTGGGCAGAAAGCAGTTAATAGAGAGATATATAACTGGTCAAAGTGTTGAGAGTGAGAACCGGGGTGCCCAGCCCCAAATGGGACATCTGTATTAGTCCCACGCCATCACAAAGGCTCCGCAAGCGTCACTGAAGCGGAGCCAGAAGAAGAGCCAGAGGCTGAGTAAGAGTGCTGAGCAATCTGTCTTCTGGATACAGAAAACCTATCACACTCTGGAATTCAGCAGCTATGGTTACCTTCATAAGACTTACACAAAGTCAAGCAAGCCCAACATCTTGCATAGACGGGGTAAATGATCTCCAGTCCTCGCCCTATGTTGAGAGGCTACTGACAATGAAGCCTTTCTGGTAGAGGGGGGAGTTATTACTGACTGAGGATACAGCCACGGAGAGGTTCCTCTGCTCCAGTGGAAGGTTCATACCCACACGCCGATAGCAGCTATGACTGTATTCAACGATTAATCCAAGACGACGAAGGAAGAGGAGGAAGACTAGGAGGAGTAAAAAGAAAACATGAAGTTGGAAGTAAGGAGTCTATTTTGTAAATGGGGAGGGATGCATTCGGGAGGAGCTGGAGGCCAGAACTGGAGTTAGATTTGATCGTAGTTGTGAAATTCTCAAAATAAGAAAGTTTAAGCTGAGTGGTGGTGGCACACACCTTTAATCCCAGCACTCAGGAGGCAGAGGCAGGCGGATCTCTGTGAGTTGGAGGCCAGCTGGTCTACAGAGTGAGTTCCAGGACAGCCAGGGTTACAACAGAGAAACACAGTCTAAGAAAGAAAGAAAGGAAAGAAAGAAAGAAAGAAAGAAAGAAAGAAAGAAAGAAAGAAAGAAAGAAAGAAAGAAAGAAAGAAAGAAAGAAAGAAAAAAGAAAGAAAGAAAGAAAGAGAAAGAAAGAAAATCAATTAAAAAGAAAAAGAAAAGGAAAAAAGTTTAAAATTAATAAAATTAATTCATTGATTAATTAATTAAGTAATTAAAATAAATAACAAAATGAAAGGTAAGAAAAAGTGAGGAAGACTATTCTTAATTGTGTAATGATTTTCTCTGCTTTATTCAGATCGATATAATGGTAACACGTAGGCAAGAGTTTGAGAAGCTCCTCAAAGCGTGGGGAGACAGACCTGGGATAAGTCCTTAACATTTCTAGAGTTTACTTTGCGTAGCGGAAACTTTGCAAGTGTTATATTTTGATTTCACACGCTCGCAACCTAAAGCAGACATTGCATTCATTCTGCACGTAAAGAAATGAGGCTAACCCAGTATCGTATGTGCTGAAGGACCTGTTTCCAGTAGGTTTCCAGTAGGCAGTAGAAGAGGAACGGCGAAGCAAAATGCATTATTTACTTCACAGGTTTTCAACAATACTCACATAAAACTCGCCTAGTCAGAAACACGTGTATAAAAAAGGAAGAATGAATTATAATCTCCTACTTCCGCGGTGGTGGATATGTTTATGCAGCAACGAAAAGGTGCTATCCAAAGTCATTTATTAGACTTATGTTACTTATTGTTCTTTGCTTTCCCTACAAATTTCTGAGGAAAATATTTTGGAACAAGAATAAATCTCTTTTACGCCGATATATCTCCACTGTAGGCAGCCACACATGCAGAATGCGAGCACCCATATCCTGCAGCCAAAAACACCTGCTTACAGTGGTTTTCCTTAGAACTGTGCTCTAGATGTGTCATTAAGCAATCATGCTAAGAAGATCTTATAATGGAGAATTTGCAAAAAACTTAGAATTCGCGCAGATTTGTATTTTCCTGGGGGACTTCTTTCATTTTCAGATGTTAGGTTCCGATTCCTTTGACTTCTGAGTTTTCCATCTGAGATAATTGAGTGCTTTAATGATAATTGTCAAATTGGAAAAGTTTTTATTCAAATGTTTGAAGAAAATGAGTGTATTTTATAAAATTTCTCTTCAGTTATGACAATAAAGGAAAGTATATGGATTCAATTTAACAAAATTGGTAGAAAAGAAATTATATTATAGATTTGTCTGAGCAGAAGTCCCAAGCCATAGGTACATTGTAATGCTAACATGTGAAGGGCTGAGGCAGAAACATTCCAAGTTTGAGGCCACCCTTAGCTACACAATAAGACTGTCTCAAACATAAAACATGTAACTACAACAACAAAAAGGACTATGTTGAAGGGACTCTTTTTCTTTCAAACCATTTATAAAGATACAGTTAGATTAAGTTATAAACTGATAATTCTGAAGGGACGTCCATTTTTACAAATAAAATTTTGGTATATCTTATAAAATCATGAAAATAAAATAATCTTTAGAGTATCGCAAGGGGTGATGGAAAGATTTTAGGACCCAGAATACCAGACAGTCTGCTGTGAACGTGCTTCCTAGAAATCACAGCATAAACAGTACGAGAACAATGACAATATCAATGGACAAGTTAGTGTGGAAAGGAATATTTTCATGGAGTCCCAGCCCTAGACCAAGAACTACCAGCAACAGATGACTGCTAGAAGAAAGAAAATTAGCCTCTTTATTGGCTGTCCAATGCAAAGCGGTCAGCCATGAAAGAAACCACATAGCTATAAAGAATGAAAACGGACTATTCAAGTTGCATACAGATAGACAAATAGATAGATTCGTGCATACACATACACAGATGGATTTATAACAATAATAATCAGAGAAAAAGAGGCCACCAACTTGAGAGTGGGGGAGCACCCGGAAAGGTTCAGAGACAGGCATCTGAGAGGGGCTGAAGGGAGGAAAGGGAAGGGAAAGGGATGCAGTTCTACTCCATTGTTAAAGGAAACATAAAATACGATATTCTAAAGGATGGTAGAGTCAGTTTTTGTTTGTTTGTTTTTTAGGGTATGGACATTGGTAAGTCGATACACTCCAATGAATGACCCATATCAGGAGAATATAGACAGCACAGATAGGAGTTGATGTGTTATTTAATAAAAACTAGGAAGATGACATGTAATTGACAGCAAGGAGGTAGATCTTGGAGGAGTTGTTGAGAGGAGGAGTTGGGATGAATATAATCCAAGTATATTTATAAAATTCTTAAAGAATTAGTAAAATATTTTAAAATGAACAGATAAAAGCAATATTTTTAATATGCCAATGGTACATTCCAGAAAAGTGGAAATTCTGTTTTTATACTACAGAAAATAGAACATACTTTGACAAAGTAAAAAAAGAAAAATCCTATTTCTGATACAACAAGTTGTCTAAGTATATTTTTATCCATGCCACACCATGCAATATCTAATAACCTTCTCATTAGTAAAAAGAAAGCAAATAAGCTAGCATTTCATGTAACATAAACAAAGTGTAATGCTGCTTCTCACTCTCTTGTTATCAATTGTTGACTAATTCCAGGAATGGTGCTGAGTCCAACATCAATTCTAACGTGAATGTGATTCATTCTTAAGTACACTAATAAAAACTACACACAAGAAATTGGAGTGCTGTTCATTTAAGAGTTGTGAATTACAGCCCCTACGATTTCATTTAAGTGTTACTGGGGGGAGGGGAGTTATGCATAGTCTCACTCTGTAGAACAGACGCTCTAACAGCTGAGCAAGACCAAGTGATAGTTCTAAGCCAATGGTCTGTTGTCTCTTACTCACAATGTATTGTAAGTGTTCTTAGATAAATACTGACAATGAAGAGGAAGACCGTGTCTCAGAAATTAGGAAATAAAATACAAGAAAGCTTAAGGTCCAACCTCCAGTGCTTTTATCTACAGCATGCTTCCAATCCAAAGAAAAATGGCCCAGCCATTTAAAAAGATTAAAGGTGGTAATTAGACTGGGAGACAGAAATCTATCACCTTATGTCAGGCAGATGAGAAGAAACTTTCTAATGGATTGAAACACACAACACACACACACACACATACAACAAACACACACACATACAACAAACACACACACATACAACAAACACACACACATACACACACACACACACATACACATACACACACACATACACACACATACACACACAACACGAGGCAGGGAGGGTGTCTTTGGAGTCATATATATATATATATATATATATATATATATATATATATATATAGAGAGAGAGAGAGAGAGAGAGAGAGATGTATATATATGTATATACATATATAGATATGTGTGTATATATGTATAGGTATATATATTTTTGTAATCACATAATTTTTACTGAAACCAACTAAAAATATTTGGAGAATCATTTTCCCGGTACTTCAGTCTAGTAACCAGGAAGTGTGCCATCACAAAGCACTGGCCCATGCCTTCATCATATCCACCCAAACCTTCAGAAGAGTGAGAAATAATTGCTTGCAGTGTAGCAGTCACCCAGGAAATATTGTTAAATATTTGTAGCCAATCCAAGTAAAATGCAACACAAATTGTCATTTTGACTTCTCGAAACACACATTTTTATTAGCATATGGGCAGTGTGTCTCTGTCCAACCTTCTCTCCTGAACTCGTTTTCTCTTGCCCCTTTACTACAGAGTTGGTTCCTGCAGAATTCTGTCCTTGAGTCTGTTTCCACCTGATTTATATGATCCTTTCCCCTCTCTCTTTCTCAAGCTCTTTTCTCAGTATTTCTCCCTCCCTCTACTCTGTTGCATACTTCTTAATGCCTACAGTTACTGGTGCACACACAATCCCACACCTACACAAAAGTATGGGCCTTACCTACAACAGCAAACTCATTTGTTTCATGGTGAACCTTGCATATCTGTGGCAGTTACGGGGGATTTCTTCTCTAGTTTATTTCCAAATCAATATACTTCTATCTAAGCTTATCATTCCTTCAAAGCCTCTTCTATTAAACTACATTTAGTGAATTATTCTCCCCCTTTGAGAATCAATTTTCACTCTTTGTTTCCTTATGCAGTGATGCTAATAATTATGATGAGCTCACTCTTGATAATCCCCTCCTGTGCACTAATGATTTGACTTCGGTAATATCTTTTATATACCACTTCTGCAGTGGCCCCCATTTCCTTGTCGTCTAGAGAGAGACTTCTAAACTTCAGTCTGTCCGAGTCACTCTTTTGCTCAAAGCTCCATAGCACTTTCAGATTGCTCTGGATTCAAGTTCTTGGTTCTCTGGACTCTAGACCTGTTCTTTCCTTTTCTCAAGGTCCAGGTCAAGTTTTCTAATGTCACAAGGGGTTCTACAAAAACACTGTCTTGCTCTTCTGTGTTCCATTAATAATTATATGTGAGTTTGTACATCAACAAGGTCAATAATTTCATCTTTATGGGGAGCTACATTTGGCCCCATGATTTCCCAAGATAACATTATCACATTCAATTCTTGATTTCATTTCAGTAGACTATTGCTCTTTGGGATGGTGGTCATGTACCACATCTCAGTAGTGACCACGCAGTGAATACTCAATCAGCTCAATCAGTATTTAATGACTGTCTGTTTGTCTAATGGTAATTAAAGTGAATCAATAATTTGCCTCATATGTAGATGTCTGTTTAAATTGTATACAGAGACATGCTGTCTTCTTCAGAGTCCTTTACATTGATTATTTGAATGTACATGTGAATACAACCTGCCAAATGACAGGGACTTGGCAATAATGTAAGCTGCCTCGACTGAGATATATTATTTAGTATAATATTTATATTATATTATAACAGAACCAACATTTAGAAAACTGAAATTTCAGAAATCTTTTAATTGGGTAGTCCTTTTTGTTTACATATGGTATTGCACACCCTATCAATAAGAGAAATTACACTGAATTTCATTTGGAATGTACACTGATAATTGTTCATCCTTCTGAGATAAATGCACAAAAGATAGAAATAAAGAAGTTTGATTTAAAATTGAAGTTGGTATAATTCCAAAAACCCCAATCTTTCATTACAGACTTGCAAACAAGGATCAAATATCTTTTCAGCTACTTTTTTAATACAAAGCATCAAATTACAAAACAAAACAAAACAAAAAACCTCTTTTAGTCATAGTAAAATGTTACCTAACCCATGATCTTATTTTGTTCTAATTCTTGGGTATCACAAGTATCCATGGGTCAATTTCAGGTGTTTTTAAAAGCCATAAAACAATTTCCAAAGCTGAGCGTCTCTGATAGGGCACTAATGTGGAACAAGGTGCAAATCCTTTTCTGGGCTTGTCAAGTAGATTTACATTTCCAGAGAAATTACTAACTAATGTTGATCATTTTATAAGTAAAAGAAAAACGCAATATCCATTTAAATATTCCTGTATGAGAGAAAATGATCTCTGAGACAGAGAAAAAGGCATTTTTACCTATGAGACACGAGAGGCAGAGTTTAGCTTATTTTCCAGGACACTAAATTATAAAGTGGCCATGAAAGAAATAGAGGTCTATTGCTCAGATTTTTTTTTTTTTTTTTTTTTTTTTTTTTGCTGCGTGGCCCAAAGACTGAGAGAACAGCTTTTTCTACAAGGAAAGGTTCTTTTGGTTTATAGTTTTAGAAGTTTCATCCCACAAACTGTTGGCTTCATTGTTTCTAAGTTATAGTGAGCCAGCATCATGACAGGGAGGCTAGGAAAGCGAAGCTGGGTATGACACGGTGGAAAGAGCGTCTACAGCAGAGGACCCCTGTCTTCCCTCCCTTTCCTTCCCATCAGCCCCTTGCACATGTGATGGCAGTGCTCACATTCTTGTCAGACCTTCTTTTCTCAGTTCGACAGTTCTGGAAATACCTTCACAGACATGCCTAGAGGTGTTTTGCTAATCTAGGAATTGCTAATCAGTGGAATCAAGAGAGCCATCAAGAAGAACCATCACAAAATGAGAAACCAGGGAAATTTGATTTTTCATAGGCAATTGAATGCCACCAAGGAGACAAAAACATCGCTCCATGCAGCCGCTTTTCAAACTCTAGAAGAGCATCTTCCTGGACTATTGCCAAAATACTTTCAAAAGTTGAGCCAACGTACCAAAATGCCAAAATCGACACAAAAGGGAAATGAGATTTTTAAAAGGATATTGTAAAAATTTTGTATAATTTCATTTACATTTTAAATAATGATTAGAAAAGACTGTAGTAAATTTATATTCTAATCACTACTGCAGTTGAGGGCTTTTTATTTATTTAAGGGATGGTCTCCATTTTTCTGACTTTATCTTAAATGGCTCTATTGGAAATTCAGTGTCAAACAGTAGAGAATCAGGAGTCTTCCTTGGACTACCTCTTGGTTCCCACTGCTTTTAATGGAGGTAATTTGTCTCTGAACTCAAGGGAGATATTTTATGCTGATCCATGGTTTAACTCCAACTCTGGGAGTGAAAGGAAACTGAAAACCCTACTGAGTTTATTGTAGGTTTTGAGAAATCAGAGGAGGGAAACAGGAAGGGAAGCTCCAAAAAGGAGCGCCATAACCTAGGACTGATTGACCTTGAAGTTACTAGTCTGAGTTACATTTCAGAATGTTCCTTTTTAAAGACGTTTGTGGTGTACCCATCCCTCCATTTATCTTCATAAAGGGATACAAGTCACTCGCCACCTTGAGGTGACCTTCTCCAATACAGATTGCTTTGCAGATGGTCCCATTTGTGATAACTATGAGAGAGCTTACATTATTTTTCTCATAAGAACAAAACTAGGTCCCGAGTGCACCAGAAACCAAGACTTTGAGATGGTTACACAGGGCCATGAGTTGATGTGGCTACTGCTTAAATGACAAGAACCCCATGCAAGTTTCAAAAAGATATATTCTCTATAAAGAAGGTATAAAGGAGCACAACGTTTTATTTGTATTATTTTTAATAAGTCATATTAATCCTTCGTCCAGAACTAAATGGATTGGTTGTCACTATTTTAAGACTTGTTTCAACTGAAAAACCTGGTTTGTTTCAATATTCCATTTTCCGTATGTCTGTAATGTACTGTGGCCATAGTCACTCATTGCTCTCCCTCAGACCGTACCCCCTTCTCCTGGTTCTCTTCCTTTTCTCTAATCTACCGCTGCTACTTTCATGTCTCCTTTTTCTATGGACTCTACATTTCAAAGAAAACATGTGATACTTGGATTTCTAAGTATGGCTTATTTTGTTTAACATAGTGATCTCTGATTCTATTCATTTCCTGCCAGGGATTTTATTTCACTCTTCTCTGTGGCTGAGTTTTATACATTCATACATGTTTGCATTTGGCACTCATGCGTTCATCAATCGATTCAAGAACTTGGCTATAAGTCTGCTACGGTACACATTAATATGCAAGAATTTCTGTGGCATGCTGTCTTGGATTCCTTCAGATACGTGTCTACAAGCAGTATGGCGAGATTACATGACAGTGCTGTTTAGGGGTTTGGGGAAGACTTCCATTCTCATTTACATTGTGTCTATGCAAATTTACATCCCCACAAGAAAAGTTCATTCTGTAGAGTCAGTAAATGCTTTTCAAAGAAAGAATGCTTTCTTTGAAATACAAAGCTCTCTTTGTAGTTTTATATTTCTTTCATAAATTGAAAAAGGGATTGAAACTATTAGGAAAACAACATTGTTAAAAGTACAAGAGTTTCCCCATTATTGTTAGTTTTGTTTAAAAGCTTGTTTTGAAAGTAAAATGGTTTTGAGAGTAAAATCTGTTTTTTTCTGGGTGTGGTAATGTATCCCTATAATCCCATCACATGAAAGGCTGAGGCAGGAGGATGGTAGGTTTGTGGCAAACTTTGAGAATATAGACTTTTTCAAACAACCATAAACAGCTATTCATGAAACAAAGTAGGGAGTAATCTCTGATGAATGAAACTGAATTACACACGTCCCATGGGGATGCACATGGAGGGGTTTGAGGAGTTGATTGCACATCAGATTTCATTGACACATCTAGGCTCCAGATTATGACATCATTTTGGCATCACTTAAAAATATTTCAGGCAACGAGTGAGGCACATGAATTTATGCATTTATGCACACACATAGATATGAAGGTTAGCCTGAATGATCCAGTATCTGTTGACCTTCACATAGCAGCAGGTCCTTCAAATATTGATTCAGTTCGTCTGTCTTTACTGAAATGAAATACATGCTACGTGCTACACTGAGGTCTGGGCTGTGGATACACTTCTGTAAATTGCAATAATAAATTAAATACATTTTCTTGTAGTTACGTTGGGGACGGAGGTAGGTTGCTTGTTTCTAGCGAGAGAATACATTAACTCTTCAGGTTGCTTTTTCTTTCTTTTGTGAGCTGTAAAGAGACTTCAGATATTTTGAAAAGACCTCCTTCCTTAATTTTTAACACTTGAAAGCGTTTTTAGCTAAGACTTGCTAATTCTCATCTATAAACTAACATTTCACAGTACATAAAACTAGTTTGACCATTGGGGGTGGGGTGAAGGGGAAAACGGCAAAGCAGGGAAATACATTTCACCAAGCAATTCACTGAAAGCTAAATAGAGACCAGAGCAAAGGGAAGAAATTCCTAGATGTGCGTCTTTAAGGATTTAAGAGTAAGTGGGATATCTGGGTGTTTCAAACTTCTGCTTCACTCCCAGTTCAAGGGCAAATATGTTTAGTCTGAGTGTTACAACTCCAGATAGCATATTTTCATTCAAAGCTACCCTAACAGTTCAAGATACTGAAGAACCAGAGAGAGACAGAGGGAGCGTAGGTGAGGCCAGCAGGTCCGGGACACAACTCTCAGGCCAGGCCTCATGCACACCATGTTCTACTGGGACATGTTAAACATGAAAGCAAAGATGGCCTCCTCAACTCTCCTTACAGTTAAATTGACATCGAAAGTCTATCATGAGGCGGTCACTGTGTTTGCTTTCTGTGAGAGCATTGTCACAATGGTAAACTGGTAATGATTGGTGGAACTATTGATTTAAGTCTCCAAGATTAAAAAGTAAAAATATTATTTTTTTGTACACAGCCATGTGGTTCTACTTAATGAAAACGCCTCATTTAATTATTCCCTCTGTAAACTTTGCTTCATAAAAAAAAGTATGCTCAGATAGAAACAATTGTCCAAATCCATATGAGTTGGACATTCTTCATCTTTTTCGTGATTATATTATACGCTAACAATCCTCCAAACCAGACTTACTGTTGTCACTGTGGTCTGACCAGCACAATGAAATTTTAACATTTTGGTGACAACTATTTACTAATGGATATCTTAGTTACCTAACAACTGTGGGAACATTTATGTCTGTTCACCTAAGCTGCTGTTTGATGTCTCATAATCTCTGCTGTGAGAGTGTCATGTTGGTGGTTTCTCAAGCACATGGACTCGATTCAGTACAATGAGGGACTTCATCACCAAACGCCCTTTGCCTACAGGACAATTTACTTCTACTGTGAGTCCTGACCCCACATGAGGTTGTATAACAGCATGTCAGGGTTGCAACAACTTTGGCCATGGTAAAAGATTTCTGAACGCACAATGACCAACACTTAATTCAAAATCAAATGCATACTGAATCCGAGGTGTTTCCGGACAGCAATCTCCTAAGCTGTGTCACCGACATCCTGGCAGCTTTGACCTGGAACACACATGACCACTCTGCAGCATGCATTTCTTCATGCACACAATGCCGCCAGATGCTCCTGGTAATACTTTAGCTCAAACTCACCAATTTTATGCTACAAATGCAATGTCTTCACTGTACACATGCACAGAGTTTTCTGCTGTTATAGAAACATAGTGGCTTCATTACTGAAAACAATGTACTCTCTTCCAGACGTCATCCCTCAGCAAGTATCATCATATTGATATATCTTTGGATTTTATTGTGTTAGAATGTTAGGTTTGAAAAATTGCTGCTTAAGCTGGTGACGAGGGTTTCTTTTAAAAAAACAAAAATCTAACTGAATTTTGACTTGGGATTACGGCAGAATTTCCAGTTTCAAAAGTAACCCTAAACGTACTTTTTCTTTTGTATGCAAAATACTACTCTTATGCAAAGTAGTATTCTCAACATTGAGAACTGTAAAATCAAAATATTGATTAGCTCTGAAAGATGGTGAAGATGTGTTATGTCCCACAATATCAAATAGTCTCCGGAAGTTTTTTTTTAATGTAAAATTAAACAAGCACATCCCATCTTATTAGCATGTAAATTTGCTTTCAACTTTAATAAGTGGTAAAATTATACATATACATATATATATATTTATATTGCTTTTCACTGACTTTCTTTGTGGCTTATTATTACTAAATATTTTATTTGCATGTAGACCTTGCACATTTGTACACTTGGGTCATGTAAAAGTTTCTCTACTGAAATGAGCTCATTAGTAGAGAAAGTATAAGAGCCCCTGTTTTGTAAGGCTTTTAATTAGGGTTAGTGCCCTGGTCACACATGAAGAAGCCTTAGAGATAAGGAGTGGACTTCAATGAACATAACAATCCAATTCTACTTCTCTGGTTTTTTAAACAGTACAAAGGACTTGTCTTGTTAACTAATTAGAGTAGGAAACACAGGGACACGATATGTAGAAGAAGCAGAATCTATCATTCATCCCTTGTTAATTCTGGTACAGGACTTGTGCCTGGTGGTCATTTCTAGTCCTTCCTCTCTCCCATGTGAAGGATATCACACATCTCCACATCGTTCTCATTCTAGGAAACCTATTTGTAATGGGAATTTATGAATAGCTAGAGCATGTGAACATCAAATGCGTTTTTATTTAGCATTCGTAAGTTGATTCATTGCTTTCCATTTGTCATGCCTGGTGTTCTTTGGTGGCATCATTACGGTCTCAGAGTAAAGCAGGCCCACATGTACAGAATTCTGAAAAAACAACAAGAACCACAAGAAAAATCACAGGAAAGCACATAGCAAAGGCAGCATGGGGCTTCTGTCCAGAAAGCTGTCTGTGACCTTTGTGAATTTTGCTGATGTTATCTTTTGCTCATTTTCTGCAGCTTAGTGTAATTTCTCATCCAAGACTGAGTATTTGGACCAGTCTGGCTTTTGGCATCTTGTCGTCATCTGATTTTTAAAATGTGTTTCTTCTAAAATTTAAGACAATGTTCTCAAGCTAAAGGCTTCCTCCAGTGCAGCACACTTAAAATATGCCATAACTGCTACTTGACTTCATCTTGAGTGCCTCTTGAGATTTTCAGTCTCAAAATCCTCTGACTAATCCAGAGTATCACTGTAGATCATGGATCCTGGACATCTTGTACACCATGAGCAGGAGCAGAACCATGAGCCCTGGGCGTGCAGGCCATCGAAAAACATTAGGGACAAAGTTATTATAATTATACACACAGTTTGAGTGATGATCTTCATTTATTCCACTGAGTTCAGACAAGATCAATAAAGACAGGTGGCCTCTAAAATACTAGCACTGAAATGTAGAAATATATCTGGTCGTTCCTTGAGAGTTAGATTTAAAATAATAGAAGTCAAATTTGCTCTCCAAACCTATCGTCTCTCCAAATCATACCCTTTGTCAAGATTTTCCATTAGAGATGAGATTTACTGTTTTTTTATACCTAAGTACTTTTAACAAATGCTTTTGCTTTCTTTGAAGAGAGGTGAAAACCACACTTTAAGTGATATATACCCTGACTATGCTTCCATTTACAACAAAACAATGAAAGCAGTTGGTGTTGTGATGGTGTTAATATATTCATGCGATACACTGGTAGACATATGGGAATCCAGGTTTTTTTCTCTTGCTTGTACATTTTAAAAGGAACGTTCTAGACATGCATTTTATGTACATAAAATATAATGTTCAAATCGGGACAGTGTATGAGAACCTGGTAGTTGTCAGCTATGTGCTGTCAGCAGGGATGAGTTTTCAGTGTGTGGTATTTTAGACTTCATTATATTGTCCCATGGAGCATTCCTAAAAAAAGCAGCAGGTAAAAAATCAGTCGCATTCAAATGAAATGATACTCGGGGGGGAGGAAGAATGTGCTTTTTGCCCTCAAGTTGTCTCTATTGACAGAGTTGACTTCACTTTGCCATTGAACTCTGACAAGGTGATTATTTTTAAAAACCAAAATAAGGTGCATAATACATTTTAGCCTGAAGCTAAAAGTTAAGTGTGAATATTCATTCATTATTTTGCTCTTCCATGGGAAAAAAAAAAAGAAAGGAAGAAAAGAAAATCTGTGGCCAGAGTTTTGAAGTGTTAAGCTCTATCATTTCTGTGGAGCTAAGAGATGGTGTTCAAAATGAATCGTTTTTAACAATAGGAAATTCTTTTTATGTTGGTATTGAGATTTTGTTGAGAGAAAGAAAACATACATTTTTTTTTTAATTCAGAGAAACCTATCAATTTAGTGGATAATAGCATGTTTAAATATAGAAATGCACATGGCTCCCACACAGAACACACAGTCTCACACAAAAGTGAGAAACCTACATGCATTTTTGTCAGCAGAGATCCTCTCACAGTCACATATGTGGACTCAGGGTGGTAGGTAGACCGGTCTTTAGTTCGTGATTTGGATCTATGATGATGCTTTTCGGTAGAAAGAAAGCATCTCTGACTAGTGTCCCTCTCCCTCCACTGTGCAAGTGGTCTGAGTTATAGTCAATGGCCTGACTCGGTCAAGGTCAGGTGGTAACTCGATGGACAAGCTCACGCCTCTGGCCAACACTGTGATGGGTCACTCATTAGGTCTGGCTTCCTAGTCTCCATAGACCTCTAAATTCTAGTGGCCTTCACAGGAGGAACTAAATCAGAGCATTGATCTGGGCAAATGTGTGTGACTTAAGCACATAGAGACAAATTGAATGCAGACTTTAGGCTTAGCCTACTAAGAGTGACTATTAATTCACTAACTGAGCTGAACAATCATGCAGACGGGAGCACATGTCTTACAACGTAAATCCTGCTCATGGGTCCTCTCAACTTCTATCCGTGTAAGTCAGATAGAGAAAAAGTCCTTTCTTTATAAATGGCGAACAAAAGCATAAGAAAGAAAAGAAAATTTTAAATGATTCCAGGTTTCTCAAACAATAAAAACGACTATTACTTTCATTCAAGTAGTAAGTAAAATATTAGAAAGACCAAGATCTAACTTTGATTCCATCTGAAAAAAAATCATGAATTTCAATGATATCTACTGATACTTTCTATGTTCAGTTTGTTGTTTCTGAAGGATTCTTTACTCTCATCTCCAGCTCTTGTGTAAGCTTGGAGTTCTGGGTTTTTGTGTGTTCTTTATTCTCTTCATTTGGGTTTTGTTTTGTTTTTGAGTTATAGTCTTTATATGTAGCTCAGGCTTTTCTCACAGTAATAATACTTACCTTAAACCCTCCCATGCATCTCATTCCACTTACAATACCATAAAAAGTAAATTGTCCAGCAGAATTAAATTTGCTACATGCAGTGAAAGAAGGAAAAGGGCAGTGTTTGGAATACAGGCTTTGGTCAATATATTTAAAGATATCACAATCCTCCTTAAATTCAAGTTTGCTTGTTTGTTTTTGTTTGATTGTTTGTTTGGTTGGTTTTTAAAAACAGGGTTCTCTGTTGTAACCCTGGCTGTCCTGGAGCTCACTCTGTAGATCACACTGGCCTTGAACTCACAGAGATCTTCCTGTGTCTGCCTCCCAAATGCTGGGATTAAAGGCATGAGCCACCACTACCAGGCTTAAATTCAAGTTTTTAAAAATTGTATCAAAGTTATTTTAAAGTTTCTCTTTTCTTTCTGAAAACTATCTTTTAGTATGAAAAAGAATTTGAGAAAGACCTTAATAGTTCTAGGGGCTGTAGTCATCTTAGAAAACTTTTGTGGTAAACATTTATAAACATTTAGGGTTTCAAAGTCTATATAGCTAAATTATAATATGAGATGAAGTTAAGTCAAGATGAGTTGCATAGGATATGGTGTTTCCAACTGAGAAAAGCCAGAGCTTCACCACAGATTAAAAGAAAAAAAAATATATATATATAATTACTAAATTATATATATATATAAAAATATTTGTATGTTTCTATATATATATTTATATATTATATTTATTTGTATATATTTATATATATTATTTATATACATTTATATGTATTATTTGTATATATTTGTATATATTACTTGTATATATCTATATATACATTATTTATATATAAATATATATATTATATATATGATAAAAATCAAAAGGACAACTTGAAAATATTTACTATTCTTACTTTAAACAGTCATTCTCACTAATAAGTAAATTGATCCTTTCTAAGTGGTAAGAGAAGCAAAACAAAACAAAAACATTCACCCAACAGAGAAAAGGCAAATGGCTGAAGAGTAGAAAAATGTTCAAATTTACTGTTCATTAGGGAAGTACAATTACAACTATGCTGAGATCACAGTTGGTCAAGCAATTTGAGAATTTGAGCAATGTGAGAACGACACATTGCTAATGGTACCGGAAGCAAATACTTACCTTTTGTTTTCATTTTGATGATATTAGACCACACTGCAGAAACCAAGTGTAATGTGATTTGATATTAGCTATAAGACTTTAAAACTCACCATCCTTTGACCTAACAATTCTTAACCAGCAGGAACTGACTGGGGTGAGAAACTCAATGCTACATGAGCATATTCATAACACATTGTTTTCTAGTACTGAGAGGAACACAGCCTAGGTGACATCAGCTAAGGGCTGTAACAGATAATGCTCTCAGAAAACAAAACACAATTCAGCTGTGAACAGTATGAGTATGCGTCTTGCATACTTGTACAAAAAGAACTGGAAATTATATTACCAAAAGGGGAAGGGGGCATGAAACTTTGTATTACATATCACCTCCATTCTAAAAGGGAGGGAATGGAAATCTTCGCATAGGTCTCATGTATTTCTACACAGATTCAAAGAAAGAAGATGAAGAAGAAGGAGAAGAAGAAGAGGAAGAAGAGGAGGAGAAGGAAGAAGAAGAAGAAGAAGGAGGAGGAGGAGGAGGAGGAGGAGGAGGAAATGTAATGTAAGTAGTAGTCTTACAGAGGAAAAGTATGTGACTAACTGAGGGATGGAGATGTCCTCCTTGGGGAGTTCACCATAATCAGAAACTTAAGGGGAAAAATAAACTTGTCAGAAAAATATAGTATTCTAAGTTATAAGTACACTATGAAACTCATGGAATTCCTCAAGAAACAAAGTTCTCTCGCAGATTTTTAGCATGTCAAAGTGTTTCTGTACTGGCCTTGGACTCACCCACAGCATCCTGTCACCAGGCACCTGTTAGGAGATGTCCCCTGGAAAACAGGCTGCCCATAAACTTCATTAATCAGCAGGTGAAGGTTATGTAACTACAATAGCCTCAATAAAGCAAGAACACAGTTATAGTTTGGAGAATGATTACAGACTCTACTAAGATATCTGTAGTTCCTGGTTAGGATATCGTGTGTAAAAATGTCATGCTATTTCAAAATGGCCACTCGAGAGCAATTTGGGATAGAAAACAAAACGAAGCCACCCACTTTACGCAGTGAACAAACTAATTAGATCAGTATCATTAACACAGACTTCTAACCAAGTGAGGTAATTTAATTCCAAATTACACAGAAACATGGGGAGTCATGTTGACCATTTTGTAGGACAAACACCAAACAAATATTTAGAAAATTCATGAATCTGACTTACAAAATAGATGGCGAAAGATACAACCTCCAAGTGTTCTTTTAAACAGTAGTATTTATATCTCAATACAATTAAGATAAACTACATACACTTGAAAATTGACTTTCAATCACTGTATCATTGCAAAAAAAGATAAATCAAAATTACTATTATTATTGAAACTATGATAGATTATTTTAAAGATCTGAATGTACAAGTAGTTTTCTTGTATGGTCCATCTCTTGTACTTTAACTGCCATGTCCTCGAAGTCCAGAAACCAAGAACCTTCACAGTCAAGACTGAGATCCTAAAATGTCTTGTATTAAAGAGTCTTTTCCAGTCTCCCCAGGCAGAAATAGTCCTAGACGCCTAATATAGCAAGATCACGTCTCTTGTCTGTGTCTGTCGGTTTTCTCAGTTAGACTGCAGGCCACTTGAGGAAAAAGACTTAGCTAGCATCTTTTTTAGTCTGTGTTATACATGGTGCAGTGTCTAGTCTGAGGTGGATTTTTATAAACATGCATAGGTCATCAGAAACAAGTATATGGAAAGAAAGCAAACCACTGTGAAAATACAGATTTCAAAAAGAAAGCAGTACTTCGCAAATATCAAGCATGTTATCCCAGACGTAGTCTAGAATAATTCGATCAGCATTCGTGCATGAGAGACTCTACCACCCTGTGTGATATAGGGAGAATTTGGAATGCACTTCACAGGATCGCATTTTGAATACTTGGCCCCAAGCTCCTGGCACATATTTGAAGGCTATGGTAGATCTGAGTTATCAGGAGTGTATCTGGTGGCTAAAACTATGAAGCTCATTGTTTCATCTTTTGTGGAAATTCCTTTCCTTCAGAAACTTGAGGATTTTCAATTTAATTTCATTAGGAGACTTTGAGGACTCTAAAATATGTCTCTTAATAAAAGTAAAACTTAATAAACTAAGTCTCTTCTGCTTTTCAAGCAACAAATTTTTATGCTATTCACGTGGCTTTCACTTAAGCAGACGGTTGAAGACAAAAAGCTGCCCAAGCCGTATCCGGTGGTCATTATTTCATCCACGCCCTAGCTAATGGGACCCCCACAGCAATATGGTTCCTGCTCCTACCATTGAAGGACTTAGCCTCATTGGCCTTGACATCATTTATTCTAGTACCTCCAGAATGCCAACCACAAGATGCCGGGGCACAAATACAGCATTGCACCCTGTTCCCTTCCTCCCGTGCTGACAGCAAAACTGATGAAAGAGGAAGTAAAACAGTTTGAGGTGAGGTTGAGTGCTGTGTACAGAATCCCGAGGGTATGAGCAGAGAGAAGACGGTAGCGCCTGGAGCTCGGTGTGGAGTGAAGCGGGAGCAAAGCTCTGTGGTGTAGGACTGGCTGGCTTAATTGTAGCAACGGGGCCAGCCGGTCTGGCACCATGAGAGAAAGGCAAGGGGCTCAGCAAGGAAGCATGAGCAGATTTTGTGGGACTAAATCTTCTAGGGCATGGAAGAACCTGAGGTTTCATTAAGTGAGCTGGAAAATTATTAGACTTTTAACAGAGGAGTGACATAGTCTGATCCAGGTTTTTAAGATCTACTGGTAACAGACAATAGGAACATTTTTAAAGATTAAAACTAGCCATTGAAACAATAAAGACATGAAGTATTTAATTGAGAATTTGACCTTGAAAATGAAAGAACATTACCCAGTAAAATTAAAGAAACTATTAAAATTGAAATTTTAAATGAGCAAAAGAGAATTTATTTTCAAAGGATGCCCAGATAATGGAGACATAATACTTGAGGGATTGGAAAAGTTGATATTAATAAGGAATTGTCTTTTTTTTCCAAAGAGGGCCATAAGTTCTAGTTAATATTCCAGCATGCTTTGTAGGCATTTATAGTTACCTTTAAATTTTTATATGAAGACAGAAACGTCCTAAAATGCTTAAATAATTTTAAAACAATAATTTAAATTGTGTGTGTGTGTGTGTGTGTGTGTGTGTGTGTGTGTGTGTGTCTATTCCACAAATACTAAGGAACAGTTTTAAGGCCTCCAGTGAAATCAAATGTAATATGGTTCTGTTAACATGAAGCCCTGAAGCAACAGAATCCATAAAGGCAGAAGTCAAATCACCCAAGTCTAAGATAGAGATGGTTTAACTGCTGTACAAGAGGCCCTGGAGCTATGAAAACAGCGATTGGGAAGATAGGTTCTTTATTTTAATTACTGCAGGGGTACCACGTAAATAAGTATCAAGTTCTTCAAATGACTCTCTTAAAGTATATGCATGCAGTTTGTCATATGTGAGTTACAGCAAAAAATAATAGTGATTTCAAGAATTCCATAGATACTTTATTATAATCTTAATTATTTAATGCATTTTATGATTAGGTTTTATTATAGCTTATTCAAGACTGTCACAAAAAAATTTCACATAGGAAAAAAAAATTAAGTCCAATTACAGCCTTCTGTAATAACACATAAATTACCATGCTTACTTAGAAAAGAACACTGCTATTTAGGTGACTTATATTTAGTCCTAAAGCTTTTACTAAATTTAAAATAATAGTAATTATTATTATGAGTGGCTCTTCCAAGGAATGTTTATATGTCAGTTTTATACTTTTTCCTGTTCAATGAGTGAAGTCACTAAGACCCCAGGCAAGCAGCTGATAATAACACAGAAAATGGTGAATTAATAATTTTCTTCTTTATCTGGACAGTAAAAAATTATCACTCTGTTGCCATGACTTCTAGGTTATGATGAGTCAAGACATTATGACTGATTGATTTTTAAGTGGGTAGGGCAATTTAAAAAATTACTCCACATCATGATGGTTGAATAAAAATCAGGACAAGTGAATTAAATGTCCCATACCACTGGGTTAATGTGCAGTTTACCTTTGTGGCCTCGTGAACTGAGCGTGTCCAGCTTGATCTGGAATCTACTCTGTGTTTACCATGCTTGGTGCTGCTTCACCCCATGGCTGACATGGAAACCACTTACTGTAAGGTCTTGAGAAAGGTAAGACTGGGGTGATGCGATTGTCACCTGCACTCCCAGAGTACACATTCCTCCAAGTGTTTCCATAGCCAGGTGGCACGTGCCTACCTCAGACGGTGGAAATCAGCCATATCCAAATGGACTGCAGAGTGAATTAAATTCACATGTTTTAAAAAACCTAAAGCAATAAAAAGAATGTTCTTTGAGCTTCAAAGAATGTTAATTCATCCGAATCTGTTTCTACAAACCCTTTGCTTTCCCATTAGGCCTAATATAGACAGGGTTTCTTAGCATTCTATTCTTTTTTGTTTATTTGCCTCATGTTTTGAGGCAGGACCTTACTGTGTATTTCACGTTGATCTAGAACTTGCTGTGTAATCTAGGCTGCTCTCAATCCTCCTGACTCTCCTGAAGTATACATGTACACTACCTCATGTGGCATTTTTCTCAGACATTTTCCCTCTGAGATGCATAGCCACCACTTTGAGTTTGGGTGATTCCATGTATAAAAGTCACACTCAGAACTATTTGCAAAATATTCTTCTCTCTCTCATGAATGTGGTGATCAAGGTTTGAGAACGTTATCTAAAATTAATTAAAAATTCATTGGTCTTCATTTCCACTACGACCTCACCAGGCTTTCAGAATCACACACGACAAATACTCTCCTATATCAAATTTTACATGTTACATTTTACATTTTAAGCATACATTTAAGACTTGACTCATAACATCCAACTCTATACTATTTTTGAAAGGGTGAACCTATAGAATATTGTTGCAATAATTGTTTCATTAGAAGAAATGAAAACAAGGTTTCTGGCAACTATTAAACAAAATCCCTCATATGGATTCACATGCACAGATTAAACAAAACAGATTCAACCATAAAAGAAACTACTGGAAATGAAGAAACAAACAATTTACCTGAGATATATAAAGATAAAGAAGATATAGGGAGCCAGGAAGCAAGCATACATTTTGCAAGATTTATCCAATACAATACTATACAGGCATTGAAATAACACAATTATGTCCTTATTTTAAAATGCTTTTAAATATTTTAAAACATTTATTTGCAATTAAAATATAATGATGTCCTTTTCATTTCTCCAACTACTCCATCCAAAGAAAAGAAAAACGTTAGAGACAGAGTCTCACTATTTATCCCTGCCTGACCTCAAACTCATAAAGATTTGTCTGCTGATGCTGAGGTCTTTTTCTTTCTTCCTTCCTTTCTTTCTTTCTTCCTTCCTTCTTTCCTTCCTTTCTCTCTCTCTCTCTCTCTCTCTCTCTCTCTCTCTCTCTCTCTCCCTCCCTCCCTCCCTCTCTCTCTCTTTCTTTCTTTCTTTCTTTTTTTTGAGGGGAGGGTGAACATGGCTCTGAGGATGGACCTGGGAGAACTAAGCAGTGGGTATGATTGGGATATATTTTATGAAACTCTCAAATAATAAATAAAAATACTATATGTTTCCCCTTGCACTCCCGTTTCTTGCTACCAAGAGTCTAGTTGAGTGTTAGTACTTCACCATTGTGCTCTGACATGTTGCTTCTCCGTGTAGCTCTTGACCAAGAACGCTTTCACAGCCAGGCTCTGCTTTATAGGTCTGTTCCCTCAAGTTAAGTTTGGATTGATTTTTTAGGATATTTACGGTCCTGAAATCAGATTCTTGGCCTCACAAATTCTATTGAGCATTCTACCGCAAATCTGCATGCTCAGCTCAGGTTCTACATTTGGTAGTACTACAAATTACGTTGGTTATACACACTGTCTACTGCAAGGTCTGTCATCTTAATGACAAGTGAAAGGCAAATGTGAAATCTTAAAGTAAAAAAGCACTGTTATATAATGAATTGTTAAATTGAGTTATTTGTCTTAAGCTTAGACTCATTCGATTATTTAAAAGTTAGCAGGGACTGTGAAAATTTTCCCTTATAGTGTTCTGATTTACTTGTGCCTTGCAGAATCTTCTAGGAGAAGGGCTTTTGAAAGAACAGTGTTGTATGTTTGTGATGCTGAGAATAAAACTCTAGGCTTGAACATAGTTAGCAGGGGATCTTCTACTGACCAGCATCTCCTTACCAAAGCATGATGCACATTAGCTCAGAGTCATGATCCTACAGCCTTCCTCTACTCAAATACATCATCATCAGCGGTCCCCACTACACCTGGCTTATCGAGTTGATTGACTAAGTTACTGGAGGTTATGTACTGTATATGCAACACTGTGATAGAAGCATATCCCAGAATCCCAGTGTATTTAGAAAGTATATCACTGCATGTGGTCCACTATTTAAGTCCTGTCTCTGACACAAGCTGTCTTTGTACCAATAGACACATTGATGTCTCTTTCTGAGTGTCGATTTCTATTTGAAGAAAATCAGTGTTAGACACAGATATTCCTAAGCTTCTTTTCTGTTTTGTAATCAATCCCTCTATATTACAGCCTCCCCAAGATCAAAATCAAATCTATTAGTGCAAATCTCAAGTACATAAAATAATGCTTAGCCTTCAGTAAATGTCCTAGAATACATGAAGAAGTAGATGCTTAATGTTTCATAAGTGTATTGTTTTCTATAATTACACCCACATAGACACCCACACACACAACCCCCATATATGTGTGTGTGTGTGTGTGTGTGTGTGTTTGTGTATGGGGGGTTTGTGTGGTGGGTGTATATGTGTATATGAGTACACACACACATATATATGTATATATACACATACAAACATATGTGTGTGTGTGTGCGTGCAACATACAATTATTTATGAACCACATGATATATATATATATATATATATATATATATATATATATATATATATATATATGCTTGATTTTATCTCTGGGCTATTTCAAATGTGTGGGTTACCTGACTATGAAAGATCATATTTTCTCTGTATATTTTCTCTTTTCTTCTTGCCTATGCTTTAGTCAATATCATCATAGTTCTTAACCACAGCCTTGTCCTTGTTCTTAAATTTAAAATCTGTATTTTCTGCTTAGCCACAAATTATTTTCAAAATTTTAGATTTCTAATTGGCCACATTCAATATGAATTATTAAGGCATTCTTTAAAGTAAAGCAAGCCTTTCATAAGAATATCTATCCAATGAAAGTGTGTTTAACTATACTTTATAGAGCTTATTGCGACTGTATCTATGTATCTTTCACAAACAGCACTTTTAAAACATGTTTGATCATTCAATTCAAAAGCAGTGCGAACTACTTGTGTTCAAACCAGCTGCAATGGAGGAAAAAGGTATTAATGGACATACTACACCTTGAGCCCCTTGTCTCCAGCCACTGTGCTTAGCTGCAGGACTCCCATTAACATTAATGGGAGCTCCATGCACACATCACCTGGAGAACAGACCCCTCGTGCTTGATCATTATCTTCCTAGACAGGTAGGAATGGCATCAATCAGGTATCCAGCTTGGTTTCACAGTATGTACGATTAAAAGCATCGGGGCAATAAAAACACAGCCTTCTAATACTTCCTTTTAAAAAATAGTGTTTTTTTTTTAAGTGTAGAACAACAAAGGGAAAGGATTTTTAAAAGCATGCAAGAGGTGCACCACTTTCCTGCATATCCTTTTATAATTACAAATGACCTAAAACTAAAGCAAACACATTATTTCCCTTCCGAGACAGCGATAATGGGATAATAAAGACGAGCTTCATTATGTAAAATGGATTTGATTTACTATAAAGTAGCCAAATGGTGAGCGGATCGCGGAGTTTACACGGAATCTGCTTGACCTCTGTTTTCTCTTTTGCTTTTAACATTCTCCCACCTGAGCATTAATACATCGAGCACTTTTTATGTGGCTGGAAAGGAAACGTGAGTGATTAATACTACTACAGGAGCTCCGCGGTGGGAAGAGACGCTGTGGAAACCGAGGCCGGTTTTCAGTTCGAATGTGCTGTATGTGTTTACTGGACGAAAGGAAGGTGTGGGGGAGGGGGAACAAAGAGAAGCTTATGTAAGAAATGGAAGGGTATGTGTGGTCTGGCTTGAGTGATTGACTGATTTCATCAGTCACGTAAGGCAGAGTTTTCATTTTCAAAACAAGCTTTAAAATATGTATATTTTTGACTAATTAGGAGACTTACAGGAGATATTCAGTATAGCAGATGGCAATTAGTAAATACTTTGAACAAAGGGTGCCTATTATTTTCCATGTATAGCTATATTAACCATAAAAGGCAGTATGGTGTACAGACCAACCACTAGGCAGACATATGCAGGAAGGAGACCAGGTACTACATCTAAACTGAAAATCCTAAGCAAGCTCTATTTCATTATGCCTTTTACAAATATGGACATGTGAGGTAACATAAATACACACATGAATATGTATACTGACATTTACATATGTATACATATCTTGCCAACCAGTTTTAGAAAATCTAATCTTTATGAACATCTTACTCGGTTTTATCACAGTAGAACCCTAACTAATCTTACTCTGGAGACTGATCAAAGCCCCGTGGCACCGTAAGATGGCTAAGAAGTCCAGGATGAGGACAGAAGAATACAGTTTATTTATCTGCTGAGCATTCTGTCTCTGTGAATGCAGTTCTACGTAATTCCCGGAGGCAGTCTTCAGGAAAGCCCCCTATGGAGATATTAATAGCCTAGTCTTACAAACAAGGCAACCAGGTTTCAATCAAGTTACTTCCCCTTGATCACCCTGCTGTCAAGTGAGGATACCACTGCTCGAGCATCTTCATCTTCAGGAGTTCATTGTCCTTACTAAATAATAACCTGCCTTTAAACGGACAAGGTAGGAAACAGGGGAAATAGGTTTCAGTGGCACAGTAGGTAACCCTAGCGTCTCCATGGTTGCTCCGAGCCATAGACCTAAGCATCAGAAAATCAAGACTTTAGCTCATGTTATTGCCACTGGCCTTTGCCAGAATCAGTACTAGGCCCTGTGTGACACAGCCAAAGCAGAGGAAACTTAAATCGTGGGCTTAGACATTTTCAGGCCCACCTTCTTCACTCAACAGCTTCCGAATGCACATCTATGCGCACTGACAGAAGACTGTTCCCATTACTAGCCTCAGTTGTTGAAGCTGTATACTGGAGGTATAGATAATATGCATTCAGTAAGACTCTTATAGAAATTAAATGCTAAAATCCTTGGTACTGGTTTTCAAATTATAAATATTATTATTCTATTATTATTTTTATTGTTGTTATTATTATTATTAATTTTGATCTTATTTGCCCAAAGATTTTTACATTATCCTTATCTCTCACAACTGGGGATGTCTAAATTCAAACGACAACCATTTCTATTTCTGAGCAAGTATAAATCAATAAACAATAAGCAATAATTTCCTAAGATAGATGTGGTGGTGTGTGCTTTCAATGTCAGTATTCAAAGGGAGCTGGCGCAGAAAGATCACTAGGATCTTGAACCCAGCCTGGGTGAAATGCTTAGTCTGAGGCCAATCTCGGTTGCAATGTGAGAGCCTAGCTAAAAAAATAAATAAGTAAGTAAATAAATTTCTTAAAATGTAATTGAATCACGGCTATGGCTGTTGGTTAGTGTATTGAATATGTTAGGATCTTGAGCGAAGATTTTCAAATAGTGTTCTGTAGATTTGTGAGAAGTCATGCAGAACCAATATTATTTCTAGTGGGCAGCAAGCCAATGGCTGAGGGATGGGCTTCAGTTTTCAAGTTTTGTGCTCCAAATGCGGAGACACTCAGTTTTGAGTATGCGGAAATATATATATATATATATATATATATATATATATATATATATATATATATATATATTTTTTTTTTTTTTTAAATTTCTTTAACTTTGCAATTCTGGATACTTGGCTCTCATATTACTAGCTCCAAAAAATTCTACAACACTATGAATTGAGAGCAAATTCAATGTTTCATGTTATATTTAAAGCCTTAAATTATATTACTTCTCTAGCTAATGTCCACAGGCTCTCAAGAATTATTTTCCTTGAGTGGTTCAACTAGGTGTCATGAAAATCTTTATAAAAAAAAATGTTGTGTTAATTGCGAGCAAGCAAGAAGCTAAGCATGCAAAGGCTCTTGCTGTCAGGTGTGGCAACTTGAGAGAGAGAATGGACTTCTGCAAATTTTCCTCTGGCCTTCCCATATACACCACCACCAGCAACAACATCCACACCAACAAACAAATGTACAATAAAATTAAATATTGCAACTATCAATGGCAAATATTTCCCACACATGGTTTGTTAAATAAAAATGGTAAAAGGTGTGAAAGAATAACACAAAGATATTTTTTATTAAGTAAATTAAAATAACTAATAGAAAAAGAACTCTATAAGAGTTCAAAAATACTATTAAGACATTTGAGTATATGTTTCCAGCTGTTTTATTTCAAGATTTATAGTAGAGAAGAAACCAAAAAAAAATCCATGGACTATTTATTTAAACTTATATAATTTATAATAGCATAGCAAAGGAAACACAGATCATACGATGAACTGTCATTGGTCCCAAAGGTGTCCACTCCTAAAGACGTTCACTTTTTACACAATTCGTTTATTTATAAACTATCTAGGTTGCCTTATATGATGAGGGCTTGAGGATATCCTTCAAAGGTTCATGGATTAGTTCTTTTGTCTTCAGTGCACGGTGGTGAAAAGAAACTGGAACACGTAAGATGTGCTGTCTGATGTTAGGAAATTACATAACATGACACCGGCACCCTTGGACAGGACTCATGTTGGGTTCTCTGAGTGAGTTATTTCTTGGGAGAACAGGCTGTTAAAAAGCAAGACCATCCTTGCACTTGGCCCCTTCTGCATAGAGTAATTGGATGTTCTGTGTCTCCACTGGGTTGTGACACAAGTGACACATGGTGTCACCCAAAGCCAAATTGATACGGCAACAAGGTCTCAGAATTTCAGCCCTCAAAACTGAGAATAAAATAAATCCCTTTTAAAATACAATGATGCACTCTATGTATTTTGTTATGAAAACACAAAATGGACTGGTAAGCCAGAAAATTAAAATAACTCTATGTTCCATCCATCATCAAAATGGAAATAATAGTTTTGCTTCATGGTGGCATTGTTATTATTAAATGAAATTTCCCATAGAAATGGGTACATTGGTGTCTGTCACATAGTATTTATTTCATAGTTCATAACCATTATATTAGAAGACACAAAAAGCTATGTTTGATCATCTAAAACTCTAGAGTTTTTATTCATCAATTTTAGAACATCTACCCACTTTTAAGTAGGAGGGGAAAGGGCTTCACGAGGAGGCAGACAATAAATCCACAATTAAATACATGAATACAACCAACAGTAAATCCTGTAAGGATTATTATTGTTATTATTGTTAATATTATTATTATTATATTATTTTATTTTATATTATTTTATTATATGTTATTATTATTATTCCTTATCCTATAAGGAAAGGGGAACTGATTAAAAGGAGTCTCCAGGAAACGCTAAAATGGAGGAGGAATATCTTTGTGGAGCAGACAAGGCACGGGACCTAGTGGGAAGAAGTCTGATGAGCTGTCATTCTTAGTTGCATATGAGAATGTTTGACCCATGCTTGTATTTGTATATATATTTAAATGAAAAATAACTGGTCTCCTTGGAGAAAGAAAGAATACGACTGGAAATCTGAATCCCATGTGATGTCCTTTCCTTTCTTTTCTCTTTTTTAACCAAGTCACACGTTTCCTATATGCGTTTGTCCTGCTTAGAGTCAAGTTCACATCTTCCCAAAGATGTGCAGAGGAAGATGTGAGACTAATACAACTGAGAAGTCTTTTCCGTGGCGTGTTAATGAAAAGCACCATTCTGTTCCCTACATAGGCTTATGAGGGAGGAAACTGCCATCAGTGCAAATATAAAGAAAAATGAAGTAAATGATTCAACATTTTGACAACCAGGTAATCTATTTGAGTAACATTTCTTCTTCTGTTTTCTTTTGAAACAGTCAGAGAAGCAATGCAGGAGAGTTTTTGCAGCCTTGAATACAGCTTCTCCTTCAAGTGACCACACAAGTCTAAAATGACAGACTGAATATTTGGCTATTTGCACAGACTATCTTGGTTTCTTATCCTAGGTATTTGGGTTACTTTTGAATTGCTGTGATAAAACACCATGAGCCAACATGACTTATGGAAAAGGGGTTTGTTTTGGCTTATGGTTCCAGAGGGAGGGTTCCTAATGGCAGGCAAGACATGGCATCAGGAAGCAGGGACAGGGATTTGAGAAATCTCATCTTCAACCACATGCAGGAATCAGAGAGAGCAAACTCCAAGTTGAGTGAGGCTATAAACACTCAAAGGCCTTCCCCTGCGCTGTACTTCCTCTAGCAATGGTCAGCCTTCAGAAGATTCTATAATGTCCTCAAACAGTGCTACCAATCTAGGACCTAAGCCTGGGGGCCACACTTCTCATTCAAACCACTATACCAGGACTATTACTACTTTGAGTTTTCTTTGATACGTGCAGTAATATGTGTACTCAGGCATGCTGAGAAGAGACCTCAGGAGTTTTTTGGCATGTTTGAAAAAGGTTTTTTTTTTTTTCCCCAAATAATTTTTCTCAATAAGAAACTCTGACATAATATTTCTTCTTTTGGCATTTGCTTAATTTAGGCATGAAAGTATATCAATATGACATAGACATGCTTATCTCCATTTTGTAGATGATGAAGTTGAGGCTCAAGGAGGTCATTGATTTGATGTCATCTACCTATGTTGATAATAATAAAACTGAACTATAATTCCTTCAAAGTTAGATCATAAAGCTGCAAAGTTAGATGTTATGCAGTTTCATGATAAAACTGCCTCAAAAATATAACCATTTCTTCTGTTGGTACTGTGATTTGCCATTTTCAAAGTGCTTTCATTAACAACTTAATCTTATTAATCTTATAAAGTAAACATTATACAATGAGTTTCTCTCATGGCTGAAAATACTTGGGCCCAGAGATGCCAAGTGACTAGGTGCCTACTGATGTGTTTTGTGTCCCTTAACAAATGGTCCTGCTGTGTTTAAGATGTGGAGACTTGCTGAGTAGAATTACACTGAGTTAAGGGCTATCCTGGGACAAAGTTGGTTCTGCCCTCTTCTGTGTCTCTTTTCAATATCAATGGTGTGACCAAAGGAACTACCACACAGATCAGGGTTCTGCCCCACACAAAGTCTGTTCTGGGATGGGAGTCCTGTGAGCTATTTACAAAATAAATATACATGGCCCAATGGTCAAATCAGTTTGAAAAGTGTTGCATCTTTTCTTTCCAGATTTAACTACACTTGTTTTGGCATATTAAATTCTCTGAGAATTATATTGTAGTATGGAGGAACAGGTATTTGTCATAATCTGAATATCTCATTTCAACTGATAGGTACAACCATGTACTCTACTTTGGAAAGAGAGGGATGAAGAAAGGTAGAACCTTTATACGACCACTGAACATGAAATAAGAAATGAGCCGTGGACCACTGCAGGGTTAGCTGTGGCAGAGACATGAGCTCTGCCTCCTCTATGTTGTTTGGGCATGGTTCTCCACATCATGATAAAAACACTGTGATCGCTCTATGGATAACATTTAGACTTTGTGGAGACCATTATGAAAGCCTGTATTTCATGAGATTTTATAATATTACAAGTGGTCACATAATAAAAAAATAACAATGAAGAAAATAGCAAACTTGGAGTGCTAAGACATTAAAATGGAGCTGCCTGAGAAAAAGTGATGTATTTTTCCTTCTCATGTCTCCATCCCTTCTCTTTCAGCACATCCTCCCTTTCTTTCCTTTCCTAATTTTATTTTACATTTTCCTAGTCAGAGGTAATTTCCCTGTTATAGTCAGTGTTCTATTGCAGTGAGGACACACCATGACCATGACAACTCTTATAAAGGAAAGCGTTTCACCGGGGCTGGTTTACAGGCTCAGAGGTTTAGATAATTATCATCATGGTGAGAAGCATGGCAGCATGCAGGCAGACACAGTGCTGGAGAAGGAGTCAAGAGTTCTACATCTGGATGGGCAGGCAAAAGGAAGAGAAAGACACTGGGCCTGGCTTGAGCTTCTGAAACTTAAAGCCCACCTCCAGTGACACACTTCCTCCAACAAGGCCACACACTCCCTGGTGACCAAGCATTCAAAGCTATGAGCTTATGGGGGGGCATTTTTATTCAAACCACCACACCTCGAATATAGCTAATTGATCAATCATGTCTATATTTTCTAAAAATAACAGTCAACTGAAAAATACAACTGAACTCCACCCATATTTCAAGGAATGTTGTTAGACAAGTGTAGCACAGGAGAGTTTAATTATTATAAGAAGTTATGAAGGAAGCAATGGGTGAACAACATAATTTACATAGTAGTCAAGGCAATATAATTTGTTACAATATAGTTTATAGAATTAGCCAATCTGGCATAGGTGGAAGTTCAACTCATCTCTGTCGCAAATATACCTCTCTTAGTGACCGTGACTATCTCAGATTTTATCCAGAGCAAATTTATATTCATGTTCCACAAAGCCTAGAGAAAAATCTCCTCCAAGAGCATAAGCCAACAACTTAATGAATTGATCTCCATTCGGTTGTAATTCTCCATTTTCTAACATTTAATGAAGTTACTAAAGGAACATACAAATAATTGAATAAAAATAATGAACTATTGATTCTTCTGTTGTGAATTTATTCTACTCTTTGACATATGCTTTAGACCACAGTGTATTATGGAGAAAATTATAGCACGTGAAGGTGAATGTAAAGAGCACATGACAGCAATGCCTTTTTCATTAAAATCAAACTAAAACAATATTTGCATTCAGAATTAGCCAAGCCTTTTTAATATATCTTAATTTTAGGATGTTATCTGCCGCTGCAACTCTATAGATCCCGTAAGCTAGAAACCTCTTTCTGTCACTCAGAATTTTAATAACCTTTCTCTACCAATTTTAAATAAGCAACATAATTAACAGTTTTTAAATGCAGAATAAATACAGAATTCTTAATGAAGTCATGGTATACTCCTCCGCCCTCCCTCCGTATAGATTGAGCGAGGGAAAAACTGTGGAGATGCAAAAAGATCTGTTGTTAAGTTTCTAATCGCACAGGGATAATATATTTAAAGCTAGCTACGTAAAACAAATTGTTACCTTTTGATAAAGCATCTAGTCTGGATACATGAAAGAAATCTGCTGTAGTTACTTGGTCCACACTGTCTTTCACTCAAAGTGGATAGTTTGGGTTAGAGAGGTAAAGCGTAGCAAACCAAAGGATGTATGCACTTAGAGGCAGACTCTGAAAGCGTATCGATTATGCTCTCCTCCTGTTTATTGCTTTGTGTGGAGGGCAACACTGCTCTTTGAATGGAGACATTTTTCTTCCTTTGCCTTTCTTCGTTACAAACATCCAAGCTTTCTTAAATATCAAAAGAGGCCAGAACTCTACCTGAAATAAAAACTGTTTCCCTTCGTGTAATTATCAAGGGGCTTTTAGAGGGTCTTTTCCCAGTGATTACAGACTATCTCCACAGAGGCTGTCATTTTAAGGTGAAAAATTTGCAAGGACAGTCACACCATCTGTCATCAACTGGGTTCCCTGACACCCAGAGCTGCTCTGAACCGGCCAGCGGCTTCATGCATAACAAAGACCTTGCCCCTTGCCTTTGTTTATCCCTTGACCTGAGCAGAGTCCTTCAAAGAGGGCTTTACTGAACCATTTCAGGCCTGCCTTTCAGGGGCAGTGTATTGTAACGAAAAAAAAAATAATTTATGCATATAGGAAATTCGAAATGCTCAGGTCTTAAATCTCAACCATTTGGGAAAAATAAAAGCCCTGGAAGAATTTTGTTCTTAGCAGTATACCAATGATCCTTAAATGCAAATCTCCTCAGGATTAGGTTTTAACACTTTAGTTTTGAAATTTTCTTTGCGTTATAATTTAGGAGTTAAAACAATCCATGTATAAAAGCCAAAATATGTAGATTACATGTTGCTGGGTTGTTGAAATACAAAGATTGCTTCATAACCAAAAAACATCCCTCTGATGAATAATATCCTGGTGCCATTCATTCTAGAAGTCAGAGACAAGCTTTTCTTGTTCTGTGTTGAATACCATTTTGAGGCTTAAACGTTAAAATTACATACTAGGCCCTTGTTCCCAAAGAAGGACTATCTATGAAAGACACATCCAAAAAGAGAAAAGATCAAATATTGTGAAACAAGTCCATGGAGTATATATTCTCACATGACCGACATGGAAAGACACACACTACAGCATCTGCTTGTTCAGTTTCCCGTGGCTACAATACTTTGGGAAATCTCAGCCAAGGGGCTTGAAAAAGACTGAGTTTGAATATTAGGAGTCTCATTGTTGGGAGGTGCTGTAGCCATTTCTAAGAATGAATGAACACAAAAGGGTACACCCTCTGTCAACACAATTAATGGTAAAACTTTATGAGCTTCATTTAGTCCCCCAAACATAGTCACATACGATACATGAGTGTATGTTTATGTGTGCATTGTGTAAATATGTAAAAGTCACATCATTAAATCTTTCATATGTCTGTGTTCATAACACACAAAGCTGTTTTTAAATTATTTAAAGATCTATTCTCTCTTCCATATACATTAATACTAATAAGAGTTGCTGTCAACATCAAAGGGTAGCTAGACCCCTAATTAGGGTTCCAGTCTGCCCTGAGAGTTGCACTGCAGAGAGTGCAAATATAGAACGAGTTGAGCATTAAAGAAATGAGTCATAAGTGATCGTTCTCCACTTCTGAGTACTGCAAAGACCTAATGACTCTCTAACAATAAAAATGCACTCATTTTCTATCACAATGGTGAATATAAATATTAAGAAACAAAAGCATCATAAAATAGAGAAAGCTGCAGTGTCATCATGTTAAGATGTGGGCAGCCACGATGGATCAAGTCATTGTATGTAAACCTAGATTTTGGAACTTTCAGTGCTGCCTGATTTTCTTTCCTTTGAACCATTTTCATTATCAGTTTGACTAAATGCTTGTCTTCTTTCAAAGGCCTAATTCCTGCCTGGAAGCCTCTCAAGATGAAGCTAATGCTGAATATGTCAATCTTTAAGCAAGTTTTTGGAAAGAAATCACTATGGACCATAAAGTTGGCTAGATGCTGACATTTGTTTGAAGTTGTTTCACTCTTGTTGCTAGGTTGCTAAGAAAGAAAGAACGCAACAGACGTATTGTTAAGTTTGGTACAAGCTAGTTTTGATATAAAAGAAGCAGCAAGTACAAATGTTTAAGGACCTCAATTTTTTAAAACATTTTCTACTACTTTGATTGATATTTTAATTTTCCTGCCCTGCATAGCTTCTCAAAATTAAACTTATGAATACACACACACACACACACACACACACTCACACACACTCAAGACAGATTCTTGGAATAGATAAACATTCATTTAGCACTATTATTATCAAACTCATGACAATAGTTTTGAACTATAACCCCTTTTTTTATCGTTTTAAAATATTTTTCAAGAAGAAATACTTCTAAAGAATAGCTAATGTCAATTCTTTCCTAATTTGTCTATGAATTGAAAAGGAACATCTTTCTAATTCATACTATAAGGCCAGCATAGCCTAGTCAACAGAAGCAGATAGGATTATAATAGAACTATGTACCAACAGACCAGTGAGCCTCCACGAGAATCTTCAACAAGTAAACTGAATTCAACTCCACATCAAGAAAGTTACAAGCTATGATCAGTTGGTTTCAGACAGAAAAATAGATTCATCCTTCCCCATCAATAATCACAAGGCAACACATGAACAAAATGGAGACTCAATGTGGAAAGATGTCAGAAAAGCATTTAATAAGGAAATTCACATATTGCTATTAAGAGACAGGCCACTAAACCCTGTTCAGTCCTTATGTTTTGGCTTCTTTATTTTTCTTAACATCTTCCTACTTATTACATGAAGGAACTGGCAACTTTTATTCCATGGTTTCTTTTTCCTACAGTCAGAATTGCATTAATCAAAACATTGTGGTCATTTTAGAAATTATTTACTCCACAAAAGATCAAAGTAGTGAAGTAATAAGGAAAAAACACTTAAGTGTAATTTGACTACAGAAATTTCTTCTTCGTGGAAGAATAGAGTTAATAAATGTGAAAAGACAAATTTATTAAAAAGTTATATTTGTAAAACTTGTATTACAATAATGCGTCTGTATTGCCGTCATTAATGGCTGTTAAGATAATTTGTGATGGGTTAATGGGAAACTCTGAGTGGATGGGTAAAGTTGACACCTGAACCTACTCATTACTAATAACATCAGCCAGTCTGAACAAAGAGGAATCTTGCGCCTGTGACATGATGTCAAGAATTATGCGGCACTACCCATGACCTGTTCTAGCCAATAAATAATTAACCAGATTCAATCGCATCTCTAGATTTACTATCATTTGACATGAAATATAAGTATCAGAGCACGTTAACATTATATGCATGCCACCGTGTTACATGAAAAATGCTAAAACAAAAGTTAGTGTCTTCAGCAAATAAATGATCTGGTAGTGGGGAAAGAGACACACGTAGGAAAACGTGCTTTAGTAGCAAAAGTGCTTCCTGCACAAGTGTGCAGATGGGAGTTTGGATCTTAGTACCAGTGTAAAAATCAAGGCTTACAGTGTTCTTGGTTACCCTCCAGAACTTTACAGGAAACCCCTGTTGCTGGCACCATTCCATACTTGACTCATAAAACATGGAGGAATCAAGCTATTACACACCAGGAAGGCTCATCCCTAATGGGTAGCTTTTCTGGTACTGAAAGTTGCTATGCATTCTTCCAGAGAGAAAAGTAATTACTAATCTTACCCAGCTTTGAACTCTGTGAGTTATAGTGATGAGTGGCCTGTCAAGACATGTCCATTAGCGCAATAGTGGCATGACCATCATGGAAGTAACCAGCCACTTTTCAATTAGACTTAAGGTCTGGTATAAAAGTTGAGATTCATATCTGATATCAAAGATGGAGCCATGAGCCTGTGGCTAGAGAGGTCACAGACCCTAGAAAAGAGAACCTCCTGTTATTACTCTGCTAAATGGACATAGCATTAAACCAATTACTAATAACTTAAACGTATATCTATAGATCAGTATATATCTCAGTATCATTAAAGAATCCATTTGAAGTTGATGGTGACTAATGCAAAGATTCACAACTGCTCAGTGTACAGAGGTGAAGAGACCGCAGAAGGCTCAATTCTAAATGGGATATCTACATCACACCTCATGCTCCCAAACCTCATTGTAGAAGTGAAGGCAGAAAAAAAAATGAGCCAGAGGCAATTGGTGACTACAGCAAGTATGTGTTTTCCAAATATATCAGAGCTATACATACGAATTCTTAACAACATACGAATTCTTAACAATTTAGACAGCATGTACAAGACCTGTGCAATTTCAAGACAGACAAATTCCAATAGTGGGGAAGTGAGGTGGGCATGAAGTCTCACCTGAGCTAAAGAGTGATTGGCAATTGTCAGCTTCTGGGAGAGGGAAGGTCAGTTTTGTTTAAGGGTGTGGCTTCTGGTGGTTGGACAGCGTTACAGAGAAAGTCACATATCCAAGATATTTTATGGGCTGCACAAACTGTACTTGATAGGAGAAAAGTGGGGGAGACACAAATTTAAGTACATAGGTATAGGAGGATGAAGTAGGGAGGTATGATCAAAATACATTGTACATTCTTAAAGAACTCATGAAGAGGAGGGGGAAAGCAGAGCACTGTTGGTCTTGTTTGAAGCAGTAACCCCATTGGTGCTGACAGTGAAACCCATCTACCAGTTCACCTCCTCCATGCCCTGTTCACCATGCAGTCTGCTTCTGCAAAGTGGTACAATAAAAGCACTACATAGTCATTGAATCTTGTGTTGAAGATAGTAAAATGTTAACGTAAAATATGAAAAATCAAACTTCCTTTACATTGTCTTGGAGGAAGTGATAATTTTAAGCATTTAAATGAAATTGGTCTTTTTCACAATATTGATCTTCCAGCATAAAGGAATTTTATGTTGCTTACAAAAAAGGAGAATCTGGCTAATTGTGGAACAAAAGGGCAAGGCTTAACTGGCTTAGTGTGCACTTCAACAGGTGCAAATATTGGGAAGATGATTCAGATGAAGATGCTTCTAGTTTTGACTATTTCTCCAAGATGATAGATGACATGGGTGGTGATGAAGATGCAGATTTACCAGAAATTGGTACCAGGAGTGGGGTATTGTTATGATAGGCCTGATCATGCTTTTGTTTGGAGTAATATGGAACTCTTTGGAACTTTGTACTAGAGTCAAAATCACACTATAAAACACACATGCCATTTTTTTTACATTGTGGACAGTATTAAAATTTCCAATATATTCACCCTTTGGTTCTTTTAGCTTAACAGCTCCTTTCATTTATGTTTTATGTTAATATAAGCAACAAGGAGAAACCGTGTTGCTTCTTGAACACTTTGCTTAAAAATCTTCTCAACCAAAATTCCAAGCTTATCCAATTTTAACCTTAGCTTTCCATAAAACACATAACTTGCTTGAATCAGGTTCTTAGGAACCCACCAACATCATGTTTTGCATTCATGTCACTGAGATTTCCACCAAGGACCTTAAAGTTTTTTGTAACATAAGCCTTAGCATTTTTATCCTCTCTTTATCATCTCCTTCCAAATTAACTTCCACACTTTAGGAATTGTTTGTGGGAGTATCACACTTTCATGTTTGTATGCCTTTGCAGAGAAACAAAACAAATTGGAAATGCACACTTATTTCCACATAATAGCATGTACAGTGGACTATATGAGTGGCAGGGATCCCAAAAGAGTATATTGTCTAGTGATGTCATAGCTGGGAGTTTATGTTGATATGTGATGTTTACATTATGCTAGTACTTAATAATAACCTACTTATCAAAGTGTACCTCTTTTCATTAAGTGATTCGAGATTGTGTAGGAAGAGATTTATGATGGGTCACATGACTAGAGAATATAGCGAGTTACACTTGTATATGTATGACAGGCTTGGTATGTAAAAGCCACAGCAAGTCAACTCAGGGAAACAAATGGTATAGATGAAATATGCAAGGTTCTTGCTGGAGTATTCCTTCTTATTCAGGAAGTGTATTCAGATCTTCATCTGTCTCAATGATGCTCATTCACATGGATATCAATTTTTTCTACCCAGAATACACTGATTAAAATATTAGTTTCATCCCAAAACAACTTCCATATCAGCATCTAAGTCAGCTGCAGTATTGACCATCATAGAAGTGTATTAAATAATCTGTATAAAAGAAGCTTAAAATTTGAAGTATAGATGAAATACACATGCAATATCAAGGATGGCTTTAAGTTTCTAGACTACTGTTACTAGCTGGTTGATTCTATATCTAAGTAAAATTTAATATAGATTTCCAGAGATAACAGGACAGAGATGGGATTATAACAGAAGAGATTTTGCCAGTTTGATAAAAGTGAAACAGTGGAAGAGATTCAGAATTCTGAGATTTTTATAGGACAGAACAATCAAGGTATCACATTATGAAAATAAAATCTAAAGCAATTAACCTTGGAATCATCTCTCCTATGTCTGTGGAGTTTTCATTGTCTGATAGGAGAATCTGATCTTCCTACCAGCCTCGCCACTCTCCATTGAAATATGTCACTAGTTTTCTTTCACAGACTCACAGGGGAAAGAAAGTCCATCAAAGAGTGAAGCATATATCAGGCCTCACTCGCACTGGTTTAGATGCTTTTCAGATGAGATTTTAAACTCAGAGTTGATTAAATGGGTAGGATTTTTGAGGTTTTTTGAGATGGAGCAAGTCTATTTTCAGAGGGTGTGAGTTTGGGGGATCCTCCAAACAGAAAGCTACAGAACTTTGTATCTCATACAAACTCACATATTGAATCTCTAGCTTCTTGTGTGATATTTAATACTACAGCATGGCTGCTCTAGGGTAGAAAGAATTCTAGTACACACCTTTAATCCCAATGTTCCACACAACTTTAAACACAATTCAGAAGTCAGTGGTGGCACATGTCTTTAATCCCAGCTCTTGGGGGGTAAAAGGAAACAATCAGTTCAGAAGGAGGTCAAGGTTCTCAGTTCAGGGCTCTCAGTTCATGGTTCTCAGTTCAGAATTCACATTCGGTTTAGAGTTAAGAGAGGAGCAGTAGAGATTGAGAAACTGGAAGAAGATTGAGTCAGAGCATGCTAGTCAACTGAGAAATGGAAAATCAGGGGCAGACTGAATTACAGAGTGAATACACACCTTTAATTCTGAGTCTGAGAGTGAATCAGAGTGAAGACTTGGCAGAGCGCTTCTGAGATGAATCAGAGGGAAGAGCAAGCAAAGTGGTGAATAAGAGGAAGAGTTAGTAGAGTGAGTTAGAATGAGGACACGCCCACCTCTCACATTAGAAAAGCAGGGTGCTCAGCCCAGAGAGGAGGTGGTCAGTTGGAGAGTCAGTCAGATAAGGCACAGAATCAGTTCAGCAAAAGGAGTCACCCTTCCAATAAACATAATCTTCTTTCCTAGAGATATCATAACACCTGAGACTTAAAAAATAAAAACTCAACATTTAGGGGAAAAGCTGCCGTTTTCTCGAATACAAAAGGGTAATTTCCACAGTGTGCTGGCTTACTTTTTTTAATTTTTTTTACAATCTGTGCCTGGAGTACAAATTGATAGGAGGGCTCTGACCTCATGACCTAGATAGAGCTCCAGGCATCTTTTTGTTTCTAGGTATAGAACCAGCTGAAGACCAGAATGAGTCACAATGAGGAAAAATGACAAAAGAATCTAGGAACTATGAAGGAAAAGGAGAGGGCTGCAGATACCCAGGAAGGGACATCTCTTGAGAACTAGCAGAAAAGCAGTATGCATGCACCGAGGTTTGATCCTGTTTTGGCACAGTTGTGAGCCACCTCACATCACATCTATCGAGTAGGTTCTGTTAAACCTGGCTGCATTATTTAAACTGTTATATAAACAACATGATTAAAGATTCTTCAGAAACTTCCTTATCCAGACAGAAGTGAAATAAATGACTTCATTTCCTCTCTCATCTACCGGTGTACGATGTTTTCACAGTGTGGAAGGTATGAAGCCAACAAAATCAGTTATCACCGTCTACAAAGTCTATAAAGTCTTGTTATGAACTGCCCTTCACTCATTAAGAGTTACATAGGGGCTGTAACCCTATGCAGCAACCACCCTAATACTAGAGTACAGACCTTAAGAATATCTGTGTTCAACTTTAACAGCCATTACTTTTCTCATGAGGTATAATGTAGACTTAACATCTATCTAGGATTTTTCTTGGAAATTTAAACTTCTGTACTGCGGTGGTTTAATTAGTAATGGCTCCATAGTAATCACTCATAGGCAGATCCACAATGAAAAGCGGCAAGCTAGGCAAAGAGAAACAGAAAATGTTCAGTTTGAGGAGAAAAGCAGTTCCAGGAAGTGTAATGGAGTTAAGTTCAGAGCTTAAAAAAAAAAAAAAAAAAGATGAAAAGTTTAAAGAAAAGCCTGATGCTAAACGGAATGAATGGAGTGGAGACCTCTGGGAAAGACCCCCCCCCCACCCAGCTAAGCTTCCATCTTGTGAAAGAAATTAAAGAAGAGCTTAAGCAGCAAAGGAAATGGAAATGGAAAGATATTGCAAATATAACTGCAAGACTCTAGCCTCGTCAAGCAGCAGAAATTGGATCTCCAGCTACCTTGGTTCTTTAAAGAGAAGGATACAAGAAAGGGGTTGTGGGTTCTCTCTCTGCAGTGAAGGAAAGTCACTGAGCCCAGACACATCCCTTCATGGAGGCCCAGAGAGGCTACTTATGAAGCTATGAAGGTGAAGTTTATACCATACTGAAGACCCTAAGATGCTGGAGATGGCGTGCCCAGAGTCAGGGATACCTGCAAGGAAACCTGCAGACAGGGTGTGGAAGCAGCCCAAAGGAGAGAAGTGTACTGCAGCCAAACGCTGAGAGGAGTGGGGATCTGAAGAAGGCTTTCACATCAGACATGAAGGTGAAGAATTTGGAGTTTCCCAGCTGGTTTTCAGTCTTGCTTTGGTCCAGCATTTCTTCATATGCTCTGTTCCCTCCCTTTTAGAATGCAATGGATATTGTGTGCTATTACATGTTGGAAGTATGTGATCTGCTTTTTTATTTTTATTTTATAGGGTGGGCTACAGTTAAGAGACTGCCATGAGTCTGGGAAGAGACTTTGAACTTTGGACTTTGAAACAATATTGAGGCTTTGACAGACTACGGCGAATTTTGAAGTTGGACTGAATGCATTTTTGCATTATGGTACAGCTATGTGTCTATGGGATCCAGGGATGGTTTGATTGGAGTGGCCCATGTAGCTCATATATTTGAAAGCTCAGTCACTGGGGAGTAGAACCATTTAAAAGGATTGGAAGGATTAAGAAGTGTGATCTTGTTGGAGGAACTGTATCACTTGGGGTGGGCTTTGAGGGATCAAAAGCCCATGCCAGGCCCAGGCTCTCTTTCTGCCTGTGGATCAGGGTGTAGTTCTCAGTTACTTTCTCCAGCTCCATATGTGCCACACGATGCCCCTGCCATGACCCTGCAAATGATAATGGATTAACCCTTTGAATCCGTAGGCAAGCCTCCAATTAAATGCTTTTCTTTACAAAAGTTGCCTTAGTCATGGTGTTCCTTCACGGCAATAGAAACCCTAGAGACATACATTTAACATTTTAATCTATTCGATGTGTTTTTAGTTTGGTTTCTACTGCTATGATGAACACTATGACCCAAAGCAAATTGAAGAATAAAAGGTTTGTTTAACTTAGAGGCTACAGTCCATCACCGAGGGAAGCCAAGGGCGTCCTTGAGGAGGGAACTGAAGTAGAGGCCATAGAGGAATGCTGCATATTAGCTTGCTTCATCTGGCTTGCTCAGCTACTTTTCTAATACAGACCAGACCCACCTTTTCCAAAGGTACCATCCACAGTTGGATGGGCTCTCCCATCCAAATATAATCAGGAAAGTACCCCACAAACATGCCCACAAGCCAATGGGAAGGAAGCAATTATCAACACAGGTTCCCCTCTTCCCTTGTGGCTCTAGTTTTGTGTCAAGTTCACAAAGCACACTTGGTTATAGGTTTTACAGCTTTGGTGACATTTTCTTAGATCAGACAATGAGTTTTCATGTCACATTTGTTCAGAAGAAATATATAAGCAAAGATAAAATATCACAAGTAGTGAGTTATTCACATTAGTAAATTTATTATACGCCTTTGTACATGCACCGTTATACTTGGCAGAAGGCACATGGCCAAATTTGAGATGAGTAGAGGTCAAGATGGAAAATACATTTTATAAAAGATTCTACACAGTTAGCTAAAGCTAGAACCGTATGATACGTTCAAATCTTCTTCCCCAGCCCCCCAACTTGGCTTTGATTATGAAATCCTATGAATTGTGGTGCCCATTTTTAATTTTTTTATCAGGTAGAGCCATCTGTTTTATTTAGACTCTAATACAAATAAAATACCTGATAAAGTTTTGTGATGCTTTTCCAAACAGATGTTTGGTCTGGAAACTTACTGCTGAAGCAGCTATACTGATCTGGTCATTCTTGCTGCATAATGTCAAAGTAATTGTCTTGATCCCTGGGAAGACTGCCATTGTACAAACTATAAAGCCTTTTATTACTGCATGTTAGATCTCTGCAAAATGGATAATGTCTAGTCAACACATGTTTAATCTACTCAACAAGAATTTATTAAGTATATTTAAAATGTGGCAAGAAGCAGCTGATGTATTTCTGTAAGAATGAGGATGTAAATTGGGTGTATAAAGACAGTGTTATTATATTTTCAACATTGTAAGGTAATGTTCCAGCAACCCTTATGGTACAGGAGTTAAACGCAGCACACCCACAAACCTTGTATTCTTTCCTAGGTTGATTAAATAAGGCTAAGATGACAGTCTTCTGCCTTTATTTTTAATTTCTGCCTAATATATTTAAATTCTTGGCAAACATATGCGTATCTCTAACATTTCTAATTATTTAATGTGTTTAAATTAATCAATACATTAGTAAAAAGCTGGTGCTTAAATTACTTAAAGCTGAATTCAAATGTTTGAGACATGTATAAAATGTCTCGCTTTTCTGCTCAGAAAAAAAAAAAAAAAAAACTAACCTGAATAAAATTAGTTGTCGCATTTCAGATTTTTGGCAGCAGAGCTAATGGGCAATTCTGCTGAATCCTGACCAGACTCCATCATTTTGGACTTCTTACTTAATGACTTAGAATCTGAGGTATTATGCAAAACACCTTGCATGCTAATAAGAAAGAATTATTATAATATTAAATAAAAGGCTGTGTTTACTACTTGGAAAATCAAGACGCTACATTCCGAACACTGGAGTTACGTTTTATTTGATGGTGGCAATTATTCAGACTTCAGCAAACATTTTTAGTTTAATAACTTATCTATACTTTCATATATTATATCATGCATTTCCCACAGCTCTATATATTTATTGTTTTTTAATCTATTTTTACATTTGTGACTATAGTTATGACTATCTCCCTGTAAAATACTAAAAAAAAGAAAAAGCACTTGTGTAAAATGTTTTTAGAGGTAATTTAATTTACATAAGTTTCACTGTCTTTCTTGAGAGAAAATGAGGACACTTCCTCCTGAAGGAAGCTCTTGGAAATGGTGGCATAAGCAGACTTCAGCACACATGCCAAACGTGCTAAGCGCAAGCCTCATTGACACAGGTTACTTTACAGCAATGTCATGGTAAGGGGCTTTGAGATTACAAAATTCAGAAGTCTGCTACCGAATTACTACATTTTAATCAACACAAATCGTGTGACTTAATGTGGATTTAAAGTGATAGAGAACTGAAGTGGTGTCTGCCAGAACTGAGCTAGCCGTGAACTTTGGAAGTACACAATTAGCTTGGCTGACCACGGTCCTGAAATGGAAAAAGAGAAGCATTTCCGGAGCAAAGAAAGCCAGGAGTGATGCTTACTTGTATGACATATGGAATACAACATTAAAGCTCCTGCACATGTGTATGCACCTATGCATGTATGGACAAGTGTACTTGACTTTCTCCAAGCAGGAAGATCTATTTTGAGCCTGGTTCTCACTTAGTAATTTATTCTTCCTACAAAAATGTCTGTATAAAAAATATTTCTTTGCCAGGCAGAGTGGCGCAGGCTTTTAATCCCAGCACTCGGGATGCAGAGGCAGGGGAAGCTCTGTGCATTCGAGGCCAGCGTGATTTACACGGTGAGTTTCAGAACAGCTAGAGATATGTAGTGAGACCATGTCTCAAAAATAAAAAAAATTATGTGGTCACCATCCCACAGAGTAAGCCAATCAGATGGAAGTAAAGACAAACACAGAGATGGAAGGCTTCAAGATGACACAAATATAGACAGAGACATTCCTCAATAGGAAGAAGCACAGAAGCAAGCATTTCAAAGATTAGACTAGAGGCTTGTGTTGACATTTGGAACTGGAGATGAGCTTTGGAGAAGTCCACAGCTAAGTAGAGAGCAAGGACATACTCGATGATGAAAGAAAAGAAACTGACCAAAACTGAATGGGAGGCAGAATCACCCAGAATGTTTTATAGCATGACAAGAACTTAAGAAAAGGGATCTGAAGCAGAACAATCATGTAACTCACAGCTATGCTTAGCTGAGGAATATTTCATACCAACTCCTAATGAAAGAAAATTGGAAATGACCCCCAAACCCTCATATATCATTTATGGGTTGGTATAGAGTACATTTAAATCAACTCTATGTCTAGTTGTCATTCTAGACAGTGACTCACCCATCTAAACCTAATTATTTTGTAATATTCAGAGCTAAGAATTCATCTGGGTAAGATTTTCAATAGACTGTTGCGGTGGAAGGTTTGATTCCTCATTTGAGTACACCAAATACGTTGGATTTGTGACAGTCAAGCCAACCTGGCAACAATATCTCCCTCACCTGTCACTTTATGAATTTTTAAAAATAGTGACCTGGGAGGAGATACAGAGCTCTGAGATCACAGCAAGGTACATTTCAAGGGGATCTCTTGGGGAATTGCCTTTAGACCCATCCTGGGGCCACTTTTGGTTAGTAAATGGGCTGTATTTCCTTTTGTGAGTAAATTAAATTCAAAAAAATAATGGTTGGCATTCTGAACAAACCCCAACTAACAATAAATGTAAACATTCAAGTACAGGCACAACTTCTAAGTAGGTAATGCATCGATGGAAAAGCAGTCCTAAGACCTTGAAGGAACACCTGATGTCAGGGATAAGGGAGGAGAGCTGGGGATGGACAGTTAACACTAAAGGTCCCTTGAGGCATCCTACAGAAACCTACTACAGTAGACGTTTCTTAAAGTATAAACATGTATGAAATGAATTTACATGGACTCATCAAATAAGTGGGGAGACAAAACTCTAACCAGACCTCTTTCAACACCAAGTGATATCCCCAGAATCTAATTGAGTTGTTGGCCAAAGGAGCACCATGAGAAAACAGAACACAAACAAAAATCAAGGAAACAAAAATCTCAAGCAGTCTTCAAGGCTATTGCTTGCTCCCCATAAACTATGGTAAGCCCCTATTGTTAAGACCACACTTCCATAGAGGGCTGATGCCCAACCAGAGCCCTCATCTCTACTGACTAGCATTCAGAGTTCAGAAAGGTATTGTGTGCATTATGAGACGAGAAAGGGAAAACAGCAATAATCTACAAACCCCTCTGAGCTTCAGCAGAAGCTTCAGCTTCTGCACAATATGCTGGTTTTGGCATCAAGACGAGACTTGTAGACACAAATCAACCATTCCTGTTGCACTAGGTATTTCAGTACATACATGACTGCGTAGTCATGTACGCCTCCAGAACACAGAAGATTAAGTGACTAAAATCATTCAGGATCTACCTAAGCTTGAATGATTTGAGTGGATCCAGTCCTATCCTTTTCTCTCAGAAACTGAACTGAGGTTTAGTAACTTCACCCTGGGGTTTACACAGCCAAAAGCAGGTGAATTCCAGATGATGGCTCTTTGGGTGTGTCTTTGGAAAATGCCCTCACAGGCCTTGTGTCCCAATAGCCAAGTAATGTTGCAGGACTCAGTGGCCTGCACAGAACTGTGACGTAGCCACGTAGTTCTCAAATAAACTGCATGGCTTGGACTCACAAAGCAGGATGCAGATCAAAAAAATGAGCACTTCATGTAAATGCAATTCTATCTCTCAAAGAGCAATAAAGTTGGAAAAGGCGGACCACACCTCCAATATATTTAATGATAATAGAATCAGCAAAATGGTTCAGTGTCATCTCAAACTGAAACGGAGAGCCTTTCACAGTAAAAACTGATTTAAACCACTGTAAACAATGAGGAACCAGAATGAGCATAGAAATCACAGTCTGCTCTCTTCACAAAGCAGCCGAAGAATATGATGCTGCTATTTCAATAAGAATAACACCACACTGATAACAGACACTATTCAGAATTTAATAAAGCATCACTCTCTTAATCAAAACATGACTGTGAGGTTTGGACTCTCGCTGGAAAGCAGAATAATGTGAACAAAAGCAAAATGGAACAGTGCCTGAATATCAATGCTACAAAATAAATAATGTCTTGGTACACGTGCAGCCAATTAAAGGCAGGAACTGAAAAGCTGTTCTTAGTTTACTGTGTCAAGCTGCTTTCCAAGGAGAAGTTGGAACCACAACATCAGAGAAGTGCGGAGACCCTCCTCAGTGAAGTGCCATGGCACATATAGGAACACTCACTTGTAGTGAGTCTGCATAAACGTTTTTCCCCAAATAATATAACTACATGTTTATGTGTAAGATAGAAGTGAAGATTATCATGGTATAGAGAAAAGTAAGCTTTTATTTAAAACTGGATATGAAATGTGTTTTTCTTTTGACTCAACAAATGTAATAGTTCAAGAAAATCTTGGTGTTTGAATGCCATTGTCTCCTTCCTGATTACAGGGCCTGTGCTCAGAGTGAGAAGGTTAAAGTTTCATCTCAGTAAAAAATTAAAAGAGTAACAGTGGATACCCACTGAGTTGTAAGATTTTAATGAGGTAATGGTTAGGAGTGATAAATTAACTATTACTTTTCAGGAAATAGAATACATTGAAAGGATTTCGAAGTAAGACTTAGCTGATAAAATTTTAATTGCATTCATGTATATATCATGGGAGCCACCCAAACTACATTTGCTTGTTTCGATTCATCCCAATTTCTGAGTAATATTTTGTAAATCATCGCGAACTGCATCTTTAGCATCAGTTGGCGGACTCCTGACAAGGCACATGACCATGTATGTATGCACGTGTCCAGTACCCAGGAAATCTTTCGGGAAACATCAGATCTCTGCATTAGAAACACTTTCTAAATACAAAACGATGTGAGTTTCCTCAGACAAGGATTAGACAGAAGGCTGGCAAGTGGAGAAATGAACAGAGCTACAGCAGTTCTGCCAGGCAGGGTTTTTGTGGTGAGCGGAGCTGAGAGGCATCGGATTAAATCAAGGTTCTGAGTACTTCACCTCTCGCACAGGAATACACTACGGCATGCACATACAGAATGTGATAGTAGGGTGCCTCACTGGATAGATCTGTCCATATTACAGTTGGGATGAAAGACTCTCTAAGACTCTTGCTTCCCCTTCTTAGAAGGTTCTATGTATGATTGCCTCAAGAGCTGTGATCTTCTGAGGTCAATGACCATATTTATAACTCTAGTTGTAGTCATTCAACTCCTTAATTGTAATGAATAGAAATGTTCATTTTTCACTATTCCTCTCATGCCAACTTGGCTAGAATCTTCAAGTCCCAGCAGCTCTTGACCTAAAACCATTACATCTCTTCTCTATATCCTCACTGTTCTTTCCTTTTCTTTCCTTGTTTTTTGTGTTTTTAGAGACAGGGTTTCTCTGTTGTAAACTCTGGCTGTCCTGGAACTCACTCTGGAGACCAGGATGGCCTCGAACACACAGATGTCGGCTTGCCTCTGCCTCCCCATGCTGGGATTAAAGGTGTGCACCACCACCACCATCAGGCTCACTATTCTTTTCTGAGGAGAGTTTGATAAGGTAATTTTATCAAAACATGCCCAGTCTTGAACAGTTTAGATCTTGAGTGTAGCCCAAAGGCCCGTATGTGGAAAGCCTGGACTCCAAGGAGACATTACTGAGAAGTTGTGAAACACTTAAGAGATCATGAGAAGTCTTTAGGTCTCTGGGGAGCAAGTGCTCCAAAGCAGCCTTGGAAGACAGCCCCTTCCTTTCCCTTTCCTCCCTATTAGCTATATGTGACAGTCTTACTTCAGGTTAAACTGCCTCATCATGGGCCTCAAACAATAAGGACAACAAATATAGAACAGAACCTCAGAGCCTGGGCTAAAATAAACCATTCATCTTTTTAATTTGACTGCCCCATGGTATTTGTCATAGTTCTGGAAGCCTGACTAACATATGGGGTTTATTTAGAGTTTGTCTTTGAAATGATTCCCCAGGTCAAGTACCTCATCAGTCAGCCCTTAATTCACTGCTCATCCATTTAATCACCTGGCCTTGAAAGTAAGGAGCGGTAACCTTTCTGGGTACTGATGCCTGCTGTCACTCGGTTGCACCCCAGTGACAGGACTCTAGAACAGAGAGAACAGAGGCCTTCATAAAAAAAAGTCAGGACTAGAAGTACACATTGGGATCTGCTGACTCTGTTGGAAGATTCATCCCTAAGGATGTGAGGTTGTTGGGGAGGGGATCTGTTTCAGAGAGACTCTCGCAGCATCAAAGACAGAATCCAAGAAACCAGCACAGGGATGGGAAAGAGGACAAAGAATCGGCTGACTACTTTGATGCAAACATTAAATGTACAGAGTAGCCCATATAATACAAAGCTTCAATTAAAGGGGTTTCCAGCATGGGGTGAAGGGAACTTTACAATCTGAAAAGTGAAAAATATAATTTGATAGAAATTGCTGCCATTCTCATGGAATTTCTCTTTGTCTTGTTTTAATGTCAACAAACATATGAAAACTATTATGTTATGACTTGGCAGAATGCAAAAATCACACACTCACACCCACACACACAGAGAAACACACACACAAACACACACACAGAGAAACACACACACAAACACACACACACACACACACACACACACACATACACACACAAAACCATGCAAGTACAAGGGAGGCTAGTTAGGAAGAAGAAGGTGAATAATAAGATTGGGAATGAAAGGATGAAAAGAGAGGAAAACTGGAGGCTCTCATACTCCATACACTAGGTACATGTTTCATAATGTCCTAACGTAACCATTATTGTGTACATCTAACATATGCTAATAAGGACATTAGTTTGAAACATATGCCAAATAAAACAGCTCAAACCAGAGGCTGTGGTCGTAGGTCTGTAGATAAAGTGTTTGCTTTACAAGTATGACGACCTGCGTTTGATCCACAGCTCCTGTTTAAAAAGATGGATGTGGTGGTACTGAGGAAGTGGAGACAGTTCTCTATGGCAACCTAGCCAGCCAGCCTTGTCTACTTGGTACGTCCCTGCCAAGTAGAAACCCTGTCTCAAACACAAGCTACATGTCACCTAAGAACAACAGCAAGGCTTTCTTCAGGTCTCCATATGTATACAAACACACACACACACACACCTAAAACAAATGCTAGCGAGGAAGCAGAATATTAGAACTCTCATATCCCATTACTAAAAACTTAAAGCTGTATATGATTTTAATATCATTCAGAAATTTTACACTTAGGAATACAAGATAAATAAAAATGTATGTAGACACATGCCCGTCTATCACTGTTGTAACAGCACTTTTCATAGTAGGTTAAGAGTGAAACTCAAATGTCTTTAAACTGATAAAGGGGGAAAAACATGGTTACCCACAAAATAGAATATTATTCAACCATGAAATAAGGTAATGGTACATGCCACACAAAAATAAATCAGGACATAAAAGGCCACAAATAGTCTGTTGTCATTTTTATGAACTGTTCTGGACAAGGATGTACAGAAAGACAGAATACAGGCCAATGGATTCAGAGGCACATGAAAGGAGGTAACTGTTTATTGTGTGGAAGTTTTCTTTAGAACAGTGCTTCTCAACCTGTTGCTTACAACTCCTTTTGGGGTGTAATGACACTTTCACGGAGGCTGCCTAAGGTCATCTGCCTATCAGATCTTTATATTACGATTCCTAATGGCAGCAATGTTACAGTTATGACGTAGCAATAAAAATAATTTTATGATTGGGGGTTCCACAACATGAGGAACTATATTACTGGGTCCCAGCATTAGGAAGGTTGAGAACCACTGGGGTGAGACTGGTGATGTCTACACAAAACTGAGAACCTACATAAAGCCATTGAAGAGCCCAGTTGAAAAGAGTCGAATAGTGAGATTTGTATCATAGGAATTGCACTTCCATTTTAAAGCAGTGTAACAACATCAAAGAAATAAAAACTATCAGCAAAATATCAAACATTGTTTTATGTAAATTGGCTGCAGAGTATGAAAGTCTAAAGAGAATTTTCTCTTGTTTAGCATCTGTTCTTCTCTATTGGCTAGAGAAGCCACAAATGGAAGTATATTTTAAATTCCAACACACTGGAATGAACTCGATAAGGAAAATGTGTTTTGATTTTGATTTTTGTCAAGGGAAATCTATGATGCCGGCAAAGATAAGGAATTTTACAATTAGTTAATGGTGATGTTACAGACTGACATGTCAACACTGGCTCTGAATTCATGCTCTTGGTAGCTACATGGTACTACACGATGCGTGGAATAGACTCTTGCTCATGAGTATGTGTCCATGGTAAAGCAGAATATCAAAAGCTGGGAGGCTCTCAAGTCCCACCTCACATTTACTGACCTGCATCCGTATTTTGACAAGACCTTCAGGTCACAGTTACGTAAAACTGTTAGAAAGGCCTCTTTGTGTCCATGATCCCTGTTAATGTGGGAAAGATGGCTTCTAAACTCAAGACTTTATATGTTAAAAGTCAATATTTTCCTCCCTCATCTAAGATGCAGTCTTTAGAGGACAGTGGACATTTATAACTTTCTGTTCACCCAACAGGTGCTCAAATGCAGGCAGGAGGTGATGCTTACAGAACAGGAAGTTAACATCATTTGATCAATGGTGGTGACAGAGTTTCAGGCAAAGCTTTGCCTCAGAATAAAGCTTATTTTCTTCCTTAAATGTGTATATTTTGGTGTTTTATCAATCTGTTTCTAATTCCTCTATCCATACATATCGGATCCATCTGTCTTCATTTGCTTCTATAATCTCTACTTTAAAAACATCTATTAAAATAACACATAAGTTTCTTCAGTATGTATTTTTCATTACAAATTATACAACCAAATTATATCCTGCTTTGAATGCTGTGGAATTATTATTGATTCCTTCATCTTGGGAAAAATCTTGCTACCACAGGTGGTAAAACGTTATGTGGGCATTCGGTACATTATTTCATGCATATGTCTGTCTGCTTGGTTGTTTCAATTTTCTACATTTTAAAGAAACTTTCCAAAGACTATATATTTAAATTTCCAAAGACTATATATTTAAACACTTTCGTCGAGGTTAAGATTTTTAAAAATAAAATTAAGTGATTAATAACAGCATAGTCCATCCATTAAAGACACTGGTGTGTAGAATTACACTTGTGAACTTTATAACTCTCTAATATTCCAGCTTTTGACTAAGCTCCATCCTTCAATATCAATGCTTTTCCTCATCTTGTATGAAACTGTAGTTTTACCTTTTCACTTTAATTTTCTGAGTTTTTATATATCTCTTCTGGTCCTTCTTTTGTTCCGTTTTTGCTATATTCTCTTGTCATTTCAAAAAACATTTAACTAAGACACACAAACTCTTTTTTCTTTCTTTCCTTCCTGTTTCGCAGGTAAAAGTAAGCTTTTACTTCTGTCCAACACTTTGTAGGTAACAAAATGTCATCAGGTACTGTTTATAATATTAAAATTGGGTGAAATGTGTGAAATGCTTTTGATTCTCATCAATACTCAAGAGCCAAGATATGGTTCACAGTATCAGAGACAGGGCGAAGCACAGGTCATCAGCCATAGAAAGAGAAACACCGTGGCCATCCCAACTTTTGTGAACTTTGCACAGTACTACCAATCAAGGGAACAGCAAGAAATGAGGAATCATTTTATTTCGTTAAACTCTTAACCTTAGAGAAAAGTACTCAAGTAGAAAGTTTAAGAAGGGGGGAAAAAAACTACACTGAGATCTCAAGATAAAACCTTTGCTCGATCTGGAGAATCAAAACGTCAGAAGACATACAGCGAACAATGAAAGGAAAGGAATGCTAACACACACAAAAATACATCGTCTGAGGTAACTGAGGATTCATCCCAAGATGAAGGCAGTGAAAATCAATAAAAATTCCATGACATTCAGCAAAGCCGTGCAATTTCACAAAGGGATGACTTTATACAAACCTTGCAAAATGACGCGAAAGGATCTAAAAGTCAGAAGCTACATAAAAGCGCCAGAAAATAGAAGGGAGCTCAAACATTGTGAACTGATAGCTCAATTTATGCCCTTCAAAACAACCCCTAACAACTTCCAAGTGCCGTGCTGCAGGCTTAAAATATTCAGTAGATTCTCCTGGGCTCAGTCATATTTGGAATATGGCCAACAGTTGGAGAAAGGAAAGGTAGGAACGAAAAATAAGCCACAATAAAAGGGAAGGAGAGAGGGGAGATAAGAACGGAAAGGTCAAGGGTACCAAATCAAATTTCCTTGAAAATGAGCAGGTGAAAATAAATCATAACAGGAAGGACATATTTAAAGCAAGGATCGCTAGAACACTAAGGATTTTTTAAAATAACACCCAAACTAGAAATAACTCTCGGCAAGAACAAGTCTAAACAACTCCACTTTCAGTCGCTCACATCCTGCTGAGACGACTTAAAGAGCACGTGGCAATAAATTCCCCAGGCAGTTGAGATGGCCCTTAGCCTAGGGGGGTCAATCACTACGGCCCAGGACCCCCCATAATCAAGGTAATTCAGACTGTGTGTCTTTACAGTAGTCATTATGATACAGCACAGGCATGTTGAGATGCTCCCATCTGTGCACAACACACACAGCTGTCTGAGAGTGAGGACACTTGTGTTCAATTGGAGCAGACCTTAGTGAGAAAAAAAAAAAAATTCCATCATGAGCCAGGACTCTAAACTTCGACAAGCAGCTCCCTATCTGTAAAGGAATCAAACATACGAAAAACAAAAATATTGTCATGTTATGTAAAACTGATAAATAATAGCCCATGACCAGAATACCCAAGGCTAAAGAAACATGAAGGAAGGGACAAGTCAAATTACTAGTGTAGCCCCTCCCCCTTTAATCAGCAGCTTTCTTTGCTTATGAATGTGACTCAGGGTAGTGACTACAAGAACTTGTTTCAGTTATACAAAAACAGACAAAAAAACAACTCATAAGCTTCATAAAGAGCATTTGCTGGATTAAGTTCTCTTCACCCAGGGTCAAATACAACAAAACTTTTATGCGTCTCCAACTATTGGCAGAAACTTTCACACCTGTTTCTCGGGATTTTTGTGAACAGTGTATAAGCATTTTTGTGATTTTTCAGACATTAACCTTTATCCAGATTGCATTATCCCTCTCATTTCCGTTGGAGTCTACTTTAAATCACTCGGTTCCACCCCCTCAAGGTGTGAAGCACTTCCTTCTCTTGAAATTCCCTGGGCCTCCCTCATCCCAGCCACTGGGCAGCAGACCTTCCTGTTTCTAACCAGTCCCCAGGAAGACGATATCCTTGCTGCCTCTTCCTCTTCCCCTTTCTAATCAACCAGAATCCTGTCTTTCCTTCACATATGGCTTCCCAAACGTTATGACCCCAGGTCAATTAGAATCCAGTTCTCTTAGCTCTGATGATATGAAGCTCTTCTCACACAATTTGACTCGTAGCCACCAAAGTAACCTTCACAATGAAAAAGGTAGAGCGTCATACTTCTTTGATCAAAGACACTGTTATATTTTTTTGCATCTCAAAATTAAAAACTTTGTCTGGTTTTTATGCTAAGTGAGCATTCTGAGTTTTATGCGAGGGCTCCCAACTGTCTCCCCAGCCTCTCTCTCTCTCTACTTCCATGTAGCCCAACTTTGAACAAAATAGAGCAATAGTCCGCTTGAACACAGCTATGATTTCTTAGCTTCTCTTTTAGACCTCGGGTTCATCTTCCTCTTCTTCATCTGTCTAACTACACTCCTCTGGAGACGATACCTGGAAATGAAAGCTAGTGACCTGGTCGTTTAGGAGGAAAACTGTGGAGGAGAGGACAACAGGTGGCCGGAGATGAACGCAGTTCTCTAGAGAGAGTTACAAAAGCCGAAAGAGAGTGTTGTTATGAATAGAAGGCAAAAAGGAATTTCCTTCTAGAGACAAATGAAAGAGTGAGCTAGGATAGAAGAGAAAGAAGAGGAAATAGCTGAAACAGGGCAAAGGGAAAAACCTGAAGAATTGTGGGCTTCGGTGATCTCAGTGAAGGGAATGAGGAAGAACCTTGTTCATCACTTCTGCTGCGGATCCAGTGTTTATGTCCCTTTCATGTTCTTAAAGTCCAAACTCCTGCGGTGAGAGAATCAAGGGTTGGGATATTCTTAATTTTTTCACATGTATTTATTTACTGTTTGTTCGTGTGAGCATACAATGCAGGATGCCATCAAGGCCCAAGTGCCATAGCGCATGCGTGGAGGTGAGGAGACAATTGACTTGCAGGAGTCGGTTCTTCTTTCATGATGTGGCATCTTGACCTCAAACTCATGTCATCAGGGTTGGCCACAAGTTTCTTTACTTGCTTAGCCCAAGAGGTGACATTTTGGAAAGGTGATTAGATGAGGAGCCTGGATAGACCCATCCTGAGATATTAGTATCCTTATGAAATAAAACCAGAGAAGTTCCTTGCCTCATCCACCGCATGAGGTCGCAGTCTGAAGAAGCTGTCTATGGAGCAGGAGGCTGGCATCGGGTGCTCAATCTCCGGGTGCCGTAGTGTGAAGACTCCTTAGTCTCTGGAACAATGAGAAATAAATTTCTGTTCTTTGTAAGTCATCCAGTCTAAGGTATTCTAATAGGGAATTCTAACGGGAAAAACTGGGCCTCTTATTTGGCATGCACTTTCCATCCTTTAATGACTCCGTTCCGTGGCCATTTATATTGTCCCTTATCATAACCTTTAGCTCACAGTACCACTAGAAGTCCGTGTCCACTGTTTTCTCTTCGTTGTGTTGGAAGGTCTACCATAAACAACTTGAAAGGAAGAAATGTTTATTCGAAACATGGCTTCAGAGAGTGCAGGTCATGCTTGGTTGGCCTCTTGGAATTGGGCAGATCATCATAGCAGGAGAATGTGATGGAGAAAATTCTTTACACAGAGAAGACAGGAAGCAGAGGGAAACAGTTCCAGGAAGCAGGCAGGGCATGAGACACTCACCAAGGTTACACATCCCGTGACCTACTTCCTCAACAGTTACTTCTTACCTACAGTTCACTGTCCCCGAATAATGTCATTGTGCATTTGGTTCATTAAGAGGTGAATCAATTCATTAGGCCAGGGTACCCCCGATCGTATTTTCTTTGAAAATGGCCTTCGTAGACAAAGCCAGAAATATGTGTTAATATTTGTCTAGGCATTTCTTAATCTAATCTGGTTGACAATGGACATTAACCATCAGAGAGGTCTTTCACCCAATAATCCTCATGTAAACAATCAATACTGTTTCTGAATTTTCACAGCATGCCGTGTTCATCTTCTAGCTATTTCTTTGTAAACACTTTGAGGGCACCCTACCTAATTTTCATCCCTGACTCAGCCATAGCAGAACTAATATTTCTGTTTATTTGTGTGTGAGTGTGTGTGTGTGTGTGTGTGTGTGTGTGTGAGAGAGAGAGAGAGAGAGAGAGAGAGAGAAACAGGTGTGCCTTTCTCTCTCAGTTCTTCCTCAGTGTCTTCATTCTCACATGAAAAGACTTATGCTCTCTCCCTGAGCACTGAACAATTTATTCCAGGAAAATTCCGTAAAGTCTGACTTGCTTCGTCATTCTAAAGAGCCAGCAGGAATGAAACTTCCTACCAGTGCAAGCTTGATTTCCCCAGGTTGTGTGACTTAAATACGTGGTGTCTTTAGCAGTAGTATCTTCTTATTTTGTTCTGAAGGGCCACCGGGAGCATTGGCAATAGCCTATAATGTTTGGAGGTATATGGAGGTATGTTGACCAACTCAGAAAGAGGTCATTTCTGGCATTGTGCTTTTTATTTGATAGCCTCTGGTGCCTGGGAGAGGCACTCCTTCTGTTATAAAGTAACTATGTTCAAACTATTTTTATATGTGTGTATATTTTAGGAAGCTTCTACAATTGTAAGTTTCCATATTTTTTCCGAAGATCTTTATTATTCTCTATCCTTTACCCTGCCATTTATCCCCCTTCCCAAGGGATTAGGATACTCAATCAGCCTACATAAATACATGAGAAACTTCTAGTCTCTTTGGGGATTTTGAAAGAATATATTTTTTTAAAAATCCAATAACTATACTAATGTGATTTTTCAAAACCATTTAAAATGTGCATAAAATATTTTCAGCCCTCCATGCATTCAACATCCAAAGTCAAATGGTGATATTTCATAATCATTTGACTTTTACTTAACAATGCTTTCTTTATTAGTCCCCAAACTTCACGAGGGATGTCTTGGTCCCTTTCTTCTGGAGAGAAACCAAAATGCATCTAATTTTCTTCTCCCAATTACGCTCTGGTTTTACGCTGATTAGTTCTTACTTTTTTTTTTCTCGTCCTCTCTTGCTGAATCCTGTTTCATGAAGCAGTTACTTCATCCAGTGAAGCTATTGGCATTGGTGGGTTCTGCTTACCTAAGGCCTGAGTCATCAGTTGGGTTCTGCAGTTCTGACTCAGCAGTATCTCCGTGCTGAGAATCATTATTAGAAATGGATGATTTGCCAGTGCATGGAACAGACTGAGCCAATCCAGGAGGCAAGACAATTGTTCTAGGCGTGCTGTGGTTCATAAAACATTGCTAACGGATACAGTTGCTATAAGCCAAAGTACACTTATGGTACAAATATCTTGAAATCTTAACTTAATTTCTAGGTTTAGCTTTCCTAAAATGTGCATTGCTCAATGTGTCCTTAATAATAGATTCCACTGTGAAATAAGTTTACCAAATTGTGAAATGCTACAATTACCAAATATTTATAATGCAATTTTTATATGTTGAAAAAGACAATGTTTACCATGGAATCCTCTTCTCTTATAATGTCTTTGATGTACTTCCAGACTGTGCTTTGATAAATGCTAACCTAGCTTACTCATAGTATTTTACAGAATACAGAAAGAAGCAGAGTTCGGTGGATCAAGTCCACAACAGAACTATTCAGCCAGCATTTTGCAAGAGACGAATGTTCTTCCTAAGTATGGTATTACAGAACATGAATCCATGCATTCAACTGAGCCAGAAATTTTTATTTGGGAAAATTATATTTTTTGTTTTTATTATTTAAACAATTTTAAATTTTAAATATACTTTGATGATTATTTTTCCCATCTGCAAGTCCTTCCAGGTCCTCTCCCCATTCTTATCTACCCAACGTTAAATTTGTTCTCAAAAAACAAAAACCCAATACAAAAACAAAATATCCTTAAACAAACAAAGAAACAAAATAAAACCATACCCCAAAAGAAAGAAAACACTGTGACCAAATAAGACCACACGGAAATACCCTTGTAGAGTCGACAAAGCAAAAAGTGTTTTTATTATTTAAACAATTGCCGGAAAGAAAACAAAAGTCTGTTGCAAGAAAACTTAAAAAAGGAAATGAAACTAACATAAAAAAAAAATGATTTCCCCAGTGTGAAAAACGTGTGTCTTTAGCAGTAAAGTAGAATTTCGAAGAAAAAATGGGCCACCAGGAGCTTGGCAAAGTGAAATATAATAAGAATTAAGAGGTATGCCTGACCAACATAAGAAAGATTCATTTCTGGCAAGGCTTTTTAAATATGGGGCATAAAAAGGAATAAGCGGTAACGAAACTTAACATAATAGCAAACAATTTTAAATTTTAAATATACTTTGATGATTATTTTTCCCATCTGCAAGTCCTTCCAGGTCCTCTCCCCATTCTTATCTACCCAACGTTAAATTTGTTCTCAAAAAACAAAAACCCAATACAAAAACAAAATATCCTTAAACAAACAAAGAAACAAAATAAAACCATACCCCAAAAGAAAGAAAACACTGTGACCAAATAAGACCACACGGAAATACCCTTGTAGAGTCCACTATACGCTGGTCAACTACTCCTGAACATGAGGCCTGTTCTGGGCTGGTTGATGTACCCAGTTCCATTCCATTGGAGAAAACTGATTTTCTCTCTCTCAACAGGCATAAGTGATAATTCAGTTGTTAACCTTTACCCTAGTGCCTAGGTTTTCATTCATTCATTAATTCATTCATTTGATCATTCGTTCATGTATTCATTCATTCATTCATTCATTTTTTTTAAATATAATAAGCTAAATCAAAAAGTATCACATCAAAGTTGGACAAGACAAACAAACAGAAGGAAAAGAGCCAAGAGAAGGTATAAGGCACACTCAGGGTGCCTATGAAAACACTCAACCTGAAGCCATAATATAAGCACAGAGGACCTGCTGCAGACCTGCGCAGGCTCTGTGCATGCTGCTTTAGTCTCTGTGAATTCAGATGAGCTTTGCTCAGTTGATTTAGAGGGCTTTGTTTTCTTAGTGTTCTCCATCCCTTCTGGATCTTAAGCTCTTTTCAACCCTTCTTTCTCTGGGTTCCCTGAGCTCTGAGGGGAGGGGCTTAATGGAGACATCCCTCTTAGGATGGAGTGTTGCAAGCTCTCTCACTCTCAGCGTCATGGCTGACTGTGGGTTTCTGTATTTGCCCCATCTGCTGCAGGAGGAAGCTTCTCTGATGGTGGTTGAACAAGGCACTGATCTATGAGTGTAACAGGATATCATTAGAAGTCATTTATCACTACATTCTTTATATTTTCACAGCTGGTATTATTTGAAGTGCTGGAGATTAAACTCAAGGCTTTATACATGTTAAATAAACAGTTTATCACTGACCCATATCCCCAGGTCTCTAAAATTTTGTCTTTAACATGAAGTTTTCATCTACCTGATCACATAAAAGGGGTTTTCTGTTTCTTTATCCCTACAAAACTATTCCACAATATGAAGATAATCGATCTCATGCTTCTACATTTAGAAAAAGTATACATTTCTATGTTTGTTTTCACAGAGAATTTCAAACATATATATTCTGGCTCTGAGCCTTGAAACATTTTGCACAAAGTTGCACATTTAATTATACCAAACAAAAAGTGGATATTGGCAAAATAAACATAGTCTCTTATACTATTAACAACTAGCAACAATTATACAACTTATCATCCATTTAAACACACATTTTCTTTGTTTTATACACATGGTTCTGCTTCATTATAAAATGTATTTTGCCTTCTATTTTGTCCTAAGAATTTTAATGCAAACCAAAACCAAATTAATGATTTTGCAGCACTGTTGACCAGGCAATGTATTCATTACACATGTAACTGAAAAGAGAATATTGTATGCAGTTCTGGATCATTATTCTAAAAGGATATAAAGGCAGAAATCTAACAAGAAAATACCATGGCAAATACTTTTGTCTGAAAACACTTTTTAAAATTATACACATCAGATGAATGTTCTCATTTTGTATGAGGATGTGGAATATATGAGCACCATTCTGTAAGCAGACTGTTTGGCTTAAAGGTTATCTACACTTTTAAAATCCATCAACAGTGCCAATTAACTACGAAATATGATATCTAAGCATGAATAATGAGTCAATGTTGAAACTTGTTTTTATTTATATCTAGGACTTTTATAGCAGTGCAAATGTTAGGTTCAATTCAGAGAAGGCTAACAGAAGCTGTAAACTTCCTTTTAATCGTCCTGTCTGTCCTATGGGTGGAGACATCGTTCTCATATGAGCAATGAGTAAACTGAAAGCCAGAGATAAAATTACCAGCTCAAAATCACACAGCGAATCAGGGAGAGAGAGGGACAGAAATCCGGTAGATCTCTGATTTAATTCACTAATTCAGTCTAAACTAGCAAAGCCAATTAAGTCAATTGACAAAGGTATGGCTGAGTCGAGTTGCTCTACAATCTAACAAATGTGTTCGGTCCTGCCAAAAAGCTGATGATCCACGCAACCGTAAGCCACTTCTCTGACCACTGAGCCTTTCCTTGACGTTTATGTGTTTATTTAGATGTGATTACAATACTCTGTTGCTCTGCCTCCGTGGCCAGGGATCTGAGACAGGACAGCCTGGAGACCTAGGATTGGTGCCTTGCCCAATCATCATTAGAGAGCCTTCCTCCTGCCGCAGATGGGAACAGGTGCAGAGACCCAAGGCCAGACATCATGTGGAGAGGGCGTCAAAACTGAAGTTCTCTATTTGGTTCCTACCTTCGGAGCTCTCTGCCTACGGAAAAGGGGGAGGAAAGACAGTAGGAGCCAGTAGAGTTCGGGAGACCAGGGGAACATGGCCCACTGAATCAATTAAGCAGGGCTCCTGTGGGCTCACAGAGATGTGTTTTTGTGGGACCCCTAACCATGGGAGCAGGGTGTCCCTGACTCTTTCGCTTGCTGTTGGAACTCTTTTGTTCCTTCTGGGTTGCCTTGACCAGATTCAATATGAGGGTTTGTGTACTGTCCTACTGTATCTTGTTGTGTTGTGTTTGGCTGATATCTCTTAGAGGCCTGCTCTTTTATGAAGGGAAATGCAGGGGGGAGCAGATCTGGAGAAGAGGGTAGGTGGGGGCAGCTGGGAGGAGCAGAGGGAGGGGAAACTGATAGGGATGTATTGCATGAGACAAGAATATATTTTCAATTAAAAAAATACTATATTGTTTTCCAGAACCCCTAACTTTTAAGTTAATTGTTTATAATTGTTGTCTTGTTGAATTCCTTTTGGGAAAAAAAAATTATTGTAGAAAAGATCATTAGAGTTTGCATTCGATTTGAAAACCTCGATTCAAGCTTTCTTATCTTTTATCCATTTCATCCCAGAATAAGGCAGCAGAATGGCGAGGAATAAATTATTGTTATTCTTGAGTTATCTAGTCACAGGTGTTTTGTTATAACATTACAGACTGACTAAGATACTCAGAGATTGTAGGTAATGGCTAGGATCTGAGCTGTGACTCCATCACCTTGTCAGTACTAAGTAAATGTAATCAAGTAAAATAATTACGTAGCTTTTCTTGGAAAATAATTGTTCATTTTCAGAACATGGCATACTGTTCTTGGAAAAAAAAAAAGATATTTCTTGTGCCTGCCTCCATTTTGACTACTGTGCAAACGAAGGAAACACCACACACACACACACACAATTTGAGCCAATAGATACTTAATTCCCCCAAGTAGAATTGTAGCATCCATGATTTGTGTGGTGACCTTGGTTAGATAAACCCGGAAACAGCTTCACTGATGCTTTTGAAAAGATAATAAGAGGAATTGATTTTTTTTTCTAGAAGCTCGTTAATTCTAGTGAATAAAATGAGAGCAGGATTAAACCTGCAGCTCACTGAAACACGAATTGTATATTACATTTTATATATGGCAGCTGGAAGGAAACTGACTAAAGAGCTGTGATGGTTTTGTCTGTGTGGGTCCTTGGTTCCTCAGAGTTCTAGACAGAGGCAGAGATACAACTATCAAGTGAGGGGACAAAACCTCACCTAAGACCACAGCACAGCCCTCTGTGTCTTGCCAGGAAGCATTTTTCCCCCCCACATTTCTGTTCCACCAAGGAGAGCTTGCTTGTGAGGGGCTGAAAACCAATTTGCTTGTTAAGCGAGACTGTGACCGTTTAACATTAGGTGACACAAACCATCCGAACCTCAATGCCTTCCCCCTGACTCACCTGTCTTTCTCCATCACAGCATTTCTAGCATTTCACTCTGAGGCGTTCCTGCCCTCCGCATGGACTAACATCCATTTCTATGTGTTTCTGTTTCCAAGTACTTAGCCGAGGTTAAACAAAATATTACAGAAAAATCCTCAAAAGCAGTCAATCCCACAGTCGCATCCCCATCTACAAACACAGGCCCCACAGGCTGCAGGACCGAGATGGTCTGTAAATAGACTTTCCCTGTTGTGACTCAGAAGCAGTTGTTGCTGAGGAAGAGAAATGAATGAATTCCTCGAGGTGCAGATTCAGCACCAGGAGTGAAAAGGCCCCCGCTCCCTTGTGGGAAGCGTCCCCGGTGACAGGAAGCTTCTCATTTTCTGCCATTCCAAATAATTTGGTCTCTGCCAGAAAATAACAGCTGCTACAAACAAAGTGAGCCCTTCGGTGTCTGACGAGCACTCACAGACGTCGCATTTCCATTCACTTTGCAACCTGCGTGCTTCCAGAAGGTGGGCATTAGAAACGGTTGGCAAGGTGTCGTTTTGGTCCGGTAGATGTTTCAATGAACCTAATGGCGATCTGTCAAATATCCCATATAAAATTCAAACACACACACACACACCCCTATGCACAGACACACGCATCAGATCTCATCCCGTAAGTGATTTAAGCCGTCCAGTTTAACACCGAAGCCATCTCTCTATTTTCAAAGCTGTGGCTGTCTTTACATAGAACTCAAACACTTCCTTGCGGGAAGTTCCCACAAATGCACAGGAGCCGAGCTACGGCTGCATCCGCATCTATTAGCTCTCTCAACTTAGGAACATAATAGATACGTCTTCCATCAAATTCTTATTTTCATTAATAAACATCATTTTTTTTTCTTTCACAGCATCCTAAGTCTCTTGGCCTATTTCAAATATTTTTCACATATTCCTGGTTTCTGTCAAATAATTATAAATTCTGATTTTCCTCTTTCAAATATCTACATTCTTTGTTAGTTTCTTTTTTTTTTTTCCTCTTCCCTTTCCCGTGCAGGGCAGTGAGACAGGACCCGGACGTACACTAGGGTAATTGCCGGTTTCTATGAGTGCCAAGACCTCCTACCTAACTCCTGAGCCACGGTGTGCGGCCAGTTACTTCCACCAGTGCTGGGTTGGGATGGTGAGCCCCCAGCTAAGGTTCAGGAATCCTGAGAGCCAATAGGTGCCTCACTGGGAACTTAAGATGGACTGTAGTGGAACATTTCATACACCAATCTGCAAAGCAGTAAGAATTCAATTTTTTTGTGGTGTGCAAGGAGATAATTTGTGAGAATTCACTTAGTAAACATCTTTTTTTCTTCCAAAGGAGGGCAATGTAATTTATAAAGTCATATTATTGCATCAGATCACTTAGATACATCCAAGCAACCAGTTTTCATGTGTGACAATGACTGTGGAATTTAACTTTCCAAAATATTAATTTCGCCTTCATTAGCTCCTATTGTATAGAGGTCTTTTAGGGGCTAAATGAAATGATTTATTTAGTATTCAGATACACAGTACCCAAGAAGTGTGTATTATATTGTTGATATTATTAATTCTATGTTTTCTTCTTTCGATTGTGTGTTTTGAGTAAAGATCTCTTCATACAGCCTGGATGAGCCCTAAATGTGAAATCCCTTTTCCTCAGTGCTAGAATCATGAATGGCTATGACCACACCTGACTTTTTTATTTATTTTATCTTTTAGTTTTTTTGTTTTAAATAAACATTTACATATAGTCACAACTATTGCTTACAAGAAAATGTCTATTTTGTCATTAAATAATAATGTCACGGTAATACAGTTGGAAACACTGACTCAATTAATGAGCTGAAGTGAAATGATCAATCTTAGGGAAGGAGAAGGGACCCCTGTGAGTGTTCACGTTACACACCAACTATAGCGAGAACCCTCGAGTCACAGACATGTACATCCGTTTATCATGCACTTACCACTCGCTTCAGTGAATGAAAAAGGGAGGAAAGTTGAGTAGTTCTCTCTGTACTATAGAGGTTAAAACACTTGCCAGGTAAGCATGAGAACCTAAGTCAGATGACCAGCACCCACCAGAAAACACAATACAGTAGTACATATTTGTGATTCACGAACTGGGGAGGTAGAGTCAGGAGAATCCTTGGAGCTTGCTGGTCAGTCAGCCTAGCTTAATCAGATTCAATGAGAGACCCTGTCCAAAAAAAAAAAAAAAAAAAAAAAAAAGCAAGATGAAGAGTGAAGAGGACTCCACATTTCTGTGGACATGCACGTATGCAAGGTACAGACACATGCACACGTGAACAAATACAGAGAGAGAGAGATGTTTTGAGCAGCAGAGACAAATCAGAATTGATAAGAGACATAGGCAATTACGATCACCACTAAGGTGAAGGGAAAAAAGGAAACTGGATTTCCAGTGAACCCAAGAAGACAGAGAAGGCAGACCCATACTTCATTTGCAGCCTGCTAACCGGTGTAGGTGTTTATGTGTAAAGCGACCATTTTAATTTCAAAGTACGTTGCTCTCTATTTCCGGCTTTTTAGCAGGGGGTCTCTAGCCCGTTCAGAAGTAACAATACTTTGAACACAAAAAAGGTATTTCCAAGTCGACCCTAAAAGTGGCCTCGCCAGAGCCCTCCTGCAGGGCCGGGCTCCCTTGGTCTACCATTATTCATGGGCAGGCTCCTTAGAACCACTTCCACTGTCTGCCTCCAGCTGTGTTGGCATAACAGAAAGTCAAATGTGCAGCAACAAGCTCCAACCCTGAATTTATTGTAAAAGCTACCATTTCTGTTTCCTTTGGCCAGTAAACAATCTCACACTATTAGTATGCTTAATTATAAATAACAGTCTAGCCCATTTTAATTGAAATCTACATTTATTTAGAGCCTTTTCATGAGACTAGAATTAAGAACAAAAAGCATTAGGGTTGAATGGAAATGGACCACGCTATTCAAAGGGAAAATTTCAAATGCTGCTGCACATTAAAGTGTCCCTAAAAAGTAAAAACTACTTTCTACTTAGCATATTTTTCTTTGTTAGTCCAAAACAGCATTGCCAATACTAGCTCTTCTGTTGTTCCTGAACTGAAGGGACAGTTATAAATATCATTAATGCAATAAAGCATATTTGCAGAAATATATGTAACTCATGGTGAACAGCAATACTTTTAATAAATTAACGAATTTCATGGTAACTAATGACTTCACTAAAATTATTAATTATGACATATAAATAATTTAGCTAAATGCTCTTCAGTCATGATTCTGGATGGTTCGACCAAAATAAACAATAAGAAACATGTTATGCAATAGTAGTCAGAATATATTTCCATGACCTCAGTGAAATTTTATGAAACAATATTTAACCTTCTGGTCTGATGCTTTCCGTGCTATTCTGATCAATAGCTGCTTCTAATCCATTTCATACAAAATGATTGGCCCACTAAATTAATCTTAAGAGCCACCAGAGTGTTTCAGTTTGTACTGTGGAAAGCGATACCAGAGAAGGAGGCAAAGTAGCAGAAACTCCAGTTTCTGCCCTTGAGGAAGCAATGATCAAATCATATAAATAAGACAGAAATAAGATAACGAAGATGACAATGAGGGTGATATGCAACTTGAGAGTTTAAAATTAGGAATATTACAATAGAAGAATTCTACAGACATCTCTGATGAAAGAAAATTGGAAGCTGGAAGAAAAGATGTTTCATTCAGCGAAGAAGGAAGTTTATGAGAAGCTGGTATTTGCGCTGGGACTCGACTGCAGGTTGCCTTTTTAGAAACCGGTCTACGGAAAGGCAGGAATGATATTCCAGATGGAGTCCACAGCATGAGCCAAGACCACAGATGAGCCAGAAAGGGAAGGGTGGGCTTGGGGAACAGTGAGTCATGTATTTTGGCTGGAAACAAATATATAGATTTAAGTATCAGAAAAGAATATTTGCAGGATAGAAGAGAGCCAGGGTGTCACAGTGAACACCACTTTAAGGCTTAATGGTCAGCGAGGAAGACTATAAACCCACCCACCCTTCAATCCAAACCTCGACTCACATACTCATCTATGCAACAAGGGTGGGCTGAGCATTAACAGTCAAGGCCTTTTGCAATTAATATGTAAAGAAAAATAAGCAGGAAACCAACTCTAACCCTTTACTGTTAGGGAGTCTAGGTATGTCACACCACGAAATTACCATAGGAGAGAAAAAATGTGCTTTCTTGCCTCACAGTTTGTTATGAAGTAATGATTTGGAGAACATACAGCCAAGAAGTTATTCTTTCATTAAAAAAAAAAAATCTCCATTTGTGAGGGTGTCTGCTCTCTGGAGGAAGAAAAGGATAAAAATCTATTCTCATTGGAGAAGATACCAACCAAGATGAAGCTACTTCTTCCTGTTGAAAGTGCTTGCCCTGACTTATTCTTCCTGGCTTCCCCACACAATTCTTTCTTGGCTTAAATGGATGATTATATTTAAGTGGACATTTATAAATACATTTTAGTATTATACTTGATATTATAAGTGATTAGTATTTGAATATATTATGTATATATGTTATATTATATATTAAAGAATTATATTTAAATGCAAATTCCCCTCTGAGTTTTAGTAAATTCTGTCTTCTATGTATGCATGAGGTACATATGATAGATACTAAATCGCTAAATTTACGTTCATCTGCGTCTTGCTCATTCTCTGTTATAAGAGTCCATCCTAACTGAAAACTACAAAGAGTAGAGAGAAAATTATTTTTTTCTTTTCTAAGCAACTTTATATATTCTGACAAAAAGTATAAAGGTGGTACTTCTGTCAATCATTAGAAGAAGATCTCCTATAATACAATCCCATCACCATGTGATTAATTTTATTAATGGGTGACTTTGGTGTAAACTCAGAAGACCAGAATGTCTAGTGGAGTGCATCCTAAATGCCAGACTTAGAGAATTCTAGGCAGGAATAAAATCCCTATTGGGAAATACGGCAGAGTAGAGTAGTCTACACTGTGGCAAGAACTCGTCTATACCTCCTCTCCATGTCCTGAGACTTTAAAGGAAGCTGAATTTAAAGAGCACAGGACAACTAGTGTGCTATAGAAGGTCTTTACAACAACCAAATAACATTTTCACAGTTACTACCATCTGCTTCGCACAGATTAATATTGAGAATTAAGAGGCAAAAAACAGAAAAGAGAGAGTTGGAAAACATTGAGTTTGTTCAGAAAACTATGTCTGAAGTTTGGTTAAAGAAGTCATGATTGCTGAAGAGATTTCAGCCATTACGATGAAGTGGAGTACTTAGCAAGAAAGCAGTAGGAAAGATGCCTTGATGCTTCTCAGGTCTTGTCCAGATCCCACATAGGGCAAACTCAAGTGTATGAAAGAGTAAAGTCATTGAGAACCTGTCCCTTAAGAAAACATTACCATTTCCTGCATATCCTGTTTACACAGGACTGTCTAGAAGGTGCTTCTCCAGGAGTCCATTTACTCTGCTTAGTTACTTTTGCACTCAAGTGCCTAATGCATCCATGTTTCAAGCAGGTGGACCTGCTAGCACCCAAGCTAGTGAGAGAACTTGGTGTCATCCAGCCGATGATGGTACTTCTTGGAGACTTGAAGTCTTCCATCTAGATTTCAGGCAAAACCTTGGGAGAAGAGGTAGTATGTGACAGGGCCAGCGTTTCTATAGGTAGCCCTTGGTAAGAGCAAAGCCTAAGGCATAATAGAGAAACCAGAATGGTGGAGATGTAAGGAAGATTTGCTGAAGAAAGCTACAGGCAATGAGTGGAACCCTCCCAAGAAAGATACTAATGCCAATACTAATGCCAAGACCACGCAAATGCCAAGACCACAGGTCCATCAATACTCAAGACTGTTGGTACTTATACTATTGTCTGTTCCAGATGCTGGACATGGAATTACAGTTCTTAGGGTTTCCTCGTTGCATTATGTGTTGCTTTCATCCAGCACTTCCTACTCTTCTTCTATATCAATTTTGTGAAATCAGAGTGGGTACACCGTGCCATTTGTCTTTGGAGTATACAAACTGTTTTCTATTTTACAGGGACCTATAGCAGACAGATTGACTGAGATTTTTTGTTTTATTTTAGAATTTTGAACAAGATTAGAACTTTTGAGCCTTTAGAAACTCTGGAGAGGAACTGAATATATATTTTATAGTTTAATGAATTTTTAAAAATGTTTTGAGTATTCTATACATGATATTGTATTTATACCATTTCCAATGCCCTTCTTCCCCTTTCTAACTTCTCCTTTGACCCCCCCATTCCCTCTTAAGTCTAAGAGCTTTCAACTTTAATTATTACTGTGAGCAGATTAAATACATTTCACATTATGATATACCCATGAGCCATTAGGAACCATCTTAAGGTACTGAAGAGTATGAATTGTCCTCTCCCATATATTCATGTATAAGACTTAGTTTCTTTTCCAGTTGCTATGATAAAAATACCCTTGCAAAAACTATTAAGGAAGAAAGGACTTGCCTTACCTCATACTTTCAGGTTAGTGTCTGTTATGACAGGAAAGACAATGCAGAAGAACTGTAACCAGCTGGTCATGATAGGCTCATGTGGGGTAGACAAACACACATATGCCAACGCTCAGCCCTCTTTCCCCTTCCCACTCATACAGTTCAAGATCCCCTGTCTAGGGAATGATGCAGCCCAGAGGTGGCGCTTTCCATCCCAATGACTGTAATCAAGATTATTCCCCAACCGACATGCTAGAGGACCTTCTCCAAGTGATTCTGTATTTTTCAAGTTGACAGTTAACACTGGCCATCACACATAGTGCTCAACCCAGTTTTGGAAGTGGCAGAAACCCTTGGAGATGGACCAAGGATGAAGGATGTGCCTGTAAAAGTTTTGAAGGGAACTTCAAAGTTATACCTGGGGCTGGAAAGAGGGCTCAACAGTTAAGAGGGCTGGCTACTCTACCAGAGGACCTGAGTTGAGCTCTGAGCACTGAGATCAGACAGCTTACAACAGCTAGTGACTCCAGTTCCAGGGAATTAGACCCTTTGGCCTTCATATGTACCTGCATTCATGAGGACATACTTGCACATAGATACACACACCTTTGCATAATTAAAAAATAAAAAGAAAAGTTCTACCTGATTCCTAACCTTTTCCTCTTTCTCTGCGTCTTGTCCCGTATGAAGTGACAAATTTCTTCAGTTGCCCCACACTGCCCCGATATCCTGTCAGAGCACATGGAGCCAAGCAAACATTAAATCCCATAAAACTATGAGCCCAAATGAATATGTCTCTAAAACATTATGTGCACATGCGTGCACGCGCACACACACACACACACACACACACCCTATTAAACAACAAGGATAACAGAATGAGGAAGAAAATTTAAGAAGTTGTCTCTTGGAGAATTTCAAGCTATAAAGACACTAAAGACAAAGAAATCAATTGTGAGATTCAAAAATTATCTATGAAGCTCAAAGGTAAAATATAACTCTTTCTAGAGGTTGTTGCTTTTTAACTAGTTGGCCAAACTTCCTTTGTCCTTTGATTGAGAAATCCAAATGAGCTATCACCATATTCAAAGCCATTGCAGCACTGCTGGGCTGTGGTACATTCACTCAGTCATCTTACTGGTCTCTACCACTCATTTATTACTACAAGATCACACATTCATTGATATCCCTTTGTTTGGCAAGCCTCATTTTAATGTCATTAGAGCATCATTTTGCCATTCATGAGTTCCATCTCAGCTGGGATAACACGCTCCCTCTTGCTGTTATTTTTTTCCTCATTTTGCTCTGCTCTATCATTGTGGATTTTATTAGCATAAAAGCCAGAATATAAGATTGTTGAACAGAATTGTTTTAGTTCACTTCACCATTACAAGACGCTCCATCCGAGCAAGCATTCCCAGGGTTTCTATTACTGTGATTGGTACAGAAATCCATATTCTTACAGCACCAAGGAAAGGAAGCTCAGTTTTTAGCTGCATGGTTTGTGTTAGGAGTAACTATTCATTACTTTTCTCTTTTCAAATCTGTTGTAAGATTTTTTTTCTATCAGTTTAAAGCAAATACTTTTATCCCTTTTTACTTGAGATAGTTGTATTTGGTCAGAAAAGGGGCCACTTTGTATCAGAACAACCTCACATATTTGCTTAATAATCCCTTTTAAGTAATCTCACCCTTTGTTAATGGCTTTTTTTTTTAAGCCAGTCATACACATAGAATCAAAATTAGCATCTAAATGAGGATGTTTTAAAACGCATGCCTAGGGGTTGCCAGTTTCACCTTTTTTATAGTTTGCCATGTTAAATTATGTAAAATAGAAATGGTATTTTAGTATTTAATGAGCTAATGCAGAACCTATTGAGACCGTCTCCCATCCCCCAGTTTTTCCTCACACAGCCCACAAAATGCCTTTTAAGGTATGAGAAATGGCCATGAATTTTAAAGCATGTGTCAGAACGTAGAGGACCCTTTCTTTCTCCATGACTACCCCATTTCACAACCACAGTGTTACTAGTATAAATGATAATTCTCAGAAACCTGCACTTACCATCCAATATTTTTACCTGATGTTATACACATCGAATTAATTAATTTCTCATTTTACTTACTAGAATAATTTTTCACGGTTTGTGTATTATTACTTTAACAATTCAATTATCAAGGAGTACCTCATGCTAAGAAAAAAAATGAAATATCTACTTTCAGATATGTAAACAATCTAGGAAATGTTGTAGAGACATTAGAGTACCATCTAAAGATATCTCTGATGCCATTAAGATTACGATGAGAGATCAGTGTAGTTTAGTTGGACATCACTAAGTTTTACACTGAATTACAGATGCTATTGGTATTTTGGTACCACAAGAGAAAGAGGGGGTCATTATTTTAAGTAATTTAAAAATATGGCAGCAAATGATTGGGATTGTGGCGTACAAGATGGGAGGTGTGCTCCCATCTTCAAAGGAAAGGCACAATGTAATCTTTTTAATAACGTTCATTTAACATGTTTTGTATTATAGTATTTCAATAGATGGGTAGATCACTATTTTATTTTAAAATGGGTATAATACACAGCTGTGTCTCAATGAGAATTAGGAGTTTTCGTTCTCTCTGTATCTCAGAGATGCCTACTACCCCAATATTTAAGTATGTATTCTGTGTAAATATACATTATATTTTCATAGATTTTAAATAATTAGTTCTCTCATAGTATAGATTTATTTTATATTATTACAGATGACATTTTAATTATCATCTTCACATTTACTGTTATTCTCATTCGAAAATAAATTGTTTGCCACGTGGCATCTCTCATGTTGATATGCAGAAAGATTGACCCATGTTGGAACAACATGAAAACTTTCTGTTACCCATTCATGCTGCCATCAGCAGAGGGTCAATATTACCAGCGGTTTATTCTTCCTCAATTTTATGATATAAAGGTTTTGTGTTGTTTTATTTTTCTATTGTGTGTGAGATTATTCCTTTTTTATTATTTTTGTTTGATTTTTTTCATCTTTACACAGTCCTTAGGTTCATGTTATAATTAGTGTGTGTGTGTGTGTGTGTGTGTGTGTGTGTGTGTGTATGTTTCTCATGTGTCATGTGTAGTAGTAGCCATTTTTATGTGGTAAACTTGTTAATGTTATGTTTGACTACTTTACTTATTATTTTTACAGAATTACAATGTCCAGATTTCTGTTTTATAAATTATGCTTTCAAAGACGTTTCTGATAATATTTTAATCTTCAATAGAATCGCTTATTCCTTTTGGTCACCACAGTATTTATTTCCCTATCAGGAGGAGTAGCTTGAATATAATTCTCCATTTTCTGACTGGATTATGAGTTCTAAAATGACAGGGACCTACTTCATTCATTTTTATATGCCAGTTAACAGAAAATTAAAACATAATAGCATAGAAGTAATAACCATAATGAATTATGAAACGAAACACAAACAAACAAACAAACAAGCGTGAAATTTGGTTCCTCTTATGATAAAGAATTTTTCTTGCCGATAGTAATAAACTGTATCAAATTAACAACAAAAAATAAACAAGAGAATGATTCATTGGTTGGGCATGAGTCAGGTAGCGTCTCCTGTAGCTATGGTGATGAGATACTACGAATGTGTGATGGTTAAGGACCCTATGCTTTCCGCTGAGTGTATGCTACTGTCAAGACTGCTAAAAGAATAAAGTGTTGAATCTCTCAGAAAGGGTCTCGCTGTAACTTGTAAAGGTAAAGTTAGAGAGGTGTCAGTCTTCCAGGAATTTGTTACTTTACTTCCCTACAATTCAGTTTCTACAATTGTAAATAAAGTTTATAACAGTATACACCTAGAAAGGATACTACAAAGTCTCTGTGACACAAGTATGTAGCAGGTAATATTAGTCTGACCTACACAACCCCACTCCATATTTTTATTAGTGTCACTGCTAATAATCTGAAAGAACTTTAAAAAAGTAGACAATTTTTTTAATATTTTATTTTTAATTGTGTGTGTGTGTGTGTGTGTGTGTGTGTGTTTGTACATGTGTATGTGTGCATGAATTCATGAGTGCAGGGAGTTCAAAGGCATCGGATCCCCTGTTGCTGTAGTCACAAGTGTTTGTGAGCTGCTATATGACATAGGTGCTAGGAACCAAACTTTGGTCCTCCACAAGAGCAGCATCCACTCTTAGCCTCTGAGCCATGGCTACAGCCCATGGAGAATGCTCTTTCAAAAGACACTATATTGGCTACTTTTGATCACTGTCATGAAATATCTAGCATTTTAAAAAAAAGAAGAAGAAGAAGAAGAAAGAAAAACTCATGGAGGAGAGATTTATTTAGCTAGATATTTTAGAAGTTTCTGTCCATACGGCTTGGCTTTACTGATTCTGCTTCCCTGATGAACATCACGACAGCAGGAATATGTGAGACAGGATGCTCACTCAGAGTGGACGGGGAAACAGAGCGAAGTCAAAGAGCACTTACTCCAATGACCTGCTTTCTCCAGTTAGACCCATACTGATGAGATTCCTATCAGCTGCCAAATAGCGCCCGCCACTAGCTGAGAACCAGCCTTGAACTCAGGGGCCCATAGAGGCCACTTAATATCAGAGCATAGAAGAAACTCACTGAGAAAATAATAAAGGGAATGACACAGAATTTAGACCCAAAAGGTGAATTATAAGGCACAGTACTTCTGGTGCTACAGAGACTAATCGAAATAGCTCCATCATTATTATTATTATTATCCCCTTAGCATTGTGCTAACGGCTTGAATACATCTCCTCGTTTAATCTCACAACAAACCCTGCAAGCTCCAATTTTACAAATAAAGAAACTAAGGATCAGAAAGATGAATAATTGATTAGGAGCACATAGTTAATTAAGTTAGACCAATTAAATATGCATACTACAGCTTACTGAGTTGTTTGTATGATCAGTGGGTGCAAGATTCAGAAAAAAACTGTGTTCTGAACTGAGCCCACCTCCAGAAATGGAAAAAAAATGCAAATGACTTTTCTGAAATTTTGTTTTTTTTATTTGTCATATTAACATGATGCCAGACACTACTTCAGGAACTGGGATGTGACTGCACTCCTTTCCCCCCCACACCCTTTCCTCCACAAGAAGCTGGGAACTAAGCACTTACATTGGAACTCTGTATCAAGGATTTGTGCCTGAAATCAATACAGATAGTCTGTCACTTAGATCTTGAGAAGCTCACAAGGCCGGGAATGGCTAGCATCTAAGGAAACAGAAGGGAGCCAGTGGGCAAGGGCCATGAATGCATAAAACTGGTAAGTCAGCTGGAACATGAGTTTTCCAGAAGAGAAAAGGGATACGTTCTGAGATAGAGAGACACAAAGACAAGAATATACAATTGCTACCTGGAAGGAGGAAATGTTTAACATTTACTACCGGAAGTTCATTGAGTTAACTATTGAAATATCAGAATTTAAGTTCTTTGTGACTTCTGACTGTAAAAAAAAAAAAAAAAAAAAAAAGGTACCCTCTTCTTTAGTGCCATACTGTCTTATACACCCTCATTTTAGCAGAAGAAAACAGAGTGTTTTGTCTGAATTGAAACCAAAAAGCCAAATGAACAGCCTAAGATACCTAAAATAAGAACTTAAGCTTTTGTTTGTTTGTTTTTAAATGAAATAGAATTGCATCATGTTCCCTACTCCCTTTCCTCCCTCTAGGCCCTTCGAGGTCTACCATGTTCCCTCCACATGCAGCTCAGTAGCTTCTTTTATAGAAACACCAGACTACGCATACGGATAAGTTTCTTTGGGGGGGTCTGGAGGGTTAATACTTTTAAAAGCCAGACGGTGGTGGCATACACCTTTAATCTCAGCACTCCAGAGGCAGGGACAGGGAGATCTCTGTGACTTCAAGGGTAGCCTGGTCTTCAGAGTGAGTTCCAGGACAGCCAGAGTTACAACAGAGAAATCAAGTCTCGAAAAAAAATACTTTTAAATATTAATTAACTGTACAAAACTGACAGTTTTATAGGTGTGCAATGCATCTAAAGAAACCAGGCATCAACAACGATAAGGAATTACTTTGATTCTACTACTGGCGTTATACAAGAGTACATAGGAAATGTGTTAGAGAAACATTTTATGGTTCTGAATTCCCTGTAGGAATATATTATTAAAAAATAAATTAGCCACTACAATTTTTTCATTAAAATATCTCAATTTCTCCAGTATTTCCTGAGACTAGATGGAAAATCCTTTACTAGGAATGTTCTTAACAGCACTGGACAAATTCATTAAAAGATACTGGAGCGAACTTGTCAGCGCTGTCCTGGGGGAGGGGAGAGTTGGCTGCGAGTCCTTTCATCTTTACTGAGCCTCTTTTGCTATACATTTCCTTTCTGAGAAAGAATTTATCTTCCTCCAAAAACATGTTGGGGAAAACGGCAATACCAAACTATATCGTAATGCAATAATCTATGTAATTAAATTATTTCGTGGATCAATAGGAATGTGCAAATTGTGAAAAACTGTGAAATGTAATCATGTGTCTGACATTATAATTTCAGATGGCTTATTTATTCTTCAAGGGCTTTATGCATTGATGCTCATTTGATTTCTCTGAACAAAGGAATGTTTGCTGGCCTCTTTGGTTTTTTTATTCCTTAGACAAATTATGTAGAGGACATATTCTGTGTAAGGCATTGGGTTTGGAGCTATTGGGGGCAGTAGCAAAGCTACCGTTGGTCTCAACTTCTAAGGAATCTACATTCTAAGGCACCCAGGAGGCTGTGCTCTGTAAAAGAGAGGACCCTAGAAACGCATAGGCCAGGTTTAAATAACATCTCTGCCTGTTGCCAGCTGGGTCTCTTTTTTATGTGTAAATTAGGATAAAAATATCTTTGCAGAGTGATTGTCATCTGAGTAAGGAGATAACACATAAAGTGCCAGCAAAACTCGGTATTCAGTCAGTGTGGGTTTCCTTTCTGCTTGGAGGAGAAAAAGCAAACCTGTAATCAGGGTACTGTGTGCAGAATATATAAGCCAATTACATAAAAAGTAGCACAGGAGTTTTTACTATATGTTTTTAGTATGGTGGTTATCAACTGGGGAGAGATATTAAAAACATCTGGAAAGCTTTTTTAACTCTCCCAATCACGGCAAGATTACTTACCTCTTAAGTCCAACCCACCCTCTGTTCCCACCACAGGCACACTGGGAGACAGAAAGGAATCAGAGTCACAGAGAGGATGGAAAGGCTGAGGTGCCAGAAAAATAGGAAACAAATAAAGCATCCTTCATATGAGCCCCGATCCTTTCCATTCACTCAGAACTGACATGACAATGGATCCTAGAGAATTTTAAGTCTCCTTTCACGGCAAAAAGAATGGGTTTGAAGGTTTTCTGTTCCCAGTAACTAACACTGTGACTGCCCTGTATTAGGTACCCTGAAGCTGTTACCCACTTGAAAAATAAACTGTGACATTAACCAAGCTGCATCTAACTTACTATTGTTGCCAGGGACTTTTTTTTATCTTGTTTTAATTGGTTAAATACTCAGTCACTGCTGCAAGCCTCTGGCATTAACAGCAGTAGTCAGGAGAGGAGGGCGCTTCCAAGAAGGACTGGTGCAAAGAAGCTGGCTGGAGTCTGATGGGACAGAGGAGCTAAGTTTCTGAGAGTTGGTGAGTAGGTGAGGTTGGGCTCCACCGCACTGGATGGATGGATTTGTCCAGTGCTGAAGTCAGAAACGCTAGGAGTGGTCAATGCTCTGGAAAATTCATGATATTTAGTTTGTAAAGCTCTTTGATGACGTCTGAATTTTATTCATCACATAAGGAGAAGTGAGGGGGAAATAGGAAGAGATATACGATGTGGTTGGATTTACTTTCAAAGGAAGAACTTGTCATTTGCAGCAGGATGAGAAGGCAAGCTGGAACACTTAGATGGTCCAGGACACAGGTGACATGAGTTCTTAAGTAGCAGCAATGGCAGGAACAGAAGGAAGAGTTTAAGAGTGGTTAGAGAAGAAGTGACAGCCTGGTAAGCATGGTGAAGTCAAACAAGAAGAGGAGAATGCTGTACAAATGAAATGAAGTTTTGCAAAGTGAAATAACCATTGCATTTACTGACATACAAATGCCAGAGAGAAAAACTATTTGGAAAAGGTAGAATATCCAGTTAACAAAAAGATATCTAGGTCTGAGTTCAGTTTGAACTTGCAGTATCTGAGGGACTATGAAAACCGTCAAAGCTCTTAATGTCTTCCTCTCCCCTACCTCATCATATTAATAAATGTCTGCTTCTTTCTTGAAATGCCTGATGTCAGACACTTAGACAACCATGCTTTCGGCTCACTGGCCCAATGGGAAGAGATCTCACCAAGAAGCATGCAGTACAGAGTATCAAGGAAATTACAATAATAATTCTAGTGTCGTTGGTTAGGAATAATACCTGGGTTTCTAGAAGAAGCTGTTTATGGTCTTTATATGGTACTACAGAAAATTATATGCTGCTGATCATTTTTATGTTTAATAAAACTTATTTATTTCCTAAAATTAAGATTCATATAGGAACAAAACTTCAAAGAGCTCTCTATGTGAGTGTTCCCGCCTACATAACTGTAGAAACTTTCTATATATGTTTTCTTTTGGTTTGTTCTTCTGCTTCCCACATGGATTATGATGAGAAATATATGATTCATAAATATTACATTTCTATTTTCAATAGATATGTGGACATCGGAGACCAAAAACCACCTGAATAATCCTTCATAAAAACAGATCTTCAACTATCAGAATTTTGATTTTGATTCTGTTAAGGAAAATTGTCTTATGTAGAGCAATGTAAAGCAACATACTTAAGTAAGTTATGATAATATATACATTGCAGGGTGCTTTAAAGCACAACTGTACCTGAGAATGCCTACATTTAATTTTTCTAGGTATTCTAAAAAAAAAATCACTCAAGAAAATTTAAGGATAAAGGAGTATGTGATACAAATAAACTAATTGAACAAATATCTGGAAAGAGGTAGATTGACCACGGTAAGCCATGCATCTGGGCTTACCAAAATTTCAGAGATTCACAAAGTCATACACCAAGAATCAATTGCACTGGAGGATGTATATTCGGGCTGTGGCGAACAGGTTCCCAGGGCCTTTGCTGATAGGAAAGCATGATTTGAATTGAAATCAGAATAAGAGTAGTCCTGAAAAGAGGAGATGGGAGGTGTCACAAGTAATATAGCCACTTTCTAACACTTAATGAGATGTTGTATGAATTGAGAAGACCAACTCGATGCCATGTAAAGTCTTTCCCATTGAAAGACCAATTTGTTGTTTGAATAGACTCTGCCCTTCACCCTGTGTACCCTTTTGCCTTGACCATTCTTTGCCTGGTAAATTCCTATTTGTTTTTAAAGACTCAGCTCAATGCATCTTTAAATTTCTTCTCAAAGCCGTCTTGATCTCTTCCATCACTTCAGGTAGGACAGGCCTCTCCTCACAGTGCTTCCTCTCCTGTGTCACAGCCATTTCCCCCTGAACTCAGCAAAGGAGTTGCAATGGCTATGAGAAAGTCTGGGTCCTACTAACCTTGATGTCTTCGCACCTTTTGGCATCTGACATGGAGTAGATGTTCAATGACGAATCTTCCCAGAAGCTTTTCCTAGAAGAAAATTTACTTTTGAAAGGTTTTCTTTACTAAGCTTCACAGAAAGAATACCATAGAAGGCAACAGTGATCTATGTTTGTGACAACTGGGAAATTACCAGGAAGACTTTCTAACATCATGGCAAATTTTAGTGTTGATAAGACTGGCTTGAAACTTTGAGAACTCCAAAATTTATCAGACCACACAGTGGTCACTTCTCCAGGATTATCATACTTAAAAGTATAATTATCGGTTTAGGGTAAATTACTTTTACTTATCTCTTTGTTTCACCTTCATTTTTTATCATAAACTGCTTTACTATTTCAAAGTGGTTTCTAAATCACCCATGTTGATATAAGAACAGTAAGTAATTAAAAGGGCAAACAAAAGTGATTTATAAACCATGTAAGTGAAAACAGACGTTAAACAGTGATTTTTGGAAGCATTCATTTTGGATAGTGAAATTCATATGTCAATGTTTTATGTAACTGATAACTGATTAAAACTTTGGTTATCTCATTTACTTTCTGGTGATTAGAGTGTTATCTCATAATGTGTGGATCGTGAGCTTTAGGAACTGAACTAGCAGGTCATTTATATTAAGCACTGATTCCGTACTCTGGGTTTCCTTTATCCGGTCCCATGATATGCTTAGTACGGTTTCTGCAATTACTTTATCAACAGTAAGCAGGTTTCAGCATTTGCAAGACTTCTTTTAATGTCTCGACAGACTTGCTTCCCCACAAAGGCCAATGCAAAATCCACTTGTAAGGAAAATCACAACCTTCCAGTCTTAGCTCATTCGGAGGCCCTTGAGTGTTCAATGACATGAAAAGTGACATATATCTGTGAATTAAGAAACCTTAATTACACCAAGAGTGCACGTCATTATGTAATACATAATTCACGAGATGATTCCATATGTTGAAAATTCAATTTAACTTTGGGGTTCAAATTTATTCTCCGCTTTTAATCATATCCAAAGTAATTTAAAATCTGGACAAAAACTTTCGAGACTTTCTACCTCACATAATCAAAGATGGTAGACGAGTCAGCTGCAATAGATTTTGATAAGCGATTTGAGATCTCTGAACACAATTACAAGTATATCTTTACTTTGGTAACTCAGTGGGCTAAGGCAGGGTGTTCTCTGGGTTTCTAGAATCCTCCATTAAAGAAACACTGGTTCCCAAGTCAGGCCTTTTCCCAACCTTCAAACTATGTTCTGCTGCCTTCTCATCATGATTAACACCGTACCAGAAAGTACTGCCCATTCTCACCTCAGAAGCCAAGAAAACATTAGTTGGATCAGGCTAAATAGGAACACGTCAGTGTTGACAATTTCTGGAATTGTCAACTACTCTCTGCTGACAACTGCTATACAAGGACTCATCTAAAAGATGCCCCCAGGTTCAAAACTCCAAAAGTCGGGAGTGATAGCTGAAATAGAAGCAGGGACTTTGTTTCATCTAGATGGCTTTAGTAACCAGCTTTCCTTCACGTTCATTCTTATATGTGCCATTCGCTCACTTTCTAAATGCTTTGTGAGTCAGCAGAAGTATTGACTGGACCCAAGTCTAGCTGCTAACAGCATAGCAGGCGATTAAATGGAAAGACAAGCGATTAGGGCAAGGAAGAACATTTTATTTGAAAATTTGGTTGAACAGAAAAATAGAGGGCTCTTGTTTAAAATCCACCTATCTGGAAGCTGATTTAGAAGCTCTCCATAGAGGGGGTTGATGGATGTCTCCAGACTTGGAGAGTACTTGGAGAAACTCAACCTGATAATACACTTCTGTTCTTACTCTACCCAGCTACAAGATGCTTTAAAAATAGTAATTTTTCCCCCACTGATTAGTTTCATCGACATAGTGCACAATCAACAGGCTTGATGGGGTGGCTGTCCAAAGAGTCGGGTAAAGTTACACATCGTGTTCCTAATGATCACCTTTAAAAATTAATCCCCAAGAAAAGGGTTTGCTACGAATAATTGTTTCCTTGTTTTCACCAGAGCCTCCAGCCTCATAAAGGACTGAAAAGTCAGTCCTCTTGTGGCTGTCAAAATTGTGACTTACTGAGGTGCTCTCTGGCGGGTGTTTCTTCTCCTGCTTTAGTAAAATGGCACCTCACTGTTCTCCAATCAGACAGAGACCACAAATTTCACTGGAGTATACTTGATCGACTCCTCTTAATTGCATATGGTTCCAAGTCAGAACAAGGGAGGCTTTTGAAATGGAATTCAGCTCAGGTATTTCTTCAGTGTGGAATCTTCCAGCACCTCCCATCTTCTGCAGAAGACAGCTAGTCTTTTCTACAATAAAGGAGTCTCTGTGGGTGGACTGATCCAGCCCTCCGTCCTGTCTTCTCATCGTCACCTACTTCCTCCTGCTCCTGTCCTTCCCTCCAGCATCCCAGGTACACCCCTGCCTCCGGGTCTGCACACCTGCTCCTTTCTCTCTTCCTTACATGCTTTCTACCCAGGCTGACAAGTGGTGACATATCACCAACAGCTCATTTAGGTCTTTATTCAGATGCTACCTTTGCAGAGGACTTTTCCTCTTAAGATGTAACACCAGCCCCTTACTGTGAAATTCTGGCTTCTTTTCCCTGAATGTTTCTCTATGGTACTTAATCTTGTCCAGCAAATTATATCCATTGTTCACATATACTAATCATATTTCTGTCATGTTGAGAACATCCTCGAAGGTGTCAATGTTGAAGGAAGAATGGGTCCAGTGATCCAGCTTAGCAAGTGAAAAGCATTTGTCACACGAATAAGACTTCTGTTGCCCAAGTGGCATAAGTTCCATTTCCAGATCACACTGAGGAAGGTAAGAACCAACTCCTGACAGTTGATTCCTAGTCTCCATACACATACGTTCTCTCTCACAGGCATACAACAATGAAAATTGATTCAATTTTTGGCTTATTTTTCATTTGTGGATTCCTATGATTTTGACAGTGGTTCCTGTCTATGACTTAGCTGACTCCATTGCTTTGTGGCCATGACAAGACAGAATACCATGGTGTGAGAACATGGTGGAGAAAATTGTTGGAGCTGTGGTAGCTTTGAGAGAAAATGGGTTCAGGTCCTGATACCCTCTCAAGGCACACATTCAATGACCTAACTTCCTCAGTTTCTTAAGGGTCTACTCTCTTCCAGTACTATCAAAAGATGGTGACCAATCCTTTAATCCAGGGGTCTTTTGACAATATTTGAGAGCCAAACTGTTACTTTCACTTTTTTTTCTAAGATCATACAATTTCTACAAAGGCATGGGTTTATGCCTATTTTACTCTCCCTTTTAACCCCCTAAAATGGGAGGTTCATTATATACTAGGTAATTTTTCTTAATTATTTTTGGTTTTGTTGTTTTTGTTTTCTTTGTTTTTATACTTTGCAATCTCATATTCAAGTGAATCCTTCCTAAGGGAAAAAAAAAGGGTCTATATCTTCTGAAAGGTCTGAGGATGTTTTTCTGAGTGAGATTGGTGATATCATTTTCAATGAGAGCTGCCAACGATAGCACACTAAACCACTGGATTCGATGTTTCCAAACTTGAAAGTAATTGGACTGTAGTTCTGTCTTTATTTTGCTAATTTCAACCAATGCCTTCTTCCACAGAGCTGTTGCAGATCTCCCAAGATTCAGATAGCTCTAACTTGGACTTCAGATTTCAACTCAAACAACCCCTGGAGAACTTCCCATGGTTCATTCCGCAACAAGTGATACTTTCCTCAGTAGTTTATCCCATTTACGGTAATCCATGCAACTATGATCATTTGATTAAACCCTCCTTTGAGGGGACTTGTAAATTCAAGAAGAGAAAAGACAGATGGAATCTGTTGTTATTAGCTACTTTCCGCCCCTCACATATCGCAAAGCAACACATCAAGAGCTGTCCAACAAATATTTGAGGTAAAGCTTTTACATAGGTTGAGGTATGTGATTTCCCCTGCAAAGGACAGTGAATAATTGTTGTAGTAGTATGCCACTGTGGCAGCTCAACCAAGAAGACAAGGAGGAGTTTCCGTAGGTTGGAAACCCTGTCACACCTCAGCAGAGGGAACCACCACCCTGGCCAACAACATACTCGATCAACAGTGGAACCCCAAGCATCTGGGCTCAGGTGTTTTATTGGTTCAGAAATCCTCAGGTGCAGATCATAAGCAATCAAACATCCCCCACAGAAATTCAACACCTGCAAACAGTACAAAATGCCAAGGTCTATGCATCCCCTTTTCGAAAGGTGCACAAAAACAATTATTTTAAACACAACTAAAGATAAACTTCCACAATGAATTTTTGTACCACTTGTTGGGTAATAAGCACAGGGTGATGAGAAACAACAAGAAGAGAAGAATGGGCCCAATGGTTAGTTGTGTACTAAACCATAACACATAAACTTCTACAACATTTCCCCTTTTCTGTACTAAAAAATTATCTTTACAATACAATCTAACACTACACCAGCAAAACTATTTACAAGAGGAACAATTATGAGGGTTCTAAAGCACAGGACCAAATGAAACCAAACATCTATCAAGCTTTTCACAATGTGTTTAGACAGCAGAAACAAACATTGTCAATGTCCAATTATCTGGAATTCATTCACAATCTTATGGGCTCTTTCAAAGGGCTTGGGTCATTTCTCTGGCTCTGCCCTCTGCAGCTACATAGCTTGTCCTCCAGCCACCAAGATGGCTTCACTGTCTTGCTGTGTCTTGGTGGTCATCCCATGGTACTGGCATCTTCAGAACATTGGAGTCTTCTGCTGTGACTGGGCTGTACTTTCACCCAATAGCCTCTCCTGGGCTTTCTTCATGGTGCCACGCCTCAACTTCTATGTATGACCCCTTTAATCTGGGCCTTCAATTGTCATGGGCACTGCACTTTCACCAATGGCCTCTCCTGGCTTCTCACAGTGCCAAGCCTCAGTTGTTCTCCATGACCCCTTCATGTCTTCAAAACCAGTAACACCTGGGGTAACTCTTACACTACCAAGCTCAGCTACCAGCATGAGATGCAACCTTGGTCAGTTCTGGAACATAGGGTCTGTGTGCTGACCTTTAGGAAGCATTTCCAGGTTTTAAGATAGAGTCTGGTTTGCTGGAAAAATAACTGGTCACTTTGTCTGCAGGAAGAGTCCCCTCATGGGATGGAGTTCTTAGCACCATAGCAGATGTGTCTTATTAGGATCTCTTGTAGACAGGTTTTCAGGGAAAGGCAAACAAACAAACAAACAAAAACTATTCAGTTTAACTAAAAGACTTTTTGGCTCTAAGCAGTGGCTTCCACAACAGCAGGGGGTCCTGGGCCAATGGGAACAATCTTCAATTTAAACATTCTGCCTGTTTGGAGATTTTTTTTCACTACCTATAAGGGTAAACATATGACCCCTTTCATAGATCCCAAACACAGTATCTTGAGCTTTATACACATACAACACAAGCTATCAGAAAACTCAGTTTGTGAAGCAGCACGCTACCATCAGAGGCAAAAGGGAGTGAAGGCTCATGATCATGAAAAGCAGTAAGAACCTTCCTTTTCCCTGCTCTCAGCTGAATTCTTTATCTCTAAGGGCCTCCATTATGTGGATCTCAAACTTCAGAGCTCTTCTCCTCATTTATTTATTAATTTCACAGCCTTTTCTCTTCATGAAGGTTTTTTAAAAATTTTTTTATTTCTCTCTCTTATCTTCCTTCAGGAGGCTCCAACTAATACCTTAATTATTATTCTCTGGTAACTTCTCTGCCCATAATTTATTGGACTCTTTAAGGTCTGGCATTTCTTTCTCTTTTTCCTTGTTTCCTCGGATTATCTGGCTTGATATTGGGCCCTCCATTGCAGGCACCATTTGTAGTAGTAAACTGCTATGTGCTTAGCAAGGTCTATAAGGATGGATTTTTATAGGTGCAAGCCCTGCCAGACCTCAGCAAAGGGAACCACCACCCTGACCAATACCATATTCGATCAACAGTGGAACCCTGAGCATCTGCGCTCAGGTGTTTTGTTGGTTCAGAACTCCTCAGGTGTAGATCATAAGCAATCAAACATCCCCCACAGATGTCCAACACCTGCAAACAGTACAAAATGCCAAGCCCTATACACAATACATTATTTTTAAAAACAATATAAACTTCCACAACAATGTTTTGTACCACTTGTTGGGTAGTAAGCACAGGGTGATGAGGAACAAGAAGAGAAGAATGAAACCAGTGGTTAGTCATAACCACTCTCTAAATTTTTTAAATTAAAATCATTAAACTTATGAGCATTAGATTTGGAGAAATCATTGTCTTACATACAAAAAAAATGATTCCAGGAGAAGGCAAACATCCTCTCACAAGTAGGTTAATCTACTAATGGATTAATGGATGATTGTAGAAATATTTCTGTTACAATCTCTGTCCCCTCTTTCTCATCCTGCCCCAGTGGCTCTATGTTGTGCTGCAATCTCCTTTTTCATGTTATGATTCAGGAAGAAGATTCATCAGATGATTCTAGTCTCGAGAGCCATCAGCAAAATAAATGTCTATTTCCCACAAATTGTACCTCCTCTACTATTTTGTTACAGCAATAAAAATTAACTAGCACAATCCTTTTGAAATAACATTTTTTCTTCTGTGTACTTAGAGTGACAGGTGCTATGCAGTATTTCTCAGGACCTCTGTTATACTATTCAGTCTTTAGGGAGGGTCATCCATACTACCTTGAGATAATATTTGGAGTTTCTCTTAACATTAACATAACACAGCATTCTTTTAAGCAATAGTCACCTAAGTTATAGTCAAAGGCTAGATGCTATTCTTTCAGGATATGTACATTCCTCTCTGTGGTGACACCTGAGTCATGAAACAAGCACCCAGCATCCTGCTTGGCTTGCTCTTAGTAAGTGTTGATTACATAATGTAATACAAAAGTTCTCTTGTAGAGTGAATAAGACACATACATGTTGAGTTGTTGTGGAAATTTTCACATTCCATGCCTGAGACAGGTTTATGGAAATTAACAATACCTTCAACAATAAGTACTCTTTGATGACCTTCACATTACAGGTATGTGTCTTTAAAAGTTCCAACAAGGATGTTAACTCCAAAGTTATCCAATATTAAGATTATGAAATACGCCAAATTCTTCAAAGAGCTTTCAGTTCCTTGTCTCATATGCTCTTCACAAATCTTATCAATTAAAATTATTCCTATTTCTATTTCATTGTGTGTGTATGGACATGCACATGTGTGTGTGTGCACACATGCATATATGTGTTTGTGTATGTATAGAGGCACTTGTTATGATATGTAGAGGAATATTTAAGTAAAGAATGATAATGAAATTAAGAATTTCAAGCCAGGTCAGGTGTGGTGTATAGAGGAATATTTAAACCTTTTAATCTATCAGCATGGCTGCTCTAGGGTAGAAAGAATGTTGGTAAACATCTTTAATCCCAATATTCAGAATGCAGTGGTGGTCCATGCGTTTAATACGTAAGACAGAAACAGAATGTGGAAGTAGACACAGGAAGCAGAACTCAGAAGGAGTCATTGTTACACGGGAAGTGACATCTGGGATGGGTCAGAGTGAGTGACAGGTAAAGTAATTAATTAGAGGAAGTGCTAGCAAAGTGAGTCAGAATGAGGATGTGCCCAGCTCTCATGAGAGAAAGTCAGGCTCTCAGTTCAGAGTTACAGAAGCAGTTTGAACCAGGCAGCTTGGAGAAGGGTTTGACCTGAACAATGAGTGAGTTGAATTGAATTAGAGGAGTCAGAGTTAAGAAGGAATTAGTCAGATTAGTTAGCAGTAGGTCTCGGAGGCTGAGGCTGAAGCCTTCTAGGTCCAGACTAGCAGTTTAAATGTTCTAGAGTGTACAAGGGCTGAAGCCTTCCAATTCAAAAATTAAGAGTAGATTGTAAGGAATCTGAAATACTCTGTGGCTCCAGGCAAGAACCAGTGATTTAATTAGCAAAAGACCAAACAGCTTTGAACCAGAATCTACTACTACAATGGTATGCTTGTAAAGGTCAGGGGATTATTTGTGGAAATGATTCTCTCCATCTGTAATTTGGGTCTCAGGGGTTGAACTTCTGCCCTCTGAGCCATCACACTGACCCTTCTTTTCATAGTAAGGAAGAATCTAAGTTACAGAATGCTGTCTTTGATCTTTAGAGGTGGAATACCCATTCTCCCTACTTTCTTTTGACATCAGTCTGTACTATCACCCAAGGTAATCATGGTTCTATTTTTACCATATTTTATCCTGTTCATGGCCACTGGATGAATATTTACCATGAATCAAATGGATAGTCTTCACAACAGCCTTTACAGTAGATGGTTTATCTGACAAACAGGTAAAAACTGCACTTTGGAAAACTAAATAATTCTCCTGTGTTTACCAAATAGGATGGGTAAAAAAACTTACTTGTAATGCGCTCCTACCTATTAACCTCTTGAAGATTTCCTTATCTGTCTGCTTCACAGATGGAAAATATACAGTATATATCATTACATTTAAAATTTTATAGATGGTGTTCAGTGTATGATCAGTGGTCTCTCAGGGGCCTGCTCCTACGTTTACTTTCTTTAGTAGATTTACCACCAACTTTTGAGAAAACCTCTTGCCCATTATGAACTTTCAGGAGGACATGGCAGAAACTGAGATTTTAAAAAAATAATCTTGCATTATAGAGATATAGAGGGCAGGCAGACAGTATTTCAGCAGAAAGGCAATAGCATGATCCATGGAGGAGACAGCTGAAGTAAAATCAGTATGGGTGGAAGAGGAAGTGGAATGAAATCAGGACCATGGACAGAAGTCAGACAATGCCCTACTTAGTAAACTGACACCTCAGGATGTCTTAATGCTTTTGAATGGTTTAAGAAACACATGAATATAAAAGTAAAGCAAGATGGTTGAGACTGTGTGTGTATGTGTGTGTGTGTGTGTGTGTGTGACACGCGCGCATGCGTGTTTAATATCAGTCTCTTGTTACCGTAAAGAACAAATCAAAGATTGATGTTAGAATGATCAGGAACTAAAGTGGAACTAAAGTAGGGGTCATCACTGCACACGGTAGAACAAGGAGCAGATAGAAAAGCATTGTTCAAAAGGCAGTTGTCACTGCTTGTATGTGAGGAAGGAGGGTGAAGGACAACTCTAATCTCTAGGCTTGGGTGACAAGGTAGTTGCTAGCTGGAATAAGGGAAAGGGGGCTTTCCAAGGACAAATGGATTCTAAAGCTGTATTTTAAGCAGGTTAATAAATAAAACTTAGCTCAACAGAAGAGTGTAAGCTCAGTAGTGGAAACTAAAGGGTGCTCCAGAAGAAAGTCTAGAGCATAGACCTTTGGGGAGAAAGCTGGTAATGTGTAGTTAAATAGAAGAGGATAATGAACAGTGAGTTGTTTGGAATATCTCAAGAGTGAACACTTCAACAGAAAACAAAGAAGTGTTGAATTTGAATGCAACAAGAAGGCTAAAAGTCTCTCCTGACACTTCCTCTCTTATTCACATATTTGTGTCCTCCCAAATGGTGTAAGAGTTCTGATATATCAAATATGACTGCCTGCTTGGATTTCTTCTTCTTTTTTTTCTTTCTTCCCCTTGCAAATATTTGCATGCATTTGAAAGTTCAAATGTCCACTAAGAAAATAATTAGTCTCAAGAGTTAACCTCAACAGAACACAAGACAAACACGGGAGATTAGTACTAGCTCTGTGGGCTTTGCAGTAAGATCTATAATTCTTCTTCACAAAACCATGCCAGTACCGAGTCCATCCCAGATGTCTGATGACTTAAAAGTGACATCTAGACAAGAGAATATCTCACAGGTTGTTTACAGTGCATTTGTATATTATTCACACTTTAAATATAATTAGAGCAAATAGTAAATGGATAAAATGTACTATTATGTCCTTAAACTCTAATTTCCACATTCCAGTACACGCAGAACACTAATTTCCTCACAAAATGTTGAATAACTTGATCAAAGTCACCATGAAAGTAAGTGATAGACCATGCCTTTAGCCACTGCCATTCCTGTGGATGCATCCTTATGATTAAAATAATCTAAGAAAAAAGGGGGCATATGCCTATAAGATCTGCCTGAGAAATACAAGAACAAGATTATTATTTGGGTGGGCTGGCTTCACAGCACCCTCAAACAGCAATTGAGTTAAGGGATTCATACAGGAGAGAAAAGACATATTAAAAGTGAAAAATCTAATTGTTGTGGAAGTTTATTTTTAGTTGTTTTTAAAATAATTGTTTTTGTGCACTGTCGGAAAAAGGGCTGCCTAGGCCTTGCACTTTGTATTGTCTGCAGGTGTTGGATTTCTGTGGGGGATGTGTGATTACTTATGATCTGCACCTGAGGAGTTCTGAATGAATAAAAACGCCTGGGCTCAGATACCTGGGGTTCCACTGTCGAGAATGGCTCAGAAGAATTAGTAGCCTAAGAAGCCTGAAGATACTTTCAGTGCTGGTTTATAATGAATCCCAGCAGTGTGTGTATATGTGTGTGTGTGTGTGTGTGTGTGTGTGTGTGTGTGTGAGTGCACATGCGTGTGTATGTGTGTTTGAACACATATGTGGATACTACTTTACTTATGACAGGAATCCACCCCTGGTAACCCCGTCATTAGACAGAAATTCATTTAATAAACTTAACATACCAACCATAATATCTTAGCAACAGGACGCATTGCAAGGCACTGGTTATGACATTGTGAACACACAGCTGAATAAGAACTGCAGTTCACTGCTGCTGCACCTCAGAATGAGACGTTATCAGTAGCCCAGAAAAGCTCACTTATGGTTTCTACCGAATCCTGGTTGTCATACCATCATAAACTTGAAAATATCACAAACAGAATCATCCTAAGACAGTCTTGGGCCTTGTTTCTCTAATACAACAGCTCAGCTCAACGTCTTATCTTCTGTTTTGGTTAGTTACACAGATAGATACTGTGTCGCCAGCAGGATATAGTTGCATAGCTTTGAAGGCATTTTATGCACTTCTTGTTAAGTTTCAAAAATAAATTAAATGAATCAAGGAAATAAGAACCTGAAACAGAATGACATCATTTCCCATTGATTAAATGATTTCCTATTGCCTAATGAAAATGTTAAAGTGGCAAAAGAAAATTAGACTAATGGTTAAGATCCAAATTTCTGGCTTGGTTTTATAGTCAATAATATATGTCTACTTTAAACTTCTATTCAAGACAGTAGGATCTCTCTCTCTCTCTCTCTCTCTCTCTCTCTCTCTCTCTCTCTCTGTCTGTCTCTGTCTCTCTGTGGGCATGTGTGTGTTTATGTGGTGCTCCGTGTATGGGGGAACACATGCACTTATATATGTGTTTGCATGTGCATGTGTGTGTACAGATGCTTGTGCATGTGTGTGCAAGTTCATGATGATACCAGAGTAGAGACTTGGGTGTCATTCCTCAGGTGCAATCCATCCTTCTTGGTATTGTGCTCAGAGATGATGTCTCTCACTAAACTGAAACTTGACACTCAGTCTAGGCTGGCGAGCCAGTGAGACCCAGAGGTCTGTTTATTTCTACTTCTTTGTCTATGAGATTATAAGTGTGTGTCATCGAGCCATGATTTTTATTTGTTTGTTTGGGGGAATTTTTAGTGTGGATTCTCAGAGTCTTTGTCTCATGCCTGCAAGGAAAGCATTTCACTATAGTCCGCCATCGGCTGGTAGCAATAGAATTTCAGGAATAACCTGAGCTTTCTTATTAGCAAACCTGGGTTTGACATTAATAAACTCTGACAGCATTGACTAGTTACCCCACCTTTCTCTGATTCTACCTCTTAATCTCTAAAATAGGGTTAATAAATAATACATATTCTTCTGTTGGAGAGTGTCTAGTGTCACTGTTACTCAAGGCAAGTTAACTATTTTAATATGGTTATAATACTTATATTAACGTGTTTGATTCCTGTCAACCTGTACAATCAAGAAATTCTGACAAGGCACTAATGGGATGGCTCATCATTCAAGAGTATTGGCTGTTCTTCATTAGGACCCAGGTTTGATTCCCAGCACCTGTTTCTCCAATCTCCAAGTATCTTTAACTACAGTTCCAAGATATTTTGATGTCCTTTTCTTGACCTCTGTGGATACCAGGTGCACATATGGTATACCAACATACATTCAGGCAAAACATTTATTATACATAAAAGAAAAGAATTTCATAAAAACACAAAGAAAAAGAATTTTTACCCAAAACAATTGGGGACACATAAAAATAACTCCTCACAAACTAAAAAGTTTAAAATATATATTGTTTATGTTATTCAAAGAATAAATGTGAGCATGCATTCAAATTTCTTATTTTCCCTCCTTTGACATGCAAAGAGCCCACCGAATCTTACTAAAACCAATTATCAAATTTATTACTCAAACTTATTACACAATTGTATCCCTACTCTAGAGAATATATTATGAATATTCATAGCATTTTTAAAATAGATAAATGAATAACAAAATCTTTATTCCAATCTACTAGTCTCTGCTTTTCACAATAAACATTCTTAAAGTCTTACATATGTAATAATCAGTTCATCTGCTAGCCTGTAGGTTTCACTAGAATAAACGACTTTCACATACTTCTACCATCTTGACAAAATAGTTCCTGTGAAGGTCACAGTGACCTCTTTGCTGTTAAATCCCAAGGTCAGTTTTCTGTCCTGGCCATGACACATAAGAGGTGCTTACTACTTTGTGTTCAATGACTATTTTACATTACTGCTATTGTAGTGTCTGTGCTTACATATCTAAACTTTCCACTGGTGTTTCTGATATGTCCCCATAGGGTCATGTTCTCAGTTGATAACACTGTTTTGAGCTGATAACACTGTAGAGACTCTTTCTCATTCAGCTAGTTACAGAAAAAAGTACATTAATAGAGGGTTGTTTTTTATTTCAATCATTAGAGATCAACTTAGCTCAACTCTATAAACACCAGAAAAATATCATATTTTTATATCATGGTGATTTTCTGAGAAAAAAAAAAAAACCACAAGGAAATTCTACAAAGATTCTCAATTCAAGAAGATTATACAATGTTAGCAATATTTCACCATTTTTACATCATATTTGAATTTATTCCTCCTATAAATAGCCAATAGAAATGTTATGTTTCCCCATAAGAAAACAGAGATACTTAGCCAAATAGCCACATAAATTGCCAGCTGTTTGTCAGGGTCCCCAGGAGACTTTAATTGATGTGTTACACCACAAAGCAGCAAACCATTGAACACCAATTAAGAAGTGGTCCAGTGAGTGGGTATACACCTGTAATCCCAGTGTTGCAGAGGCTGAGGCAGGAGAGCAGAGAGTTTGAAGCAAATCTTGACTCTATAGTGAGATCTGATCCTTAAAAAATATACAATGAGAATATATTTGGGTATAGATAAACATCCATTTTAATCTGTCAAACCTCTGGGACGCCCCTATATCATAGTTCTGACTATGATTCATTATCCTTCCTCCTACGCTTATACCTGAAAGGTAGCAAAATTTATAAAAAAAAAAAAAAAAAAAAAAGTCCCAGCTTTCCCGGTGATACATTAGAGCTTGCCAAGATGGTTCATGTTTAGCAGAGTCCAAATTACCACCAAGACTACCCTCATGTGCTATTGGTAGCAACTATGATCCTGCCTTGAACTTCTACCCCCCAACTACCACTGGAAATGCGTTTGCCGCCTAATTTGTCAGTATTGTCCTCAAACAAAGAGCCCCTTTTTATTGGCGAGTACAGACAAAGCTTTAAAATGTTATACAGAAAGGACTCAATAAAAAAAGAGAGAGAGATGGCCTTGCTGAGAAGGTAGTTCTTTCTGATTTTCTGTAGTAGACTTCATTTTGCCATGAACTTAGATTTATAGGGTATCTGCTATACACTGGGACTCCAGCAAAGCTTCACTACTCCCTGCTTTGACATTAAAGTACGCATTTTCATGGTGAGGCCATTTCAAGCCAAATCACTGGTTATGTGGGCTGTTTACAGAAAGCCTTTATTTAAAAAGAAAACGGATAGGCACTACAATTTCCAGAAACCGTTAATATACAGGCACACATTCAGATTTCGTTTCCCCGGGAGAATGTGTCTAAAAAAGACAGATGTAACATTAAACAACGGAAAGCTTTTTGGCCTGCTACAACACCTCTGTTTATTGTGCTGATTCATAATCTAGCATTTATCAGACGGTGAGTTGTAAATAAAACAGCAAAATTCTATTTCAGTAGTGGGCAGTTTCATCATAATAAAAACCCTGCCCATGGTTTCAGCTCCAGAAAGCAGATCGCATCAGGTGGTGCAGAGTGTTGGGCAGAGTCTTTGAAGGAATCTATATCAAGAACCACACATCAAGGCCAGAGAAAACTTGCCAGCCCATACCCAATGCCCACAGCACAGGGAGCTCAGAGTAACCTACAGTGTTTGAAGCCTTAAGGTAACTTCAGTCTTCATTTGCACAATCAATTCACAATTTAACAGAAATAGACCCCTGAAAATTCAGATAGTTAAATTAAGAGGAAAGCTTTTTGAATCAGGTTGGTCGATTTTGTTTCTTCATCAGAGAAAATTTTAGGTCTTACTTAATGTTTATACATGACAACACCAGAAAGTCGATTCATGGTTCGAATTATGAAAAGGATGGGTTTATCACAGATGAGTAATAGAATTGTTCAAAAACAGTTATTTCTGAGTGAAGGAAATGGGTTAATGGCTAAGCGTATTTGATGCACAAGCAAAAGCCTGAATTAAAAATCCCCAGAACACACACACACACACACACACACACACACATATGTATGTATATTATGGTTCACCTATGGCTCCACCCATGTTTAGGAGCAGAGGCAGAAGAATTGCTAAGATTTGCTAGTGAGTAGCCTTGGTTCAGGTTCAGTTCTATCTCAACTAAATCAGGCAAAAAGCAATAGTGGAGGATATCCAAAGTCCTCTGCTCTCTACACACATGTACACAGACACACACACACACACACACACACACAGAGTTGTGCATGTATAACCACCCAAATACTCACAAAAGAAAGCAACTTCTGATTGCCATTCCTACTGAAGATCATTTGATTCAATTTCTCATTGAAAAACGACAAAGCCAAGATTCAAATGGGTTACTTACCCATCAAGCCTGTACTGAAAACCAAGTTCTAGGGGCCAAAACTCAGTCATCTTCACGGCATGATGTACAGCTCCTGAAATAGACCAACAACAATTATACTTCAGCTTTCATGGACCCTAGACTTTTAACCCTGCAGAATTCTTCCTTTATCTGTTCAACACCATGTCTTCTGACCTGACGCCTCCATTCTGATACTTTCAACCATTTGATAGTACAGTACAACCTTAGAACATAGACATCCCAATAGCACTGAAGCAATGTGCACCGTGCCTCTGAGCAAGACACTGTTAAGAGGAGATGAACAAAAACCATCTGCTGCAAACTCTTTTTGTAAAAGTAATCAGAGTGGGTCCCCACAAGAGGAAGAAACCCTTGAAGGTTCTGGAATGCATAGCCTACAGCATGGTGGCAAACTGTGAATAGTGGGGACCTGGCCAGCTCACCCGGAAGGCATGCATAATGAATGCACCTGCTCATCTGAGAGGCAGCTTTGGGCCAAATTTTGACAGAGACACAAGGATGTAAGAGCTGGATGATACCTGAGTGTGATTTGGGTTTATTGCCTCATTTTAAATGTGAGAAAATCAACTCACATGAGGCAGTATGTCTTCTTAGAATCCATAGTTCACTGCATACCAAATTCATTGTTTACATATAAGAAGTTTTATTTAAAACATGGGAAGGGGAATTTATCTATAAAAGACTAATGCGAGCTTCTGCTTCATGAGTTCCATGTTGTCACACCTCATCTCTCTTGCCCCACCGCTAAAGTGAAGACAATATTTTAGTTTTATAAATGCTGAGGATAAAATAACAGCATATAGTCCCAGGTCTTTTTGAAGCATAAATTGATAGGCAAATGTATCCCTTCCCCACAGAATTCTTTTTGAGTGAATCCTTTTAAAATCATATCTAGTGCTATTTGCATCGGGGATGGTCAGTGCAGTGAAGAGCATCAGGCATACAACACGGCTCTGGGAACATGGCCATTGGACATGGCTGCATGATTTTCTAAGATGAGGGATGTACTGCAGGAATTTGCAGACTTCTCCAGGAATGCAACATCACTTAATCATCTGGAGATCATTCACAGAAAAACCCATATTATATACACATAAGCACAAGATTCACACGCCACCCAAGTGTCATTCACGTGACATCCCATTTCATAATCAACCCAACTTAATAATAGAAATCCTTCTCTGTTGTTGTTGCTGTTTAATTCATAAGAAATGATATTCCAAACCATAAATAAGCTAACTGGCTAAAAGTCATGACGAATTCAGGTTCCAAATTCTACAATGCCCTTAACACTTAGAATGAAAACTTATGAAATACATATTTTTATTCCAGACTAACTAGTAAATTTGACAACATAACTCCTTGTAAACTCCAAAAATAGAAATCATCGATCAAAGAATGAAGAGAAAAACTAGAAATAAAATGAATATCTATAAATGTGAAACTCTTTGCACATGTATGTGTACATGTATGGGAATATTTATGCATACGCATATATTCGTGATTATAATCTGTTCAGTCCCTATAATGTTCCTTGTATGTATATTTTCATGGTTGACAATTCGGCACTGGACAACCAATTGGTGTGCTCTTTCCTGGTACAGACCTCCTCTCCCTTCCCAACTTTCTTCTGTTGCCTGTAGTTCTTACGTAGGGTCGCAGCCTTATGGGCTTTTCTCTGTTGATTTCAGCATGTTCATTGACGTTATCATTGTTCAACTCATGTTTGGGCAGTCATGTTGATAAGACTTTTGTGCTATTGGAGAACATACAACCCCTAATTTCCTAAATCAGCATAATCCTTAACAACAATTGATAAATATCTGTCCTTTTATGCACCAAGAAGTGTAGTCTTTACCCCTCATCAAGGAAACTTCTCTTTGCAACAGTCAGAGATCAATACAGAAAACCCCAACCAATCAGAATGCATAGTTATGGAAGCCAGTCCCCAAAGATATATCTACAAAGCTCATCTGCACCTAAGACTCAGAGAATGTCAGGAAAGAGGGCTAGAAAGACTGTGAGAGCCAGAGAACAGGAAGTCTGCTGTGAGATCATGTCTTCCAGAAGTATCAAAAGCACTTTGTGATTTTGAGACAGCATTTCCTGTTAGGAGGTGAGGCTGGCTGGTTAGTGAGACTCGGGAATCCTTCTTTCTCTGCCTCCCCAGCACTGGGATTGCAAGCATTCTACCATATCCAGCTTCCTTAAATGTAGGCTCTGAGGATCAAACTCAGCTCTACAGTCCCATGCTTGAGTAGAAAATGTTTTCCCACTAAGCTCTCTCCCCATTTCTGGAAACACTTTTAAATTTCAAAACTGCTAAGCTTAGGTAAAACATTAATTACTATTACTATAAGTCAAAATTGGAAAATTTTTCTACTGAATAAGCTAATACCACTACTAACTTATTTCTGGCAACCAATACAACCTAGTACTGTTTGGAAACCACATTTATATATATGAATACATATTCTTACATGTACATGGATAGTTCGGAATTTATTGCACCTGTGCTGTGTGTTTCTGTCTAAATCTGTCTTGCAGCTGAATCTTATTTACTGTCATATTTACTGTAACCAAATGCTTCAGAACAGTCACGTTATATCAGAAGGCAACTTGTAAGATGTAGTCAACTTTTATTCCAATGACAAAGGCCTGCAAGCAATAGGATGAACATCTCAAAGCCTCCACTCACGTGATGGCATTATAAGTAAGTACTCTATTGACACCATTTCTCCTATATTAATTATTTGTTTCTGTAACTGGATTCTGAGATTTTTCTAGAAAGATTTTGTCTTGTTCTCTTTTGTAACCATGACTCTGAACATACTACCAAATACATGGTTAAAAATCAGAACATTTTATGAGAAGGAAGTTAATTAATTCAAAGATCAGTTCCGAGGAAGAATATTTTCACTCAGTATAGGAAAAGGTATTATAAAAATATTTTGGTTACAAGAGTAGAAACTCACTGGGTGGTGGTGGCATGATCCTTTAATCCCAGCACTCGTGAGGCAGAGGCAGGGGGATCACTGTGACTTCGAGGCTAGCCTGGTTTACAAAGTGAGTTCTAGGAACCCTGTCTCAAAAATGAAGAGGGGGGGGGATTGAGGAGAGTCAATATGGAAAAGACAAGAAATTCTGAGGTAGGTATAGGGAGTGAGAGAACACTTCATCATAAAATGTACAGTCCTGAACTTCCAAACTTTTATAAGATATCATTTATTGATTATACGCTGTATTTTCTTCCAATCATTCACCCTAATATATTCTAAGTATTTTCCTTATATCATTCTTTATATATTTGCAAGTTAATTCTTTTCTCTACATATTGTTTTTTAATGTCATTTTAAAAGGAGAGAAAGAAGGGGAAAGTCTGAAAAGATGGCTTGCTTGGTAAAGTGCTTGCTTTGAAAGGATGCAAACCTGATTTGATCTCCAGAACCCAAGTCAGGCATGGTGGCACACAACTATAACCCAAGCTCTGAGGGGAAGGAGATAGATGGATCTGTGAGGCTCACTGACCTGTCAGCCAGCAAGTTCCAGACCCAGTGAGAGTCTTTGTCTCAAAGTATGGTGGGCAGCTTTCCTGATTAATGACTCCTGAAGTTGTCTACTGATTTACATACACACGAGTGTGTCTGTGTGTTCTATCATTAATTATACCGCTATGGACAAAGCCAACATTTTTCTTGTTCAAAACATATTTTTAGAGTTTAGAAAATGCACTAATGAGCTACAAGAAAATAGCAAGCAGCAGTAAAAGCAGATACAAAGGGTGCAAGGATGCAAAGTTGGTTTCCCCAAAGTGAGTGTACTTGGACTTTAATCTTCAGGATTCAGAGAGAATATGAAGGGAGAGAGATAAAGAACAAGATCTAGCTAAGAGTCAGACTCTGGCAGAAGCACTGACACTTGCTCCACAAATAGGGTCTCAACTATCACAACCTCAGGGCAGAGGCAATCCAGATGCATTCTCTGTGCTCACCCACATCAAATCAGGAATCTCCAAAGTAGTGACTTCATCCATGGATAGTAAGAGAACCATTTGACCGCAACAAGGTTAATTCTCACCTAGTTGGAAGTTAAAACAAAACAAACGATCTCCAAGCCATGAATTAAGTTAAAAGTAAACCTGGACTGACATCACCCACAAATATATTTTAAAAAAGGGAAGGTAAAGTTTCTCTCGGAAAACTAAGCTAGTTTTCTGGAAATTCCCACAGCGACTCAAGGAATATGTGCATTCTTCTAAAATATTTTAATGATATAAGGTTACAAAAATGATACATGGAATAGCAGGGAGAAATTATCAAACATGATTATAATTACATATACCTTAGAGTTTGATTCTATCAGACTGTCAAATGACAAAAATTGAGAAAGTTTACACTGAAATTAGAAGCTCAATGAATAACAACTTCAGCACAGACAGGGAAAAATATTGATTAAATTAGAGAACAGAAAAAATAGTAGATAGTCTTTATCTAGAAAAATGATGAGGAAGAGCTTATAAAGATTATAAAGCACCTAGGTGGGGAGAGAGTGAATTTTACATACATGTCCTCTAAGACATAGAAAGAAACCAGGGACGGGATGAGAAAGAAAAAATATTTGACAAGATAATGGCAAAGCATTCTTCAAAGCTGGAAAAATTCTGACCTCTAGACTCAGAAAGCTCAACAAACCCCCAATAGCATATATGAAAAGAACCTCGCGTATAAAGAAAGAGATTGTAAAAAAAATAATAATAATAATTTCTTTACAGCAGTCAGAGAACAAAGGCAAATCACCTCCAAAGGTAAATCACCTCCAAAGAAAAGGTTGGTCTCAAAAGCTGGCTCCTTCACAGTATGGAGGGAAGCCAGGTATCTACAGGATGATACGGGGCATGTTATCAAAGCCATTCTGCTAGGAGACACAACTAGTCCCAGGTGACCAACTCTGTGGAGAGGAGATTCTCAGGATGTAATTAAGGCACAGGCAGCTGTCCTTAAAATAAGGAACAAATTCAGGTAAGCCAGACCTTATCATTATATACTTCACATCTGAGTTCCAGGGTCAGAGAGGTAGGGAGCCAGAGATTAGAAGCATGAGAGTCACTATATGTGGCTAGTTTAAAGTTGGGGCTGATAGCCTCTAAGCTGAGCCACCCTGCTCCCAGCCTGCAAAGAGACAACTCAGATCTCAAGGAGTGGATTTTATCAACAAGCATAAGGTAAGATGAAGACGGTCTACCATGGTAGGTTCGTACTAGTCAGCACTTTCACATGCCTGCTCAAGGAAGCTAGTTAAGCCAATCCAGACACCAGACCCGTGAGTGCTTGTGTTTGTTTTTACGAACTGTTATGCTTTGTAATTTGCATCATGACAGCAGCAAGTGAGTGTAAATCAATGCATATACAGGGGCAGAAGGACGACAGACTAGAAATCTGTACCCAGAAAAACATACATTTTTAAAATGAGGAAAAAAAGAAAATAGACGTTTTTAAATAGCAAGAAATATACATAGGTAATTTTCAATAAGCATTTACTAATAGAAACCATAGACTACTAATAGAAACCATACTACTAATATTATTAATAATAATAGAAACCATAGAAAACTATAATTTGAAGGGAACTGAAATAGTACTGCAAAATGAAAATTAAATGAAGAATAAAGAATAAATGAAGTAGTAAATTTGTGAAAATATGTAAAATGAAATTAGCTACAAAATGTTCAAAATGATTGTAAAGTAGTAACCAAAATATGGGATGGTAATTCCTAAAATCAGATTAATGACAAAAACAGTTAAGAAACTACAATTAACTTCATACATTGCTTTAAAACCAATACATATAAAGTTATAGGAGTAATCTCTAAAATATTGTTCAAACATATAACTTAAATGAACAGTGGGGGAATTTCAGATGGTAATAGGGTAATAAATATAAAGGAATTTAAGGTGAAAGGGAACTGTAGAAAAATAAATAGAAAGCAGAAGTGCTCGAAATAAAAGCAGCTAAAATTAACCAGTGGACCCCATGCCTTACGTAAAAGAAAATGCAAGAAAGATGGAATGCTTGAAAATTTGGATATATCCATTCTTGAGACATATTTAAAACACCAAACTACAAAAGATAGATAGATAGATGATAGATAGATAGATGATAGATAGATGATAGATAGATAGATGATAGATAGATAGATAGATAGATAGATAGATAGATAGATAGATAGATAAAACAATTCTCCCCCAAACCGGTAAGGCTATATTAGCAACAATGAAATGAAAGGAGAAAGAGTTATCAAAGATTACTACCCTAAGAAAATAAAATTAAACTTTTATTTCCCCAGTATGTAATATTAAAATGTGTATCTCCCTCCTGAAGTAACTTCAGAAAACAAGTAAAAATTATTTCAATTTCGGTGAGAAATAAATAAATTGACCCATTGTTGCAAAAATAGTATTCTGACAATGTTGATTTAAAAAAGAAAATAGAGGGCAATGCTAACAGGAGCTAAGAAGAAAGGGACTGTGCGTGCGGCTCGGCCAAGGGGACAAAAACGGTAGATGAAAGGCAGACAAGTGTGTCAGTTCCGAAGGATCTGAGGGAAAGCACGTGACAACGAGAGCACAAGGCAGAACACAGGGGAAACTGACAAGTGGGCAGGGCATTCACACTTGAAACAGAGGCCAGGGCTCCATCCAGCTCAGAACTGAAGGCGAGTCTAGCTTAAAACAACAATCATTTATTAATAGACAATGCTATAGTTGTGAAGAGTTTGCTGTCAGTCTGGCCTAGATAGCAAGACCTCACCCACAGGAAATCCAGCAACTAAATAAAGCAAATTTTGTGTTTTTAAGAACTAATTCTCTTATTTGAATTCTGAAGAATACAATAAGAGAAGGCTCACTGGGACAGATCCAGCACCTTAATTTGGCTACTATGACCAGCCGGACAATGGAAAACCAAGACATCCCAACTCCAGTGCCTTGTCGAACAAGAAAAAGATAGAAAACAAATAAACAAAAGATAGGTTACTCAAAAATTTGTGGTAGGTAGTTCCCAGCTTAAGATAAATTTAGATTTCACATAATTTTCAGAAAATTTTAGATTTATCATAGGCCTAGAGTTTTCAAAAGCAGAAAATCTGGAAGAATTCTTCCATGAAATAGGAAGACAAAGTCACTCTAGCAGATATTCAGAATCTGAGATCTATCATAGGAAATGCACATGAAGGTGACATCATGTTAAAAAGCAAGCCTTCTGCATGCCAAGGTTAAAAATGTAAACGCACAGATATGCACCCCAGAACACCTGTTTACAGTCTTTGTTGCAGTTCACTTGGCGTCGTATAGATTTTCTCAGTATCGCTCAGAAGCTGACCCGGGGCCAATAGTACATATTTGTAAAGGCTATATCAAATGAAGAAAGGAAAAACACATTGTAAAATATAAAAATACCCCAAAGCAGAAGAGAACATAAGCTAATAGTGTTGTTATGGAAAGCTGTACAGAAGAGCATCAAAAACTGAAAGACAGAATCTCACTTCCGAATACGAACCATCAAGGGAATCAAGAACGTGGAGGAGACAGCTGCCTCTCGCACTTACTCAATCATTATCCAGAATAGAAGAAATGAGAACAAGCAGCATCAGTCAACGGAGGAGTAGGTAAAGGAAACACACTCTATGTGTACAGTGGAACAATACTCAGCCATAGTAAAGGAAAGCTTTGTGATTTGCAACAACAGAATGAACTCAGACGATATTACACAAGGGAAATCAGCCAGATGCAGAAAGACAAATGCCTCATGATCTCATTCACAGTGAATATGAAATATTTGAAGTGTTGTATGCTAGGTAAGTTGGTTTAGCCATTCAACAGTGTGTAAACATTTCTTTTAATCTTCCACTCCCCCCACCCCCAGTGCTAGCAATCAAACCTAAGCATTAGAAATGGCAGGTATCCCACTACGTCTGAAATATAGACCTCATCCTTGGTTTTAAAGATAGCTGTTTCACAAAGTAGATCAGTCTGGCCTGGAAATGTCTGTCTTTCTGACTCCACGTTTCTGATGCTGGGACCACGAGATTTCATGTCACAATAAAATAGGGAGTGACTAAAACACAATCTTCATATTTAATTAATAAACTATCTTCCAGATCATATAAGCATTTCTTAGAAAATTTTCATCTTCTCGTTTTGTTCAAAGTAGAGTTTGACTTGACTTCATGAACTGGAGCAAAAGCTCCAGCTGATTCCAATGCAAACGCAGCAACAACTAGGGTAAACACATCCATATTTCCAAAACGTGGTGCTCCATGTGCAATTTCTGTCAACTAAAAAAGTTAATAATAATAACAGGTTATTACAGAGTGCAACAGACTCATAACAATCAATTTCAATCATAACCAGAATGCACCAAGTGATCAATAACCACAGGGCAACAAAGGAAGACCCAGTGGTAGAACAAGTCCTGTATGTGAGCACTCAACACTGTTCCAGACAGGGCACATCCGTGAACAAAGGCTGAGCACAATGCCATGCACTGTGGATAGACAACTGGCTGGGGTGAGCATCCTGAGAACTGGGTGCAAAAATGTATCTTACAGTCCTGAGAAACAGATGTGAGGAACAGAGTTTAAATGAAGGTCACGGGAGACTAGTGCCACTGGCTCACTGAATTCATGGTTTAAAACTGGTCCCCTGCTTCCTACAAAGAGATATTTACCCAGAAAGTAGGGTAGAGCATTTCAAATGCATCATTAATTTGATTTTTAAGTTTTAAATATTTGGGTACAAGGTGTGGAGAGCAGAATTTGTACCCTAACTCTAGACCCTAAAGAGAACAGAAAGTCCAATCAGGCAAGCATAAATGAGGCCTTTCAATGGAAAAATTTAAAAAATGTATAACTGTTATACGTGATCCAAATGACATACAGATCATAGTAATAGCATAAATAGAAATATATTGAAAATGGAAAATGATAAAAAATGAATAAAATAAATTGAGATTTTTCACCTCTCCAGAAGCTTCTCCATATTTTTCTTAAAATGAGTAAATATATGTGAATAAGCATTCCTCATTGTCTAGAGAGGTTTTGCCTTATGCTAGACATTATGTTGAAATCTCTCCATGTTTGAACGATAAAAATATAAGCAATTAGGTCGAGTAAAGAGTATTAAGTAGAATCAAGAAAATACCAGAGAGCAGTTTTCCCCAAATTTCCATTAGTTTTAAAATTGTATGCTTTTTAAAAGCCTATTTGGAATGTTCCACTGTGGGTGAGGAGAAGCTCGTGAGGCCCCACCCTTCCCAAAGGAGCTACAGGCAGGCAATGGCTGCCGAAGGAAGGGGAATCATTTTCTTCAGTGGTGTAGCCCCCAACCATGATCATGCAAGAAACCCTAATCAAATTAGTGGGTCATAAAATGAATCCATGGAAGCAAGAGCAGACTGTTCAGAGGGAGCAGAAAGTGGATAAGAAAGAGAAATAGGGGTGAGATAATTAGAATACATTATATGCATGTATGAAGAAAAATTAAATTAAAGAGCAAAGTAAAAATGTCTAATTCAATTTGGCTCAAAAAAGGTGACCATTATGGATACAAACAGTGTCCAATCTTTTATATAATAAGATGATTTTTCCAGTGCAGAGTTTTCTTTTTTCTTCCCCAAGAGTTCTTGCTGTAAAAGGGGCAAAGGTTAATATAAATTTGAGTTGAGTAGTTTTATGTCAACTGACTCAAGGTAGAGATCTGGGAAGAGACAGTCTCACTTGAGAAAGCGACTCTGTGAGATTGCTGGGGTCATGCCTTTGGGGCATCTTCTTAATTGCTGACTGATGTGGAAATGTCTAGTCTGCTGTGGTGCCGCCCCTAGGCATGGCGTCCTAGAGTGTATGAGAAAGCGGTTGAGCAAGCCAGTAAGCAGTGTTCCTCCCCAGCTTCTGCTTCAGTTCAGAGTCTACATTCCTGCCTTGAATTCCCTAGAAGATGGATTGTGATATGAAACTCTGTAAGCTGAAATAAACCATTCCCTCTCCAATTTGCTTGATTATTTTATCACAGCAATAGAAAACCTAACTACTACAATATCTACTTATTTATTTATTTATTTTTATTTTTGGGTTGGGCGGGGAGGAGACAGAGTCTCACTATGTAGCTCTGGCTATCTGGGAACTCACTATGTAGACCAGACTGGTCTCAAACTCACAGATACCTGCTTGCCTTTACCTCTCGTGTGCTAGGATTAAAAATGTGCACCACTATGCCTGTCAAAACCTAGACAATATTTAAATGTGAATATATTTAATCATCCCAGTGCAATTGGTTATATTGTAAGAAGACTGCAAAAACTGGTTCTCCAAACTCAAAGAATATAATATTATCAATCAACCCAGAAGATACATAATCTAGCATGACAAACATTTTAAAGAATGTATAGCTTTGGCCAAAATAAATAAGATATAAGTTTCATAAGGACTTTATTTTTTTTAAATCAATTCACCATCCAGGGCCCACAATTTTCCCATTCTCTGTTCATCTGTCTCCTCACCTGGAATAGAAGTCTGGCTGCAGAGAATTGATGAAGAATAGTTCTGATGCCACGTAAGTGTTCTGTGGTGAATAAATGCTGAATGAATGAAGTAGCTAATCAGTGAACCCATGAATGAATGAACACATGCCTTATTTAATTTGGTCATTTGTGGCCTTTATTGAAGATTCTTTTACTTATTTTAGGCCATGATTCACTAACGTTTCTTAGAGCAAACAGATTTTCTCCCTCCATTCATTTTGGAGCATCTCCTTCTAATGTTCTATTTAGAGTTCATCAGCATTTAAAAGTTCAGAGAACTTATAAAAAGTTAACTATCCATTCAGATGGTGTTATCATGGGCATAATTCCTGTCTTTTATAAATAGTACTGAAATTAATTTACCCTATTTCAATAACATCTAAAATAAATCATCTTATTATCTTGTTTGATATTATTTTCCTCTGTGTCTTCTTTCCAGTGATTTTACTTTACATGCCAAGTCCCTGTTGTGTTCCAGATTAAAAGGACAAATCACAGTTGTTTTTAAGTCCTTTTACTAATATGACATGCTAGTGTGTCTGGACGTTGAACACATAATATTTAGCTTGCTTTGTTTTTAAATTACTCTTAATTCAGTTGAACTGTCCTCTGAAGTATATGATATTTGTCAAGAACTGAAGGTGAAAAGAAAAACAAAAACAAGAGGCTCATAAAGAAAAAACAGACAGGGGTTGTGAGGTAGCTCAGTGCTTAAACATGAGGACTTAGCTAAGTTCAGATCCCCAGCATCCATATAGACGCCAACAGATACACATGCCTGTGGCCTCAGCACTGGGGTGGAGCACAGCTGGATCCCTCCGGCAGCTGGACAGCTGGTCTAACCGAAACAGTGAGCTTTAGGCACCTGTGAGACCCAGCCTCAAAAATAAGGAAGAGTAATGGGAGACGTCTAACATTGACTTCTGGCCCCCACATGTGCACATACAGGCAAACCTGTGGGGACTCACACACAGGTATGTGGACACAGACAAAGATACACAGAGGGGGGGGGGAGAGAAAAAAAAAGAGAGCGATGTGTAGATGAGATTACTAAGTAAACAGAAGTTAAAACTAAAGACTGCTCAGGAATATAAAAATAAGTATGCTATCGGTGTTAAATTACTAAGAACTAAAGTTGTTTTTTAAAGCGAATATTTCAGATGTGTATAAATAAATGCATAGCAGTATCCCATTTTAGCAGACCCAAAATTGCGGATAAATAATTAACCTTCAGACTGTCAGAACCAATGCTCAGTCATCACCACCATGCCTCCAGTGGTGTAAGCCCCAGAGGAAAACATAATTCTTGCTGCTGTCATTCTCATTTGTGGCCCCAAATCACACAGAAGAAAAAAAAAGTTGGTTTTTTTTTTTCCTGCTTCTTTTTCAATGCAGAATGCTGCCTGTGAAATTTATTTTTACAGAATAATAAACCAGCTGAAATGCCTTCTGAATGATAACATTTCAGGCTTTGGATTAAGGGCCCTATTATTGCATATTGAAATGCAATTCATATGTTCCTCTGATCAGTTGAGACATTTTCTAAATTCTCTCGGCTGGCTGGTGTATCACCAAATAATTATTATGAGAATCTTAGGCATACTAAATAATTACCTGCAGCATATAGGAACTTTGCATTTCCAAGTGTCATCTCTCACCACACGTCTTTCTGTTTGACAGGATTTTTTTTTTTCACAAGTCATGTCCTCAAATTGCACTCATAAGCTTGTTCTCTACTCTTGATTCGGATGTCATTGAATATAAAAATTTCCTATACTTCCTGGGACTAAACCATTCGTGATCTGGACAGGAAGTAACAAGAAAACCCTGATGTTTTCTTGCTATACAAATATGAAGAGGCATTTTCCTCTACAAATTACATGGATCTTATCACTTTTGTCTCTGAGCTAGTTCATCCAGTCTCCATCCTTCCATACATCTGCATGAAAGTGTGTTGCTTTCAGTTCTAGTAAGGTTTTGGGTGCCATCCTGTGCCATTGCTTCACCGACGAGATGAATATGTTTACAATCAGACTGGACTAAGTCAGCACAGGAGAGCCCTGCTCCCCAGGACTGATGTTTTTGGTCTGCAGAACAAACAATGTTCCGTGTCTAAAAGGCTCTCTGTCTAAGTACTTTTTCAGCTACTTCTTTTCAAACACAGTGCCTGAGAGGTTTGTTTGTTCGTTTTTCCCACAAATATTTAAGTCTTCATTGGTTCTTTTATCAAGTTACATCCCCATTTTAAGACACTTCTGCTAGGGCGACCCCACCGAAAGGCACAGAACGACAGCACAAAGTGAAAGGTTAGCAAAAATACAGTATGAAAAAGTTTTGAAGATTTTTAGATGACAAGCCACATTTAGAACCTTTTATTTCTCCTTTGGAAGATAACAAGAGCCACGTATTCGATTCAAAAAATGATTTGAGGGTAAGAAAAGGCTTGTTTTATCTTGCCTGAGTAATAGATTTTTTTTCCCCCCTTTGCTGAATTCGCTGCGTGAATAAGAGAGTGGCAGCCATTTTCTCCCAGCTCAACATCAAAACGCCTTTCATCTGGTGTCTAAACGCAAACAAAGCAAACCTTCCACCAGGCCTTTCTTTTCAGATAAATTAAAACTCGCATGTCCTGGGGCCTAAATCAAGCCTACAGGCCTTCCCTAGATAAATCCACTCTCAACCTGAAATCTTCTCAACACACGTGCTCCTTGTAAGATAATTTTGCAGTAGCTAATCAATAATGTAACAGTAAATTGCATTTAAATAAACATTAGCAGCCCCTCTTAATGAATAAAACCTCATCTGCAATTTGTCAAAGTCAGAAATACCGGACTCTTTTGATATTCATTAGAATATTGGAAATCGAGGCTTTGACAGGCGTTATGTATAGTGCAATTGCCATTGTGTGAGCATGTATTTTTTTTTTAAAGGCATACTTTTATGCATTCTGGGAGAATATAGCAGAGCATACAGCAAGATTCTAGACTGAAATTCATATGTCTGCTACCACCCTGGTTAAAAATATATGGAGATAATCCTGCTTTCCATTGCAAATTATGAGGCAACCAAGTTGTGTGTACCGCATTTGAATTTTCAGACTTTAGATAAAAAAAAAAAAAAAAAAAAAAGTAGAAATCTTTATCCTAAAGTGGTGAGAAGAAAACTCCTTGATTTTGAGACTGCATACATCTTTGTTCCTCTGTTTCACCAAAGAAAGTCACGATTGTCGAGGAATCCAGACTTGGTAGCAGAAATTAAAGTGAATCATTGACTTTCACAGCCAGTAAATTTGTTAAAATTATTTCTAAAATTATACTTTCTACTATTGATTATGAATGCTCTATCTGGTTTACTAAGTACCGCTCCATAGTACGAATTTCTGTTCTTCTAAAGACTGTTCACTGTAGGAAATTAAATAGCTATTGTTCAAAATATCCCTTTAAAAGGACTGAAAAAATGTTACGACATATATGTGAGCCACAAAGCTTGAGACGGAAACTGTGATTACAATCATTTCTTTAATGTATGAGATAAAGTTATAACTTAAATAAAATCCATTTGATAACTTATTCTATATCCTAAATGTGTCATATTCTAGAAGTCTAGATTGGAGTATAAACTTGTAAGCAAAATTAACACTATTGTGAAAATATCCATATTAATAATGTGTTCTACTTCATAGAAATTCCAAAGCAACTAGTGCAGGCATAGATGGGATAATATTATGATATAATGATTTTTCTAGAAGAAGAGAGCTATGCTTTGGAAATATCATTAGAAATATTGTTAACGTTAATTTCTATATTCTCTGTGTAATGCCATCAGATTGATAAAAGAACTGTCACCATTTTATGGCCAGAAACGTTCATACCAAAGGACATCCGGTCCGTCGGGATCTATCCAAGCACCGAAAGCACACACCCAGTTCCTCTGCTAGTTTTCAGTCCATGTACCAAACGCATGTTCAAATGTGTCATCAAAATAGGCTGACCAAGAAAACTGAAGGCCGAGAATTAAAAATTAATTCAACACGACTTTTTTTTTTTACACTAAATATAAATGCCTGGAAACATTTGCATTTTCACACAGTCAGTAATAGTGAGGGCAGGCCTAAATGGTATATTTAAAAAGTATAGTATAAGCATGAGGAAATGATGAGCACTCTAATCGGATAGCCTAGTTGCTAGAATCAGAACACCAAACCTTCCAATGTTCACCATGAAGCCTTCAGGGGTGTCAGATGTGCCAGACATCTGGGGCATACCTGCTGTAACTGCCAGACTCCAGAGCTACATCTGCTAATGCTCTTCTTATATAAAACTTAGAAGTATATGAGGATCGAAGACCAGGAAGACCTTAGAGAGAGGGACACATCACTCAATTAAAAATTCAGGTTTTGGCAGGGTGGTGATGGCACACACCTTTAATCCCAGCACTCAGGAGGCAGAGGCAGGCAGATCTCTGAGTTCAAGGCCATCCTGCCTGGTCTACAAAATGAGTCCCAAGACAGACAAAGAGAAACACTGTCTCGAAAAACAAAAACAAACAGAAAAAAACAACAAACAAAAATTCAGATTTTATACCAATTAGTGGTAAACATTTCAGATTATAGAAAAAAAGACTGGATGGTCCAACAGCACATCAAAAAACGTGAATTTGCATCCCAAACTATATTAACATAGTTTAGAAAGATTGCATTGCCTCCGTAAGAGACAACACAGTGCTGAGGGATGCATGGCCTTTGATGACTGAGAATGAAAGACATTTAAAAAACGTACGTTTCTATTATAAAGTCAAAGCTCGAGATTATGTTTTTAAAATATAAGTATTAAGTGTACAAGAGGAAAATTGTAAAACTTAGGAGGAACCACCCAAGCAAATCTTTAAGACTTCTAGCAAGACTGTGGTTTCTTAAATATGATGTCCAGAGCACATGGCATAAAAAACAAATAAGTCAATTTTACTCATCAAGCTAAAAAAGGGAAACAATTGACCAGTGAAATAGACGGGTATGGGTGAAGGCATTCTCTGTATGCCTGACAGTTTGGCGCTTGATCCCTGGAAGGGAAGAACCAATTTCACAAAGTTGTCCTTTGAACTCTACCTTTACACTGTGGCAGACAAGCACCTGAACTCAAAGATTCACGTGCGTGTGCACGCGCGCACACACACACACACACACACACACAAACACACACAAATTCATAGAAGGGAAAAGGTTTTTTATAAATCATGCATCTGCCCGAGAACTAAAAACAGACGGGAGTTGAGTAGTAGAACTCTTCCCAACATATCCAAGGACTCAGGTTTGATCTCCTGCACTATAAAAACAGGAGGGGAACTCAACACGAAAACGCATAAAGAAGACTTACAACTTAACGGCTAAAATACAAGGAGCCTAATTAAAATTAAAACACGAGTAAACTGTTTCCCTGGACATGTCTGCAGAGAAAATGCACAGCAACACACAGACGTATCCTCGGTACCATTTGTCAAGGGGAAAAGCACACGGCTCCCAGCGCAGCTAGCTCCTCTTCTTGTACAATAGTTGGGCCACAGTAAAGCAGATAATGATACGAGGATGCCGACAAACTGGAACCGCCATACTCCATGAAAACAGATAGGAAATGGTGCGGTTCCTGTGGACTCCTACCAATTCGAGTTAAACACAAAACACAATAGTTCTACTTCCACATATCTATCCAGTGAAAAAAAAATCTGCCCGCAAATGCTCTAGCAGTGTTACTCTGATAGTGAAAAAGTAGAATAAGCTCAATGTCTATCTGCCTATAAATGGTTAAACAAAAAATAGTGCACCCACGTTATGCATATTAGAACAAAGAAATGAAGTACTTGTTACAACATGAATGAATAGTTAAATACATTACTTTTACTAAAGCCAATTGTACCCAGAAGGGGGGGAAAACAGATCTTTCTATTCTATCTATGTGACCAGTTCAGGCAAAGTAAATTATGACGACGAAAACTAGGCTAAGCATGGGGGCACAGTCTGTAGTCCCAGTGCTTGAGTACGACAGGGGAAAGCACGATGCCAAGCCTCTTCTAACTACAAAAAAATATCCTGTCTCAAATGAAACAAAAAGCCAGCCGGCGGTTTTTCAGGATAGGATTCAGACAGAACAGGAATGACCACTAATGGGTATAGGATTTCTTTCAGAAGTGAAGAACATGTTCTAAAAAGAGATCCCTGTGATGATGGCCAAACAACCAATCCACTGATGTGCAGATTTATGACAGTGCAGGCTCAGTGTCTGCAAAGGCTCCCGTGCATATTCCAAGGGTTCATTGAATTTTGACAGAAATTGATTAGACACCCAGATCTCCATACACCAGCTGAGTCACACTGGGGATGGAAGCTGCTGCTGGTAGACCAACCACTCATAAGTACTCAGGAAGTACTGAAACGGCATCTAAGAGCAAAGGCTCTGTGACCAAATCGAACGAACTCTTTCTGTCTACAGAGCTTAGAAACGGCCATATTTGGTCCAGTTTCTCATCTGCTGGTCTGAATATGATCTAATAAATGAGAAAATATTCAGAAAAGGAGATGAGAAACTGGACCAAACACGGTAGCTTCTACCTCTCATTATGAGTTGTCATGAATTCTAGTAGAATTGAGGTAAATCTGGGAGAATTTGAGACATTTAAGACACCATTATCTGAACTTCAAAAGAGTAACAACTCAAAACTCAGCCTCACTTACCTGACTACTGTAATCTGCAAGTACTAGTAATAATTACTGTTTTACAACATCTATTCTCAGTTCTGAAAACTTCCATGTAGCGAACATACAAAGCTATACTTCAGGTGTGTATAACAACATGCAGAATTTATGTAAATGTAAAAATGGTTGGCTAATCCTGGCCCTCCGTAGATGACATGTGCATACGAAAAATATCAAAAGGCCTTCAGTACATGACTAGTATAATCTTCAAATCAGAGGTAAAAAATCAATTTGAGTTGAAGTAATTATTTTGTGATTATATTTTTCATTTTTTAGATTTATTATTTTATTTTATGTCTACACATGTTTGCCAGCATGTATGTGTGTGCTCCATACACTTACATAGCGCCCATGGACGTCGGAAGAGGGCATCACATCTCCTGTGACTGGAGTTACAGATGGTTGCGAATCACCATGTAGGTGATGGGAAGTGAACCTGGGTTCTCTGCAAGAGCAACAAGTACTCTTAACCCACTAAGCCATTTCTCTAGCCCCAATTTTGTAATTATGTTTAAAATACTAGAATTCCATTCAAGTTGCAAGTTCATCTTTGAAGCTAACTGCCTAGCTCAAATTGTTTTGTTCGTTTGTTTGTTTGTTTGTTTTTCGATACAGAGTTTCTCTGTTGTAATGCTGGCTGTCCTGGAACTCACTCTGTATACCAGCCTGGCCTCGAACTCATAGAGATCTGCCTGCCTCTACCTCCTAAATGCTGGAATTAAAGCCATGCACAACCACCAGCACCTGGCTGTTTGTTCGTTTGTTTGCTTGTTTTTAAATTATATAACTTGATTGATTTTTTTTTTTTTACAATGTATCAAAAAAACTTGTCTCTGTTCCAGGACAAGGTAATTTTGAAAATTTCTATATAGTCCACAAAATATTATCGTATGCGACACACACATATATTATATGAATAAAACATTTGCTTTAGTCAACACCTCCAACTATAGAAAAATGCACAAACAAAAAGAAATCTGTTGCGAGTCCTAGGGCTTCTGCTGGCATTAATTCCTTAAATGTCTCTGAATGTACTAGAGGACTCCTGGTCACAACATAGTGTGTGTTAGACCACCTGATACATTATAGTAATTTCTTTGTTTGTGTGTCTGTTGAAATAAAGACATCATACTATGTAACTTGACTAACAAACATTGATTCTCCGAACAGCAAAAGATTTATTCAAGAATGAAGGTAGCAATGGAAATGTGCATTTAGTAGTTAAAGCAAGGGAGAATTTTAATTTTAGGGCAGCAGTGAGGAACATTATATAAATGGTTTTGAAACAGAAGTCCTTGGCATCCATCAAAGGTTTAACAGATGCTGAGCGTGTACCCTTGCAGAGGTACTTTTAATGTAAGCCTGGGTGGGTCACTGTGGGCAAGGTTACAATGCAGAGGTAGTCTTCTGTACGGTGACAGTGTGTTCCAGCTCCACCCGAGCGCCTGAGATCCTTTGTTTTTTCTATTCCCAAATTCACTTATTTTGTATTTTAGGATTTGATAGAGAGAGAGAAGCCATTTTTGATTCTGACAACTTTCAAAAAGTTCAGTAGCTCATTATATAATAGTTTATTAACTCTACCAAAATCTAACTGTATTTGAAAAAAAAAAAAGTGACATTTATAATTATTCAAGGACAGTGGATGGGCGAGGCAGCAGCCATTCAGAATTCTCTCCCGTGTTCTCTTGGGATTCTAACACGGCTCTTTTATGCGATGAACATGTTTGAGTTGTGGTCAGAAGCTGTCCTTAAAAGAACCAAAACAGAGAACCTGAGAAACTATAAGTCCACAGAAGGACTGAAGAGGTGGTTCAGTGGGTAAAGTCCTTGTCACTAAAGCATGAGGACCTGAGCTGATACCCAGCACCCAGACACGAGAGCGCAGGTGTGGTGGGAGACACTTTAGATAGCAGAACGGAGATGACAAAGACAGAACTTTCCTGAGACTCACCATCCAGTCCCCTGGACCTAATCACCTATTTCCTCTATCTAAACCCAAGGTAGAGAGCTCATGAAGCAGGGCTTCCCTGGTTGGCTACCCAGGCAAAGCCCATAATGGAGCCAAAAGTCAGCATTTAACCAGCAGTTGAGTTAAACTTGTTCACTGCAGCCCCTAAAAACCTTTCAGAATAGAGAATAGAAGATGCCTAATAGAGCATCCCTGCTGGATGACGCCTGCGATATGTCCAACATGACATGAGCCGGTGTAACAGCTCCACCACAGGTGAGCAGTGAGAGGGCCTCAGCGATGCACCCAGGTCTTTTTCTAGAAGCATCTCCATAAATGTCTACAAGAACCATAAGGAGATACAAATGTCTGCGAGGTACCAAAAAGCGTATTTAAATGTCCTCTATATTATATAAGGGTAACGCTTACAAATCAGGCTTAAAGGCAAAGACTTCCTGTTCCAGACTGTTCTGATTGACATCTCATCTACACTAAGCTGATTTGTATTTCAATCCAAATTAAGATGATGAATGTTACACAGTTACATTTCCAAGAAAAATAAAAATAAAAATTTTTTAAGAAGAAGTGGTATATATTTATCATTGTTTAACTGACTAAAAAACAACTGTTTCTCAAAGAGTTTATAACATTCCTAGAAATAATGATTTTGAAGTTTAAACTCTGTAATTAAATATGTGGCACAAAATAATGATTGGTTATATTCAAGCCTGATGGAATGAGCACTTTTTACTACTGGTTTCTGTATAAATCAAATCAATAATCACTAACCAGCAGCTACTAATTGTGTGGGTGAGTCAAGAAGATGTGTCAATATGTATCTCTCCTTAGGAAAATCACTCATATCTCCCTGGGAAGTGACAGAAGGTGGATGGATAGAAGGAGCCGAGGGGGTTGGTGTCCCATACAAGATCCCATACAAGAAGTAGGAGCATCACTCAATCTCCACCAGTCTCCAAGGCCAATTTGGTGAAGGTCTCTTTTAGAGTCCCATTCATTCTTTCTACCTGGCCTGAACTCTGAGGTCAATATGCACACAATGTAACTTCCAAGCTATCGCCAAACATTCAATTAGCCCTTGGCTTACCTTAGAGATGAAAGCAGGCCTGTTGTCTGACCCTATGACTCCAGGCATACCAAACCTGGGCAGCAGCTCTTCTAGGATCTTCTTGGCCACTACAACGACAGTTTCCTTTTTGGTGGGGTATGCTTCGACCCATCCAGAGAAGGTGTCTACAAACACTAACAAATATCTAAACCCATATTTTCCTGGTTTGATTTCGGTAAAGTCCACTTCCCAATATACTCCTGGGCGGTCCCCTCTTTTTCTTTTCCTCTGGGGGATCGCAGCAGGGTAAGCATTTACCTTTTTACATACTTCACATTCTGACACTATCAACCTGGCTAACTTTTTCAAGTCCCACACATATACTCCTGACTTGCTCACACCAACTTCTCTGGTGTGGGAAGGGGTGCTATCTGGTTTTGCTTGTTTGTTTTATTGTTCTCATGGACACATTAACCAATTGCTTTTGTCCAGAAAAATCCTATTTATTTTCATTTAAGTTGCATAATAATGAAAATTTATTAAAATTCAGACAACATATGGAGTTCTCAGGGACTCTGTGTACTCATTTTTCGGTTTATCTCTCAACCTCTTGGTAAACTCACCCAAACTTCCACATAAAGTACACGCCATAATTCCTTGCCCAAGTTTTTCCTATCTGAAGCGCCATTCCTTTTAGCAAGGAGCAGGTACTGGTGCACAGAGTTCTTGGAAGAAAATAAAACAGTGTCCCTGGGGATTCTCATTAGGGTCTTCTGGGAACAGCTGGAGAGACAGGAGCAGGAAATGGACCAGGACAGCTGGCAGGCTCGCTACTCCTTTGTTGTTGTTGGGTTGTTGTTTTTTTTTTTTCTTGCAGGGTGATGTTCCCCACCCCCACATTACCCTTTTCTTGAAATCCCCTCTAATCCTCTTTTATAAACATGGGTTGTTTGGTGGAACAGAACTTTCCTGCTCCACCGTGAGCACCAGCAGGAGTCCTGGGCACTACTTCTGCTTCTTTCAAAAACCTAAACACTCAGGCTTATGTACCCAGATTGCCATGGATTGTCTTGATAATTATGATGGTCCTTCTGTAGGATCTATAGACTGTTCCCAAACTCCCTTCCATTCCACCTGCCTTTACATTTTCCAAACAGTTAAATAGAGAATTTAGGAAGAACAAGAGTGAATAAAAGCATTAAGTATTTATTGGGATAAACTCTAAAGTAATTTAAGAATTAGTTAAAATGAGTAATTTTATGGAAACTTACTTTGCATTATCTAATGCAACTGTTTGAATACAAAGATTTGTGGGTTGCTTTCATTTTATGGGAATTCCCCGGCGGGGTGGGGGCATCTCATTTTCATCACTGGTTTTCCTAGTAAATCATTTACTTTGTAGTTGAATATTCTAAGAAAGCAACTTTTTAGCTCTATCTTTATAGTAGTATTCACTCTTCTTTGAGTGCAGGCTGCTTATTTATTTATGCAGGGTTTCTCTGTGCAGATGGGTCATCTCTTTTCAAGGATCGTGTTGCATAATAATGATGGAAAACAAAACCAAAAATATCTAGCAATTGGATTGTTGGCCTTTCCTTAAACAACCCTAAGCACAGCTTTTCATTTATTTGTATTGCCCCAGACAGTATAATAGTACAAGGAAAGGTACAATGAAAGAGAATATTCAATAAGACAAATTTGACCTTTGATCAAATTGTTTTACCTCACTGGATCTGTTTTCTCATATGGGAGATGGAGAAGGTGGATAAAATGAATTGCAATGTCCATTGCTCATCCAAGACCTCATAAATGATTCCTTCTGTAAGTTTGTCTGGCCTTGATGCGACTATGAGTTGTGCTTTTATATTTAAAACAGCATTCAAATTATGCTCACAATACTTGGATGATAATATAATAAATCTTAAAGACACTTATAACTTGGTGGAGTTGTAACAAGTTTGCAATTTCATAGAAGCTTCTGAGTATTTCCAAGGGGAATGGAGCCTGGGGGATTGGCTGTTTCCCCTGGCTGTTACAGAGATAGTTCTGTGCTCATCTCAGTGCAGTCTCACACCTACGTGAGATATAGATTTGCGGATCTGCATTTCAATGTCTTACACAGGACCTTTCACATCCTATTAGGATGGGTGTCTTCAGAATGAAGCTCTTAGAACAAAGGCACGTTTCCTAACTTATTCATTGCTTTTACAAAAGAGAGAAAAGAAGACGAAAAGGAAAGAAACAAAAGATAAACCTTTAAATGGGAGAGAGGGTGAGAAATTGTTTTAAATGAGAAACTTTTTCATCGTTAATAATGCTTTCTCCTTGACCATAAGCCTTAGTGTATCTTAGGTGTCCCGAGGTGACCAGGATACAAAATTTCCCCTAAGCCAATTAGAACACCCAACCCGATTAGCTGAAAGAGGTCAGTTACTAACAACCTTCTTTACCTAGTTCTGCAAACACCTTAGCAAGTACACATTTGCAGAATGTGTTTATTCATTTTATTAAGTAAATTAAGTGAACTACAAAATGATATTCGTCAAAATTATTTTTTTAAAAAAAAACAGTTGTCTGAGAAATGTTACTTGGCTTTTCTAAAATTTAATATGGTCTTCATTTGGAGGAATAAATGAGAAATATTCATTAATAAAGTTTTAAAATGTCCTTAAACCATTTGTAAATTTAAATTATGAGATTATATATTTGAACACATTGTCAAAACAGAATATTTTATATGGTAAACAACCTAACTATGGGTTATTTCAAATGGTTGAAGTACTAGCATTCTTTCAAGTGTTATTTCACAAACAAAACAGTAACATTTGAGGCCAACCCTATCTCCCAAACGTGTTTTGCCTGCATAGAAGGATCCTATTAAATCAATCAGAGGTACTGGTCTCCTTCATAGTAGTTCCCATGCTTTTCCTTCCTTTACTTTTCTTTTATGTTCTGTTCTTTTTTTCCTCCTCTTTTCATTTCTTTTCTTATCTTTTCATTTTGTCCCCTTATGTCTCCTTTCATCAACACTTCCTTAGAGGGTGAGCCGATTTTAATTGGTCCTTCGGAATTTTATTACGACTGGTATATTCAGAGGCTCAGGGAACATAGCAGAGAAGGAACAATGCAAGCCTTAAATATACAAATTATACTTCATAAAGGAATGTAACTACACCGTCTGCATGATTTCACAAAGAACATTAAATGCATCGTGGATACCATGCATGGGACAGTAAGCTGGCGCAGGAGGGTGAATCCCAACCCCTCTCTGCTGATGTCACATGAAAGGAAAAGAAGCCTTGGGCTTCCCTGCCGTCTCAGGGTTCATGACGTCAGCAGAGGGCCACAAGTAATTTATAGCATTGTGTTTCCTCTGGAGCCATTTGATATGTATTAATGCATGCAGCAGCAGCTGTCCCTTTTACAAGAGCTCACATGAGCTCTCTCACCCAAACTGAGAACATAAGCACACTCTAATAGCAAAAGAGGCCGCTGCTGTTGCATGAATTAATACATTATAAGTTATTCTCTCATTTACTATTCATGCTTAATTCTTACTCTATTTTTAAAAAACAAATACTGAAGATTTTAAAAGGCATAAAACTTCTACAGAACACTTGCAAGTTGGCAGATATCAAACAGTAAATTATGGTACTTTTATTGTATTTTAGGGATCTGTTTACTTTCATGTCAAAATAAAAATGTAAGTATTTAATGTTTTCAGATGGAGACATCTGGTCTCTTTACAATGTTCAAAGAAGGAAAAGACAGGAGGTTAATATTTCAAGTTCTAATGCAAGGCTGAAAATGGATTTTTTAAATTGATGCTGTAACAGAAAAAAATAGATGTTCGTATTTTATTTACTCTGATAACCAAGACATATAAAATTATCTGACAAATCTATATTAAACTTGATTTTCACTCTACTATGATCTGAAAATAGTTAAAGTCAATCTCCATCTTTGGAAACTCTATCAGAACCTAAACCACTTAAGAATTTATACAAACTACAGCTAAAAGATTTTGCTTGGAGAATTGCTTTTACATTAAACTACTATTGTATCTCACTCATATCTATGAAGATATGTGGACACTCACGCATTCATTCATGTGTGTAAAGTGACTAATACTATGAAATTCACAGTTTCTTAATCTAAATAGTTCAAATGATGCACATGTTTATTTTGTTTGGGTTGGTTTACCACTGTTTAATGTCAGTTCATTGGTTGTTTTAATAAGCCAAGTTTTGGAAAGCTGCAACAGAGATTCTTTTTAGACAGATGGAAACTTGGTTCCATTTCCTTGATTCCTTTTCAACTCCATTTTATAATTTCCTGTTCCTCTCTGAGCTAAGGTTACATTTCCATTTTGTAAATATTGTACTGTGTAAATCTTACGCTTCTAATTTTATGCATTATTTTATCATTGTAAAATATTTGCAAATTAGTCTTCTGTTTATCGAGCAGCCTACGTATTTAATATCTTTTTTTAATGTTATGCTAGCTCTGTTAACAATATGGCCCATTATTTAATTCAGAAAGAATTTAAAAGGTGTGAGGTTTGTAACAGCAAGTGCTATAGTGATTTGCATTGACCTAATTAGTTCATTTACATGTTGACCTTTAAAACTCGTAGAGTTTTGTAAATTCAACTTATGGTTGTAAGCATTCCATATAAGAGACCTGAGGGAGGGTCATGAAATCAGGATAAAATTGATGAAGCTATATTGATGATACATTAAAGGAAACATTTAAAAATATGTGACACCATTTCATAGAGTATATAAAACCACCCTAGAAGAGGAAATATTTTCAAAACCATTTCATAACAGCCAGGTAACTGTCTAGGCCATTCAAATGGCTTATTATTTTTAAATTGCTTATTTTAAAGAAATAATAGAAAAGTAGTTAAGTATCAGAGTTATAGGTGATAGTCTATCTCTTAGCTCACATCTAAGTCTCCTGAATTATCAATGAGCTCTCTCAATCTACTATGCTCTTACAGATCTTACAACACTATATGAAATTCACAATTTTAAAGAATGGTAAACATGTAACCTTTTTAAAAGATAGTAAAACCTTGTATTAGTTGAAAAACACATTTTTTTATGGTGAATCTCACTGAAAATGATACAGATGAGTATGTTCTGTCTGAAAAAAACAAAACAAAACAAAAATTAAAAAAAAAATCAGAAATCATTCATCTGTAACACGTTAAAACATATTCTGCCCCCATCATTTGCCGCTTCCTTCCTACTAAATCATCCTCCATTCACCTTTTTCTCGTATCCTTTACTGGAACATGTGACCCGAGAAAATGACCCTATGCCTCCAGCTGTACATTTTTCTAAGATCTAGAACTGCCATGGGTTGTCGGGACCTCTCCCTGATGCATGGGGTCTGAGCTTGAGACACTGCCGGGGAAACATCCCTCAGAACTTTTCTCCTAGGACACCACACTGGTGCTTCCATTTTAAAGATGTGAATAGGATGATGCACATGTCCATCAATATATGACACTCCATTCCTCTTCATCATCATCACATGCTGTCTCTAGTCACGTTTGAGCATTCAACGCAGACTGTAGCAATTATCTCAGTCCATACAGTCAACTTTTCCTTGGCACACTAAGAGCCTGTGGTAATTAACCCAGAGCTGAGACTGGATTCCTTGATCTCCAAAATTTCAATGCCTTTTTGTCTTATTTCACATCAGCCTCCCATTCCCTCAACCTTATCTTGGATTTGACTTTTTTTTTTTAACCTAAGATGGTATCCACAGCTCTAAAGCTACAAAACCCTCAGCGTGCTGAACTCTGCAAGCCTTTGCAGAACACTCACTCCCAGTCCTGTGGCTTCAGCTAGGAACTTGGTTTCATTTCTCTTCTCAGTTCTACCACCTTCAGGACTATTAAGCCTCAAGTTCCCATGGAGACCATAAATTTACCAGAAAGTCAATAAAATTCTCTTTGGGGAAAAACAGAATTCTTCAAAGAATAGATTTTCTCCAGAAGTCAGCTTCTGCTTTGATGTTCCTGTTCCCACTAATGGCGTAACCATTCCCTAAGCTTCCCTTTGCAGTGAGAGGTGGTTAACTCCAAGACTCACAGCAGGACAAAGTGCTGAGAATAAGCAAAGGCTGAGAGGTGAACTTTAAACAGAACACTCATATCAGACCCTTCCCCTAAGCTCAGTGAACATCAAGGAAGGAAAAGCAGAAATAATCAGAAGCTAGACAATGGGAGAGAGGGCCAGGAAATGCTGTCTTATGAGATGTCACATAGTAACTAACAGCAGCAACAGTTGCCTGCAAAAAAAGTATGCTCTAGATTGAGCCTGTAAGCATTCAGTCATAGACAGGAAAGGGGCTCACTGGGCATGGCCACACCCATGGGAACTACTGGCAGTATAGGGTTAGTAAGGAACAAGAAGTCATTGTCTTTGTCGAGATGGCCATTGGTAAGTTACTAATGACTCTGTTAAGAACTTCATACCCAGTTGGGTGGTGGAGGCACACACCTTTAATCCCAGCATTTGGGAGGCAGAGGCAAGCAGATCTCTGTGAGCTTGAGGCCAGCCTGGTCTACAGAGTGAGTTCCAGGACAGCCAGAGTTACAACAGAGAAACCCTGTCATAAAAAAAAAAGAATATTTAACCTGTATTTGTGGCTACAGAAGACATGCAAGATTAACAATGGAAGAGACATTAGCTAGTCAGATCTGTAATTAGCTACTGTGTTGGTTAGTTTCTTGTCAACCTGACACATACCGGGAAGAGGAACCCTCAACTTAGAAGATGACTCCATCCACAAGATTGTGGGGGCATTTTCTTTATTAATGATTAATTTAATAGGTCCCAGCCCACTGTGGGTAAGTTCCACTCCTGGGCCAGTGGTCTAAGGTGTTTTAAGAAATCAGGCTAAGCAAGCTAGGGAGAACACGCTAGTAAGCAGCATTCCTCCATGACTTCTGCTTAGGTCTCTGCCTGCAGATGTCTACCTCCAGTTCCTGCCCAACTTCACTTTACTATGGACTGTAAAATGTAATAAATCCTTTTGTTGTCAAGCTGCTTTGGGTTATTGGGTTTATTGCAACATCAGAAAGCAAACCAGGACAGTTGGTGGCTCTGGATTTCACTGGAGGGTGAGGTTAAAATTCCTTGCTTCATATCAAATTTTGATTCTGGGTTATATAATGTAATTGTCCGTGTTTTCCTAGTTTCGATTTCTAAACCAAAGTTTGCTGTATTTCTTTATGATTACCCATTTCTTCCTATTGAGGCAGGGAAGAAGAACGGTGAATTTGAATTTGACCTTTCAACTTTTAATAACTCATCTTAAACTGTCTCTATTTTTAAATATAAAATTCAGGCAGCTATATCTCAAAATAAAGTGAAAAAAATGTTCTTTCCTTCAGAGAAATGTTTTTCTCCATAATACCCAATTTCCTGTTTATATTTTTTATTCACATATTTGTAAATATGATTTTTAGCTATTCTAAATTCTTAAAATTTTAACCTACTGAAGTCTAATTCAGTCTGGAACATAGCTTTATAAAGTGTTAATTTTTATCTCTAGAAATCGTACACAATTCCTAAAATAATCAAAATCAAGTTATTATTTGTAGAGACAGTAAATAGAATGAGTTTTTAAAAACACTCTATTCTAAACACATTGGCGAGTAATTTTCTGAATTGTTGATTCTTTATTTTACCCTCTTGATAATTTTATCTGTTTATGTTTGAGTACTCACCACATAATCCCTGTTCAATTGAGGCTATGTGAACAGTGAATTACTTGTCATCTGACACTCAGGTGTGTGTTTCTCAAACATCACACATGAGACCGAGAAAGAGATTGACTTTGCATCCCTATAATGCTAGGAACTGTGTAGGAATATCCCATCAACTACACAGCAGCTGCACAGGGAAAGTGTTAGGGGAATAGGTGGTGTCACTTAATTCAAAGCACCCTGGGTAGTTCAGTTCAACACATATTCAGAACTTCCGATGGGTAGGATCCACAACAGTAGACCTTGGCTGGTGCTCAGAAATTCATACTTAGAGAAGTCTCAGGAAAATACCTGGTTCATTTGGTTTCACAATGTGTTCTAAGGCAGTGCCCGAGGAGCTGGGTAATGCCAAGGAAGCCGCACCGCTGAGGAGCTGGCTGTGTTTCCTCCCGATGTATCAGTTTCACATCCTAGGTACCAAATGAGGTCTTCATGCTAAACTGAGTATAGCAAAGGAAGGGTTTGAAAATCTCAGGTTGAGCTCATTCCTCAAACTGCAGGTGAGAAAGCTATGACGGAGATGTCATTGCGTAGGTTCCTTTAAGTACTAATAATGACACCATACTGGTAAATTCTCAGGACCCATTTAAGCTCATTGAGAAGCTAGCTATGGAAGCAGATCTCCCCATCATTTCAGATCCCGGTATGTTTGTCTCTAAGTGTACTCAACGACTCCTTATCCAGAAATAGGCTCCCCCCAACCCCAGCTGAGTGATAAGGAGGGAGAGGAACCGCAAGACAGCCTCAGAAGAAAACACTCTGCCCTTGAGGACAACTGGAAGCTAAACCATTTCCAACAAGGAGACTCATCTCATGATATGAAAAATGCCTACAGCGGGAACGGGATCCTGAAAGTCCACCCAGGAGAAGCTCACCGCGGAGAGAAAGCTCAACGAGAACCCCGTCGGACGGCCTCAGGCTTCCCAGCAGATTTCTGCTGGATGATTTTAAGCCCTTAATTTGATGATGTTGCTTTTGTGCGCTCTCTCAGTCAGCCTACTCCAGTCCATCTGCTCGGTGTTGTACACTCCTGATCTGATGACGTTCTGCTGTTGTCTGCCACTGCTCCCATTCATCTGCTACCTGTTATTTCTCCTTTTACTTTTGTTTGTTATATGCTTAAGATACTCACTCATGCAAAACTAAAGCAGGCCTAGGACAGAGCATTCTCCGGACAGTCCGCAACAGTACAGCTTTCTAGGTACCAAAGCAAGTTGAATCATGAGGTCAAGATCAGTTCTTTGTGCCTGGTACAAGGTTTAAAGTCTGTAATGAAGACAAGGAACTCATTCTTTCTTCCCTCCCTCCTTCACTCTGCCTTTACTTACTCGCTGTCATCGGCTGTCAGTTTGTAGCCCAGACTGAACTTTATTAGGAGAGCCTGTTGCCTTGGCATCAGGAATGCTGTGATTCCCTACCACTAGTACTGCCGTGCTTTGCAGGAATCCTTTTTCTCTGTCACTGGGTCCCCTAGAGAGCATTGAAGAAATGCAATCTTCTTCTTCATGGTACAATTTGGGTCGCCTCAGAAAACACAAAATAAAATCTCACCAGATCAGTTGCATATATTTATCCCTAACCTCACTCCAAGACCCAGAAGAAGAACAATAATAAACCCAGACTATGTGTCCAAAGTTGGAATTTTATGGGGGAACAGTGATACTGCCTCCAAGACAGAATGGCCGTGTGGATAAGGGTGAATTGTAATAAAGCGAGACACGAGGATGAAAATCAAGCTAAGGGTGAAGAATGACATTACTGTGAGGAAAAAAAAAACCATTTACATTTAGAGGAAAGTGGCATTAATAGCTATACTAATCAGCTACTGTTGCATGAATATTAGACACATACATATCAACCAACAATGAATAAAGAAATACCAGAAGCCAGGCGGTGGTGGCACACACCTTTAATCCCAGCACTCGGGAGGCAGAAACAGTCGGATCTCTGTGAGTTCGAGGACAGCCTGGTCTACAGGGTGAGTTCCAGGACAGCCAGAGTTACAACAGAGAAACCCTGTCTTGAAAAAAAAAAAAAAAACAGCCAAAAAATAAAAATAAAAGGAAGAAAGTACCAGGAGTGAAGATAACCAACACACTATCTACTTTGAGTCATAAATTTGATTTAATTCAGCAGCTCCTTTATGTCCTTTTCACTGTGGTTATGCTGATAAAATAATGAATAAAATGAATAGCAAACCCAACTTCCAAACAATTTACCTTTATATATTGTTGTACATTTTGGGCATTTTGTATATTGGGATTCGTTCACAGTCCACTGTCAGTAAAACTTTCATCCCTTGTTATTTTTGCAGTAGAAATGGATTTGTCCAGCATCCTGTTACATACCAAACCCAGTATCTACAGTAATGGGCTTCTGCGATGTGTGGCTATGTACAAGATACCCTTGGTCTCTGCAAAACAAAGCAACACTGGCTCAGGGAGGGATTCTGAACCCTGGACATCAATCTCGTTAGCCCGAGTTAATTAATTTCATAACCGCAAGTAAACACATCCAACAGCGCTACTCAAACTTTACCCTACCTGTCTTAAGTGCTTCCAAAAGAAAAAAAAATACTATGATAAATGTACATATTTCAAATCCCACCTAAGAAAATCCAATATGCTCTTCATAGATAAGAAGCCTCAAGTTTAAAAATGTCAGGGAGCCACACGTCAGAAGATAAATCAATAAAGTTTCCTATCTACTGCTACTCACCTACCAACTCTGCTATTGGCCCTAACTTTCATCCTAACTGACCTTTATCTCTTGGGTAGATGTTTCTATGGCTACAATTTAAATAATTGTTTTTAATTTCTTCTAGCTACCTGCTCTTCTCCCTCACCCCTCCACTGGGGAAGTCTTTCTTAGAAATATACCAAGGAGATAAATAAGACAGGAACATACACCAAGTGCACGAGGAGTGGAAACTGAACTACACTGTGAAATACAAGTGTGAGTTTTTTAACAGAGGAAAAAAAACAATGATAGTTATAATTCTAGATTTATATGAACCCAAACTGTAGGAGAACATTAAGACGAAATGTTACACCTAATGAGCATTAGGCAGCAGAGGGAATTCAAACACACGCTGCAATATATTAGTCTACACCACAGGGAAAGAAACAGAAGGAACATTACAAGCCTCTCACAGGAACAGAGCTCACTTTAAGTAACTGAAAACAATTGGCAAAAGTTATTCATAATTATTGTAACTCTATTTCTCAGTTGGTGAGCATGCCTTGGTGGCCTGTTATGTTTAATGTCAGGTTGATATTTGATACTACTGTAGTGACATATCTTGTTAAGATGGAATATAATGGGTTTATCTAAAAAAAATTTCTTCAAATTATAAAGCTTTGATTTTACTGAGACATTTCCTTAAGCTATGCTTTCTCCACAGAGAAGCACCATTTAAATGTGTACTCTCAGGTCAGATCAGCATGATCTTCTCTCTATAAGATTTAAATAATAGCATCTGCCGCTGAGAGTCAGTATGATAATCTTTCAGTCTGACGGAGGGAGCGCCCAACGTGCTAGAGGTGAATGGACACAACAACCACGGATTCTTTCAACACAATCCAACTTGACTTCGGAGCTTCCATTGGAAGGCATGCTTCCACATATCCATTAATTGTTTACAGCACTGACAAGGTTGACTTTCTGTCGCTGTTACAAAATGACAGACATCCAACTTGTAAGGAGGAAAGGTCTACTGTGCCTCATGGTTTTTTGAGATTTCAGTTCATGGCCAGCTAATTTGTTGTTTTTGGACCTGTGTCAGGGAAGTACGTAATGACAACTAGTGCGAGGTACAGCAAGCTACTGACTTCGTGGAAGCCAGGAAGGAAACAGACTGTATGTAGCCATTCTCGATATGTCTATGTCACCCAAATTCCATCCACTAGGCCCTTCAGTGTTCTGTCGCCTCTGTGTAGAACCTTAGGCTGCTTGGAAGCGAGTCTGTCCACCTCTGCTATTCCACACCAATATCCTACACTGTAATCATAGCCTTATGTCTTCTCCTATTCCAAAGTCTCTGTTTTCACTTCTCCTGCTAACAATTGACTACCACATAAAGTTTCATATCTGTATAAGCTTTATACTGCACATCATTTTCTAGTCATCCCAGAAATAGCAATCCAGAGATCTGAAGGATGGCTCAGTAGTTAAAGGCAGTTGCCACCAAGCCAAATGATGAGACTTCAAACCACAAGTACCCAATGCTGGGAAGAGAGAACAGATTCCCAGGAGTTATCCTCTGACTGCCAAATGCATACCATGGTACACGTGGCCCCCGCCACACACACACATAAGAGAGAGAGACAGAGAGAGAGAGAGAGAGCGAGGAAGGTAACAACAAATTCCAATATCCAATATGGTACCTTTATTGCTAAAGTCATTTGAGTAATGACTGCAGCCATAATATCCACTACAAACTTTTACTCTAGGACACATTTAAATGTCCACCTACTAGGTATGTATTTCAAATACAAGTTCAGAAAGAACAAACCAGTGGGAAAAGGCAGTATATTCTGGGAACACATGAATAATATACATTTTCAACTCATTCTTCTGTGTCCTGAACACGTGGGCAGTGGCATATGTTTGCCTTGCGGGAATAGTTCAGGGGTCCGCAGTTAGCGTGGCATGGACAAGGCTCTAGGAACCAACTGCGGCCTCATAAAGATAGATCAAGGAAGATGGCGGTGTTAGAGCCAGTGTTCACTGTCCACACTCCCGCCTGTTAATTGCCGGGTTGCACTGCACCATCAAACACTTGCTTGGTTTGTCCCTTGATGTTTCCCAGTCATTGCTGGGGCTTTTGTAATTTAATACCCAATATTTCAATCCATCCCTTGTCCTTGTTCTCTACCCAGCATCATCTCTCTCCTCTCTATCTCTGTCTGTCTGTCTGTCTATCTATCCATCTATCTATGTGTGTGTGTGACACGTGCCCATAAGTGTGTGGATGCTTGCACTGGAGAGTGTGCAAGCCCACGCCTGTGCACCCATACATGCAGAGATCCAAGAATGACCTTGGATGTCAGGAGACCTCTTCTATCACACTTGCGCCTTATTGCCTTGAGGCAAAGTTTCTCACTGAACCTGAAGCTCCCCATTTTGGCTAGGCTGACTTACCAGCAAACTCGTGGGATCCATCTGTCTCTGCTCTAACCTACAATGTTGGGGTTACAGGCACAGAAAACCAGGGCAAGCTCCCCCCTCTTCCACCAGTGCACACTCTGGGCATGTGGGGATTCGAACTCAGATCTTTGTGTTTGCAGAACAAATGTTCTTACCTATTGCAACTTTTCTCCATCACCCAGATCACATTTTTTACAGCATTGACTCTATCCTATGTTGGAAGAGAAAACTGCCAAGAATCTACAGTGGCTGCCTTTTGACTTAGAATCAATTCCATGAGCCTTGGCCTCACATTGAGAAATGCTTGATCTGCCCAACACCTGTATCTGGCTACCTACATCCTGCCCTGTCCCTGCACATGGCACGGACCCCTTCTCCAATTTCTTTGCCATGTCCCATCATATTTTACATTTATTCCTCTGGTCTCGGTGGCTTTGTACTACTCGAAGAGTTTGCATTGCCTCTTTATTTCTGTTTTGCAAGTTTCTTTAAGTCAGTTGAATGTCACTTCTCTCACTCCTGCTTTTCCAGAGTCCCTCACTACTCAAATGTGATCCTTGAGCTGCAGTATTAGCATTCCTCTGCCCCGGGTAGAGCATTAGCAGCTCAAGCCTTCCTCCCACCATAGGGAACCAGATTTTGCACTTACAAAGGCAAATCTCAGGCAGGCTTACATGCCTAGTTTGGGGAAGAACTGTTATAATATACTACCTATGTAGCAGATATTAAGACGATGCTCTGTATTACTCTGCATATAATTTAGCTAAGAAAATAGTGCTTCAGACTATAAAAACAAATTTCTCGCTCCAGCCCTTACTCTGCTTTCTCCATTTCATATTCGTGAAGCCACTTAATTTCTCTGAAGTCTCGCTTCCTCTACTATAAAAATTGAGACAATAATGCATAATACGATGTCTGAGGACTAAACGGCACTACTTCTGTGCAAGTGCACTGCCTTCTAGCTGGTACACGAGCTTAATAGACATTTATCTTATATTCCCTACCCTTCTCCCTACAGCGAAATTACTTAGAGATTATTTTTTGTAGACATTTTTTCACGGTACCCAGTGACGTAGGAAGTTGTAAGGGATAGCCAGGCTCGAAGAGACAAGAGGTTGGTGGCTGGTGTGCCACTCTCCTCTCATTCAAAATGGTCCAGTAAGTATATGGTGGTGAGAAAGAGATGTCTTACAATAAATAACTGATGAAGGTTAGAAAGCTCTAAGAGGACCGGGAAGAGCTTGGTGTGGTGGTACACACTGCCATCTCAAAACTTGGGACACTGTCTTTAAAAAAAATAACAGAAAGTAAAAGTCATTAGCTTACTTAGTCTAAAGAATTGTGGGGTGACATTAACAACCCAGTTTTTCCTGTATTTATGAAACGAAGAAGGTAAAGTGCTCATTTTTATTGTTATCATTTCTCATGATGTAGACGAAAATTAGACATGCTGAGGTTCTAGATGACTCCATAGATCACGTGTCTGTTAGCGATCTTGCACACAACGGCATGGTTGCCACTGGCTGAAAGCGAGGCCCGGTGTTCCTATGGCCTCGCCAGCGCTCAGTCACTGCAGTGGGAGACGGAGCTGAGATGAACTTCTCTTGAGGTTAAGATGACTGAAGAGACTCTTCTTACAAAGTCTCTTTGTGAGGAAAATTTCATGAGTGGGAAAGAAAACAATTCACCACATATGAAGATTTCTCAACCTAATTCAATGGGGCAAAGAATTTGAAAGTGAGTCCTAACTTTCGCCAAGACAAATAATGAGAAATCCATGTTACACATGAAACAGCATATTTTCTAATAAGTCATTATTGAAAATACTTGGTTACACAAACAGGAAAAAAAAGAATAAAACATAAATAAACTAGGAACTGTTAAAGGTTGTACACCCCCCACACCCCATTTAAGATCTTTGCTAATGGGACTGGCTGATGGATCCATATTTGCAGATAATTATTCAATGATTTCCTCTGAGTTTCAACCTTAGGAGCTTGTGATTGCATGCGTCAGCAGGACTGATCATCTCACAGCATATAAATCAATAGGTTGCCCCTTTTCTATCTGCAGATATTCATCTGCCACTGACAACTAACTACCTTCATATTCCCTGAGAGTCACAGGACTGCAGGTCCGTGAGAGTTAGCGTCTCATCCATTGTCCTAAATACATTTATAGCCCCAAGTCAGAGTGTTTCTTCATAGCCCATGGAGACTCAATAGCGCACTTCACACAATGCAATTTCCCATAAACCATAAATGACCTTTAATGCTTCAGTGACTGCATCAAATATTATGATGCTTTTAAAATGACTGGATAATTTTGGGATTGTTGTAAGAATGTAAAATACCAAAAGGGAGTTGGAGGGGGCAGATGAGGGCTTTTGTTTGTTGTTTTAGTTTACTTTTGTCCATAGGGCTAAAACACCAGTTCTTAACCTGTGGGTCACGACCCCTTTAGGGGGCAAATGACTCTTTTACAGTGGTTGCCTAAGACCATCTGCATATCAGGTATTTACATTACGATTCGTAACAGTAGCAAAATTACAGTTATGAAGTAGCAATGGAAATAATTTCATGGTTGAGGGTCACCACGACATGAGGACCTGTAAAGAGTTGCAGCGTGTGTGTGTGGGGGGGGGTGTTGAGAACTACTGAGTTAAAAGGACTTTTCTAGTTTTTCAAGACTATTCTCTCCTCTGCCTCTCTACCAGAAGAAGAATAGCTTTAATATCTTTTTTTACATCTTTTCTTATTCCTTACTTCCTCCTTCCTTTCATGCCTTCCTTCATTCCTTTTCCTGAGTCAGGGCTCATATATCCCAAGTAGACCCCATGCTTTATATGTAGCAAGATTAACCTTGACATTACCGTCCTCCTGCATCCACCTCTTTATGCAATGGGAGATGATAGGCATGTTCCAAGGTTTGTCCCATTCTGAGACTGAACCCAGGGCTTCCTCTATGCTAGGCAGGCACGCGACCCAGGGTATTATGCCCGCTGCCCATTTTTAGCGTGTAACAATATCATCTACAAAAGCCAAAATGTGTTGAGATCTACACTTGTGCATTAATCGACCATACCCCAAATTTCACAAATTCAAGCCAGGGCATGAAGAATAATGTAGATCCTGATCACGTAATGTTTTGGAATGAAAAGCAAGATTTATACGAAGTCTGAGCTACATTGAACAAAATAAACTAAGGGTTTTACTAGTCCAAGTTTCAGAATCCCGAAGAAGGCAGCTGAGAAGTCACCCCCTACCACACACGCACACATACACACACTCACAAGCACAGCCTTGGCACAGCCTCCCACAGCCTCTGTCTGACACACAGCTCCCATTCCACCGAGTGCCCCATGCACTCCTCACTGCCAACACTTCCCTCTGCAGAGTACAGCCACTCCTCTCTCTCTGGCTCTTCTCCAGAAAGCTCCAGCCTCACAAAGATCTGGGAAATAAGCTTTCAGCTATGATTCAATTGATTAAATAACACAGACAGTTGTAAAGTGTACACCATCTCTGTTCACGGTACCTGAATAAATACTTGAACAATCAGGAGTGGAGCTTATGGTATTTATGTAATTCTGTTCCTCCCAATACATGCAAAATGATGAAGTCAAAAGTGAAACTAGGGGAAAGGGTCTGAAAACATAGCTGGGTCATGTGTCTATAATATGTAAGACCTTAGGTCGTTAGTTTACTTATACTTCAGAGAGAGAGAAAGAGAGAAGGTGGAGAGGGGGGAGAGAGAGAGAGAGAACTAGATGTAGAAGTACTAATAAAGAAACAGGTACATTTCAATGAATATATTAGAAAAACACCTCATTTTTTATAGAGAGATGAGATGAGGAACTAAGTCTCAGAGAACAAAACACTGAAGTTATGAATATAATTTCAGTAAATGTGGAATGCATTTCTTACTGAAGGAAGAAGACAAATGTAGGCAGATAAACGTGAAAGCACATTATGCATTTGCTGAATATCATACTGAAGCAATAGAAAAAAAACACGAAGAAATAGGAAGTGAAATTAAAAGGTGAGCCAATGTCCATTGAATCATCCAACCAACCGTATTTATGTGTCCGCCACAGGCTAAGGATGTCTTGTCATGTGAAGGATGTAAATGGAGAACAAAGGTTCACATGAAGTTCTGTTACCTTCTAATTCTATCACAGTGCCGCCACAAATAAACAAAAATGGTCAGTCATAGCAAGCAAACGAAGACAAGGCATGGAGACCCGTCACAAACGACCCATGCAGCAGTCTGGTCTGCTCTGGGGGCTTCAAGGATATGAGGCTTAAGAGTCACAGGATTGTGTGTTTCTAGGCAAATGGGGAAATGACATAAAGCTTAGAGAAGGCTCTACTAGCACACAATGCTTGGGAGGGGGGGCAAACCCAGGAACTTTATGGCTGAATGATATATGAATCTGAGAATTATTTTATCAAAACACTTAGATGAAGATAACATAGTTTGCACCTTCTAACAAATTGAAGCACTGTATTGAATTCATAGATTTTTGGATGTATTGTTTGAAATAATAAAAATCTCAGTTTTTCACACTTGGCAATATTATTGTGTGATTTTCATAGAGATGTAGCAATTGGCTTAGAGTATGTCGAAGAATGCTTTTGGTGCATAAAATACAAGAGGGCAATAGTAGAAGAAGCCAGAGAAGGAATATATGTAGCATTGTGGTCACAAAATAAATGGCAAGTCCAAGTTGAGAAAAAGATGTCCAATAATTGGGAATGCAAAGCATCATCACTCTTGATAACTTCTGTTATGAAGTCTGCATCTCAAACCAGTGAGATTATAATAAGCAAGCACATATGTAAATGAAGCAGCTAATAATCAGAGCAAGAGTACCATGCAGTCTTTTGGAATTCACAAGGCGAGGGGAAGGGAGCGGCGTAAGGTCTTTGAATAAGAAGAGACAAAAGGAGAGATTATGAACCCAACCCTGACTTGAGGGAGAAGTACAGAAGAATCCTCGGAGCCTGGGTTCTTGAAATCTCTGCTTTGCTGTGCATGTGTATTCGGGGCATGAGCTTGTTCATTTGGACTCAAACAAGACATTCTAAATAGGAAGATAATGATTCATTCGCTTGATATTGTTCACTGACTCGGACTGTAGCAACTGCAGCCTTCCCGCTTCTTGAAAACCCTTCTCACCCTTTGATACCTCCAAAGAAGTCCCAGCCAAGCCAAGAGAGTTAGAATAAGGAAGAGCTGGAGGAAAAGTACTAGAGTATGTGTCCTCAAAAACAAAATCTGGATTCAGGACTACAGGGGCTAAAGATGCTTGCTGCCCAGCATTGATCGCCTGAGTTTGATCCCTAGAACCCATGTGGTACAAGGAGAGAACTGACCAATTGCTGTACTAACACACATAAAAAAATACCAGGAGAACACATCCCAAGGTGAGTCAACTGACTCGATTCTTAAGGGCTCACTTAGACTAAAGCAGCAGATGCCGAGCCTGCATGGGTCTGTGATAGGTCCCCTACCTACATCTTATGATTGTCTGGCTTGGTGTTCTTGTAGAACTCCTAAAAGTTGAGTTGGGGGAGGGGTCTCTGACCTCTTTACCTGCTGTTGGGACCCCTGTCCTCCTGCTGAGCTGCCTCATCCAGCCTCGATGTGCCTGGCCTTGTTCCATCTTGTTATATCCTGTGGGATTGGTAACCCTGGAGGCCTGCTCTGTTTTGAGGGGAAGGAGATGTGGATCTGGAGGAGAGGGAAGATGGGGAGAATCTTGGAGGAGGGAGAGGGTGGGAAGGCTGGGGTCACTAGAGAAGAAAAATAAATTAAGAATAAAATTAACCATAAAAATAATAGATAGATAGATAATAAATAAATTAATACATACATAAATAAATAAATAGAACTTTTAAAAAGCCAGATTAATTGTAGAGTAGATATCTGACAGGAGCTAGAACAGATGGGTAGGACACCAAACACTGTGAGCCGTATCCCAACCCAGAGAAGTCAGCTTCATATATAGGATCTCTTCTCATTACTATAAATAATTCTATATCAATTTTCTGTCCCTGATCTGAGGAGTGGGAAGTTCCACTGCACAACAGAATGGGGACAGTCTCTTCTTGACTCACCAAAAGCAAGAAAAGCAAGCCTGCTGCTTTCTTCCCACTCCACGCTCCAAACTACTCCAATCTGTTACCCTCAATATGCTGGTGTTTTGTAGAGTCACATCATCTGACACTTGGACATGAACTTCCAGGGATGCTCAGCATCTTTCTAGTTCCTCTGTCAGACCTCAGGATGCTGAACATCTGGTGCCAGGCAGCACTCGAGTGGGAAGATGTCTCTGTGTGGCACTATACAATGTTATTTTGCAGAGTGTCACAATAGCGCTCCAAAAGAAAATGTATCCCTACTGTCTGGATCACACCCTTGTTCCTGAGTGCACACACACACACACACACACACACACACACACATACACACACACACACACACACACACACACACACACACACACAGAGACAGAGACAAAAAGGGAAAGAGACAAGAGACACAGAGAAAGAGAGACAGAGAGAGAAAGAGAGTGATTGAAGTCTTGCACTGGTAGTTAATGATCAGTCTAATTTACACTCAGATCTGGCTGACCTCAAAGTCCAGAGCTTTTCTGATCCTGTGTTGCTGCCCCTAGTGGACCACCTCTCTGCCTAGACATGCTCAACACCGGAGGAATTGCTACTTTTTTCGAAACATTGTTAAATTAAGAAAAAAAAAAAATGTAATATCCTGAACAGAACATACTATGGGAATTGGAAACAGGATTTACTCTTTGTGAAGATTTTGGCTGTTTATTATTGCCCATGGAGGGCTGATCTGTAAATTGTAAATTTCTTACAAATTGCTCTTGTTTTAAAAAAAAAAAACTTAAGGTTTTTACAGTTCTAGAGGATTCTATATCGTCTCCATATCGTCATCACCATTGGTGATGGATGACAGAAAATGCACGATGTCATATGGAGATCACTGCAAATGGCTTAATAAGATGAACTGGGACGCTAAATATTCAGTGAAAACAGGAAGAAGAATGAACAAGAATCCCAGGTGGCAGCACCACTGAAAGAATCGTAACTGACTACATGACCACAGCATTTATGAGGCTCTTAGATACCGAGCCTTCTAGTCTCCCATGATACATGTGTCCCTGTCTGTTTTTCTTGGAAGAAACCAGGCTTAGAGAAGTCAAGGAACCTACACAAGGATGCATAGCTCATGGGTGAAAAAGCTGGACTTACAATGGAAGACAGCATGATGGAAATGCCTTTGCTTTTCACCTAAGCAATCATATTGCTCTACTTAAAAATATCTATGCAAAATATTAAAGATCTAAGCTACCACTGGAAATGCAGAGGAAATCAAAGTTGAAAAGGAGAGAAGTCAGTTGTGGTGGGTTCTCTTATAAGTTCATCGTCAAAAAAAGAATTCTCTAAAATATTTGTTGAGTCTCTGTGATACTGTTATGGTCTAGCCATGCCTTTAAAATCTATTTCCTTTGTACTGATGAATGGTATCCTTCCATTTTAACTTCAAGGGGATTATATTTCAAAATAAAGACATCAATGTTTTTAACTTTCATATTTTGTTTTTGTATGTATGTTTGTATATGTATGCATGTACTTTTATAAGTATATGTTTGTGTGTGTAAATGTGTGTGTGTGTGTGCCCTACATACGTATTTAGATATTCAAAGTAATTAAATTTCAGAACATTCATTTGCAGAGGTAATAATTCTTTAGAATTAATCCATTCTTCCACCTGGGTGTGATGGCACAAATCTATAATCACAGAACTTAGGGGTGGGGAGTCAGGGAGATCAGGCATCCAAGGTCATCCTCAGATACATTGTAAGTTTGAGGCTAGCCTGGGCTATCTCAACCTGTGTCTCAAAAATCAAACAAACAAACAAAAGGCCTAAAATTCATTCTTTTCACAGTTCTGAAAACTGAATCATACAGCTGCTTTTGCTTTATGTATTTGATTAAATAAACAGCCTCAATATTATTAGACTATAGGGCATTTAGCACTTTGCCGTGAATTCTCTAGTCATAGGCTATCATATTTACCCAGAAATACAGAGAAATCAGATTAGGATATTCTATTCAAAGAAAGAGTAATAAAGTGCCAGAATAATTTCACATACGACTCATCACGGTTAATTCCTATTTCAAAATCTTTACAAATGTAGCAAAAGGAGCTATTTCCACTTCCATAATATTTTTTGCAAGTATAGAAAGTAATTTTAGTTACTAAAGGTATATGCCAAGTAAAATAACCACCAAGACAATGAACTCATTTCATTTTGGTTACCACATGCCAACAGGATGACAGTGACTGGATTTCTCAGTACCACTAGAGGTGAACAGGTAACCTGGGAGTCCTGGGCCTCCCTATCTTCAAATTAATCCCTAAAGCCATGAGTTTCCCCCAAATCTGCCATTTCCATATTAGTCACTAGGCCCATATCACAACAAACGGTCTTTGGGCTACTTAAGGTACAACGCTAAGAGAGTTTATTATCATTTTGGTCTTCCTTTGGCTTTCAAGTTCACAATTCATTTTTTTTCTCTTTAATTCTCAATATTCTGTTTAGATGCTGTTACGTTGGATTTTTGCAGAACCTCAGATGTATTTCAAATGGAAGAGAAATGAGTCATCAATGGAGAGACTTGGAGAAGAAAGGGATCCCCAGAGAGTAGGGACAGCAATCAGAGAGATGCTCATTAAACTAACTGTTCCCAACTGCAGGGGTGGCCTACCTCCTGTTCAAAGTAAAGCCCCATGAAAGCTCAAAATAAAGAGACCATAGAAAGGTAGTGTACCCTGTTCACCATTGGGGGCTTCAGTGTGCAAGGCAAGCTTCCCTCGTGGGACCACTCCATCCTGTGGTTTGTCTCTCTGTGTCCTACATCATTACCTCCCTTGCAAACACCTGCACAGTTCACATCCTCTTAACAGGAGCTGTGCTGTTAAGAGTAACCTCAAAAATCCTTCATTGCAAAGAAGGTCATTATGCAGTGGATAGAAACCTTAAGACAAAAAAAAAAAAAAAAAAAAAAAAAACATCCTATATCAACTGGTGGTATAATCCCCAAGGGGAAACAGACTTTAGTTGAACAATCAGAAACCTGGCTTGCTTTATGGTGTTTACACTGCTGCTTGCTAATGGATCACCATAAAGGAAGCAAAAGAGCTCTTACGCCATTGAGTAGGCTATCATGGGAGTCTTCTGAGTGTGCCTTTTTTATTTGCTGCAGTCAGGTTAATGAGCTTCACCAGCCCACTTGATGTTGAGGACTTTGTAACAAAGCAATCTCTCATTAAATGCTGCCTGGCACCACTCTCTTGAAGCAAAGGGACATTCAGATTATTGAATGCCTTTGTACGCCTCATTCCTACCAGGCTATGGAGTCCAGCAGTGGCATCAGCCCCACACACTTCCTGGCAGGCATCCAGTCATCCGCCTGCCCTCTTCAAACTGCATGGGCATTTGCCAATCTAAGCAGCACTGGTAGGCAAACAAGCATGGCACACGACTCTTCTGGCTGAGAGCCAAATGTGCAGCTGAACAATCTAATTTGTTTCTACTGTGGAGGGAAACGTTCTTCCCCATTCTTCCCTGTTTGGTTGAATTTACATGTAAAAGTTTTGTTATGGTACAAAGGAATGTGCACTTATCTACAATTCCATTCTGCTTCTACACCTCTTTCATATCAACAGTACAGGTCATGATTTTGTCTGTGGCTTTTTTTAAGTACCTCCTGGCTGACAGTTTCTTCAATGAAATGACCCCAGAGTGTTATCAGCTAGCTAGCAGGTGTGTCTCTATTCAGAATCTTGTAGACAGAAGTGCATCTTGGGTAAAGAAAAATCTATGCACAATCCAGTTTCCACCCCCAACATTACTCATGAGATTTAATGGTTTGTTGTCCTACAACAAATATCTAAACATATTTTCTTCCAAGTCTGAGGGCTTTACCCCAAGATATGCTGACCTAAATTACGATCAAACCAATCACAGAATTATTTTTAAATGCATTTAAACTTATTTTAATACAAAATTAGGCCTCACTATTAATTTATTTTTTCAAACTATTAAATACTTAATTTAAAATAAAACATGAGAGAAAACAAAATGATGCTCAAAATCACATGTTTTTTTAACCCTGGGCCCAGATGAACAAGTAGGGGTATTCTGAGTTCAATTAAGTAAAACTGTAACCACAGCCCAATCTTTTTATTCTGTTCATTTTCTCTAATAAAATCTGTGCAATGTTTTTCTGACTATTTTAGAATGATTCTTCAAAATAAATTAAGTTAGCATCACCTATAAAAGCTGGACTATTTTATGAACTGTTACATACTCAAAAGGAACCATGACTATCAAAGCAGTAAAGAATCTACTGCTTTCCTTCCGTTTCTTAGTGGGATATTGAATGCAACTTCAAAACTACTCGATAGAAAAGATTCAAATATAAGACTGAACAGAATATATATATATATATATATATATATATATATATATATATATATATATATAATTGTGCAGTTAAATATACTTCAAGTAGCTATAGGAAAGAAAACAAATAATCACAAAACTAGTATACTTTTCTCAGATGCATTTTAAATACAGAATGAAGATAATGACATAATAATACTAACTGCGTTCATTTGAGCTGCTTTGCTGTATCATGTTTCCATTTGCCTCAAAGATATGCACTTTATGAAGTAACAGCTTTGTGAGACATAAACGTAAAGCCTCCCTCTGTATGCTGGTTCATGCTGCTTATTGCATTGTTTACAAGTACGTATTGATACTTTCCTTAAATAATGTCTGTTCGAATGCTTCTAAATTTTTGGCATGAAATTTAATGGCCATTTAACTTTTACATATTTAACATCTATGCTTTTTTTAAAAAAAATACTTTTATTTCCATTCATTCTACCACACATTAATCCCTGATTCTAGGTGATCCCCTATATAAGTAGTACAATAAACTATTATTTTTAAAATAATTTATTCTTTGCTAAGAAAAGCACGCTCATACTTTTAATCTATTTTATTCCTCATTTTCAAAAGCAAATAGTGTTGCAAACAATTTGCATTGCTAACCTTAATCTTTCTTAACTAAGAGGATGAGAGTATTTAAAAATACAAACTGCAGTAGTGAAATGCAAGGGAAACACTGAAAAGATAGAAATTAGCCGTATGTAGAATGAGCTTTCCTGCTAGATGGGAGCTCTTTGTTGTTCTTCAGGGTGCTTCATGCTGATGGAGCTTCGTTCTACATTCCAGGTTTGCACACATTCACGTCTTAGTTCGGCTTGCATATTTAAAGTCTTGGGAGCAAAGCAATCATTTGTGCATCTTGCTTGCTTGAGCTATTTAGCTATTTTTGTAAATTTTAGAGAGCCTCTCTTAATAGGTCTGTCTTGCCTATGTGAAGCAGTAATGTTCTCTCTTTTTATGAGCCAGTGTAACTTTGTGTCAACTTTACTGGTACAAAATTTATAGGAAATTTAGAAATGCCCCAAATACAAAAGATTGTGATATTATTTAGTACAATATGAATAGCTTGAAATTTCAGAGCACTTGTAAAGAAATTGATTCATTCCAAAATATAGTTATGAAGCTCTCTTTGAGAAAATTACATAGAAAAATATTACAATATGGCTGATTACTTGTGAAATATGATTAAAGAAAATGTACATTTATTCTGTCTTTTTCTTCAAGTATTAATTTCTTTGTTACTCTTTTACTTCACTTTTAAAACCTAGTTATTATTATTTGATGATATTTACCTTGCTTGATACACTATTATTTGCTAATTTGTTTCCTAAAAATAATAATTTAGATGACATCAGGGAATCTATATTGTGTGGACATGTTTGATTACACGTGAGAGAATAACCGGCTTCATTGGATGTTAGCCAATATTTCATTTTTTTCAATATCTTTTTAAGGAGTGAAGCTGTCATAACATTATTTATTATAGGCATAGCATATATGTGTAATAATATAATTCTTCTATTAAGATAATAGTTTCTGTTGAGAAGCATGGTTAACTAAATATTTCAAAAAACAGAACCCCTAACCCATCTCGAATGATGAGGATAAGCGAATTGGTTGGCTAAATTCTCCGCAATAGCCTTCAATTTTTTTATCTCACTATTTATAGAACACTGCAGGAACATCTGAGCTGACTGAAGTGATGTCACATTTGCTGATTGAATGGTTTACTCCAGAGCACGCTCCGAGGCTGCATGAGTCTACTTAAGGGTTGGTACGCAACCCTAAGCAGTGAGAAGGTGTAAACACGGGCATTTTTCAGCCCAGCCAATCAATATTGCATTGATGACTTTTTACTGACCTTTAACCCCACGAAGAATTCCAATAGCACCATACTGAATCTTCTCGTCTTCAAGGGCTGCCTAGCATAAGCTACCAATTTTACAATCGATCAAAAGTCATCTCTGTGAATAAAGCTTGAGATTTCGGGCAAACGGCAAGCAATTTTTGAAAGGTCAGGGCTAGGTTTTTATTTGTGTGACCCGTGCTTTCAACGTGTATCATAGTTCTTTATAACCACTAAAAAATAGTAAGAAAATTTCAGATTTTTTTTCCCCATGTATTTTTAGTAAGCCTTTGGGCATTTTCACTGTCCCTAAAAGAATATGGTTGCATGGCAACCTTTGCAGTTGCTATGGAGACCCCATGTGTAAGCAGCTGCTGCAATCAGCATTAACTCCAGGCTTGCAGGTTTGTCATTCCAATACATAGGGAGGGGGAAGCAAATAGGACAGCACACTGCCGTAAAGGGGAAGTCACCTAGATAATGTCACTCACAAACATATGTTCCACAATTATTCTTTCCACTGTTTTATTGCTGCAATTATAGCTAAACTAAGATTACAAAATTATATGGTTTTAATTTGCCTCTATTGACTATGTTTCCCTTCCATTAAAATTAAGTCTGAACTCATTTATGTAGAGAACTGTAGGCTTTCAAAAAATATTTTTTTGCTTTCTCATTTGATGTCAACAAGTGGGGGGGAAAAATCAAAAAACAAAAGACCAATGTCCGTAGAAATCTTTGTATGAAACAAGTCACTCAGCCAAAATACAAATTAACCTGTCTGGTGAAGCATGGCCCCATCCCTAAGTCAGATCTGTATTTTAATATTTTCAGTTGTGTCGGGATAGACCTCAAAGATTCCTCAGATGACACTGATCCAAGTCTTTCAAAGGGAAGCAGAAACGCTAGTTAAGCCATCTCAAGCCTCATCCTTAACTCATCTCATCATGCTTAAATATCGCAGCATGTGATCTTAACAGCAAAGTCCTCACACAGAAGACGCGGGACAGAGGCGATAGGAGGCTATCAGCGATCCTTCTTTCAGACTAATTTGTAACTAATCCTGATAAGCCTGGATAGTTCAGGAATCCTTCATATTACCAGATAAATTTATTCCATAAAAGATGCGATCTCCTAAGGCATGAGCAAGATATTATTAATGCAGGAGTCATTTGCATGACAAGGTAAGTTCACCACAGTTTTGCAGATGAGGTTAACATCACGAAAAGAAGGAAACTTTGCTACCTTTAGTCTACTGTTTTCATGTATTATTTATAGAAACCTAAGGGTTTCCACTCAAAATCAACATGCAACACACAGCAGTGCCAATGTGTGCTTTCTAATTTTCATGATACGCTAGCAAGTGAGCAAGCAGGCAGTGTTCGTTGTGTCAGATGATGTTCTAGAGGTACTGTCGCATTTTTGTTCTGTGACCCAGAATGATCACTTTGTGTTACAGCTCTTAGAGTTTTTAAATAATCCACAAAATAACATTCTTATCGAAGGGAATTTGAACATATGTAAATGACTGAATAGAGCTGCCTTAAGACACAGCAAGAATTGTGAAACTTTTAGGAACTGTTCGTGTTTATTGGCAGTAATCGTTGATGCTTATATTATGAATCCCCCAGAAGCTCACCTGAATACATGCCAGAAGAGATAGTTCTTGAATGGGATAGTACTATATGAAGCCCATGACAGTGTGTATATGCATATGTTACATATGTGGTATCAGTGGTGTTATCTTTATATTGCAAAATGGCATGTCATAATAATGCATAGTTTCCCGTTCTAAAAAGGCCTCCCTTAGACCCATGTTAAAAGATGAAATTTAACAATAGCTAAAAGGCATCACATTTTATGTTTGTGATTCAAATATAACACAAAATTCCAGAAACTTGTAATTACCATTTTAACAGATCTTTAAGTAGATAGCTAATTAGCAAAATTCATAGTTTAAAAAAAAATCCTGAATGTTGCATCTTCCAATAAGAGGATGGATTTTGTTAATCCCAGCTTTTCATTTTTCACCTCACAGCATATATTGCAGCAAACATTCATTTTGTAATTCAATACACTAAACAGTGCCAGAAACGGACACCCCCTCACAGACCTTGCTCAGTCTCGTTCGGACGCAAGCTTATTTAGGTTTGGAGAGTCAAGATCGAGGCTGGGAGCCCTTAAAATGAAAACACCAGTAGACCCCTAAACACGACAGCATTAGCAAATACCACAATACTACACAAATCCAGATACCATTAAGTGGCCTGTTTAAAGGCTGTCTGAGAAAAATGACATCAAAGAATTGAATCTTCTGTCCTTAATGGTTCCTTGTCATGCAATCTTTAAGTCGGAAAGGGTGATCACTGAAGAACAAATCCTCAACCTGATACACACAACAGGGCGTCTTGTGCAGTTCTGCAAAGTGGATCTTTTGGCCTAATCATTACAGCTGGGGGCCCAGTGCAGCACAGGGCAAAGAACACACTCACATCAATGCAAACTTGCAGACCAGGATTTAAAGCCAAACACTTCAGATAACAAGAAATGCAAAACCATATTGAGCGATTTAAAGGATGATCATTTCTCAATACATTTTATATTAATCCGGAATGTGCTACATCTTGATTTGCATAATAAATACACTTTAATAAAAATGGCAATTTGTACAATTGTAGAGCAATATTGTGGCCCTGGTTCGTCTGTGCTACACTAATCAAAGCACTGTGGTCTTGAATTCCATAGTAATGGAACCAATGCCAGTTAATGCAGTAAAATGTACTCCTATAGTAGTAGATTCAAAATGTACTTCCACGTGGGAAGGATTCTGATAAGGATATGCAAGTGCTATTTGCACTAAAAGTCACATGAATCTATAAAGTAATTATTTGGATAGTTCGAGTGTACTAGACCCTATGACTGTGAATGAGAAGAATATATTTGGTTTGAATAATAGGAATTAATTGTGTATACCGAATATAATATACAAGTTTCAACTGAATTATTTTTACAGCTCAGTAGGATAAGAAATAAAGGTGATTTTTTTCTACATAGTACTCATAATTTTTCATATTGTAGAAAAATCTAAAATCATATAACAAATACTCACATATTTTTCACCAAACTCAATGACATTATTAGTATTTTGTCACATTTCTTTTCTTTCTCAGTTAAAAATCGCTGAATTTTGCAATATAATATGTCAACTAAAACCAGATTTTTTTTTTTTGCTGAAAATTTCAAATTTCAAACCTAAGTTATAAGCATCATGGCAAATCACCTCTAAACACCTCAATATGCACTTCCAAAAACACAAGGGCAGTGTAGCCAATAAATCGCAGTGTCATTTTCTAATTAATAAATACACTGTTGTCACAATAATGTTTTCTCTTATGTGGTTCAAAGACACAATTCCTCCATTGTCTTTCATTTGAATATCTAGATGGAGGAACCTGACACAGTGCGATCTGAGGGGCCATGCATTGCCTCTCTTTATGGGCTCCTCTTTAGTTGGCTTGGAGCAGGCTTCAGCATATGTCATCTATGCAATGAACTTGTATGAAGAATCTAAGTCACTTCCTTAAAGGTCTTAAAATTTGAATTTTTTTCTCTTGTTTTCTGATGATTAGATGTATGTTGGACATCTTGCACAATAGTCCTACAAAGGTCAAAGGTAATACATATCTGGCCATTAAAAGATGACTTTTTGATGAAGAAGCATAAAGATATACCTGCTTTTCCCCTGATATGTTCATTTTTCTGCTACTAATTTGAATGAATTGCTAGAAAAGCACCGCCATTTTCAACTGTCACCAACAATATGAACACTTACAATTCATTTACAATAATTTGGCTTATGAGGCTTTGTCTTGTGCATAAGTTATAATGAAATGTTGAAGTGTATGGACACCTTGTGCTTGAGCTCTCCTTCCTCAACCCATCCACCTCCAGAGAGCTGATAGCGTGCTAGACTTGAATACGGGTCTTTGCAACACTCTTGGTTCTAAAGGCAACACAATGAACTTTTCTCCTAGCGCTACTAAATCTGTATTCTATCTATAATATCACCTAGAAATGAAACAAAACAAATGAAATGCATTTGAAAAAAAATTTCCTTCTGTATTTTAGGGTCAAGAGAACTAAATATTGGGGTTTTTTTTGTTTTTTTTTTTTATCAACAAATACAAATACGTTTCATTGTTAAGAAAATTTTTTGGAAAAGTATTTTATCGAAAACAAAGGAACTGAAAACAGTCTCAAAAACCCTGTGCTAACCTACTCCAGTTGACGTGGTGGTATGTGGGTGCACTGGGCATTTTTATATTTTAAATATAGTATAAAAATCAAGCAATCCTTAATTCCTGCTTCCCAATCCCATTCCATTGTGTGTTATCTAGTGCTTGGTTCTGACTGGCCCATACAAGAATACAGGTGGAGTACTTGCATCCAATAGGCCACTTACATTGACTAAAGTTCGTGGATTATGCAGGCTGCCCAAAGCCTTCCTACAGAGTGTAAAATAATGCACATCTATTCCTTGCCAGGATATGAAATGTGAAGCTAATCCAAACGCCCCAGTCATTTGATTCTTAAGCATTTGAATTTTTTTGTTTTGTAACATCTGAGGTTATGCGATTTCTATGTGGCAATGCTTTGTAAATTTAGGGTCTTTGTACAAATGCAGGGATACAGCCCATGTGGATGCAAAGGAAACGGATGAAAATTCCAACTCTTATTTTTATTGATTGCATCACCATTGTCAAATTTGAACATTGATTTCCGCTATGAAATAATAATAATGCCCTTTATGATTTATGAAATTCCACAACAGAGCCTGTGTGTTCAGAAACCTATGCTTATAATCTCACAAAAATGTATAGACATAGTCTTTACTTCATATACTATGCTACTTATATTCATAGTCAGATGCTTTTAGACAGAGTGTAACACAGATCTGTTTTAGACCATCTTAGAGAAAGCCGTTTCCTGGAAATATTTGGTTGAGTTTGATATGCCAATGCATGAGCACTCAAACACAGCTACCTATGTATAAAGAGGAAAATCCAATATAATCAAATTGGCAGTAATATGAAGATAGTATATGATGGCTTGGCAGAAACGAAAGTTGGACTGCAGCCGGATGGTAAAATTCTTGCATGCACAAAGCTTTGGACCTGAGGCCAGCACTGAAAATTGACCCAGGGGAGTCTACCGTGTACACTGTTTTTGAGTCTACAGACACACTTGCATGTAAACCTAAAAACATTTGAAAAACTGAAACTCGGCTTATGAGTCTATACTCAGGGTTTTGTACAAAAACCGTGGTTGCGTTCTCTTAGCCTGTATAAACCCGAAGTGGGAAATCACCTAGAAAGTATCAAAACCCACTATAATTTACACAGAAACAATGCAAAGCAGTAAGAAGTGCTGACAAGGGGCTCACGTGTTAACTATACTTGCTATTCCATTGGCTCTCCATTTTTACTTCAGCACTTAGCTTTACCCACGCCTTTCAAAATCGTCAGACAGTAGAATGTGCTGCCTCGCACTCTTAGTTAGATTTTTTTTTAATTAGATAAAACTGTAAGTATTTTAAAATTTTAACCAAAAAAAGGAGAAATATTTTGAGTGATTAATTTTTCCTGGAGACATAGGTTTTAATGAATAAAAAATAGCATTATGTAAATATACAACTCCTACCATGTACAACTTATTTAATAAAGATAATTTTGAAGAAAAAAAAAACGTTTGTAGGAGGGAATGGAAAGAGATAGGGAAAGGAGAATGCGGAAAGTCATAGAAATTTTTAGAAAAGTCAATTGAAACTCTTTATGTCTCACAATGATGGCACAGTTGACATATTCATAATGAACAGAAAGTATCCTTACATAGAAAGATTCATGTATTTTAAGACAATTCCCATTAAGTGCTAACTCACCTCTAAGGCTCTACGCTCTGAATATCAACGTGGGACTTTCACTACAGTGGGTTGTATTTGTTCTTTCATGATTTGTATAAGTACACTAAAGGTACTCCTGACTGCAACTTTATAAATTAAACAATGGTTGTGTGAATTCCAATGCTAAATTTTAAATCAATTAAAATAGTACAAAATTACTTAGCAGAATTTCTTCTGCATTTTATGTCAAAAATGGAGTGGTATGTATCACATTACTGTCAAAATAAATATTCGCAAATTAATTTATATTGAGGAAGAAGCAGAAAACTTAAGAGCAACCATTGTTATCCTCAAATAAATGTCAAAATTATGCATTGCCCGTAATCAGTCCCACTGGCTTGTCAGGACTCAGGTTGGAATCTACACGTTCCAACCCGACACGATGCTAATAGCAGCTGACTCTGGGAATGATTATGCAGAACAGGATTTGTTGTTTAAAGTTTACCTTTGTGACACCAAAATAAACAGCGATTGCATTTAAAACCTACCATGCCAATTCATGCTACTTGTATTTTCTTGTGCTCAATTTGAAAATCTTAATGATGTTCTAGCTTTTCCTCTGTAAGACAAGTAGGTTTTGGTGAGAAGTGGTCCAGGGTTTTTGGTTTGCTTGCTTTGTGTCTTTAATGTGAACATCCAAAGCGATGCTTGAGGAGGATTTTCTTAGAGCACTCTCTCCTCTTATTTTTTCTCCCAACTAGTGCCTTTCTCTCAACTTATGTCTATTGAAATAAAAAGAAAATATGCTTTCATTAGCATCTACTATGCCCATAAAACTTCGCCATCACACAGCCTTTACTGATAGCCGTTTCCTATCACTGTCATGTTTTTCTCAGATGAAATCCTCTCTGGATCCACAGGCTACAGCCTCCACTCTCATCCCTGAACCTCCTGTCATTATACAGCCTGGTACCAAATTAAACCCATTGAGCAGAGCTATAATCCAGATCCAAACCCATCAAATTTTTCATGGAAAGAGGATAATCAGATTCTAAGTTATTTTTGTAGGCTTTAATAGGAAACTCCTTTTACCAAAAAGTGAAGAAAATGATATTCATGCAACAAGAGTAAGAACAGCAACTATAGAGGTGTGAAAAGCCCCCTCCAGGAGAGAAAATTCAACCCACTTAAAATAAATCAATGGCTATATATCTCTTTATGTTGTTAGCCCAAAAGAAGATGATATGAATCAATTTTATGTTCAGATTCTTTTTAATCCTACAGATGAAAACTGCTCTTCTGTTTCCAGTGCTTTCTCATCTAATGTAAAAACAGTCAACACAATGATGGAGCTTCACTTCCCATTCCTTCCTAAAAATGCACTGTTGCAAAGTATAAAACATGCCCATTTGGTTGTTTAAACTGACTAATTCCTAGCTTGCTTCTTTTAACCTGACATATTTCCAAGATATCATAAGTGCCATTATTAATGTTCCTGAACAGTAAAACATAACATCAAATACCAAAATGGAATAGAAAGGCCACTATTCTCTGCACATAGCATTCCTAAAACAGTACCATTCTCATAACGAATACCAGAAATCCGACTTTGTTTGGCCAGCTACTACCTGGTGCAATTTTAAATTCTCGTGTCTTAGAGACATGATATAGATAGTTCATACGCTCAGGAAAATACAACAAGGATATTTTGACAGTCTAATCAAGCTGACTTGTAACACTCTAGCTATTCAGAAGATGAGAAATTATAATAAAAGATCTTAAAATAATGTTCTGATATCAAATCCTCTGACATATATTAATTGTCCCAAACAGGAACTTTAAAAAGAATTGAAATTGTGTAATTTATCCAAAATTCCATAACTGTCAGAGCATTATTCGACTTTGCAACTCACAATTCTTGAACTATGTTAATTTTTAAATATTTACTTTTAAAAGCCTTCACTAAAAATTTATTCTCTTAATAAGTTCATTTTATTGATTGTCCTGGAAAAGAATGATTCCTGCTGACACCCTAGAAAGGTAATTATTTTGACAAATATGGTGTTCTTGGAAATTGCACCAAATATGCTCTCGCTTGACATATTGAATGTAGTGTGTATAAAGCGAGTTCTCCAGCATGTGAATTTCTTGTCTGATCTAGTTTCCCAGAGCCATTTTGCTTATAGTGATGTGCACACACATAGCTAGCGGATCAAGGTGTGTACGTTTCTGCAGCTTCATATGGCTGCAGTAAGAATGAGTCAATCAGTGACTTATTTTGTAATGTTTAATTTTCACATTTTGTGTGTGTCTGTCTGTGTACTTAAAGGCTAGAAGGGGTACCAGATCCCCTAAAGCTGGAGTTGCAGGTGGCTTTGAGACACTTGACCTTGGAGCAGGGTCTTGGTCTTCTGAAACTTGGGTCTTCTGAAAGAGCAGCAAGTGCTCTGAACTGCTGCGCCGTCTCTCCAGCCCAACGTTATCATGTTCTACAGACTTCATGATAACACAAGCCGACAGCTCCTAACACTGACTTCTGTTTACCTTGTAACGCTTAACTCCGTTAGCTAAGTGCGGAACATAACTCGTTTTTAGAAGTGAAATGATTATATCATTCTTTGTGATTACTTGAAATCATAATTGTTAATAATCAGGTCTTATTTTATTCTCATAATGTATCTTATCAGGAAGCTGCAGCTGTTTTTCTAAATTGAAATAAAATACTTATTATTAATTACAGCACTGTGTATCACTCCAGTATCTATTTCTGACTATTTGTCATTCTGATGAGGTTAAAATAGCTGATGGTTTTAATGTAAGTTTAAAGGTATGCTCCCCAAAGGAATAAGCAAATAACACTACATTATGCAAGTTTAACAATTCCGTAAGTTTCGAACCAAACGTTCCTTATAGTTAAACAACATTACCACATTTATTTCTTCTGATTGACAGGAGGCAATTGCACACTTAGAAATATGAGACAAAACTTAGTTTTTTTTTAAGTATACATATTGGATTATGTTACTGATTGCCCATGAGCATTAGGTATCTTTCTCTCCCAGTGTGCCTGCAAAACCACGCACATTCTTTCTTGCTACAAATCTGCAAATCTGGAAAGGGGGAAGGAACATGAATAGAAAATCCTTTGTAGAATGAAAAGGCCTGGGGTGTTATTAAGGAGAACTGTGAGCCCTGTTCTATTCATAGTAATTACAGGATCAGATCAGGTTAATGTGGGGACCCAGGTCAATAAAGTACTGTGGGTTTGCAGCTCTAATCTCTTCCTTTTCCATGGTCTGCAGTGTTCACATGCCATTTGGCCCACTGCATCACTGGAGGTAACGTGGATGTCATGAATGTTTTCAGCATCATGGAAATTCATATATTCAGTCAGTCACAACTTTCAGAAGATGAAGAAAAAATCATTTCTCAGAACAATTTGACAAGTTTTTTTCCTCTTTCAACTCAAATAATAAAGGTCAAATTTCATTTCTAGGTAATACCATTTTCAGTGGTCTTCCACAATAAAATCTGTTTCCTTATTAAATTTTTCATCTGCCCATCATTCACAGAGGATATTAGACATTCTTAATAAACATATAAATGAAAACTAAAGTAGATTAGAAGTTGACCTGTATTCCTTGGAGATAATTTTTTCTCTCTTTTTCTTACAATTTCCCCCCAAAATTCTGGGCAGGATGAAGCACTATGACTTTGGAACTCCCATCCTGGAGAAGTTCAGCTGGAACTTGTGTCTATTTGTTTAGTTTGTTTTCTCAAAAATGTTTCTTCAGGTTCCATTTCTCTCTTGCTGCTGTGAAATGCTCCTTTGATTATGGATTGAATATATACTATGATATAATATATAATATGATAATATAATATAATATAAGAAATATAATATAGTATCTAAGGTTGAGATTTGTCAGAAATGCTATCAGTGATTTTTTTTTTACATTTTTAAGAATGGGGGTGATAATTATCAAAAAACTTATCATTCTTAGAAAGCACTAAAGTTCCTTATAGAAAATAAAACATTCTTAACTCCTTGTTTTGTTGCATGGACAGCTATATGGTTCACATTTAAGAACAGGTGACAATTACTGAAAATGCAGCTCTTCCTGTTGGCTTGACGTGAGTAACTTTGAATGACATCTTCTTGGTAAAAGGTTCTAGCTGCCGCTCTTTTAGATTAACAGTTTCTGTGAAACACCTGATACTCAACACTTCACATTCTCATCTCAGAGAGTAACTTAGAGGACGAAAGCTCAGAAAGCAGATAAAGACCAGGCTCGTTTGTGATTGGCTGCTACAGCCTGCCTTTGTACCTATGAAACTTCTCTCTGCCTTTCTTTTCACATAAATAATGTAAAAGGACAAAAGAGAGAATTATATCAAATGAAAAGTTGTCAAAATATCCCAAAGTTATAAAGGCATTTTTGTTATCATGTGATACTCTACTCTGAGCCCTGGTTATTTGTAAATTATTATAAATGTAAATACATTTCTACAACATGAGCAGTTAGCCTTTATAAAACACCACTGGTTCAGCATGTGTATGAACATTCTTATTGTACCAGTATTAAAACAGATAAATCACCTGTCCTCGGTGCCATGAGAAGCACTCTCAAATACATTTTCCTTTGAAGCTAGTATAGACTTATTCATTTGAATCGTAAGCATCAGAACTTTGACGTGTAATTATTTTTGTCAACTTTAAATGTTTATCATATACTGTGAATCATTTATCACAGAAACTGAAGAGAAAGCAAACTGAAAGTTAAGTTCTACTTTCCTATTGACATTAAGTTTAAGGAATTTTTCACCAGAACTGACCATTTGATGTAAAAGGTCATTCAAAGAAATTATCTCAAAATGTGCTAAATAAAAAAAAAATATGAATGAATGAATGAAGAAAGGTACCAGATACGTTAGTACTTGAAAGATGTGAACGCCAGTGAACGCCAGTGTGCAATATGGCAAAAACGAATCAATCAGTTCGGCTTAGTTCAGCCTCTGCAACTGGCCATCTGGTACAAAACCAACCAAATGTATCCCTGCATATTCATCTTCATTTTCACAAATACTCAAGAGAATGTCATTCTAGGGCAAAATAAAATTAAATCACCATGATTCTTAAGAATCTTTCCTTTCAGGCCCTCTTGGGAATACTGTCTTTATATGGAATAGTTATTGCAAGAATTGTTGGGTAATTCTTATTTAAACATATTCTTCCTTGTCTAGAGGTTAGAGATAAAAGATTTAATTTTTCAAAGAACACCATTTCAGAGGATGGCAACTTCCATGAACAGGTCAATGTGATTTCAGTGAAGCCAACCGTAGATCAAGAAGTCTAAGCCACATCCACGCAATGTTATAGTTTTATAATTCATCAACATGAAGTTGGCCCGGCAACAACGGTAAGTTATTGTTTGATGCGATCAAAACAATGCGAGCTCATGACTCAATTCCTACTTGTATGAAACCAGAGACTAAGATTTCATTTGATCAAATGAAAGTTTAACATAAAAATCATACTTTTACAAAAACAAGCCAGCCAGAAAGGGATGAGGCTGGGTGTTAAAAGAGAGTTTTGAAATAAGTTTGAAATTAAATAATATGTTTATTTTTCAAGGAGAAGCTAAAAAAGAATGTGTCCTTGAAATATGTTCAATTAGAAGACTAGCCATATATCCTATTTAGAATCAACACTAAAAATTAGTGGTCATTTTATTCATTTAATTTGTTGGTGAATTGCCCCACTTTAATTGATGCTCTGACTCTTTAAATAAAGATGTATCGAAACATAGTAAACTAACATAATCATCAACATTTTGTTTTCCTAATTTCTCCATAGAAAGCATTTAATTGAAAGAATATTTAATGTTCACTGTGATTTAGCTCATTTAGAAAATCTTTGCTAGAATTTCTAGGATGATGTGTGATCACAAACAGATTTCCGGGCTACAGAGGTGGCTCAGTGGTTAAGAGTGTGTCCTGCTCTTGCAGAAGACCTGACTTCAGTTCCTATAACTCCAGCCAGAAAATCTGACTTTATTTTTCTGACATCCACAGACGCCTTCACTGAAGTACATGTCTCACACACACACACACACACACACACACACACTCACACACACACACTCAAAACTAAAAAATAAAGTTTTTTAAACTAATATTTCTACTTTGCATTTGTTCCTCATAAAAATGAAATTACAATTAATAATTCAGCACAATGCAGTTATAAGATATTTCTGAGAATTATATATTGATAATATCAATCGTACAATCGTCCCACAGCCCTGTCTGCTGTAAGAGTTTATGGTACCTCTGCCAATGTTTCCCAAACAATTTCAGTGCACAGTCAGTTAATGGTTTAAGATCTTTTCTATAGACCTTAGTTTGCCCCCCCATATGAGTGTGTGTGTGTGTGTGTGTGTGTGTGTGTGTGTGTGTGTGTGTATGTGTGTGTGTCCTTCCAGAGAAGCTAATGTTTGCTGTTCTGTAAACTGACTCCACTTTGAACATAGTCCTTTGCTCAGGCAAAATGCATTATCAGGTTGAATGGACAAAAGCTAGGCTTCGCCATCAGTGCAAAGAATCATGGTCTCATCATCTCAAATCTACTGCAGTGGAGAAAGAGCAGAGTCAGGCTTACTGTGGCTCAGCTTTCAGTTGCATCATCGATTTTGAAGTGCTGCCAAGAGCATGCAAACAAAATAAAGAAGATGTTGGCTATAAAAGATTTATTCGTCTGTCATGCCCGTTTGCATCAATATTTTTTTAAGACTTGGAACTTAAATTCTTAAAACTTACCTGTTTTAGCTTCTGAAAATTAAGGTTTTATCAATGTGAAACTCAGTTGCTATAATAGCAACATATTCGTTTAAGTAGTATATACATGCGTTCTCTCGTTTGATCTACACAATCCTCAGAAGAGTTTCTGTTTTACCCCACATTTAAAAGCAAAGAGAAAGAGCCACAAATGTTATACGGCTTGCTTGGAGTTGCCTCATAGGCAGTGAGAAGTTCAATTTACAAAAGATGCATATAGAAATTTTGAAATTCCCATTGTGCTAGATCCTGACTGCTTTCACAAGGCCAGCATCAAAATCAACTTATGTTGCAAAGTCCTGTCTATCTGACCGCTTCATGTAAACTCTGAACTTGGTATGAAAAATAAAAAAAGATCTGATATCAACCAAGCTTCTCTTTGCATTCAAATACCACAACTTCAAGATGCATTTGTAACTAAAATTTATAGATGTTTTTCTCCAATCAAGTCCCTCCCAATCCAGCTTCAGTCTATTCTAGTCTGCTAGAGATCCTACTGAGCACTCTCTGAACATCCTGACATAACTTTTTATATGTGCCCCTCATAAAACCATAAAATCAAGAAAAGGGCTCCATTGTTTAAGGGTTCATGTGTCCTTCACCTGGCACTGTATTAGCTCATCATAAATGGCAATGAGTGTATTATTAGGAAAGGAATGAATAAGAATCACAGTGAGGTGGAAAAGGTTATTTTAAGAAGGGACCTGACTTTGACTGCTGGCATATTTCTCAATAAACTGAGAGACATGAAGGCGTAGAGCGGACAGCAAGAGCTGGGGCAGCAAGGTCGAAGAAAAGCTAAGCTATGTTGTAAAAGATTAAGAGGAATTCCGCCTTCACAAGAGATTTGAGAGCAGACAAACAGAAAAATAGCATATAACAGGAACTGAGACCATTTGCTGGCCTGAGTCCTTTAGAGATGGCTGCAGAAGGTTCTGCTGGCAGTTGTCCACTTTGTTAAAATACAGGTTGGCCTTCTTGTTTCTCACCAGTCCCTTCCACCCTTGACTTCAGTAACACTTCCCACTCAGAAACGCTTATTTGCAAATAGTTATGATTTTAATATGGTGTAAATGTGTAGCCTAAGACTTCCTGTGTGGAAACTGAATCTTTGTTGTGCAGTGTCGTATTTGTAGGTAAAAACCATTGCAGGTTACGAGGATTAAAGCCATTGGGCCTCCTTTCCAGGATTGAATCCTGATGGCTTTACCGGAAGAAGACACACGCATACAAATCCTTTGTCTCATACCATGTGCTGCACTGTATCACTTCATGTGATACCACTCTGCAAAAGGAAGACCATCACAGGATGGAGCGCCTTAACTTTGGAGACCCTAAAACATGCGCTAAAACAAGCATTCTATTTTTATAACACGTCCAGCCTGTGGTATTGTGTTACTGACAAGAGAAAGTAAACTAGTTAATATGGCCTTTCTGAAATTCTGGAAGGATTTGAGTTTCATGTTTGGACTGACGTGATGCAAAAAATAAGAGAGAGAGATAAAGGGAGGGACGGGGGAGGGAGAGGAAGAGAGAGCTAAAGATAAAATATTCACAAGAGTAAAAGCTGACGAACAGCTTTTGGAAATTTCCAGGTCAGATTTAAATGTCTAGAGACACAGAGATGTGGCCCTAAGCCAAGCCTATATAGAGCTCAAGGAGATAAATCTTCCTGACGTACAGATTTCATGACAAGTGAATGAATGAAGCCAAGCCCATATAAATGGGAAAAGAAGCCTACTTCATCATTCACATAATCATTCATTCAGGAAACCAATGAGGGATTTAAGACATAGGGACACAGACTATGGTACACAGACATCTGAGCACACAACTGAAGCAAGAAATTCACTGTGACTGTCTTTTTGCCCTTTTCCCCAGCATGGGCCAGATCTCTAATGGCCTTTCTCTAGAGTAGGTCATAAACTCTTCATTGCAGAGGTATGCACAGTCTACCAGGTAAAAGCAGTGTCTTGTCTCTGAAGGTACAGGGAGGAAATAATCTGAACAAGATACCTCCAAATTCTCTTGCCTGTGACCACTCTTTGTCTTCTGATCATTATTCTGACCACTGGGGATTGGACATCTGATGCAGGAGCTCATCCTTAGAGGAAACTGAGTCACCTTCTCTCAGCAGCCATTGATCTCCTATAGATTTTTATCTAAGGGTGACACATTAGGGAATACCCACCATCCGTGGTGGCACGTCTGCTTGTGTTATGTCCAGGCCACCACACAGTTCAGCTTCCTTTGGTGAAGCTTTCCTTTCTCTACATGAACTTCAAGGTCTGACAGCCGAGAAACAGAATGGCTGCAGTGCAGAGTCGGGAGGGCACTGAGGCCAGCAGAAGGTGAAGACAGAGGGGGCTGAGTGAAGGAAGGGTGCGCCACTCACAGTGCGAAAATCTGAACGACCTCAGTGTGCTGACAAACTGGAGATGGTTGCCACACATTGGTAGTTGCTAGATGTTGCTTGAAGGGATCCACTGGAGGTAAAAATCCAGATCATGCAAAGTGAATGGCCTAATCTAAAAGTCAACAACCTGAAATGCTCCAAAGTCCAAATGCTCCTGAACACTGTTAAAATACCAGCGAAAAAAATGCTACTCTTTTAAACTTGTTTTTTTTTATATATAAAGCACTTAAAATATTGTATAAAACAATATCCAGACTGTATAGGTATGGTGCGTACGAAGCATAACTAATATGTTTTTGGATTTGCTCTCATCTCCACATGTCATTATGCATATGAGGACATCCTATAACCCCAAAATATCTTAAATCCGAAGCATTTCTGGTGCTATGCATCTTGGATATCGATACTTAACTTCTAGTTGTGTCTCAGTGGAATCTGGAAGAGCTCTGGGATACAGATTTGAGAATATAATCAAATAGATGTATTTCAAGGCCCAAGAATATATGGGACTATACAACCACGAGATGATGGGGCCTCGGTTTCACTTCTGAAGAAAACCAACCTGTGAGTGAGCGGCAGAGAAAGACTGGAAAATAGAGCAGCCTAAGACTAAGACTTCAAACAGTCAGGGAAAATTAGGAGAAATACTAACCTGGGACAGCCTGGGGAAACCATTTTAAAAGGGATTGAGCTACAATTGCAAACAGCATGAGAATATCAAATGATTTCAATCTTGAGCGGTATCTATAGGATTTTTCTACCAAGCGTTACAAACATTTTTTGAAGGAATTTGAATGGCAGAGTGGATTCATAAACCATCCCTCACATTGGAGAGCGAGGACAAACATGAATATATTAAAACGTCAGAACATCCGGTGCAGTGGCGCGTGCCGGGAATCCTGGCACTCGGGAGGTGCGAGCAAGAGGTTAACTGGATCTACATCACCATTTCCATAGTAGCATGGGCTACAAAGAGAAACTGTTTTCAACAGCAAATATAACGGGAGGTACAGAAGCTTTAGGAGATATTTAGCCACAATTAAGAAAGCTTAACGTATAAAGTTTACAGGGATTTTTAATAGGTGAGAGACTTGAGCCTATTTAAATGATGATTCCAAAGAGCCAGTGTATGAGAACGATATAAGGATTGTCAATAATATTTAAATCTTCTTTCTTAAGCAACAGAATGAAAATATCTCAAGAGATGCTCTAAAAAAAATGACAAGCTAATTTTTACAATACTAGGAGGGAAGACGCGGACGCTGTTCAGTTTCTGGGAAACGCAGCCAGGGCTCATACGCTGAAGTGAAGAATGCTGCAAACAGGAGAAGATAGAGCTTGGTGGATTCAAAATTCCAAGAGAATGCTAACTTCAAGTAACGTTTGTAGAGAAAGTAAACACTGGCTAGGAAGAAAAATGGCACTTGTAGATAGTGTAGAACGTAGGCAGGGACGGAGACCGTAAGTTGCCGAATTTCTCTGACTTACTGTTATCTGTGGAAATAAGCATCTAGATATAGATTCCAAAAGACAAGTTCTTACATTTATGTGGCGTTGGGACTAAAGTTTGTCCTACAAATGCCTTGGATGGACAACTGAAAGTCTGTGATTTTGGCAAGGACATCTGTGAGAAGCTCACTGCATGCACCCTTCACTCAGGAGACTGCAGTCAGCAAATGTTGGTGCCAAGGGAACCTGAGGCCAGGCACTCAGCTGATTTGGAGAGAACTTAAAATGTGAATTGGCATATTTCAGAGAAAAGAAAAACCCACATCCTTATTTTCTGGGACAAACAACCTAATAGCTGATATCTCTTTTATAAAAGGTAGATTGTCTGTTTCAGAAGTGAACAACAATGAAAAGAAGCCACGATTTTCCTATCAGCCATGAAGCCAGTTGACCAGATGTGCTTCCATAGGCCTTTAAGAGTTCACTCAATTGGCACTGCTCACTGTGAAATAAAAGACGTTGGTGCTATGAAAGCAAATGTACGTTTTATAACATTTATATTAAATTTATCATTAATATTGCCATCGGATACCTAAAGGACTGAGGATGACTGCATTTACCGCATACGATCATTCTAACTTATTTATCCATCAGTTGCACAAATCCATGCCCTTTGTTTCTAGAGGCAGAGAAATGGAAATCCACTCCCTGTTATCCAATTGCTCACATATAATACGAGATCAAGAAATTCAAGATACAATAATGTGATGAATGATTTTTTTAAAAAAAAAAAAAAAGCCTCACCCAAATGTGCCATATAAATAGGGTGAAGAAGGCTTCATTGGGATACCAAATTCATTATATAGCTAAACTTACTATTAGCAGTTACGCACACAGTGATAAATGCATTACAAGAACAGTTTGAGATCATATCCCGAGTTTGTCACAATAGTGAATTCAGACATATCTAGACCCATAACGCAAACGTCACAACATCTATTTTTTATGTATAGGGAATCATGAATCAATCACCTAAGCTTAACCAGAAATACTTTTTCAAAAGCTTAACATCATATTTAGAAATCAAGATTAATCTTTCTCTGTTATATTACTGTTTGATTACAGTCAGCCATCTGGTATTTTTGAATTATAGGCAATCATAACGCTGGTGGAAGAGACAGAGCTCATATAAAGCCTGCCCTTGCAGAACACTACATTTAGGATTCTGAGGTGCTGTACACAGGAACAATACAAACAGCAAGAGTAAGAACAATTAAATGGGATTTTTTTTTTGGTAAGCTTTATTTGAAAGCTAATGTTCTAAGGCCGTAGGTCAAGCAATATGCTAAATATACAATTCTCTATCTATTGTTATTCAGTGCATTTAAACTCATCTATAATCAGTTTATTAAAAAGTACAAGGGAGATATGAAATGAACTGGTAGAGCACACATTATATTGGAAGACATTTATTAATGCAGCATGTTATCAAGATAGTTGAAACTATATTAACTGGGATTCTCTCAAATGCCTAAGCAGCAGGAGAAAATGTGATACTTTCTACTACATTAACTCTTTCGTGATAACATTTAGTGAATTGCTTCACACCTCACGTATCAGTGGCTATACTTCATACAGCTGATTTTATTCCCAAAGATCTGAATCTTCTCAGTCTTAGGTGCTATTATTTTGATAATGGGTTGTGACTTCTGAGAAAACTACTAACTTGTCTTTTGAAAATTTCAGTCTTTTTCCCTATGGCAGAACATCTCATTTTGATTAAAAATTAATTGCATAAATACATTCATAATGACCAACGTCGGCCAGATGTTAATAGTGGCACCTATTTAATCAGCTTTCTGGACATTTTCAGATACTAACTATTTCCTATTAGATACAAAAATATATAATAAACTAAAGCTACACAGCTAGGATATGCTGTAATATAACTGTAGAAATTAGAATCTGAAACCTTCAACCATAATTAAGGTAATACACGCTTGTGACAAGCATCTTCAAAGATTTCCCTATCTCCTGTGTGGTCCTATCCCTCTTACATTCTCCAGCATCAAGCAAACACTAGTCTTATGCTTCACAATTGCAGATTTTAAATAGAGAGTCCCATAGAGTTTGTGAAATCAAAATTGTGTGATTGTTTCTTTTCATTCAATATAATTATTATGATGCTCATTTATTCTGATCTGTCCATCAATAGTTCATCCTCTTTTATTAATGAGTAATAATTTGTTTTATGAAGTACTCACAATTTATTTAACTCTTAAAGTGTTGTTTGGCATTTTGGTTTATTCAAGCTTTTTTTAACTATTGCAAATATAGCTGCTATGAATATTCATATAAAAATCTTTGTATAGACATATATTTTCATTCTCTTGAATAAATACTCATGGGATTTCGGGATCATATGGGGGGTATATATTTAGCTTCTTAAAAAGAAACTGTGAAACTTTTCCAAATGGGTTATATCACTTAAAATTACCATTAGCTCTCGTTTGATTAGTGTTAGCATAGTATATCTCTGTTCCTCCTTTAATTTTTGATCCATTTGTACGCATATCTAAACTGGGTTTCCTGTGAGCAGCACACAGTTGAACCATTTTGTTTAATCTGAGAATCTGTGCCTTTTCATTGGAATATTTATGCAATTTATTTGTAATATGACTATTAATATGATTATGTTTAAATTTAGCAACTTTTTATTAGCTTTTTCACTAGGTGATTTGTTTATTATCCTTTTCGATCAATTCCTTGGGATCAATACTTTTCTAATTATCCTCTTTGTGTTGGTTTTATTAATTATTGACTGGTCATTTTGTGTTTGGTGATTTTCACAATTTAAATATATCTATGCATACATATATACATACTACTATATAACTCTAGTTCTATAAGTACCTTTACTCAATCTACCTATGCAAATTAATATTCTAAACCTTGACATGCAAAGAGCCTTATGACAATGTATTTACAGTTTTTTATCCCATTACCATTGCTTTGTATACTTTGTTTTTACTAATCTTATACTATTACACCATTATTTTTATTAAAATGAAAGGAAAAAATCATTTCTATAAACTCATACATTAAATATATCTGATGTGCTTCATTCATTTCAGAAAACCATTTTTTGTCGTCTAGTTTACCTTTCAATGCTGATGGGCTTTTATTATTTTCCCCACTAGGTCCCCTATCCATCATTTTTATACCTTTTGATTGTCACAAAATATTTTCTTTTATCTTTATTTTGCAAGCTTTTTCCAGTGACAGATTTTCTTTCAATATTTTAAAGATTTCCTCCACTGACTGGCATCAATTCCTAGTGCTCTGCTCTCATTCCTACCTCAGGTCTTCCGCCCTCAGCGTGACCTAATGGTAGTAGTTAACTACTGCTGGGGCAGCTCAGCAAGGATGATAAGGAGGAGCTTTCTTAGGTAAAAATCCTGCCAGACCTCAGCAGAGGGAATCACCATCATGGCCAGTGCTACACTCCACAGCGGAACCCTGAGCATCTCAGTTCAGGTGTTTTTACTTACTCAGCACTCCTCAAGTGCAGATCATAAGCCATCAAACATTCCCCACATAAATCCTGCAGACAATACAAGATGCCAAGATCTAAGTAGCCTCTCACCCAACAACGCATAAAACAGGATTTTAAACCCAACTAAAAATAAACTTCTACAATAATTCCCAATTACCCTTTTCTGTATAAGTCAATCAAAAAAAAAATGCTGTATCTCTACAACACAATTTACACCAGTAAAACCATTTACAAGAGAAACAATCACAAGGGATACTAATGTACAGGATCAAATGAAACCAAATATCTATCAAGCTCAAATATCTATCAAACTTTCACAATGTCTTTGAGCAGCAGAAAAACATTATCAATCTGGAATTCACTCACAATCTTCTGGGTTCCTCCAAAGGTCACTTCTCTGCTCTGCCCCCTGAAGCACAGAGTTTGTTCTCCAGGCTCCAGCTGGCTTCACTCAACTGCTGTTGCTCTTGATGGTTGTCCCATGGTACAGGCATCTCAAAAAATGATGGGGTCCATTGCTGCAACTGACTGCATTTTCACCAATAGCCTCTCCTGGGCTCTTTTCATGGTGCCAAGCCTCAACTTCTTTTCTTGGCCCCTTCAATATGGGCCTTCAACTGCCACTAAGACTACACCTTCACCAATGGCCTCTCCTGGGCTCTCTTCATGGTGTCAAGCCTCAGCTGCTCTCATAAGTCCCTTCACTCCTCTAAAACCAGTAACACTTGGGTAAGTCTTACCCAGGTTGGCTGCCAGCACAAACTTGGCTAATTCTGGAAGACAGCTTCTGTATGCTGAATCTCAGGAGAACACTTTCCAGATTTTAAGATAGAGTCTCGTTTGCAGAAAGGGTTCCCTAGTGAGTGAAGTTCTCATCACCATCGCCAGTATATGGGCAGCTTGTAGTCAGGTTTGCAGGGGGGGAAAAAAACTGTTCGGTTTAACTAAACAACTTTTTGTCTGTAAGCTTTGACTCACAATAGCAGGGGGTTCTGGGCCTGTGGGAAGAATCTCCAGTTTAAACATACTGGAAGTTTGAGATTCTTTTTCACCACCACTAAGTACAACCCCTTTCATAGACCTCAAACACAACATCTTGAGCTTCACATACATACAATGCAGCTATCAGAAAACTCAATTTGTGAAACAGCACACCAGAGGTGGGAGAAAGCATCGGCTCCATGATCAGGAAAAGCACAAAGAGCCTTGCTTTTTCCTGCTCCCAGTTGAATTCTCTACCTCTAAGGCCTCCACTCTGTGGCTCTTGCCTTAGAGCTTTTTTCCTCATTTATTTATTAATTTCCAGGCCTTTCTTTTTATAGAGGTTTATTTCCTGTCACTCTCACCTCTTTCTTCAGGAGCCTAAAATTTATACCTTAATCTCTATTCTCTGGTAGCTTCACTGAGACTCTGTGAGGCATGGAGCTTCTTTCTCTCCTTCCTTGTCTCCGAGTTGTGTTAGCTGGCGTGACATCCTGCCCCACATTCTGTACCATTTGCAGCAGTTGTAGCTACCATTTGTAGCTGGGGCAGTTCAGCAAGGATGACAAGGTTTCTTAGGTAAAAACTCTGCCAGACCTCAGCAGAGGGAACCACCATCATGGCCAACGCCATACTTAACATTGGAACCCCGAGCATCTTAGTTCAGGTGTTTTTATTGGTTCAGAACTCCTCAAATGCAGATCATAAGCAATCAAACATTCCCCACATAAATCCTGCAGATAATACAAAATGCCAAGACCTAGGTTCTCACCCAACAATGCATAAAATGTTTAGTTTAAGCACAACTAAAAATAAACTTTTACAACACCTTATCCTTTGAGTTCCTAAGTTCCTGAGTTCCTCTAAGGCAATGGTCCTCAACCTCCTAATGCTTCAACCCTTCAATACAGTTCCTCATGTTGTGGAATCATAATACTATTTTCATTGCTACTTCATAACTAATTTTTGCAAGTTTTATGAATCATAATATAAATATCTGATATGCAGATGCTCTTAGGTGATCCCTGTGAAAGGGTCATTTGACCACGCAAATAGGTCAGAACCTACACACAGGTTGAGAACAGCTCCTCTAAGGGTTTTGTTGTGCTGTGCTTTCCCTGAGATTTTCCCCAAAGTCTTGTGCTTTCTCCCAAACTTTAGTTTTTATCAGGGATCATGTTTGCAAATATTTTGACCCTTTAGCAATTCAAATATCATGAGTTTGAATTTATTCTTCCATGTATCATTTGGAGTACTTTGCTTTTCTTTGTCTTCAATTTTAATAGATGTTATTCCTGTATATTTAAAAATCTTCCATTAAGCCAGCGCACTATGCTTCTTATCTCAGAATGTGTGTTTTTTTCTTCTAGAAGTTTTGGATAGTATTTTTATATCTTTCATATATTCAATGAGTAATTTCAATCCATATATTCAATTAATAAACATATGCAATAAAGGCATAATATCTATATGAGTATCATCATCTAGATAACTTATTGTTATGCAAGCTAAGGGTTCTGCTTCTATTAAATTTTTTCTGCACTGCATGCCGTATTTGTCTATTGCTTTACATGTGTGGTAATTCTTAATGGATACCAGACTTTGAATTTTATCTTTTTTCAGTATTAAATATATAGATAGATGTAGAAATAGATAGATAATCCTAGGAGCTAGACATCCTCAGATTCCTATATTCTTGAAGTCCTTTGCATGGCACAATTAAAAGTTAGTGGAAATTTGTGGTGGTTAGTGTTGATAACCTGATAAAATCTAGACCTAGCTGAGGGGGGGCCAGCCTTTCCACATACCTAAGATGGAAATTACCTTGAACCCACAATCATGCATGAAATCATTCCCTAACTGAGATCCTGGACTCTAGAAAAGAGAGTGGGAGAGAAAGACGAAGAAAAAGAAGAAGGAAGAAGAGGAGGAGGCGAAAAAGGAGGCAGAAAGAGAGAGAGAGAAAGAAAGAGGAAAGAGAGAGAGAGAGAGAGAGAGAGAGAGAGAGAGATGAGAATTAGGAAGCGTGCATTCACCACACTCTCCTTTTTTACTGGGAATGCAATGTGATCAGCTCCCCCAAGCTCCTAAGACTTCTCTGCCAACACAGACAGGAACCTGGAACTTTGAACTAAGCAAGGTCTTTATCCCTTACATTGCTTTGGTTGGAGTATTTTAGCACAGAAACAGAAAAAGAAATTAAGACAGAATCAATATCATTACCATAGGGCTTGAGTTTATAGGCAGGACTGAAGCAGCCTTGAATTTACTACAAATTTACATTTGCCTCTAGCAACATCCTTCTGATGACTCAACCTGAGATCAGTCACAGTGTTTTCCATTTTGATAAATGAGGCATGTACCTGATCTTGGGTTGGTTAAAGTAATTTGAAAGTCTTGATGTTTTATTTTGCATTGGTTTTATTTTCCCTTAATGTGTCTAATAGTTTTCTCCTATGTATGACTGGTGTTTAGCTAAAGGGATTCTGTATATCTCCACAGCCTGCTCTAAATATCTTACCTCTCTCTCCCCTTGCTCTGTGTGTGTGATTATACTTCTCTAAACAATTATTTCCAATGTCGGAGAACATTATTACTTATATTTTCCAGGAATTAACTTGTTTCTAGTAATAAGGTACATTTTAGTTTTTATTGCCCCATCTAAACCAGAAGGAAATTCCTCAGATTCTGTGCTAAATCTTCAACATCTTCAAATTTCCTGTCCTAACTCCTCATTGCCTCTCAGAGGGCAATTCTGCTCAAAGCTCTGTGTAGGATTTGTTAACTTGGGGTCTCTGTGTAATTAATCTAAACACAATAACCGATTTCTGACTCCATTGTTCCCTCGCCTAAATTGACTCCTCAACTTCCAGGTCATTTTGCCCTCTGTCTTCAGCATCTCCTCCGTCCTGGGATTTTTCACTCATGTGTTCCGCCATAATTCTGCCCCTCTTCAATAAATGATCTTACTTTCCAGAGTTTTTGCATTTAGTTGTTTTTTCTCCTGTTCCTATAGACTCTTCCTCATTATACCACTCTTGGGCTTCCAAATCAAAATACTACAGACTTGTTAGATTCAAAGACATAAATTCATTTTCTCACAGCTTCGGCACCTGGAAGTGAAAGATCAAGGTAGAGTTATGCCTGAATTCTTAGAAGACCTTTGTTCCTGGCTACCAACTGGCCGCACCTTCGCTGTATGAACATGCATCACGGGTATCTCTTGCTTTTCCTGTAAGGATGCCAGTCCTCGCGCCTGAGGATGCTGCCCTTTATATCAGTAGCCTGGTCTGACCTTCGAAACACCTGACCTCCATGCACACTGAGGCCAGGGCTTCAACACAAGGATTTATCAGGAACATAATTCAGCCTGTAACGCCGATGACCTTCACCCTTTCCCCTCACGTCAATTGCGGGCTACTTCCAAATGCAGACCCACCCTCCCCATGCACAGTTTTTCTGAGCACAAATTTACATGTCTTGGTCCCTGTCACTATTACACTTGGAAACCATGCCCATGCTTTACACAATGTATCTGAAGCTAAACCTCATTATCCAGTCACCACGTGTCGGCTTTTCTGAAGCACCTTCTCAGGAAATGGCTGTCTTTCTTTGAATCCATCTATAGGAAGAATGGTGCCAATTCGTCTCCTCGGCCTCCTACCTACCTTCTGAACCCAACTGTCTACCGTCTTTTATCCAGCGTATCTCCTTCATATCATCAGATTTTACATCTTCTTCTGTGTCCACTAACTCGGCCTCGTTCTGTTTGAGGTGAACCAAACCCGGCCCCCAGGATCATCTCTTTCTAATAACACTCACTCTTCTCCACGGTTAAGATAATACCATTAAGGTCAAAGCGAAAAATACTGTTTGCATAGCAACACTGCTTAAAGATTTTAGATTGTTTTAACTTCAGGATAAATCCAAAGTCCTTAAGACAATGGAACTTTTTCTTGACTTCGTGAGTGCGTGTCTCACTAGCCTTTCTATGAACGTCTGTCACTGACAGCTCTTTAACAATCACCCTGTGTTCTATACTGAATGGCTATGATTCATCAAGGGCAGCTTATGTTAATAAATGTACTTTCTTCCTGCTGCATTCTCTGGAATGTTGTGTGTGTGTGTGTTCATATGTATATGTATACAGATATATATGTGTGGGGTGTGCATGCATGTGGGTGCATGGACGGGTGAAAGCCAGAGGACAAGCTTTGATGTCATTTTCCGAGGTGATATCCACGTTTCTATGTTTATATGTCTATGTGTATGAGTGCAGACATGTTCATGGAAGTCACTCAAGGACATCTGGAGTCTGTTTTCACTTGCTAACTTGTTTGAGACAGGATCTCTCTCTCTCTCTCTCTCTCTCTCTCTCTCTCTCTCTCTCTCTCTCTCCCCCCCCTCTTTCTCTATCTATCTCTCTATCTTTCTCTATCTCCTCCCTCTCTCTATCTCAGTCTCTCTCTCCCTCTCTCTCTGTCTGCCCCCCCTTTCTCTCTCTCTCTCCCTCACACCTCTCATTGTTCACAGTTGCATTCCCCAGGTCAGCGGAATACAAGTTTGGGGTCATTTTCCTGTGTCCACCTCCCATGTTCCCCGAGCAGTGCTGGGTAACACATGTGATCCCCACATCCAGCGTTGTGTGGGTTTGGGGCCTCTGAACTCAGACCCTCATGCTCCTGCAGCAAAGCACTTTTTCTACTAAGACAATCTCTTCAGCCCCACTTTGGTTTTGCGACAAGTTCTCAAATAGTAGGCAAGGTTGGCCGGACAATAAACCCTAGAAGTCTGTGTTTCTCAGCCTCTGTCATACCCAGTTGTCTTTACAACATAAGTTCTGGGGAATTGGACTCAATCTCTCATGTTTCCAAGACAAACACTTTACCAACTGGGCTGTCTCTTTGGCTCTTGGAATGGTCTTCTCTAAGCTATTTTCTGCCTCAAAATCCCAATAGGTCTTTATCGAGCTAGCCTTCCTCTGTTCTCCTTTACAAGTTAGTGTTTCCATGGTATTCCACATTTCCCTTAGTCATGTCACTAATGGCATTTATCATTTACTTGCCTAGACCTCCATTAGATATAATCTTCTAGAGTAATTATAGTGTTTATTATTTCTTCATAACCAAATCTATCAGAGCAATGATTACAATTAAGAGTTTGTTGAAGACATATCTTTTCATTATTTATTTTGTTTTATGTACCTCATGTGTCTTGTCTGCATGTATGTAGGTATATCGCATGTGTGCCCGGTGCCCAAGGAAGTAAGGAGTTCGTACCACCTGAAGCTGCAGTTACAGATGGCAGGAGCCACCATGTGGGTGCAGGGAACTGCAAAACAGCAAGTGCTCTTAACCACTGAGCCACCTCTCCAGCCCCCAAAGATACACTTTAATAAATAGAAGTATACACTTAAAGCCATTGATTCAGACTCGTTCTTTTGACTATAATAGACCTAGAATTTATTTTATGTACTGTAATACAAATACGTGTTTTACATTTCTATATTTGAAAAAAATAGTTACAATGCATTGTTGACAAAATAATAAGTTTTAATCAGCCGGAGATAATGTACAGCAACTCGGCTTCATGCAGAGCATCTATTTTTTATCTTATACTAGGAGCCACAAACTTATTCAAATGCAGGTAGTTATAAAGACATTCAAGTTGATGTGATGCAGTTTGTCACAACAATCAAGCATTTACAAGGCTATTCTTCCAGGTTTCATTTCCAAGTCATCTGCCTCATTACCTGGGGTCCAATCCTCAAGAAATACGATTCTTTGGAAGGCCACACACTCTCTTAGAATCCTAACTCCAGATTAAGATTTCATTGTCATTCAACTCCAACCCAGTAATACTTTCTCTGACATGTCTTTTTTACTGAGTAATCCTCTCTTCTTTGCTCCTGCTGCACAGACTCCAGGTTTTCACAGCCAGCAGACTCTTCCTTTACCCTCTTGTCCTCTCCTTGTCTTTGAGCTTCTTGGATCTGCACTTGACTTTCACCATACCTGCCAACTCCAAGGGGAACATTGTTTCTTTATAGGTAAGATCATAGCTGCCATACAGGTGGATAAGCACAGGCAAAGAAGAAAACTCACAATCTGAAACCTAAACAAACCTAAGGTCTCTGCCTAAGGAAGCCTTCATTCACTCTGCAAGTCTGCAAGGGGCGTTTTCAGGACACCTTGATTTAAGTGTGTGAATCATAATGAAAGTCTGTGCCAACAACAGTTGAGGCCAGGTGCTTCCCCAGTCACAAGGCTAAGTAATCTTACTAGGACATGTCAGAACCACTTGGATACTTGAATGCACTATGGCATTTCAGGCCTTGGAGCTTTTTACTTACCCCACCAACTGGGATATCAGGCTCCCCCAGTGTCTAAGACAAAGCCCCATCTTCAGAGACAAAGGGACATATTTCTTTGATACTTCTTTGACCTGGACCCTGGGTTCCACTTCTGTCATTTAAGTTTCTAGTCTAAAACATATCTTCATCTCACTCAAACCTTGCTGTGACAGTTCATTTTATGTATCCATTTGACAAGACAACAATGGCATGCTCAGTGATTTATTTAAGCATCATTCCTGGGTATGTATGTGAGGCATATTTATGACTGATATGAACATCCTAATTCTTAAACTAAGCCAAGGTGGAGTGACCTCCTTAATGTAAATGGGCTTCCTCTAACCCACCACACCCAAATAAGGCAAAAACTCAAAGGAATCAAGAACTCTCTCCCTCTCTCTTCCCTCTTGTACTCAATGTAGGAGCTGGGTCACTTATCTTCTGCTCTCCCATTGAAGTTGTCCATGGAGGCTCTTGGTTTCTTGCCTATGGACTGAACTGTAGACCATAAATTCTCCTGATTCTCAGACCTATGAACTCAGACTGGAAGCATACCACAAGCTCTCCTCAGTCTGTAGCTTGCCATCTGAGGATCACGAGACTTAACCTCCATTCTCCAGTAAGTTAGTTCTTTCTTCTCCTCTTCTCTCCTTCCCTTTCTACTCTCCTCTATTTAGTAGAGTAGTAGAATGCTGCTGGGTGGCTCAACAAGGACAACAAGGAGTCGTATTCACAGGTAAAAGCCCTACCAGACCACAGCAGAAGGAACCACCATCATGGCCAGTGCCATGCTCACAGTGGAACCCTGAGAGCCTCTGAGCTCTGGTGTTTTAGTCATTCAGAACTCCTTAGGTGCCTACTGATACCATGTGCAGAGCATAAGAAATTAAACAATCCCCACATAAACCCAACTCCTGCAGACAACACAAAACACCAAGACCTAGGGTAGCCCCTCACCCAACAGTGCATAAAAACATTTTAAACATAACTAAAAATAAACTTCCACAACATCTCTACTCTTTCCCTCCTCCTCTTCCCACTCTCTTGTTCTCTCTCTCTTGTTCTCTCTCTCTCTCTCTCTTTCCCTCAAAACTTGCTGTATTTCCTAAACTATGTGATGATTCTGGCCATTGCACACAGCCACTACTCCATGTTTAGGCTACATTCTCTCTTCCCATGCCTTCCTTCAGCCCGAGAACCGTATCTCCATTCTCAGCATCCTGAAGCCTGACTTCTGTAAAACCAAATGCCTCCAGTATTACATTCCTCTCTGCCAGGCTGTGTGCTCCCTCATACAGCTTCCAGAGAACTTTATGAAGGTCTATCCACTCCTCTCTCAACTTTTCAATGTGGAAACTTCAACAGAATAAAAAAATCTGTACCTGCAATCTGTTCCCTGACAAGACTTAACTCAGTATCTATATATAATGAGTATGGAACACATATTGTGACATTGGGAACTGGTCCCCATATAATCCCCAGAGTTAGATAGTATATTATAACAAAATATCAGCCGACACTGTTTTGTTTTCCCCGAGACAGTGTTTCTCTGGATAGTCCTGGCTGTCCAGGAACGCACTCTGTAGACCAGGCTGGCCTAGAATTCAGAAATCTGCCTGTTTCTGCCTCCCAAGTGCTGGAACAAAAAGCATGTGTCACCACGCCAGGTTCAGGAAACACTTTTTAAAATGAGCATATTTTCAACGAATTTAAGGGATGTCGATGTAATATAAATCTTACAACAAAATACAAGGTTTTCAGAGTGTAGTCCACAATTCGAGTGCATGCATTTCATTTTTTAGCTGTTGAAACTTTTTCTCAAGTTCGATTTGTAGTTATCTCAATGGCTGTTAATATTGTTCACTTCTTATCTTTTGTTCTTCCCAATTTTCTTAATTGTTTTGAGACTATGATATAATTACAACATTTTCCCCTTCTCTTCCCTCCCTCCAAACTTTCCCATACAGCATTCTTGCTCTCCTTTATTTGTAACATAAGATTTTGCTGATGTCACACACGCAAAAAAGCTTTTAACTAATTAAAAGTATTGGCCTTTTCCATTTATAAACTTACTGAAGTCTTCTGACTTAATTCTTCTTCTGCAATACTGCCCTCCAAGCCTCTTCCCCCTAGTTTGCCTTCGCTGCATCTGGACAGCATGTGTCCATTCCCCACCCTCCTTCCATTTGGTCTGTCTATGTCTGGACTGAGCTGGCTGTTCCAGCCAATAACTTTCTGGTTAATTTTCCCTAAGAGATGCAGTCACGGATACCTGGGTTAACCCAAGGGCTCAAGCCCTGGTTTGGCCCTGGGAGGATTCAAAAGCCTCATTTTATGGGGTTTGGTAATGTCTCCATCTCTGTAGGCTTCTCCTAGGACAGAATATGATGATGGGTTGAAGCCGCTCACACTATGAAAGCCAGAGAGCAGAGAGTGGTGAGGCTCGGAGACAAGAGATAATCCCCGAGGATACAACTCAAGCACCAATCCCTTCCACCTGGCTTCACCTCTTAAGACCCCACCATTCCCACACACCCCATCCAGTGATGGTTCATAGCAATGATGACACCTGAGCCCTTGTGAAACAACCAGGGACCCACGCCCCGCCTCTGCAAACCCTTGGATTGGAACCAGCCCTTCAACACACGTGTCTTCATAGCACACTATCTTCTCCTAACCCCAACACCTATCTAACCCTAGCTGCCAGTCCATGGTGAGACTGGGCTTGTGGCTGTGGTTATTCTACTAATGGAATACACAGAGCCAAGGAGCCCTTGAGCTGCCCTCCAGCTTCCTCTCTGCTTTTATAGAGTGTTTGTAACTTTAATTCTGACCCATTAAAGAATGCTAAAACAACAGGCATTTTCTTAACACCAGTGCCCTCCTAAACACCTTGAGACTCCCACAGTCCCCCATGGTGGCTTCTTAAACCTTCCTTCCCAATTCATTTCTTGGTAATATAGTATATTTATAATTGACTTTATAAAAACAAGAAATATCTTTTTGCCTTATTTCTACATACTTTATTTTATGTTTTTGGAATAAAGAAAACTTTCTTTGGAGATGGCAAACCACAGTATTTATTTATGGAATCCCATCTGGTACCAAGCAACTTGCCAATAGGAAGGTGACAAACATAGTTATTTGCCAATTTTAATTCAATGTATTTTTATGATGTCTCTAGTAGCCATTAGATAAAAAAAAATCGTTTTCTTTTACCTTATTGTGAATTTTAAACCTTCAAAAACAGAATTCTTGAGCTTCTATATGATTTAGATTCTGTAACTATTTAGAGTTTGATACAAAGTACAGTAACATCCAAGAACAACAACAAAAAAAATTCTATTAAATAAAATTAGGCCTGGTGGCACAGTCCCATAATCCTAGTTTTACAGGAGGCCGAGGCAGGAGGATCCCTGGTTCAAAGCTTCCCTGGGTGACAGGGTAAATTTAATACTAGCCTGGACTAAGCAGCATATTGAGACCCTACCTCAAAATAGAAAAGAAAATCAGGGCTGAGGGGACAGGCCATTGGTTGAGCTCTAGCCTAGTAAGTACAAGGCCTTAGGTTTAATATTCAGTTGGGAAAAAAAAGGAAGGAAGGCAGGAAGGAAGGAATGAACGAACGAAGGAACGAAGGAAGGAAATAACAAAAATGAAGAGAAATCAATGATGTGTTGTCTTTTTGTCAACTATAATACCCGGAGGGAAAACTGCTGCTTTACTTGGCGTGTGGCTTGTGCCTGTTGGCTCAGCACTTGGAAGGCCGAAGCAGAAGGACTGCTTTACATTCGATGCTACGTCGTAAGTTAGAGGCCAATCAAGGCTAGAGAGAGCCTGTCAAAGAGAAGAGAAAGGAGAGGGTTTTGATGTACCTGCTCTGTAAGCGCTCGTTCTTCTGTCCTTGTTTATGGCCTTTCTCCATTCCTCTGTGCTCATCTCTAATACATTGCTCTGTGTTTCTCCTGACCTCCAAACCATGATCAAATAACAGCAAAGGAAAACACTGATGGCTTTTTATTAGAATTTTACACATATGTGTACTCGGAGTGTCCCCATGAATTATTTTCTCTGTTCTTTTGATGTTGAGGCTAGAGACAGAATCCTCCATTCTTATAAAGACAAATGATTGTGGAGAGCTCCTCAGAGTCAATAAGTTCTTAGGGAAGCACAGCAAACATCTGCTTTTCCTAAAGAAAGTCAGAAGGACGTAGGAGAGTTTGCTTGGAGTGAAAGTGAGGAAACAAAAGACTAAAATTGTTCTCAATGACTGTCTCAGCCACGGCATGAAGACCATGGAAGAGGCTTTATAAAAACCTCCTGAGATCCTCTGCAAAGATTCCTTTCCAGAATAATGTACCAAAAATAAAGCTTGTCTAAAGTTAAGAATTGGCTGCTGCAAGAAAATAACAAGTAAAATCTCAGAAAGCTGTTCTGTAAGCTCTCTGTTACAACCTGAGAGCCCAGGGTAAGTGCCTTAGTAACCTGCCACTGGGGTCCCAGTGGGGTCCCCAACACTGCTCATAGTTCTGTTTCTCTACGTGGAGCCAAGACAGCGCATGGAATGGAGACAATGGAATAAGCCAAAAACCACTCTCCCACATCTCCCTGGTCTGGGAAGGGCAGTAATCCTTAGCGAACAACTGGACATCAGTAAACTTGATGGCAACGATCACAGGAGCAGAAGCAAGAGCAACTGAAACCACATTTCCGTGCACAGTGGCTGTAAGCAAATACTAGTGAGCAAAGGAACCAGCTGTCCAGACCATGAGAGCAGCCTTTGGGCCTTCCAGGTAGGAGGAATTACTTTATAGTGACATTTCCAGAGTCGGGAGGTAGACCCAGAGAGACTACTGTCTTTGTTGAGCAGACATATATCGTCACTTCTGTGGCCATTGGAAAAAGGTGAAATAGGTTTTTTCCAAGTTCACTATTCGTGTTTTCATTTAATCCTGATGGTAGTTAAAGATCAGAGCAGTCAATACGAATTGAATACCAAAGTAGACGTACCTTTATGTTCAGAAGTGTAACTATCTGGTATTAAGGACTCAAAACTGTGCACACAGGACACAATACTAAAGTCATGTACATTGACTTTTGTGACAATTCCGTGAAGTGGGTATCATCTTATGTGTTAAAAAGGAAACAGTCAAAGGTTTTGAGTATTTAAGAAACTTATCCAAGTTTATAGACCTAATACACAACAGAGTGAAAGTCAAATTCAATCACTCTAATTACAGAGTCCTAACACTCAGTCACTTGATTGCCCCAGATGGGTTTTCAAGGCTGAGAGATAGACTGGTAGATATGTCATGGACTTGATCAGAAGGAAATCAAGCCATAAAATGGAGGATAACCACTTTGAAGAAGAAAGGAAGATGTCATTATGTCATGAAGCCTGTGGTAGAAAAGGCAGATAACGAGACATGAACCTGGTCTTACAAATGGAGGATCTCAGTAGGAAAATTCCTGAAGACAACAGCCCCTAAAAGATGCCTCTGGCTGACCTCTCAGGTATACAAAACATGGCTGCCAATATCCACACTGTGATCATGTGACAGACACAAGTTGTAAACATGAAGTGAGACCTGAGAGAATGTACTGAGAGCCTGGTCCATCCTGACACATGTCCACCTGCATGTGGGTGATGCAATTATCCTTCTAGATTGGAGATTCCTTGGAGGCAAAAGCAGGTACCCTGAACATGATAAACACTGTTTCAAAAGATGTTTGTGGTAAAGCAGTAGTCCAAGATCACCTTTGCATGCCTGGGATGCATGAGATCGTACATCAAAACCAAGAGATAGTCTTTTACTAGGACAGGCCCATATGGGTCATATTGGCACCAAAACCGTGAAGAAGGTATTTGGCACTGGTCATCATGATGTTCTGTCAATGTCTGGGTAACAGCTTCAACAAGTGTGTATCTGAGGAGAGTGTGATTATTCCCCAAAAGACACTCCACTACAAGATACCTCACGACATCGTGCATCTGATGAGTCAGATTTGGAGAGACCCTATGGGGGTGCTCTCCATCACGTTTCAGGAGGACATAAAAGAGATCGTTGTTAGCGCAGTCTCCAGGTTGGGTAAGAACATTGATGTAGACCCTGACACCGAGGAAACCCTGTAGCTTCTGGACTCTGGTAGTATTTGCATCCTGTGCGGTATTTATCTTATAGTTGAGATGAATTTCAAAATATCACACGGAGCCATATGAGTTTTGTCATTTTTTTTCTGCCGTTCTGTAATATCATCAATAAACTTGTGGACAATAGCAAGCAGTCAGTAATGCAGACCTCAGTTAGGTCATTTACCATATCATGTTTTATTTGGGGTTTTTAATAAACATTTTGTTTTCTATGTATGTGGATGGGCCCAAATACATGCAAGCGCACCATGTATATTCATGTGCCTGAAGAAATACTGGATCCCCTGGAACCAGAGTTGCAGGCAGCTGGAAGCTGCCCAACATTGGAGCTAGAAACAAAGCCTGGATCCTCTGTGAGCAGCAGATACTCTTAACCACTGGGCCATTTCTCTATCCCTGCCTCCCCTTAATTTGACTCTTAATAAGTTTTCTATCTGCTGAGAAAGAATTACTAGCAGGATCGATTTAGTAGAGGACTTAGAATATAAGAGTCACTCAGTACACTCTGATGAGATGGGTAATTCAAAAACTTAAGTCTATCGTGTACCTATAGCACTTAACCGAACTTTGTACCCACGTGGTTGCCTTAGTTAGGGTTTGCCGTGCTGTTGTAAAACACCATCACCAAAAGTAACACGAGGAAGAAAGGGTTATAAGCGTACAGTTTATAGTTCATCATGAAGGGAAGTCAGGGCAGGAACTAAAGGCAAAAACACAGAGGCAAGAACTGGAGTAGGGGCCGTAGAGAATCACTGCTTGCTGGCTGGCTTCCACGGCTTGCTCAGTCTGCTTTTTCATGTCAACTAGAACCACTTCTCCATTATTGGTGCCAACCACAGTGGACTGGGTTCTCCTACACCAATCATTAGTCAAGAAAACGACCCAGGTGTTCGTCAACTGGCCAATCTTACGGAGGCAATTTTTTAATTGAGGCTCCCTCCTCTCAAACGACCCTAGCTTCTGCCAAGTTGACAAAAAAATCCTAGCCAACATAATTGATTCCTCATCACCTTGATACACAAACACATCACTATTCAGCCACAACCTTTTCTTTCTCATTTGTCCCAGAACTGTCCTGTTAGCATTAATATCAAAATGCAAAACATCCCAACTGTAAGCCTCCATCTTTTATAATTTAAACACTTTGAAAGTCTGTTCTCTTTAAAAAGTTACAGCCTCTCTAAAATATCCAGTCTCTCTAAAATTCCAGTCTCTTAACTATAGGTTCCTATAAAATAAAAAATATATATATATACATCCTTACTCCAAGATGGAAGCATATTATAGTCATTCTGAACAAAGCAAAAACTCCACAGTGAACAAAGTTCAGTTCTTGGTATCTGGGACATTCTTATAATTCTCTGGGCTCTAAATGGCCTTGGAAGTTCCCTTTCCCCAGCTCTGTCATCCACAGCTCACACGGCTTGTCTCCAAGGCTCTACTCAGTAACTGCTGCTGTCCTTAGTGGTCATTCCAGGATACTGACATCTACAAAAGCTGAGGTCTCCACTTCAACCAGACTGCATCTTCAACAGTGGGCTCTCCTGGGTCCTCTCAGAGATTCTGCCATTGTCACATGACACCAAGCCTCAACTTCTCTCCATGATCCCTTCAACCCCAGGGTTTCTACAATAATTGAGACTACACCTTCACCAATGGCTGATTCTAGCCTAGCACAGTGTCAAGCCTCAGCAGCTCTCTGTGTTCCCCTCAGGCCTCCAAACTCAGGATGACCTGGGAGACACATGACCAGTTTCTTTCACCGGTTTCAGGTACAACCTTAGCCCCTTATGAACCACAGCTTCAGTGTTCTGACCCAGTGGAAACATCCCCCCCCCCCCCGCCCAGAGATTTTACCCCAGTAATACAGATCCCCTCTTAATCACTACTAATTTCTCAGCTCCAGCTAACTATCATTGATCGTTTTGGCAAAGCAAATGTTTCACATTACCGGTTCTGGTCTCTTCTTAATCAGTGCTGATTCTTCAGCTCTAGCTGACCTGAACCACAGAGTTTTAATTCAAAACATCGAATGGCAAAAATGTCCCTAACATCTTCTCAAAATTCTCTCCGAAGCTTCACTGGCTAGACCTCCAACGTCAACATAGCTCTCAGCATTTCTCCTTATCTTACAAGCTTTCACAAAACAGCTCCCCCATTATAAGCACTCAATAGCTTTACTCGCCCAAATTGATTCCAAAGGCCTTCCATAATCCTCCCAAAAACATATGCTCAGTTATACGCCATGCCTTGGTACCAATTTCCATATTTAGGGTTTTCTATTTCTGTGATAAAATACCAAACACCAAAAGCAACAGTGAGAATAAAAGGTTTATTCAGTTTACAGCTTACAATCTATCATGAAGAGAAGTCAGGGCAGCAACCTGGAGGCAGAAACATGGAAGCCATGGAGACACCTGCTTGCTAGATTGCTCCCCATGGCTTTCTCTGCTTTTTTTTTTTTTTTTTTTTTTTTTTGGGTACCATCCAGGACTACCTGACCATGGCTGGCACCACCCGCAGTGGGCTGGGTTCTCCCATATTAATTATTAATAATAAAAAAAATTGCCCACAGGTTTGCCTAGTGGCCAACCTTATGGAGACATTTTCTCAACTGAGATTCCCTCCCCTCAGACACTGTGGCTTGTGTCAAGTTGACAAAAAAAAAAAAAAAAAGCCAGCACAAACGACTCCATTTGTTCAGTACAGAGGACACAAGATACAAGGACAAGGCAAAGGATAACCACCATGATCCCACGGCTTTCTCCAAGTTTGTTTGTTTGTTGAAGACCTTCCCAGTCTTACCTCCTTTTGTCAAAGGGCAGCCAGCCACTCAATGACTTCCCTTCATTCCTCCCTTTTGCCTACAGCTGATTCGTCATCAATTCTGCCGAGTCCACTTGCAACATGTCTGTCAAATCCACCTACCGCCTCTCATCACTGCCGACCCCACGCCGGGTCTTTCTCGCATCATCTCCTCGGTGGACCATTAATGGTGCTCCCCTATTTCTGCTCTTGCCGCGATTGCCTAGTCTCTGCAGAGCAGTCAAGGGTAGCTTTTGTGGAAGCCTCACAGGAAGCTTCGCTTTTGAAAATCGTTTTCCATTGTCTTTACCACCTAAAGCTTGCTTCCGTGACCTGACCAACCTGCTCTTCCCCTGTTTCTCACATTTCATCTGGCCCAGCCACAGCGGCTGTACGGCTACCGCTGGGAAGGCCAGGTCTGCTCCCACTCAACGGTTCACGCTTACTCCTCCTCTGGCCTATGACAAGCACTCTCTCTGACTTTCTTTCCATCCTGAGAGTCCTTCCTTGATCATTCCTTCCAGAACATTCCCTAGGTAGAATAGACGAGAGAATCCTCCCTTCTTGGATCTTACACGCTATCGCTGTAACACTTAGAATCTACAATGCCGTGTCATCTCCTTGATACTATTTGCTCATTCCCTCAATCCTCCACAAACCCACACACAATAAATGAGATGACCTCAAGGGCTGGTCTGTGTCTATTGAAACCTAATGACTGTCTTTCCAGGGCCCCCAGAATATGGAGGTACCCTATATAAATTTCTTGAAAGAATGAAGTACTAAGGACTGTATTTAGTGTATTTTTTACAGCTTCATGTTTATATAGTAAGAATTTTAGGGCAAAGCCCATGTCTTACTGGGGAAAACATTATCAGAACATTAGGAAGCTCTATGTGACTACAGAAAATAAATACTGTCAGTTTTTGAAAAATCTAACAGGATCATAGTTTTTTTCTGATTGTGCTCTTGGTTTCCACGGAATAAAATTAAGCACCCAAAGCTACAATACATTCTTCTTACAAATATAAGAATAGAAATGGGAGCTGGGTAGATAGCTAATCAGTTAAAAACCAATGCTGTTCTTGCAAAGGTCAGAGATCATGTCTCAGCACCTACTTCAGGTGGCTCAGAACCACCTGTAAATACAGCTCCAGGGAATCTAGCTCCCTCTTCTGGCTCCCATCAGCATCTGAACACAAGTTCACATACCCCACACAGACAGGCACGCATATACACACACAAATAAAAACAAAATAACTCTCAAAAAACAAGAATAAGCATATACAATATGTACTTTATATGGCCTTACATCGTAAGGTGTCTATATGGGAATTGTTTGAAAAGTCTGAAAATTTTTAATTCTATTTGCAAAGAACAAACTCGCCTGCCTTTATTGACTCTTCAAAGTCCCCACTACTGCCATAGGGCTTTTAGGAGGCTCACACTACCTTGGCAGATCACAGTATCAAGAGAAAGAAAGTCCAACCGAGGCAACATATCTGAAGCTGGGACCTAAATTAAAAGTTTGAGATTCAGTCTCCCCAGAAGTAATTTCTTCTCTCATCAGGGAACACATATGCTATAAATAAGATTATGTAGCTCAAAAGCTAATTGTTTGAGAACACCTAATTGAAAGTAATAGCTAATGAGAGAATTGCATTAGTGACAACGTTAGTGGTCACATTAAAGTCGCACATTTGCATGAACCTGGTTTATTTCCTCTTGCCTCGTTGACATTAGTGGAGTAAATTATTCTGGCATAGCTACAGAAGCTGATTGCATGCTGGACCTGGATAAAAGGGCATTAATGAACATAATAAAGAATGTCTCACTCCGAATTCAGAGATTCTTAGAACTGAGGAGCGATTCTGCCAAAACGACAACAAATAATGAGTCTCCGAAAGCATCTAATGAACACCAGGAGGAAATAGCGTAGTCCATTGTTCCAAACTTAATGTTTAAGGAAACCGGCAAAAAGTCAGCAAGAAAGCACAATAATGTGTTCTCTCCCCCCACGGTCCTGCACAACACGAACATCTTCCACACAGAGTGGGATTCGAGTTTTAAAATGAGAAAGTATTCCCTTCCATCAATAAACCTGGCCTTGGAGGAAAGCACACACAACAGATTCACACATCACTGTCTGACAAGATGCTCGCTGATAATTTTAGCAGCGCTGAAGAACTTACCGATACACTTGTCTCTCTCAGAAAAATCTGAACCTCATGGGAAAGAGAAGACTACAGAGAGCAAGTTGGAAACTTGAACCTTTCCAAGAAAGTGGGTGTCTGAAATAGGACATCTTTAAAAAGGTCGGGTCATGTGGTGCTACTTAGGAACAATGGTCTTGTTTTCAGCAAATTTCTATTCGAACTTCTTAAACATAAAGAAATGTTAAACAGAGCTGAATGAGTTGTGGCATGCTAACAACAGACTGATCGCCTTTAGCTTAAAAATTACAGAACAAAGTGCCAAAGGCCACAGCTTTGGTTATACAGATCCAAAGTGACCTCTCTCCATCAGTAATTGCTGGGCTGCGCCTGTTATATCAGTCACAAAGATGAGTTTTCATTTTTTGTTACTTTTTTTAACTAGTAATCATGCTAATGAAGGAATACATTTAATTGTCTAACTTATAGATTGGGGCTTTCACAACCTGAAAAACACCCTTATTTCCATAAACGTGTCAAACATATTTTAATATGGTTCATTTATTTACCAGTCCACTGACTTGTTGAACACATATCTAAACAGAACAGTTCTGTAGGTCCCTGTAGATTGGTGAGGTTAGCAGCTGGTAGCAATGTACCGGCACTGCTCCGGGTATTAGATAACAATGGCGTTATATTCTTTCTATTGAATTTATTAATTTTATTTTCTTCCTCCAAAAGTAGGTTATTATCATTTTGTCAGACCAAATAACAGAAAAAAAAACGAAAGAAAAACTCAACAGAGGTAAATTCGAATCAATTAAGAGAGTCAGTCTGAGCACAAGACGGACAAGGACCTTTAAGCCTTCGTTTCCCTGCTCTTGCCATTGGAGCTAGCAGTTGCAGCCAGAGCTTCATGCATCCCACCACTCCAGTGTGCTTTAATAAGCACAACGCTCCAACACGAGGCAGCTTATCTAGAGCAACAAAATTATTTGCAAATCCCACTTAGTTTGGGGAACGGGGCCTCTAATTTATCATCAGCGCTCTCCAGAGGTTTAGACACAAGTTTTCTCAATGGTGAGGACTGCTAAATGAGGCAAAATGAATTAGAACCCTTGACAGAAGCTTCCCTTGGAACCTGTTATAGGTGACCTTGAACGCCACCTCCATTCCAGCATAAAAGCCTTACAATCTTGGCACCACACATGTAAGACCCTGAAGCCTGTGATGTTTAGCAAACTTGAAGGGATAAAACCAACTCTTCCTGTTAGCACCTGAGTGTTTTTAAATGAAGTATATGCAAATAAATTCCTACTTCAAACCACATTGTAACATTATTTATAACTCTTCAAATATTCATAGACTAATTTTAGAACTGTCGTTTCCTGGGCAGGGCAGTTATTTTGAGGCATATCTAAACTCTCTACCATTGATGTACTTCATTTTGTAAATTAAAGTGGTGTTTAAGTTTGTAGTTTGATACTGGGTTATGGCAACAGAACACAGATGGATTTAAGAGTATTAATGTATTTGTCATATGTCAATACATTGTATGCACATTATACATTTATGTAAGTTTTATTATGCTGGAATATAGCTTTAAACAATCAAAAAGATCTTAGTCATTTGTACTTCTAAATGACAGAGTAAAAATAACCAGAACTTGATGTGCAAGTGAATGAGAATAGTTAAAATCTTAACCCAGTGGCAAAGCTCTGAAGGGTAAGGACAAAACAAAAACATTATTCCACAGATTCCTAGAGGGATCTTATCACTAAGCATGAATCCACAGCCTGCCACAGCATCTTCTACTTTCCCAAATGTTAATTCCCAACTGGGGAAAGAATTAGAGTTCCATGATGTAGGCCAGTAATATTAAGAGAACATCAAATCCCAAGATCTTGGGCAGAGACATTCTTTTTTGACAAAATAACAGGAAAATGGGGACATGCACTTTAGTTAAGTGGATGGTTAATAAAAACTGTGCACCTAAGAGGATGGGAAGCCAAGAACAGTATGCCTATTTAGGTCAGCTATTTTTTGATCTACTCCTGAATTAAAACCAGTAATATGAACACAGTCAGTGCACATTAAAGCAGGCCAGGCTCTGTGCTGTCAACCCAAATGTAATATTTGTGCATAATGTCTATATACACTGTAATGCAAGATATTATTTTCTCCACATTACAGACATATTTCACGACAACAGACTAATGCTGAAAACATGAGTAATTCTGTATCTAATAAGCTGCTACAAACAATGCAATGCCACTCCTAAGAACATAATATGTTTAGACTACATAGCGGGAAGCGGTTGTGAACATGGTTAAGTATCAGGAATATAAAGTAAGTCACATATTTCCTTGTGAACGCAATGTATTCGGTTCTTTTTATTTGGCACGAAGGGGAAGATTCCACAGGGACGAAGCTCAACCCACTGTGCTTTGCAGGCCTCTGATACCGTGTTGCTTAGCACTTCTCTACTTCCCTCTGCACAGCATATGGCTTGACGCTATCTTTATACATTCAGGAACTGCTTGCTGGCTTTCTGGTATGATCCAGGTACACTTCCAGAGACGAAGAAACATGGGAGTACAATCAGTGATTTCCTCTCCTTATGGAGCTTGCATGGCAAAGGCTTAGGAAATGCAACACATGCAAAAACAATCTCGAAAAGATAATTATAGATGATGATGACCGCCATGGGAGGACAAACTCATGCCGTCAGTGGTTGGTGACGCTAGTGTGATCAAGAAAGAACGCTGGAGGAAGCTAAAGAGTGGGAAGGAGGCAGAAGGGAGAGGTCCAGAAACACTCTGGAAGTAAAAAGATCAGGTGCAAATACCAACCTGCATGAAAGAAAGAAAAAAAAAGAAAACAGAGCATAAAACCGGAAGGAAAATGAATCTCTGATTCCAACTAAGCAATTTCCCTCTCATGACAACTAAATCCAGTATGAAAGCACTTTCTCCGGGTGCAGAGATGCAGGCAGAAACCATCTACGACCTCTGGAAGGTTAAAACAAACGAGGTGGCTCCTATCGTGGCCTCAGATTTCTGAAGAAGGTTTATAGACCGCGTTTATCTGGAGAGAAAGCGCAGGCTGAGAGTCGGGAGGGAGACACAGGAAGCCACGACATAAACCAGAGTAGGACGGAGGAAGTACTGCATAGACTCAGCTCCAGAAATCTGAGTAACCTCTGCAGCCCTTGTCCGAGTGAAAATGCACATGTGCAGGACTCTAGCATGACACTTGGGGGAAAAGCAATCCCCAAGGCAGATTTGTGCTCCTGCAAGCCAAGGATAACAGCTTTTAAATACCCGGAACATTCCATAGAACATTTCTGGAAAAGGACTAAGGCTTAAGTAGCCCCAGAGTAAGGGCGTCTTTGGTTCCAAAACATAATTAAGCTGACCTGTCAGTAGTTAAAATACCTGTTGATTCAAATGTTAAGGGAAAAAAAATCACAGAATCAAGACACTAAACCTATGAAATATTGTCAAGTGTAACACAAACACTCAATTAAAACCAATTAATAAAAGCAGACTCAAAAACAATAATGGACTTAACCACCATGAACTTGGGAATGCTTATCCCGATATGCTCAAGATCTTAGAGACGTAAGTGGCCATGATAAGGATGAGAGAAAATCTACCAGGGAAAAAATAGTGAGATTTCCAGAATTGAAAAACACAATGTCTGAAGAAAAGTTTTAGTAAATTGGTGGATTAAATCCTGCAGAGAAAAGAAATAGATCAACGAGTTTGAGAACAAATATAAGAATCTTTGCCAATTTCTTTAGTCGGGAATTTAGCTCAGTGGGAGAGGGCTTGTCTTGCAAACACAAATCCCTGGGTTCTGGCCCTGGCATCAAAAGGATAAAAAAGAAGTAGTTGCCAATTTCTAATTTCTAAGATGATGCATGTTACCAAGAAGCCAAATGAGCGATGTAATTGACACAGTGAAAGAAAGGAAAAAATAAAAATGAAAATTCCCCGTCTAGTGGAAATCTTATGAAAAACAGAAGTGGCAGTGGAATGAAGATAAGACCTGAAATGACCTGGAATTAGTGGAGCTGAAGCCGAAGAACTAATAAAATAACTTAAGGGGGTAAAAATCAGGCAGTTGGTATCAGGGTTCATGCAAGGGAAAACGAGTCAAGAGACTTGGCAGGAGCGACACAGCAAGTCAGCCACTCTCCATTTCAATCTGTTTAAGACACTTGACCAAAGGAAACAGTCAATCTTTATTATCTGTGTTCAAGAATGCAACATGTTCAAAGGCAAAACACACTTTAAAAGCACAAGAAGTATGGTGGGTGGCCTCATGTCCTTAATCCCAGAATTTGAGGCAAACTTGATACTGGTTTACAGAGAGAGTTCCAGGACAGTCAGGGCTACAGAGAGGAACCTTATCTCAACACACACACACACAAACACACACACACACACACACACACACACACACTCACACACTCACAGAGAGAGAAAGAGAGAGAGAGAGAGAGGGTGAGAGAGTGTGTGTGTCAGTATGGGGAATTACATACAGTGGTTAAATTCTTACATTGATATACAGAGTATTTTGCTGTTGGTTAGTGTAGATCAAGATAAATTAAAAAATAAATTGTGAATCACAAAATAAAGCATGTAGCCAATAATAGCAGTAAGATCAAATATTAACAGTTTCAATTAATTCAAAAGCATAAAAGAAGGATGTAGGAACAAAGAACAGGTGAAACAACAAAGACGAACAGCAGTACAAGAGACTTCCACACCTGATGTCAATAATTACATTGCTAATTAATCATCTAATTGAAATATAGAACCAGATCAGATAAATATCAAGATGCAGCCTCCCTGGGAACCCACAGGCCAATCCTGCTAGGGAAGCAGATAGGCTCTTTGTAGATCTTCACCTCACCCTCTGTTCCCCCAAGTCCAATCCCCAGCCTCATCCCCATCACTGCAGCAGCGCCTGCAACAGCCTCCCTTCCCCCATGCACAAAAGTCCAGTGGATCACACAGATCTTCCCTTCCAAACTTTCAGCAGAGTAGCTAGGTAAAGAATTAACTCCTAAAACTCAGCAGCCCTCCTACATATAAATGACAAAAAGATTGAGAAAGAAAACAGGAAAATAACACCTTTCACAATAGACTCAAATAATAGAAAATATCTTGGGGTAACTCTAAACAATCAAGTAAAATACTTGAATGATAAAAACTTTAACACACTGCAGAAAGAATTGAAAAAGGTATCAGAAGATGAAAAGATCTCCCATGCCTGTGGATTGGTAGGATATATATACTAAAAATGGTCATCCTACCAAAAGCAATCTAAAGAGTTTATGCAATCCCCATCAAAATTCAAACCCAATTCTTCACAGATCTTGAAAGGACAATTCTCAACTTCATATGAAAACACAAAAGAAAAATCCCAAGAGAGCTAAAATAATCCTGAACAATGAAAGAACTGCAGGAGGTCACACCATTCCTGATCTCAGTTTATAATACAAAACTATGGCGATAAAAGCAACATGAAGTTACCATAAAACAGACATAATGATCAATGGAATAGAATTGAAGAGCCAGATATGAATCCCCACACATATGGACACCTATTTTTTTATAATGATGCCAGAAACAGAAACTGAAAAGAAGACAGCATCTTCAGTAATGGTGCTGGTTAAACTGGATGTCTGCATGTAGAAGAATGTAAATAGATCCATACCTACTACCCTGCACAAAATTCAACTCCAAATGGATCAAAAACCGCAACATAAAACCAGATGCCCTGAACCTGATAGAAGAGAAAATAGGGAATATCTCTGAACATATTTAGCAAAAGAGAAAAATTTCTGAACAGAACACTGATGGTACAGGCACTAATATCAACAATTAATAAATTGGACTTCATGAAATTTAAAGCTTCTATAAGGCAAAGGACCTCTTCATCTGGACAAAGTGGCAGCCTACAGAATGGGAAAAGATTTTTACCAACTCTACATCCAATAGAGGACTCATATCCAGAAAATTTAAAGAACAAAAGAAACATGATATTGAAAAACTAAATAATCCAATTTTTAAATGGGTACACATATAAACAGAGGATTCTCAATAAAGGAAACTCAAGCAAATGAGAAATATTTAAAGAAACATTCAACATCCTTAGCCATCAGGGAAATGCAAATCAAAATTACTTTGAGATTCCATCTTACACTTGTCAGAATGGCTAAGATCAATAATACAAGATAATACAAGGGACAGAATGGTAGCAAGAATGTGGAGCAAGGGGAACATTCCCCCTTTGTTTGTGGAACTGCAAATTTGTACATCCATTGTGGAAACCAGTGTGGTGGTTTCTCAGAAAGATGGGAATCAATCTACCACAAGATCCAGCTATATTACTCTTGGGCATATACCCAAAGGACCAAAGGACACTCCATCCTTCCACAAGGATACTTGCCTAATTATGTTCATAGCAGCTTTATTCTTAATAGCCAGAAATTGGAAATAATCTAGATGTCCTTCAACTGGAGAATGGATAAATAAAATGTGCTACATTTACACAATGGAGTATTACTAGGAAAAGATGAAATGATGAAATTTGCAGGCAAATGGCTAGAACTAGAAAACAGCATCCTGAGTGAGGTATCCCAGACCCAGAAACAGAAATATGATGAGTATTCACTTATATCTTGGTGTTAGCCATTAAATAAATGATAACAAAGCTATAGTCCATAGAGCAAGAGAGGTTAGACATAGAGGAATGGACTAGGGGGTACATGTGGATATCCTTGGGAGGTGAAAAAAATATATTTTATGGGTGGACTTGAACAAAACAAAGGGGAGGGGATATAGGATTGAGGGAAGAAACAAGAGGAGAGACAATTAGACTCAAAGAGCATTGGGAGGACAGAATAGAAACCTAGTGCAGTCAAACCTTCCTGAACTATATAAAGACAAACCTAATGAAATCTCCAAATAGTGAGGGAGACCGAACCTGTCAAGCCATGTCCTGTGTTCAAACAAAACCTCCAATGTAGGAACTGGGTCTCATTCAACTGAGTTGTTGACCGAAAGGGTCCCATGGAATCTCTGAACAACCCATGCTTTTGCTAAGACAAAAGGTTGTTCTCTAAAAGCTGATAACAAGGCCCCATTGCTGAAGACATCACCCACACAATTCATTGAACATGGAGAGATGGATCTGGTGCTTACAAAGATCCTTCAACCCCATATTCTAGTGTCTATGAAATAGAAAGGTATCCTGTAGGATGACAAAAGAGAAACACAAACACCAACACAACCACAAACCCCTTGATCTACAAGCTGTCCTGCTTACAAAATATGCTACAGTAATGGTGGCACAAACCTTGTAGGAGCAACCCACCGATGTCTGCTTTGACTGAAGGTCCATTCCATAAAATAAAATCCATTCCTGGCAGTGCTTGGGTGGCCAAAGGCCAGCGACTAGATAAGCCCACAGACCCAGGGTAAAATTAAATACTTTTATTGTTATACAGATAAATAACTAACTAAATAAATAACAATAAAATGACTCCTACTGATATCCTGTTATACTCAGAGATCAGTACCTTGCTCAACCATCGTCAGATATGGCTTCCTCCTGCAGCAGATAGGACCAAATACAGAGATCCACAACCAAACATTCAACAGAGTGAAAGACCCTGTAATACACAGTTCTAAAGGAGATGTCGCCATCAAATCTGTCCCCTCAGAGCTCAGGAAACCCTATGGAGGAGGAGGCAGAAGGAGTTGGTGAGACAGAGGAAACCAGGAGAATGCAGTCCTCTGAAACAACTGAGCAAAACTCTATTGACCTCGTGGAGACTACAGCAGTCTGTGCCTGGCCCTTTGCGTGGGTGCTGTAACTTTCTGCTCGGTGCTTCCATGAGACTCCTGAACGTATGAATGTGTGGGTCTCTGATTTGGGTGCCTTCATTTGGAGAGCTTTTATTTTTCTGTTGGCTTGGCTTGTCCAATTCCAATATAATGGTTTTTGTTTTCTCTTAGGATATTTTATTTTCTTATGTTTTGTTTTTATCTCCTAGAAGCCTATTTTTTCCAAGTGAGAGGCAGAACCAGAGTGGACCCAGATTGGAGAAGACGTGGGGAGGAACTGGGAGGAGGACGGGAAGGGGAGACTGTATTCAGATTATATTGTGTGAGAAAAGAATCTGTGTTTAATAAAACAGGAAAAAGAATATACATGAACAGTCCAATAGACATAGTTATACTTTTAAAAATTATAAAGCACTTCTCCAGCATGCACAGGGAACTGTGTTTGACGCCTAACAATGAAAAAAAACTATTGAATTGTTTCAAAGAAGTGTTGCACAAACTTATTCTAGCCTTGAAACATCCATGGCAGAATTAAAAACAATGGATTCTGGAAATCCAACACTGCAAGAGCGAAGCAAGCTAGAAATAATGGTGGCTTTGTACCTAGAGCAGTATTTGCGGGTAGAGAGAAAACATAGATACAGTCAAGATCGAGCCTCAGCTTGGCTCACATGGAACTAAAACTTACACGTATTTCTTATTTAATAGAATACATGTATTTCAGGAAAATTATCACAAAGGCAAATTGTATTTCCCTGGTGATATTTGAAGGGGCTTTCTCTCTGAGAAATATTATTCCTATATATGTAACTAAATTTTATTCTATAGTCGATAGATTAAATGGTGCATTTTCAGAATTGGAAAAAATGTCAGTCAGTGCAACAAAACAAAGAAATATGAACTATTTCTGGATTATGACCCAAATGATGATTTAGCTTTACATGTGCTTGCAATTTTAATTATATTAGATGACTGGAGTTAGTGAAGTCTGAAATATAATAGGAAACTACTAAAATCATGATGATAGTACTTGCTGGCAACTGTAATGGTTTACTGAATGATACTCAGATTATGCTGGAGGGTTGAACTATTATTTGTTCTGCCTGGGGCACGCTTTGCACTAACAATTTAGCCACACTCGGTGTTCAGTATTTTCCTATTTTTAAATCAACATTAGACCAACACGAATACGCTCATCATCACAATTTTACCATCAGTGGCATGACTTAGCTTCTGTCTAATTAGACATTTTTCCAAGAAATACCTAGAATGCTTTAGTGAGTTCATAACTCTCTACAGATAAAAGTGAAATAATGCACTAGTACTCTTCTATTCTGTGCCACTGCATAGCCAAAAGAGTATTCATTAAAGTAAAAGTATTTGTATGTATGTATATGAGTGTGTATGTAATATACGTACAAGTCATATTATACAGACTGAACAGGTTATATTTAGGAATATATGCATATATATGCATGTGCGTATGTGTGTGTGTGTATATATATATATATATGACAACAATTAATGAAACAAAGAGACAATTAATTTGAAAGAGCAGGAGGAGTATGAAATCTGAGGAGAACAAAGAAAAGGCAGAAATTATGGCTGTAATTATGTTATAATCTCAAAAATGTAAAAAAAAATCTTCTAAAAGAATGAAGTTACATATCTGCAAGTCTCTGTGCTTCCTATTACCTTGTAGAACTTCCAAGCCCACCATTTCTTCATCTCTGGAATCTCTGAGAAAAATGATATGGTATCTACTAAGACTCACTGCACAAGGTTGCAACATAACTTGCTTGTGTATTTTATTTGCAATCTGGATTTGCGTGCCAGGTCCATAATGGGTATTGCCTGCTTCTGAATCTAGTCTTTTCTTTCCGGCCCAAGTTATTAATATCTTATAGCATAATATATCTTCATTAAGACAGCCCCATGAGATAATAAAAGTTACATGGATCTGAAAAGTGTTCAGATCTGTATGCTTCATTGTACATCTACAGACTAAGTCCTTCTGTAATGTCAATTCAAACCACCCCTTCCGGTACCTCTGTGATCCTAACACCAGACATTGCTTGAGTCAGTACATTGGTTTGCAATTTACGGCGGATGAGTAAATTGCACAAGAAAGTTCAAATTTTACAGGTAAAAGCAAAATCTAATACATTTGCCAGCAAGATTAGGGGCACTGTGAGAAGAGGAGTGGGCACAAAGTCCTACTCCTTACCAAGAGGCTATTGGCAATCGCTGTCTGCTGGGAAAGATAGATCGGTTTTCTCCAATGAAGTGTCAGCGGGTGTATCAACCCCACTCCAGGGCCGGCCATAAGCCCCAGGCCCAGGAGTAGTCCACCAATGCAAAATGGACTCCATGTTGTTCTGGGCACTTTTTGTATTGTTTTTTTATTTTGAGGGGGGAGGGGGTATTAATTATCTGATTGATTTTTGTTTGCTCATTTGTTTAGATTTTTGCTTTTATGTTTTTGAGAATAGAAAAATAGTACCTAGTTTTTTGTGGGTAGAGTGAGGGAAGGGTATGGAAGGGATTGGAGGAGGAGGAGGAGGAGGAGGAGGAGCAGGAGGAGGAAGAGGAATATGATCAAACTGTATAGAATGAAAATGTATTTTAATAAAATTAAAATTAAAAAAAACAGAAACACTACTGTGATGATACTGCTTGTAACATATATACAAACTACACTGTAAAATTTCCAAAAAGTATTATCCCTTTTTTTGAAAATAGATTTTTTTTCCTCACATAATATGTCCTGATTAGAGTTTTTCCTCTCTCTACTCCTCCCTGTTCCTCTCCAACTCCACTCCCATTCAGATCTCCTCTTTTTCTGTCTCTCATTAGAAAACAAGTTTCTAAGGGATAAGAATAAAATGTAACAAAATAAAATATAATGAGATTTAAAAAAAAATAACTATGACCTCAGTGCTGGACAAGACAGACAAACAGAAGGAAAATAGCCCAAGAGAATGCACAGGAATCAGACACCCATTTATTTGCACATACAGGAGTCTCATACAAAACACTTAACTAGAAGCCATAATGTATACACTGAGGACCCAGTGCATACCCATTCAGGTGCTGTACATACTGCCCAGGTCTCTATGAGTTCATGTGAATTTTGATCATGTTCACTTACAGGACATTTTTCTCTTGTCCTCCGTCCACTCTGTCTCTCACACTCTTTCTGCCTCCACTTCTGAAGGGTTCCCTGAGCTCTGAGGGAGATGCCACATTTAGGGCTGAGTGTTCCAGGGTCTCTGACTCTCTGCATTGTATGCCTGTCTGTGAGTCTCTGTATTTGTTCCCATCTGCTTCAAGGGGAAGCTTCTCTGATGATGAACGATCAAGGCACTGATCTCATTAGAAGTTATTTTATTGCTATGTTCTTAGACCAGTAGTACTTGGTTTTACCCTTGGTCCCTGGGCTATACAGTCTCTGGTTCTTGGTCACCCAAGCAGTGCCGGGTATGGGGTCAATCTCATGGAGTGGGCCTTAAGTCAAACCATATAGTGGTTGGTTACTCCCACAAGCTTTGTGTCACAATTGCTCTAGTATATCTGGCAGACAGGATACCATTGTAGATCAAAGGGTATGTGGCTGGCTTAGTGTTTGTTTCTCTTTTGGTAGCACACAGGGTACCTTCCTTTACTGAAGATGCTAGGTCATAGCAGTGAGGCTCCATGTAGGCACCAGCTCACTAACTCCATGTTCAATGAGTTGTGTACGTTTTGTCTTCAGCAATGGGGCTTTGCTGTCAGTTTGGGGAAAGCAACCTATAGTCTTGCTAACATCCTTGGTTGTTTGAGGATTCCCGCTAGACTGTAAAATTTCCATAATATCCTTATTTTTATACCAAAAAAATAAAAATAGTGGTAAGGAGCGGTGATTCCGATCAACTGTAACTCAAGTCACTAATGTCTCAGAGTACATATTTTCAATTTTGATTCCTTTTATTTTTTTCTTAATCATGTCCCACTGATACCCCACCAAAAAGATTGAATACATATGACAGTATATCCACCCACGCACGTAGCAGCAAGTTTTGATGGTCTCAACAGGAAACACGATGTCACTTCCATTTATAATGGAAGAAATTAAGCTTTTTTTCTTCTGAAACATTGATGAAATCAACTAATAAAGATGATAGTCTGCTCTAGATTATTTATTTAGATTACTTAAACTTGTACAGAAAGAGGCAAGTTACATAACTGAAAAATTATCCTTAATAATGTGGCACTGCGTGTGGCTATAATGGCACTGCAATGAATGATTTATTCCCAAAGAAACACAGCATTTGTTGTTAAATAATGAAGTAACTTGATTAGGCAAGATGATAGCAACAAACAGTCACGCTAAGGAAAACCGGCCTCTTCGTTCCCTAAATCTTTGCTGCTCGGGGAATGTCCATTGCTTCACCACTGGGAGATTTTTAGACTCTCAGGGCCATCCTAGACCTTCAAAATGATAATCTTCAATTTAAAAAGATGTCTAAATTATTATTATGTGTGTTAAAGCCTTCAGACTTCTCTAAAGGACCTTTGTGCTAGTGATGTTAACGCAATAAAAAATCAAAATATTTTTGTGATCTCATTTTCCTTAAGTATCTCAATTTATTTAACACACTAATATTTGCATTTTAACATAAAATGCCATGTTTTCAATAATCCTTTTAAACTTCTGTTTTATTTATTGAGGTGGTCACCAAGAACACACAGTTTCTACAGGTACAGAGCTTTCAGTTTCCAGCATTTCTAATCTCAAACTACTGATTTTACATCAAAAATATTCTAATCTGTGTTTTGTTACGGAAACAGTAAGTAATAAACTAGATTACAAAGAAATAGTATGTTTCATTAGTAGTGTTGGTAGTTACCGTCTTTAAAATCTAGAATCAGAATTTATCTTTATAAGCAATTATCTGTGTTGGATTTTGAAAAGTGAAATAATTTTCTGACTTCATAGAATTTAAATCAACTAAATTTTTAAAACCTTAAAATGTTGCGCCCTGAAGTGTTCCTTTGGGCATTTTCTCCTATACCCTCATGTGAGCTCGTGTGGAATCGTAACAATGGAGAAGTCAAGGCAAGAACAGTAAGCCATTGAGGTACATTGACTACATTGGGGTAGTTCTGCAGATAAGATCCAGGCATCCGGAGTAACTAGAGCAAGGAACCCCAAACATTCTTCTGACCCAAAGACACAGAAGGGAATAGGAAAGGATTGCTAGGGCCATGGCTAGTCCTAGACAGTTTACTTAGGATTGTCATCTACATGATCATCCTGGAATCCTTTACTGAGACATATGAGATTAGCATATGAGATATGAGCTCACCCCTAGGCAATATGTAAAGTCAAGTAATTGTCATGTAAGCTATCAAAAGTAATTTTAAGTGGTCTTTAAAATGAACCATAGATTAAACAAAACATGAGTACTGGTTTTGTTGAGACCTTTCACAAAAATATCACTAAATTGATTAAATCGGTTTTTTTAAAAAAAACCAGCTTGGATAATCAAATACTCCTTTTTTGCATGTGTATGTGTGTGGTATATTTCATGTGTGTTTGTGTGTTCAAGTATACGGTGCATGTGAGATCTGCATGTACACATATGTGCCTGTGGAAGTAAAGGCCCAAGGGTGATGTAAAGTGTCTTTCTCAATCACTTTCCACGTTATATGTTGAAAACTGATCTCTTGCTACATCTGGAGCTCTCTGTTTCAGCAGGACTGATTAACACATAGAATTGCCTGTCTGAATTCCCACATGCTGGGATTGTAGGTGGGCCACACTTGACTTTTACATGGGTTCTAGGGAATCTGAAAAACATTAGCAATGTCCAATTATCTGGAATTCACTCACGATCTTCTGGGCTCCTCTGAAGGGCTTGGGTCACTTCTCTGGCTCTGCCCTCTGCAGCACACACAATTTCTCCTCCAGGTTCTGGCTGGCTCACACCACTGCTGCTGCTGTTCTTGGTGGTCATCTCACGATACTGGCATCTTCAGAACTGCTAGGGTCTCTTGTTGCAACTGGGCTGCACTTTACCAGTAGCCTCTCATAGACTCTTTTAATGGTGCCAAGCCTCAGCTTCTTTGCATGACCCCTTCAAAGTGGGCCTTCAACTGCCACTGAGGCTGCACCTTCACTAATAGCCTCTCCTGGGCTCTCTTCATGGTGCTAACCCTCAACTTTTTTACATGACCCCTTCATTCTGGCCTTCAACTGCTACTGAGGCTGTACCGTTACTAATGACCTTTTCTGGACTCTCATAGTGCCAAGCCTCAGCAGCTCTCCAAAGATCCCTTCATACCTTCAAAACCAGCACCAGCTGGGTGACTCTTACAGTACCATGTTCGGCTGCCAGCATGAGGTACAACTTTGGCTAGTTCTGGAAGACAGCTTCTGTGTGCTGACCCTGAGGAAACACCTTTAGGTTTTAAGATGGAGTCTGGTTTGCTGGAAAAACAACTAGTTCTTGTCTGCAGGAAGAGTTCCCTCATGATGTGGTATTCTCATCACCAGAGCAGATGTGTCTTATCAAGACCGTTTGTAGGAAAAAAAAAAAAAAGTTCAGTTTAACTAAGTGGCTTTTAGGCCTCAAGGCCCTGGTTCCACAGCAGGTGGTCCTGGGCCAGTGGGAATATCTGGCAAAGTCTTGGCAGTTTGGCATTCTTTCTCACAACCATTAAAGGGAAACATAAAACCCCTTCCATAGATCTCAAACACAACATCTTGAGCTTCACACACATATAACGCAACTATCAGAAAAGCCACTTTGTGATACAGCACACTACCACCAGCAGCAGGAGGGAGCATGGGTTCCATGATCAGGAAAAGCTTTTACCTGCTTCCAGGTGAATTCTTTATCTCTAAGGGCCTCCACTCTGTGGCTCTCACCTCAGAGCTTTTTGCCTCACTTATTTATTAATTTCATAGCTTTTTCTTTTCATAGAGGCTTATTTCCTTTCTCCCCTCTTCCATCAGGAGCCTTCAATTAATACCTTAATCTCTGTCCTCTGGTAGCTTCTCTGAGCGTACTTTACCAGACTCTGCAGGGTAACTACTCTGTGAGGAATTTCTTTCTCTTCTTCCTTGTCTCCACATTTGATTACCGAGTGTGATGTCCTGCCCCACGTTTATGTGCCATTTGTAGTTGTACATCTACTGGGAAGTTCACCACAGAAGACACTGAGGCATATTCACTGGTGCAAACTGTGCCAGATCTCAGCAGAGGGAACCACAGTCATGGCTAACTCCATACTCGGTGGAATCCCGAGTGTCTGAGCTCAGGTTTTTCCGTTCTTTCAGAACTCCTCAGATAGTCTACTGATAGCACGTGCAGATCATTAGCAATCAAACAACCCCCACAGAAATCCAACACCTGCAGACAACACAAAACACCAAGGCCTACGCATTCCTTTTTCCAGCAGTGCACAAAAACAATTATTTTATATATAACTGAAAATAAACTTCTACAACACTGGATTATGTGGTAGATGCCTTTTTAGTTTAGCATTTTTTTTAAGGAACTTCGACACTGATTCTCATAGTGGCTGAACCAGTTTGCACTCCCCACCAGCAGTGAATTAGTGTTCCCCTTATCCCACCTCTGTGCCATGTGTCATCATTTTGTATACATTTGAATATATATATATATATATATATATATATATATATATATATATATATATGTGTGTGTGTGTGTGTGTGTATATATATATATATATATTTCTCAACCATTTGATTTTCATCTTTTGAGAACTCTGCTAAATCCCATGACATTTGGCTGGGTTGTTTGTTTTATGATGACTAATTTTTGTATATTCTATAGATTAGCCTTCTATCAGAATTATAGCTGGTGAGGAATTTTTTTCCTGTTCTCTTGGTTGCCTCTTCAGTTGAATGAGGGTGTCACTTTCTGTATAGAAACTTTTAGCTTCATAAGTTCCCACTGGTTTGTTAATTGTTGGGCTCAATTCCTGTCCTATGAAAGTCCTGTTCAGAAAGTCCTTTCCTATACCAATGAGTTCAGGCCTATTCCCTACATCCCTTTCTATCAGATTCAGATTAGCAGTTCTGAAGTTGAGGTCCTTGATCCATTTGGAGCTGAGTTTCCTGTGGGGTAAAGGGTAAGGAGCAAGATTCACTTTTCTCCATATAGCTATCCAGTTTGAACAACACCAGTTGTTAAAGATGTCCGTTTCCCGATGTGTATTATTGGTCTTTGTCAAAACTCAGGTGGCTACAGGACTGTGGGCTTATATATGGGTCATCAATTCTATTGATCAGTGGGTCTCATTTTAAGCTAATGTCATGCTGTTTTATTACGATAGCTTTGTAGTATAACTTGAAATCTGGAGTGGCGATGCCTTTGATGATGTCTTGTTTTGTTGTTGTTCTTGTTGCTGTTCAGTGTCATCTTAGCTATTCTCGGTTGTTCCTAGTTCCGTATTAAATTTAAGGTTATTTTTTAAATTTTTGTGAATAACTGTATTGTTGGAGGTTTTGGGTTTTTTGTGTGGTTGTGTGGTATTTTGTGTGGTTGTGTGGTTTTGTGTGTGTGTGTGTGTGTGTGTGTGTGTGTGTGTGTGTGTTTGGTTTTTTGAGATAGGGTTTCTCTGTTGTAACTCTGACTATCCTGGAACTCACTCAATAGATCAGACTGGCCTCTAACTCACAGAGATCTGTGTGCTCTTCCTCTGCCCCTGCCCCTGCCCCTGCCCCTGCCTCTGCCCCTGCCCCTGCCCCTGCCTCTGCCCCTGCCCCTGCCTCCTGAGTGCCAGGATTAAATGCCTGCACCACCACAGTCAAACATTACTTTTTTTTCTGTGTTGGAGTTTTTATAGGTATTGTTTTGAATATGTAGATTGTTTTGGGTAGTGTGGCCAATTTCACCACATTAATCCTACCAATTGAAGAACATGAGAGATCCTCCCATCTTCTGATATCTTCTTTAGTTTCATGTTCCAGTGTCTTAAAGTTTCCATTGTACTTGTTTTAGTTGGGGGTGGTAATGTTGTTGTTTGTTTGATTTTGGTTTTTGGGTTAGTTTTGGGGTTATTTTTTTTGTTTGTTTGTTTGTTTTTTGTCTTTTGTTTTGTTTGGTCTTTATCTGGTTTTGGAATCAGGGTAATATAATAATAGGTCCATAAAAATAATTTTAAAATGTTTCTTTGTTTTCTGTTTTACTGAATATGTTGAGAAGAATTGGTGTTTGCGCTTTGAAGATTCAATAGCATTCTGTGGGGAAATCTATTTGGCCTGAGGGGGTTAATTAGGAGCTATTTTAACAACTATTTCTATTTTATTGGATGATATGGGCCTATTTAAATTACTTATCTCATCATGGGTTAGCTTTGGGAGGCCATATATATGTCTAGAAATTCATTGATTTTTCATTTTTTTTAGATTGGTGGAATATAGATATTTAAATGCTGTTTTTTGTCATTCTCTAAATTTCCTTAGTGTCTGTTGTAATGTCTCTGTGTTCATATCTAGTTTTGCTATCTTTCTTCTTCCTTCTTCTTTTAGTTGCCTTTGCTAAAGGTTTGTTGCTCTTGCTAATTTTTTCAATAAAACAGTATTCATAAATAAATAGGATCCAATTAAAATTAATCATACCTAATGTCATCAAAGCTGTAACAGGAAAAGAGCTAATTTTCAAACTCCATCCTTCCACCAAAAATAAATAAATAAATAACAAAATAATAACCCCAATGAATGTGTATACTCTCACTAAACTGTCTACTGTATCTTTATTCATTTGGATCAACTTTGTATACACAAATACATTTGAACAAATAAATAAGTCTATATATTACACCAAGATCACTTCCTAGTTTCCTACTGGAAAATCTCAGGTATTTATCCATGGATGCACCAAACTCACTGACCCAAACATAGCCCACTCATTCCTCCTCTCATTCAGTAATAGTTACTGGGTAGGTATTGTAGTTTATGAACTTTTCTTTGCACTGGAAATACATTAATGAACAGGAGAGACAAAACTGTTTTCTGTGCAGTCTCATTACGGTGAGGAGACGAGAGGTGCTGTCAACAATAGATGCAATCACAAGCTGTGCAATTGTCCTTCCTTGGACAAACCACACACACAGCAGTGGATCCTTAAGACGATAATAGAGTTGAAAACCCTTTTGTGTGGTGAGCATGTAATGAAGGAAAAGAGGCAAGAGAGGTTTCCTTGTCTTGTGATAAGGGACATAAAATCTCCGAAGGAAATTCACAGTGAAAGGCTTAGCAGAATCTTTTTCAAAGCTTCAATAACCCCTTAGCAAAGTCAGAAAATAAGAATCCTAATGCAGAAAGGTTTTCATTAATAGAAAGAGATGTTGATGGTGTGTTATCTGCTCACAAGCAAATCTATGAAAAATTTAAAAACGAGGCAGAAACCAAGCAGACCTCCATAGACAAATTGCTCAGGAGTATTCTTCCTCAACAAGCACCTCAGGCAGGTCTTCAGAACACACTGCTGTCACAGGGCAGTTCCGTGTGTGTCACTGCCCTGGATACTAGCAGCAACAAGATGTGGAGGTGGAAGAGAGTGACACCGAGGCTCTGGACCCTGGGCCATCCTGGTCATGGCTGTCTTTGTGTTTAACAAAGAGATCAAAAGTAAAAATAGTTTGTGTGCATGTGTGGTGTATATGAATGCACATGTGTGCATCATTACTGCTTTCTACCTTATCTTTTGAGAAAGGATATCTCACTAACCCCCTTAACTGAGAAATTGGCTAGACTTTTCCGCCAATGATTTCTGGGCATCTGCCCATCTTCTCTTCCCATGATGCTAGGGTTGCAGACCTGCACAGCCACGCCCAGCTTTGTGAGTGACTACCACAGATCTGAACTTAGGACCTTACGCTTGTGTGACGGGCGCGTCAACAACTGAGCCATTTCCCTAGCTCTAGGTAAAGTACTTTTACAGCGTAAGGAGAGAAGTAAAGAAAACATTTCGGACTGCTGTCTAATGCTAGTTTCGTGTGTTATTAAAGAAAAGATTGAAAGACTTAAAATTAAACTTTATGAAATAAAAAGTTACGGCAGGCTAAAGTAAATAATTATTGAAGAGAGAAAGTGTTTTCACACAGATGAAGTATGGAACAAATGTGTAGTATTTATAACATCTATAGCATAGATAGATAGATAGATAGATAGATAGATAGATAGATAGATGATAGATAGATAGATAGATAGATAGATAGATGATAGATAGGAGATAGATAGATGATAGATAGATAGATAGATAGATAGATGATAGATAGATAGATAGGAGATAGATAGATAGATGATAGATAGATAGATAGATAGATAGATAGATAGATAGATGATAGATAGATAGGAGATAGATAGATAGATGATAGATAGATAGATGATAGATACATAGATGATAGATAGATAGATAGATAGATAGATCGATGATAGATACATAGATGATAGATAGATAGATGATAGATAGATAGATAGATAGATAGATAGATAGATAGATAGATAGATAGGTGATAGATGATAGATACATAGATGATAGATAGATAGATAGATAGATAGATAGATAGATAGATAGATAGAGAGAGAGAGAGATAGATATAGCATAGATAGATAGATAGATAGATAGGTGATAGATGATAGATACATAGATGATAGATAGATAGATAGATAGATAGATAGATAGATGATAGATAGATAGATAGATGATAGAGAGAGAGAGAGAGAGATAGATATAGCATACATAGCAATGTCCTAGGATTTTATACTTTGTCATTCATTATCCATTCCTGACTCACCAGAGTGACTTAATGTCTTGCAAGTTCCATTCAGGGTCAGTGCCTAGGCACCTGTTTCCTTATCTCCATATACCGTTTTACTCTAACTTTCCTGTGTTCATGTGCCCAGACTCGACCATTGTGTTATAACTACCAACAGCACTTGATACAATAGTGCAGTCTTTCTCTTGGTTGCCTAGGAGCTGTAGGCCCCACCATATAGCCTAGTGAGTAGGCTAGCCCATGGTAAGAACACATGCTGAGGCTATGATCATCACACAGTGACCAAGTCATCAAATGATACATTGCTCCGAACGTATCTCCCTCATTACTTAAAGAATGTATATAATCAGAATGCTTTCCTTATGGGATGGCGGCAAGAGATAAGAAAACAGTAACAATGGAAAGAGAACCAGGAATGTCAGAAGGAGAGAAATTTAAAGGAAGGCTCTCATGGAAGGACTCATTGAGACCGTCAGTCAGCAGGGTTTATTTTGGAAGAGGATTCGAACTCTCACACTCTGGTAGGAGAGACAGCTTTGATGGAGCACTTGCAGGTAGTAGTGAGGATCAGAGCACAGGGCGGAGGATAAGTGGACAGTGAAAATCGGAGAGGGAGAGTGCTCTGTTTGCTGCTGCTTCCTCAGTGAATAAGCAACTTCACCACTAAGAGCAGAATGGTTCGTGACGTCATGTAGGCTTGAGAACAAAAGGAAACAGATAACATGTCTTCAAGGAGTAGAAGCAGAGACTGTAGCAGTGTTGCCAGAGAGTAAGACTAGGACCACATATGATGCTAGTGGCCGTGACATTAAAATGAAGTCAATTCTCCTGGTTTTATATCTTTTTTTATCCCACCTAATTGTGGAGGTACAGACAAAGGGAAATGGATGTTTACTTACAACTGAGTTGGGAGATCGTCAGCAAGGCATACAAAGGGAGGGTGTGGCAAGGAATCCGAAGAAATGTAAAAATGGCTATAATCAGTTTCAGCTGTTGCTATGGGCAAGAAAGAAACCATAAAACAGAGCTAAGGAAGAAGCTGGGTAAAAGTGTGGAGGGATCAATGAATTATAGATTACCAATGGATTGATGACATTGGGTGTGATAAGAACAAAGAATATGAGTACAAAGATAAAAAAATTAATCTAAAAATAACTGCTGGCTGCCATGAAGGGACAAAAAGCTGCTCGATGTTGGTGTCTTAGTTGGGGTTTCTATTGATGTGACGAAAACACCATGACCAAAAATCAAATTAGTGAAGAAAAGGTTTATTCGGCTTATACTTCCACAGCACTGTTCATCATTGAAGGAAATCAGGACAGGATCTCAAACAGGACAGGAACCTGGAGGCAGGAGCTGACGCAGAGACCATGGAAGGGTGCTGCTTACTGGCTTGCTACCCATGGCTTGCTCAGTCTGCTTTCTTATAGAACCCAGGACCACCAGCCCAGGGATGGGACCATCCATATGGTTCATACCCTCCTGCATCAATAACTAATTTTAAAAATGCTCATAAGCAGACCTTAGGGAGGCATTTTCTCAATTAAGATACCCCACTTTCCGATAATACTAGTTTGAGTGTCAAATTAATGTAAGACTAGCCAGCACAGTTGGTAATTTAAATGTATCCATCATGAGAATAAGGGATTCAGTGGGGGTCAGGGGTTGGAGTAGGGAAAGAAAACAGGTCATTTGAGAGTTTAAAGAAGTGAAAAACAAAACAAGGCAGGAGAAAAATCACCATAGGATACTGCAATGGATGAGATGGGAGCCGGAGTATTACTGGGAATGGTACCAACAAACAAGAAGTGTGTTTCTTCTGCAAGGAGTAAGGAGAGTGATGAGGGTTTTCTGATAACAGCAGCCAGAAGGCCTCAGGGATGGTTTGATGCTATGAGCTTGTAAGTCGGGGTGGTGGGCAGGGCGGGGGGGGGGGGGGGGGGGTGGAGATAAAAGATAGAAAGAGACACTCAGGGCCAAGAAAAGCCCCTTCCACCGCCTTGCCTTGGGGTAAAATATTACGGAAGAAAAACAACCAATACCTGAGAAGGCTCGTGAAGAAACAGAATTCTCAGGGGAAATCAGATTCGTTCAAAGCAAGAACATAAAATGAGACGGCCCATAAGTGACTATGAGTTCCAGTTGCACAGTTTCAAGATGGGCAGATAAAGGATGTGGAGCAAAGACACTGGGAAAGAAACATGTGTGGATTGAGAGGTGACTTCTGAGCCCAGCTCACCTGCAGTGACCAATTTAAACAGGAATGGAGTTGGTTATGAAGCTAGTCTCATCCCTTTCAATATAATGCGGGCGAAGAAAGAACTATAAGCAGGGCAATTTTAGGGGGAGACGTCTTTTTCTCTTTGTTAATTTTGTCTTATTTTTTGATTAATAAATAATACTTGTGCATATTTGTGGGGTTCAAGGTCACGTTTCAGTCTATGAATACACTGGGAAACAATCAAATCATGCTAATTACTGTATCCATCACCTCAAATAACCATCTTTCTGTTATAGTGAGAAGATTTTTAATCCACTCGTTCATCTATTTTGAAATATACAATTTGTTGTTAGTAAATATAATCACTGCACATGCAATGCATGATCACAACTTATTCTTCCTGTGAAATGAGCTGTGTGTCATTGATTAATGTCTATTCTTTTCCCCTTAATTTTTCCCAAGGCCTGATAATCGGCATTCTTTGCTTGCTCAATTGTCTTAGGCTCCGTGTGAGAGACCATGCAGTATTTCTGCTCTCTGTGCTCCCCCTATTTCGCTTAGCATAATGCCCTTCGGCTTCATGTATGTGATAACTGGCAGAATGTACGGCCTTTTAAGGTGATTGGTATTCTGTCTTATATCTGAACCATAGTCTTAAAATCCTGTTATCTCTTGCTAGTCACATTCGCTGTTTCCATTATTGATTACTATAAAGGCATTGCGCTAAACATGGAAGTGTAAATATCTCCTTGCACACAGACTTCATTGTTTCTGGCTACATATATTTCAGTCGAGACACTGCTATATCCTATGGTCACTCTGTCTGTAATTCTTGTAGAACTTCCATGCTATGACTTACAGTGCTTCCAACAGTGTACAAGGGTTCCCCTTTGTTCACATCATTGATAACACATGTATCTTTCGCCTTTGTTTCTCATTATTAACATACTAATAGTTCCAAGCTAATGGGTAGGAGGTAATTTCTCATTGTGGCTTTAATTTGCATTTCTCTGATGATTACTGATGTTGAGCGCATCTTTTTTTCCTGTGCCTTTCGTCTATTTACATGCTTTTTAAGTGTCCAATTAGAGGAGGCTAGTAAAACAAAGGAGGTGTGCAGAGGGGAATGGGGACACTAGCTAGGAAGGGATGGTAGAGACCAATAGAGAAGGAATGGGAGAACAGTAAGATAAACAGCAATAATTGAAAATCCATAGAGAAGCACACTATTTGTGTTTGCTGTAAGGTACCTATATAATATATGAGTGTATGCTTATATAAATTATGTTATTTGGAGCCAATGCTCCCCCCTCCACCAAGAACCATAGACTGTCTAACAAAATTCCAAGTGCCAAACATGGGGAACCTCACACTGAGTTCTTGCTCAGGGGAGTCAAAGAGATCACCAAGATAATCAAGGGTGCTGCCATTGCCTAGGTGTCCTCTCGGAATCTGAATGTAAGATCCTATTCCTGAACATATGACATACATCAGGCACAGACCTTAGAGGAATCAAGCTGCGACTGACTTGAGAACCCCCTCCCCAAGTACTAGATCTAATGGTATCTGAAGTTGCTATCCATGCCGCCAAAAAAGAAAAACGATCACCAGTCTTACCCAGCTGTAAAGCCTGAGAACAACAGAAATGGCCTTTTCCAGGGATGGGCTCACTAATAACTTACCCAATACCAAGTGATGAGGGCTAAAGATGTATGTGCCATAGAAGCAATAGCAAACGGACTCAGCAGATTATATTTAGACACAAGTATGTGGTGTGCGTGTGTGCGTGTGTGTGTGTGTGTGCGTGTGGGTGTCTGTGTGTGTGTCTGTGTGTGTGTCTGTGTGTATGCATGTGTAACAATAATTAAATATGAAGAGCTACTAAATTTGAAAGAGAATGGGGAACATGGGAGGAATAGGCATGGAGACAGAGAGGGCTGGAAATGATGTGGATGCAGTCCTCATGTATGGAGTTCTCCCAAAAAGATAAAATTTAAATCAATAAGTAGATAGTCAAATAAAAAGTGTTGACTTTATTTCAGTGTAGTGACACCCACTTGTGATCCTAGCACTAGGGAAGCAGAAACAGACAAATTGTGAGCTCCAAGTCAGTCTGACTACATAGCAAGACCCTGTGTTTTTAAATTTTTTAAAAGTCTGGTCAGGCTGTTTACCAATGTTCTTATATATATTTTTTTGCTTTATTATTATTGAGTAGTCAGACTTCTTATTATCCCTTTATCTGTGCATGGTTTGCAAAAAATAATAACAATCTGTTCTCCACCTGGATTGTCTCTTCTGTTATCTCATTTGTTGTGTAGGTGATTTTAGATTAATTCAATCCTACTTGTCAATTTTTTTTGTTCTCATTGTTCGTTCTTTTCATGTCTTATTCATATGAACACTGTCCAGTCCAGTATTGTATGCCCTGTCCACAGGTAAAAATATTTGACTGACCAAGTTGATGAAGCATTCATCTAGCCGATTCCTCTGATGCAGGAACTAGTGAAAACCAAGACCTAGGGTGTCTCTGTTTGCAGACTTTGTAGGCTCATTTGCTGTTGCCCATGAAGGCAAGCATGTGCTGTATCTGGAGTGGCTGTCTTGGGGATTTAGAGCTCAGGGTTTCCCAGAGTCATATCTGCTTTCTTGGCTGAATTCCTGTTTGTAGTAAAGTCATTTCCCACATTGTGCAAACTGGAACGTCAGAGTCTAATTCAACTGATCCCACAACAGATCTTATTGATTCCATTGTCTCTAGTAAACTTATAATTATCAGCTGTGTCGTTTAGAAATACATCAAATAATGTATATATGGTGATGTATGCGTTGTTATATTTGCAGTCATTCACATTTGTGCTTGTGTACTCACGGACATTCCTTTAGTGTAGTATCAGACAACAAAGCCAGATTGCATAATTACATAATTATTATGTAACTAATCGCATAATTATTATTTATGATGAATTTCATGTTCATATCCTAGTTTTAAAAAATGTTTCTTTTGGCCCCAAATATCCAGATTTAATTCCTAGCACTACCCTTGCCAGCTCTGAGACTTTGAATAAGCACCTTAATTCTTTTGTACTTCAATGGACTTCGATTCCATTTGAATTTGGTTTTCTTCTGACCTTCTAGGGATTAAATTCAACATTTGCTGCATGCTACACATGTGCTCTACCACAGAGCAATGCCCCAAGTCCCTGTGTCTTACTTTATAAGTAAAATAACACTATTCTCATACATTTATGTAGAACATTGCTAACTACCTTACATAAACTCTCACACATGTGGCAAATTTGTACCACCACAGGAGTGTTTGTAGCAATAAAAGTTCAGCAGCAATCTAAATATTTATCAGTAGGGGATTAAGTTAGAAATTACGGTGTATCTGTTCAATTGGGAACTATGCAACTGTTTTCTTAAAAGGCAATCCTTTTGCAAGCTGATTTAGAACAACATCTAAGAAGCAGTATTAAGTGTAAAAAGTGAAACACATAAAGCGTATGTATAGTAATGTGTGCATTTGTATATTTTCAGATATTCCCATATGTGCTCATGTATTCATGGACTTTCCTTAGATGATATCACACAGAGAAGCCAAGCTGTGTCAGAGCATGTCACTGACTGCTTACAGAGAAATAATCACCCCACTGCTGTGTACCTCAGTTTCCTCTGTTTGAAAGTGGTAAGAAACATTTTAATTACCAACTATGCTGTGTATGCTGTGATCAGTAGATGAGCTAAAGTCTTTGAACACTGAACTCTGGCAGACACGCATTAAGTGGTTTTTAAGTGCTTGTTATTACCGTTTTAATTATACCAGAAGTCAGTGAGAGCAGACTCCACAGAAGAGACAGCTGATATGGAGGCAGAAGAGCAGAGGTTCATTTACATTATGTACGTATGGTCTACTGATGCCTGGGATTTTATATTTCATTCACATGTTGCATATTCTGAAACAATTTATCCTACTTTGCTTTTTCGATTGCTTCATTTTATTATTCTGGGTTATGTATGTCATTTTCATGCATCCACATAATGTAGTTTGAGCAGTGCCCCCCCACACCCTGTTGCCTCCTGCTTGGCACATCTGCCTGCCCGAACATTCATCCTTATTCCTCTAGAAGGTTTGCCTCCGTCCTATGTCATCTGTACATTCATGACTTTGTGTTTATAAAAACCAAGGGGTACAAATGAGAGAAAACATGGCATTTGTCTTTGAGACTGGTTTAATTTGCTTAATACGACCATCCTCAATTACATTCATTTTCCTGCAAATGGCATAACCTCACTCTTCATTGTGTCTGAAAAAAGTCTGTTGTATACATCCACTACATCTTCTTTATCCATCCTCTACCAGACACCTGAGTTGGTTCCATAACATAGCCACTATGAATAGGGCTGAGATAAACAACGTCATGCTCGCATCTTTCAATTTACAACATTTCTGAGAGTCTTACATACAGTAAGTAGACTCTCTGTGAATCTTAATTACATACCTTTGTTACCATTTGCTTCAAAGAATCAAAGCTATATTTCGCTGCCCTTGAAAGACACTTGTTATTTTTTACTTTATTTTGGATATGTGTGTTTTCAAACATGTTTTCAAAAGTCACTTGGCCTTGACCGTGAAAAGTAAAAGTCCTGCGTTCATTTGTGAGCTGTAGTGAGGAATATGTACAACTATGACTGTCACAGGGACCTGTAATGCCAAGATTTGCGGTAATGGTGACTTCAGTAAGCTATGATTATGATACATAACTGACCATGCGTTTTCTCTTCCTAAATGTTTGCATGTTTGTTCAGAAGAAGGTCAGTGGGAGACCCTTAGCATACAATCTTAGTTGGGGAAGTTTATTTTCAGTAATGTTTAAAATGTTTTTATGCACTGTTGGGCGAGTGGCTACCCTAGGTCTTGGCGTTTTGTATTGTCTGCAGGAGTTGAGTTTATGTGGGGGATGTTAATTGGTAATGACCTGCACGTGCTATCAGTAGAATACCTGTGGAGTTCTGAATCAAATAAAACACCTGAGCCCAAACAACACAGCAATGGACTACTACAGATATTACTTCCTAATCACAAATTCTCATACTTCTGTCTTTCATACAAGGAGGAATCCATCAGCTTAAATTGATAAAATTAAAAGTACCTTCTAAATTGTGTATTTCCAATTTTAAAAGTTCATGTTGTGGTGATTGCTGCTAGCTTTGTTGTTATTGTTGTTGTTTGTTTAGAATAAGGTCTTCTTACACAGTCCAAGCTGGCCTCAAATGTACCATCCTCATGCTTCTGATTCCTGGAGTATTAAAGGCGTCTACCACTGTAGCCAGCACCATTTTAAAAGGTTTTAATGATCCAATGAGTTTCATTCAGGTTTTCTACAGTAATGTGGTTGGAGGTATGTTTACAAGATCTCATGCACCTTACTTGTAGCTAAATGGAAGGCTAGTTAGTCAGGAAGAGGAAGGTTAACTAAAATGGGACAGGGAAAAGAGAGGGTAACAGAGAGTTACTATGAACAAAATATAATCTGTATTTGTATGAAAATGAAAACATTATTTGTGTATAATTAAAATATGCTAATAAAATCACTCAAGCATTTTGATGAGTTAAAAAAAATAGTTTTAAAAGGTTGTGGTGGTAGTGGCTTATGCCATTAATCCCAGCACTCAGGAAGGAGAGGCAGGAAATCTCTGTGACTTTGAGGCCAGCCTGGTCTACAGAGTGAGTTCCAGGACAGCCAGAGTTACAATGGAGGAATCCTGTATCAAAAAAACAAAACAAAACAAAAGGTTGTGATTAAATAAATGGTCGAAGCATTTGGAAAGTGTTTACTGGATATTTCAGACACTGGAATAATCTGATAATCAGCTTCAAGCTTGTATTTTGAGAAGACTGGCTTAAATTGGAACTGTAGACTCCTATGATGATAGACAACTATTTTATATTTAGCCCCACTCAGTTAAAACTATGGACACCCAAGATGACAGACATTGAGTTGCAGTGACAAAAAGTGTCATAAAAAAGTCAAATCTTCACGTGGGTATCTCATAATTTTTATATTTCCAGTTTAATAGATTCTTGTCAAGAGTGGTAGTCATTAGTAATTTGTAATTCCAATATTTGTAACTCCAGCTTGGGAGGCTAAGGCACGAAGATAGCAGAAGATAGGGCATGCTTGGACTAAAGAGCAGATCCCTAGCAAAAATAAAAAATAAAAAAAAAATGTTATTCTCATTAAATCCTTCTTAACCCTTTAATTTAAAAAGAAAGAAGAAAGAGAGAGAGAGAGAGAGAGAGAGAGAGGAGGAGGAAGGAAGGAAGGAAGGGAAAAAAACAAAAAGAAAGAAACTAAAAGCCAATGATCAACATTGCTGTGGTCACAGAGTGGACCAAAGAACTTGATACTAGGCGCCCAATGGGTGAATCTTCTACCCGGTGCCCCTTTTCTACATACTATATTGTGATTTTTGAAAGCTACAATTTTAACAAAGAAACCGATGAAGATACTCTAAAATGTTCTTGTCATATAGTGATGAGCCTATCACTAAGCTGATTCCAATACACAACATTAACATTAAGAAGTACTTCTGATGCTTACTACCTTTTAGGTGACAGGATAATTCTTTCCGATAATCCCTTTGTCTTGACAACCAACTGGGTTAAGGACACTGTTATCCTTCTTTTACAGATAAGGAAATCAAGTCACAAGCATAGGTCCCTGATCTTCCGTGCCCAGACCTGCTCAATTCTCCATGATTTGTAGGTCTGAACTTAAATCCTATCCGAACAGGTTTAGTGTTTGTTTTGCATCAGTCTGCTTACCTCTCGCACTCTCTTGCTACAGGTGAAGCTACAGGACATTCACAGGTCTTTCCCCTGTCTTCCTTCTCAATTTTCTCTTCTAAGATCCTGCAATTGTCTGTCTGATGGTCAGGGTCCTGTAGTTTCCTAAATACCATAGGTCTAAAGAATTAGACCTTTCTCTATTTGGCTTTCAAAGAGCCAAATAGAGAACAATATGTAAGTTCAAAGATGTGTTTTGGACAAAACCTATACAAACTCCCATTCCTATTCAAAAGCAACTCACCATTGCTGCCGCTGTTGTTTTTTCTACTATAATAAATTATTCTTTTTCCTATTTCTGTCTCTGCCCGCATTGTTTCACAGATACAAAACAAAGCGTTAGCATATTCTTATATTTTTTTCTCTCCCCTCCTCACCATTAAGTTAGTTTCAAATATTCATATCCTCCTTCCCTTTCAAACTCCCCATTGTCTCCCTGGACACACGTCTGTAAGACGACAGTAATTGATTACCTCCCCTCCTGTTTCTCAACATTTCAATCACCTGCATTAGTTCCACCTTCAGCAAACTCAGGCAAAGCTCCTTCCCAGACATGGAGATCCAGATATTTCAGACTATTCTAAAGTTTTGCTTAAACCAGCCCCAAGGAGTGTTCACATTTCTCTTATGGACCAACTGAACCAAGATATTTACAGAACACACCCAGTGTTTTCCTTCGTAGTTGCTTCTAGCTCTCACTGCCTCTGTTCATAATTCATCCATTCAAACCCATCGCACCCTTTCCCCTGGTCCCCTAAACTGAACTGCTTCCTCTGCTCTGAAGCCCCGCCCCCAGGGGCTCTGCTTCACACTTGCACTTGCATGAGTGCCTTACGTTGAACTTTTCTGCTAGTGATCTGTCCTCAGATGTTTGAAAGTCTAACATTGAGACGAATTAAACTTGCTCCATAAACTTAAAGGTATAAAGGACAGGGTTAGGCCAGTGCAGAGAAGTCTTTTCTGACAGTTGAATTGTCCGAGTACAGGCCGCCTCTAGCAGTAGGGTCTCCCTGTCGTGTTAATGCTCGACAAACAGCATTTATAGGAAATGTAGTAGAAAAGATGAAGAATTGAACCATATGATCAATAATAGCATCTTCCAAGCCAATGATTTTTTTTTTTAATTTTACATTTCTAAAGGCACTTTAGAACCTAACTTAAATACTGTCTTGTCATGTATCACTACTGTGAATCTGCTTAGAAAATCAATCTGGTTTGTTTCAGAAGCTATCAGTTCTCAATTCCCAACATAAAAATGAAAAGAAGTCATCTAGAAAACAATGCTATCAAAATCAAAATCACAGGCAAAGTAGTAGAAATACTAATTTTTTAAAGACTTAATTATTATATGAATATAATAAAGATATATCTTTGAATATAAGCTCATACAATACATATATAAACTATACATATGTAAACTCATTATATTATACATATATAAATAACAGTATATTCATTGACGAATAATTTCAAATATCTTGGAAGTTCTTTCCCATATTGTCTCATTGGTTTTTTTAATAATATAAAAGCAGAATGCTAACGGTCCATCATCTACTTTGGAGTAACGTCCCCCCCCCACCTTGTTCAGCTTCTTGCACATCACATCTGATAGCTGGATACCACCCTAACATGGCTGCTGATGCTTTGTCTAAGCACAAGATATACTGAGTCTTTACAAAGTAATAGGGAAAAGTCAATAGAGAAAGTTGCCATCTCTGGCCTTCACAAGAACCAAAAGACAATAAATGGACCAAAAATCTTTAAATACATCAATGGTGAAAAAAAAAAAAGAAAATTTTCTGCCTACTTCAGCTTAGCCCAATACCAAGAACTAAATTTGCTTGCTAGTTTTATGTCCAGCTAAGGTCATTGGAGAGTAGGAACCCTCAGCTGTAAAATGTCTCCATAAGACTGGGCTGTAGGTAAGCCTGTAGGGCATTTTTCTTAACTAGTGATTGATGTGGGAGGGCCCAGCCCATTGTGAGTTGGGACATCCCTGGGCTTGTGGTCCTGAGTTCTATAAGAAAGGAATGAGCAAGTCAAGAGAAGCAAGCCAGTAAGTAGCACCCCCTCCATGGCCTCTGCATCAGATTCTTGCTATGTTTGAGTTCCTGTCCTGACTTCCTTTGATGATGAACTATAAAGCAGAAGCACAAGCCAAATAAACCCTTTGCTCCCCAAGTTGCTTTGATCATGGTGTTTCATCACAACAATAGTAATGCTAACTAAGATACTAGATCAGCTGTTCTCAACTTGTGTGTCTCCACCCCTTTGGGAGGTCAAATAACCTTGTCACGGGGATTGCCTAACACCATCTGCGTATCAGAGATTTGCATTATGATTCATAAAAGTAGCAAAATTACAGTTATGAAGTAACAACATAAACGATTTTATGGTGGGGGGTGGGGTCACCATAACATGAGGAACTGTATTAAATGTTCTCCGCGTTAGGAAGGTTGAAAACCGCTGGACTAGATAATCACTCGGTCAACTCCAAAGCTATTAACCTGGACGGTGATGCACAAAGCCTATCATTTAACATCATGCCAATAACCTTTATCTTTCGATGTGAATCTCCTAGAAGATGAAAAGGCTCTTAAAGCGACATATTGTGCCACGAATGCAATGTATGGGGGTGTAGACTACTTGAAAGAGAAAAGGCAGTATTGTAATAAAATTACTTGAGAAAGACACAAACTGCCAATTAAGATAATTATGATGATATCATTTCTTTAATTTTGGCCAGTGACCAAAAGCAGGCTCCTGCCTCAGAGTTTCTTGATATCAAAGCTCAAGGGTGCAGCAGTTTTAAAGGCAAAGCCGGCAATTACATCAATGTCAGAAGAGTGTCAGAGCAACCTTGTAACATTTGTTTCGTCAGAACATAGTAATTATTTCAGACACTATATGACAATTGATTTTGATTTATACCATCTTCAGTTAGTTTAATGCATGTTAAGTTTGTATAAACATTATTTCCTTTAAAACATCTGGTCCATGGTCAAGGTCATGGAAATCCCAAATGCATTGCAAGGCAGATATGACAGATAGGGTGAAGTAGAGTATCTAAACAGTATCTAACCAGGCACAAAATGGAGTCAGGAGAAAGATGGTGTTTTTTTAGTCACTTCAGCATAAACAGGAAACTGTCACCACTGCACAGTATGGGCATTCACTAACACTTGCTTATTATTTATTTTACTTTTTTTTTTATATATATGTGACTGTTTTGCCTGGATGTGTCTGTGCATTGCACACACCCTACACCCCCTGTACTCACAGAGATCAGAAGAGATCACGCTGGAAATGCAGTGTGAGCCCACATGCGGATGCTGAGAAGCTGCTGAGAGAGCAACAAGCTCTCAACCGCTGAGTCATCTCTCCAGTCCCACACTGACTAACACTTAACCCTTAGTAAACTTCTTTCTATTAAAACGGTCATATTAAGGAAATCGTGCAGAACCATAAATACACGATGAAACATTGTACCTCTGGACAGTTTTCACAACCACAAGGAAAGAACGAAGATCACAAGCCAATATTAGATTAAGCAAAAGGAGAGTCAATTTGGTTACAAGTGTGGATACAAAGAAAATCATACTTACAATATAATCTATATATAATATAACTGCGTTGCTTCCCCCATTCCTTTCCTCCTCCAAATCCTCCAAGGAGCCTAGAAATCAATGAATCACTGATCTTCTCCTCATCTCTCATTGCACTACAGGTGTATTAAATTCTCTCGCCATGCCAATCCTCCATCCACAGAACACCGGCTGATGACACTGTCCTTTTATTGAAGATGCAAATTAAAAGTTCTCCACATGCTCACTTACTCTTTGCCTAACTGGCCCCTTCCTAGAACTATCCATGTTAGTTCTTTCACTCCAGGTGAGCCAAATATTATCCCTCTCGAGAATTATCTAGAATTATCTAGAATTATCCCATCTTCTCCTTCGCTCCCACCTCATTTTATTTATCTCTATGTACTTTTTTTTCCATGCTAAGGATTGAATCAATCAATGTTTTTTGACTTATAAGAACAAAACAAAACAGAACTGTTTTTTTCATCTTTTAGCATTCATTATAAGACTTCATATATTGAGTTTAAAAACCTCAAAGTAGTTGACATGGGTACAGTTGACTGTATCACCTATATTATAATTTTAATAGTATGTGTGTATATTGCATAGTAATATATGGACTTATTTTGGAAGCTTTGCCTGAAAATAAGGTAGGTAAGATCTTGTCACAGGGAGAAGGAGGAAGATAGAGACCTCTACAGGTGCTCGTGCCTTTAATTACCAGGAGTCAGCTAAACTAACGTGAGATTACAAATAGTTTCTTTTGTTTTCTAGAGGTTAGGTAGTTTCCTCCAGAGTTTCTCTAGCACCTTAGATCTATAAATCCCAGGTCCAATTTAGACCTCACTTTTCTCATTGATATTTTCTTTAAAAATCTATTTTAAAAACCATAACCAGTCCAAATGCAGAGTCGTAAAGCCCAGTCCCATTTGCGAGGTGAGGGGAGAAGGAAGACCTCCCACGCCTAAGGATCAGGGAGTTTGCTGTGAGATTGTGTATCCTAGAAATGTGAGAAAATAAGCCCAGAAACGCTCATCAACATGACTACCTAGAGCTGGAGAGATGGCTCAGCAGTCAAGAGCGCTGGCTCCTCCTGTAGAGGACCAGGGTTTTATTCTCACCATCCACACACTCTGTTTCAGGAGAACTGGTGTCCTCTCCTGACACCCGCAAGAACCAGGCACACACTTGATGATACACGTTATGTGTGATAAATGATAAAAGATTCATACAGTAAAAATAAATCTACAAGATTAAAACAAAACAAATGAAAGTTGAATAAGGGACGACAATAAACATATTAAAGTAGATAAGTGACAGACTATGAGGCCCCAGTCCCACACGAGGAACTGCAGACAAATAAGGAGCACTAAGAATGGGAGAAATCGTCCTCTCCTTGGAATAACACATGGATCGGTGATCCAATACTGAAAGGTCAGCCCTGAAAACACACACACAAGTAACACTATACAGGCTGAGAAAGTTATATTTAGGAATGCACACACACACACACAGACACACACACGCACGCGCACACACACACACACACACACACACACACGCACGCACACACAATTATCTCATGGACAGTAGTTTCCCAAGATAAAACCATCTATCTGACCTGGTTTCCAGAGTATCTATGTTACTAAAAGCAAAAGAACTCAAACCCTAAGTGGCAAGCCTCACCTCTGTACATTTTACGTGCTCTCGCAGAAGGCAAGAGGTTACCCCAAACAGGTTCTTGTTGCATGCACCTCTCGTTTTTTTCTATTCTTGAGTGCAATCTACCTTGCTCCCATTTTCTGATTCACAGAGTAGCTCATTTGGTACAATGAGCTATAAAATCACACTCAGCTCTACTAACCTTGGCTATCCCTGTTCCCTTGCTAGAGCAAAATGGTACATTTCAATAGACTTCTCTGAAATGCAACTTACACCACAATCTTTTGATGGGTGAATCTAAATTCTAGTTTCCTCTGACAACCAAACCCTCCACAGCGCCCACAGTGTCCACAGTTCTAAGGTCCTGGGACATTTCGTAAGTGAATTTTATAGCAATTTCCAATAAACATTAATAATAAAAATTAATGGATTTATGAAGCTCATTTACAATGGGAACACTTTATCCATTCTTCGCTTTCCTAATCAATTAAGTCAAGTTTATTGAGAGCCAATTCCTTTGTCTCTCAACATCATTCTGCTCTCTACCTTGTTATCCCAAACATGGTTTTCTTTGGAGGATTTTTGGAAGAATTCATGGGGGGTCTCTTTCCCTATTCTAATTTAAACTAGTGATTTCAGAGTACTTCAAGGGTCTCACATGCTCTAGAAAATGATGGTATTTGGAGATGGGAGAATGAAATGGATATCTACAACCCTGAAGGTACTAATAGCATGCAATCACTGTGCTCGTCAAGACTGCAACGGAAACTGGCAAGGTACTAGTACATCTCCTAGATGTACCAACGATTCATCTTACATGTCTTGAAAAGTCTTCTACAAGTACATTTTCTACAGTGTCAATACACCAGACACTTTGACTATATTATCCTGGAGACTTCCTCAAAATCTTATCAGGATGAACCTAAGAAAATAACCATATTTAGCAGTGAAAAGGGTGGTAAGGAAACACAAGAACTAAAACTAATACTCATCACAGTGTGGTGGCCAAGTGCTAAGGCAGTCAGGTTCTAAAAGAAGTTCAAATACGAGGGTGCTCCGTAATGCCATGGTTGTTAGAAACTAGAAATAATCCTGTAAGGTTCTTGTTCTTGGAGTACATGTTCCAATACAGTAACTAACAACTTGAAGAAATTTAGGCAAGCCATACTTTGAGATGTGTGAATGGACCTGAAAGCATATTTTAAGTCCTTTGCAGATTTCAATTCAAAAGACTACTGAAGCTGAGTGTTGGTAGATACCTGTAATCCTAACACTTTGGAGGTAGCAGAAGGAAGATCGGTGGATCAAAGCCAGCCTTGGCCTCAAGAGACTGAGCTTCATAATGAGTTGTAAGGTAGGATGGGCTACAGAGTAAAAACAACCAAGCAAAAACAGATCAATTGACTGAATCACTTGTTGGTTTGTTTACACGTGTATACTGTATACCAGGGGAGTCCTAAGTACATTACAAAGTTTAACTGTGTGTGGTATGTACTGCTACCATTCCTAGCTAATATGTGTGGAAACCGAGGTGTTAAGAACATTGTCCTGGTCCTCCAGCTAGAGATATTGGAGCAGGTTTCAAAATTAGACTTGTGAGCTCAGAGTACTCACTTTACCATTATCTTGAACTCTTTCTGTCTCACAGACACTTATAAAGAGTTAAAATGAAAATAACATTTTGCCAGTGACCAAATTTCTCTGCAACACTATTATACAGCAAGAAAAACGCCTGTGACTGGGAAGATCATAAGAAGCATAATAAAGAAGGGGGCTGCCTTAAAGGATTTTACATTTTTAGCAGGAAATATAAACCAGACAAGGGTAGAACAGAGTATCAGGACCGTTCCCACAGGAAGGATGTCCCACTCAGACTAAACCTAGAATAGGAGGCTTTCCGGCAAAAGTCCAGTCTACTGCAGAATCAAAAGCTAGAGTGATCAGAATTGGTACGGCGAAAAGAAAAGGAATTACCATCGTCTACAAGATGGAGGCAAACCTTAATTGCGAACGTTAGGGCTGGTTATACTGGAGAACGTGTTGGGCCTTGTAGAAGGAGAGAAAACCGACCCCGTGTGAAGAAAGCACACGATACAGGGGCTTGTGTACCTAATGAATAGATTTAATCATTTTTATTAATCTTTAGAGAACTGAAGGTCTTAAAATTAGAGAGTAAAAAAGCCGGGTTTGCATTTTAGAAAGATCATATTTTGATGCGCCTACCAAATAAAAAATTGGTATAATTTGGTACAATCCTGACCACTAAGGCCAGTGGTCTGCCCATGAATGCAAAAGCCAATAGAGTTCAATGGAAAAACACAGACATTAGCACCCTATGCTGGATCACTGAGAAAGGGCATGACAGGATCTCACATCTGGCCTCTTGTCCCAGTTGCTCAGAGGACAACACTGCATGTGAGCCTCTGACACACGCCACCCTTTTCTCAGCAGCTGAGTGTCAGCACCCCACAACACCCTGTTCCCTGACTAACATGACCACCTCCCCATGTTCTCCCATGAAGGGAACTTTCGTAGTGAAACAAACAGGAAGAAGTAAAAAGGGGACCAAGAAATTGTCATGCTGGTTTCTGCCTGTGGGCAAACACTCCACTTTGAATGGCTGAAGTTGCTGAATCAAAGAGCAATCACCAGAAGCTCCTTAGGTGCCTGATGAGCCAGTTAAGCAGTGCATGTAAGACACAAATCCTTTCCTTCAGCTATGTCGGGCTTTGGTGTATCATAACCGTAGATTATGTATAGATATTTTAAAGTGAGGCATATGTACACTCACACTAATGGGTAAGAAATTCAAATAGATAGTAGTTCAGAGCTTTGAGCACAATCTTTATGAGAAAAACATTAATGATGTAGGAAACTATAAAACAGAATTTCAATACTAGTACTGTCTAAAAGAGTGTTAATCCAAAATGACAGCAGATGCTCAAATATAGAGAGAAAGAATATCATTCAAAAATCATTCACTTATTAAACAAAGAACATGAGTGTTTTTTTTTTTTCTGTGCCAGGTGCTGCCCCGGGTGCTAGGAACACAATGGTGAACAGTGACCCAAAAAAATCCACACGAGTCTCCAGCTTCTGGGAGCTGGCATTCTGCTGTGAGAACACACATGCACCATGTGACATAACTGAAATATATTACAGATGCTACAGATAGAAATAAAGCCAGACACAGGAGCAGAGCAGAGGGGTCAGAGCTACGGTTAAGTGGCTATGGTAGGCTTTACTGGTAAATTAATGCAGAGAAGCCATTGGATCACATGCCACCATTTTGTCTCTCATCAAAAGATGGAAGTTCCTTCCCATGTAGTAGAAAATCTATGAGTAATTGGTGAGGTTTGGAAAGCCTTTCTTCATCTTTCCAAAGCAGAAGAAGACCAATTATTATAATAGGAAAAAAAGAAATATACCTGTATTACACCTATAATATAAATACACCTATAATAGTCCTATAAAGTTAAGAATTCAATACCTGATACAAACTGCTTTACAGACTATTTTTGGCCAACATTTCAGAAAAAAACATCATCCGACTATATATAAACATCCAGAAAGCAGGACGTGTGGGGAAAGCTTTTCGGTACACTCTCCGAAACCAGCAAATCTTGATTCCAGAATGAATGAAGTGACTTTTAACGTACAGGCCAATTCGCTCATGAGTACACACACACACACACACACACACACACACACACACACGCACACGCACACGCACATGCACGCGCGCGCACTGACTACGATGTGAGAAAACCGAAACAAGCGGTGCACAAAATGCAGACTCCTTAACCGTCGGCGGATCCCCAAATTCTTCAGCCCGGTTCAGTTTTTAAGAAAATACGCTGGTGGATCAGGATAACAAATTAAAAAGGAAGAAAGAGCCTGACAGCCACAGTTAACGACAGACGGTTGCGTGGGAAGGTACGGGTGACTGGAAGTGAGGACCCCTGGATGGACTGTGCAGGGTCCCGAGCAGATCACCACCCCTCACGCTCCCCGCTGTCTCCTGGATTCTGTAGTCGTCTATCTTGTCCGATGGAATTCTGTTATCTACTAGGCACAAATGGGAAAATATGAAAAATAACTTTTTAAAAACCTATATTAACCTACCTGTTAAATCAAGTACTTAATACTTGTCAGTTTTAAATCCCCATACTGTCAGCACAGTGAAATATATGGCTTTGTGCTGAGATCTGGTTCTGGTTGTCCTATGATTGTTCAACTGACAAATTAAGGCATATGCATTGATAATTCATAAACGTACTAACAATATAAATATTGCTTGTAATATTGACATACATTGTAAGTTCAATGGTGTGGTTTATTTATGAACTATGAAATAGTTTGCTTCTTCCCCGAACTCAAATGCAGAAATAAAAGTAAACTCTAGACATTAGATCTTACTTAAATTATGATCTGGCATGTTTGAAAAATCATGTGTTGGAAGAAAAACTATAGACAAAGAAACTGGTCAGTAAAATCTGAAACACATTAACCAACAAGGACTTCCTCTCATGACGTTTACAAGTAAATAGAGGTACGTATCCACATAGGAGGAGTAAAAATGTCATCTGAACTGAAAGGAGAAAGGAGACAAACTTTTCCACTTTGCATTTTTGAAAGGATGAATCCTTGAGAAAAGCTTATAAGAGGTTTTGTCTGAATTTTCATATTATTTTAGGTGGGAAGGGTTTATCTGGCATACATATCCTGAATCACAGTCCCCTGATAGAAGCCAAGGCAGGAGCACAAACTAGGAAGGTTCCTGCAGGCAGGAGCTGATGCAGAGGCCATAGAAGAGTAGTGCTTACTATGGTATCTGAGAGTCTGCAGCAAATATATGCAGGCATGGCTAGCTTTTAGAGTCTCCATTGAGACATAGGTTTCCCACATTTCCATGTTGGAGGCTATAAGAAGAACCACAGAAACTATTTCATTAGTACTAAAACTATCAAATGCTTTCAACATTGAAAGAACAGAAGGCAAGATAAATGTAATCAACAATTGCTCCATCCAGGGGTATTATATAGGCAGTTACCAGTTCTACAAACTAGTATTCTTTCTGCATTCAGGAAAGCTGCAGCCCATCCACACTCAGAAAGCTGGTTCTAACAGCTAAGGCAGAAGGTGACCTGCTCCCAGCAATTCCTGCTGTCAGATATAGCAGCTGTTTAAAGTTCATTTTACTGTACAGAAGTGTGTGTAGTTTTACAGTATTGAGAATACGTTCAAATATCCCACTACAGTTTGTTGCTGCTTGTTTAGATTGACCTGAATTTCTTACAGAGATTTATTCATTTCTTCCTATTGTTTGTGTTTTCCTTTATTGCTTTAAGGGATTTATTAATTTCCTATTTAAGGGTATCTATTTTCTTTACACAGGCTATTTTAAGGCTTTTGCTGTTGTTGTTTTTTAGCTCTGTTGGAATATTTGGGTCCTGCTGACTTTTCAATGCTAGTGACAGTAATGAGATAGATATAGTAATGGGAGATAGATAGATAGATAGATGATAGATAGATAGATAGATAGATAGATAGATAGATAGATAGATAGATAGATAGAAATAGATATCTAATCTAAGGGAGATCAAGAGAAAGGGATTTCCCTTTCTTAGACACCACCTGAATGTCATTTCCAAGTACCAGTGTGCACACTCTTGGTAGTTGGCATCAAACAGAGTCAGGGAGAAAGGTGGTTAGGGATCTCAAATTTTCCAGGCCAGAGAAATTTTATTTTAATCCACAGATAGTTGCTTTACAGAAGGCAAGCAAATTATTGTTCCATTTTGCAGTCAGAACCTTACTGAAAGATATGCACCCAATGTGCCCAACCATGGCTCTTAAAAAACACTCTCATGTCGGGCTTGGTGGCTCACTCCTTCAATCCCAGCACTTGGGAGGCAGAGACAGGTGGAACTCTGTCAAGGCCAGCCTGGTCTACAGAGTGAATTCCAGGACAGCCAGAGTTACAACAGAGAAACCCTGCCTTGAATATATACCCTCGTGCCTAAAAATGGAATTTCAAATGTAGCCCATCAACTTATTCAAGAGAATGTGAACAAACTTAAACATACAGTCTGTTAAATTTCTGTGTTCACATCTTATTGGTTTTGAATTTGCTCACATTTTCCTTTTAATGTTTAACATTCTATTTTTCTCAAGTCATCCAAAATCAAAAGAAGGATGTTTTTTAAAGGAGCAAGTCGCTACTGGCCTCTCTTGAGAGATATATAAGCATTAGATCTTCCTCTGTGTGCCTAGAAGAATAAAAACAGCCGTGTCAACTTTAAAATTATATAAACACATTACATCTTCACTTCAATATGCTTGGGTCAGTTGCTACAGCACTTTTAGACACTGACAATGAGCCCCTGCCCACCCATGCTGGGGTTTTTGCTGGCTTGATCTTGTATAATCTTGGGCACACAGCCATACCTCTGTGAGTACTTGTCTACAACAGCACTATCTTTTCCAGAATATTTGTAGCAGTCCTCAGCATCCTCTGGCTCTTCCATATTTCTATTCCTCTTCCAGGATTATTCCTGAGCCTTTGAGGAAACAATGGCGTGATGTAGATGTCCATTTAAGGCTGAGCACAACACAGTCTCTTGTCTTCTGAACTTGTTCAGTTGTGAGTCTCTTTATTAATTATTACCCACTACAAAAAGAAGTGTCTCTGATTAGGATTGAGAACTTCACAAATCTAGGGTATAATCATAAATACTTAGAGAGTGGTTTAATAATATGCCAATTTAGCAGAATAAACATAGTCTGCTCTCCCCTAGGGAGTGTGACCTACACAGCAGCGGGTTTTGGGCACATTTAACGGTTCTGTCTTGTTGATCAGGACCGGGGGGTGGCCCTACACCCACACATACAATGGCAGCACTAAGTACATTCAGAGAAGCAGAGGGGAACTTGTTGGCATATCACGATACGAAAATTTCATGGCTTTGCTGGCAATCAAAATCTGTGTGTCTAGAACACCTGGACAGTGATGCTCTGTGCATGCCACTCATCTCTTCAGGAATGGCTGAAGTGGACTGGCCACCCTGGATCAAACCATTACTCCTAGCCAACAGCAACAACTGTTGTAGTTATTCGTCACCTCTAGTATGCTCATAACAAGAAAACGTAAGTTCATAGAAATGAACAATTTGCCTAAGTCTCTCTTCTACTAAAAGAGCAGATTTCAAAGCCAAGCCACTAAGACTCAAAAGTCCTTGATCATTCTAGTATTTCAACATCTCAAAGTCATGAAGCAACAGTATTGACATCCCTTTGAAAGTTCTCTTTAGACTCTTGTCAATTTATAGATTTACCGTGTTCCTGCTGATTAGGTACCTGTGTCATAAATATGGCTATCATTTATTGATTATCAGATACCCTGTATTATCTATAAACGTTTCAACAAATATCTAAGTTTGTTTGTTACTGACCCAAGAGATATTCAAATACAGGATAGAGATTCACTTGGAAATCCCAAAGTGGGTATAAACATCTGACAGAGGCTCCTTTCCAATTTGTTATTCCATAAGATACTCCGAAAACAGTAACGTTTCAATTTGTAAAAGTTTAAATCCTATAATTTTCTGAATGTTATTAAATAAATTGTCTGTTTTTAAATAAACTTTTTGATTTAAAATAAACATCCTGAGGGCCTCACAGCTGCAGTTGCACATAGGACTAAGAGAATGTGCTGTAGCTATGAACCGCAGACTTAGAGGAGAATCAGTTCGAGTCTTGGCTATATACAACTATAGCTAACATGTATGTAAAGCATTGTATTTAAAAGTCGTGAGTCCCCCCACACACTTTTTTTTAATTTATCCCAATCCAAATTTTTTCAATAAACTCACTGCTTCCAGCACTGAAGACAATTTAGTAATCGGTTCCATACTGCAGCATTTCTGACAGTGAATATTGGGTGTTATCATAGAAGAGACCAAGAAAGGTGATGGCATTTTCTCGGCTAGAATAAAAGGCGTCTACATAGTGGTGAGGTGTGGCCGAAAGCAAAGGCCCCTGGATGTTTTCCCAGAACCTCGTCGAGTCCTGGGTCCCAGTGAGATTTTCTAGACTTTTAAGGAGCAGGAGCAGCTTCTAGAAGAGACTTGCTTTGTATTTGCTCATTCTTTTCTAAAATAGAAAAGGAAAATGCTACATAAAAAAGGGAGGGCAGAGGAGACAAGGTATATGTGTGTGTGTGGGGGGGGGTGTAAAGACACGAGAAACAAAGCAACAGAGAAAGACAGAAGCACGGGTAAATCACCCAACAGGAAGAATTCTTCCCCGTGACTGACAGGGTAGTATCACAGACTTGCATTCCCTGATTCCATTTAATTTTTTCCTACGAGTCCTTATGCAAGCCCTTCGGAGACGTCAGGGTCTGCTACTCGGCATACGTGCACACTGAAAGACATTTGGCAAGAAGACCGATGGATTTTCAAACTAGTTCAAGAGTAATTGAAAACGGAATTCTGAGAAAAGCTAAGGTGTATCCTTATATCCACATAAACACATCAACACTCATTTTAAGCCTGCCAGCTATCTCTCTGCGAGGACAATACTCAATACTACTCCTTGTACACTGAGCAGATCATTGAGTTTTCTCTCAAAAACTAATAGTACCATCATTTGCAACAAGAGATTCCTTCTTGTCTGATGAAATACTTTCCTCCCAGAGCTTCTGCCTTATATTTCAGGAGATAGAAGAATTCAGTTCAGTCTATAGATTAATGTCAGGAGAGAAACTCAGACTTGAGATGATAATATCACAAATTCTCGGAGCTGTACAGAATATTAGAGAGCGCTGGGTCTAATCCTATTATTCTGTAGGTAAAGCGGCTGAGCTCTTAAAAGTCATTAATACCCAAGCTGCCCATTACCCTTCTTTCCAAAATTGACTGACCACTTTTTTAACAAGCAAGAATCCACAGTTATAGAGGAAAAAATCCACACTAGGCAGCAGCATCACTTTAATTCTACCCTGATTTTAGATCAGAAATGTGCTTATGCATTCTTTAGTTAGAATGTGACGCTGGGTGAGATTCTGGTCCCAGTGAAAGCAAAGGTTGCTGATTTGGGAGGAAGTGCCCAAATTGTGTATTCAATAGCTAAAACTGCATCACCACGGGAGAGTTAGTTGGACGCACACACAAGAACCATTCTGTCACCTGCTCCTAAGACATGCAATAAGATGGGTGTTAATTTTCCACTTCACAGATGAAGCAATGAAACCCTAAAGTTCAAAGGTCTACACAAAATTCACACAGCAAATAAAACAGTCCCCGTGAGAACTAGCGTTCACAGGGAATAAACACTTCTCAGAGGAGCTGGTTGGCCATGGGATTAGCACAAATAATTGAAATTAGCTTTAGGAGACAAGGAGAGCAGCCTACCACATGAGCAGAAGCACAAAAGACCTTCTGAACCGAAGAAAAAAGTTGGTGGGACTATTGCCAACTGTCCTCAAGCCATCAGTGGATCAAGAAAGTTTTCCTGATGTCCAATATGCACGAAGAACAAGACAGGCGTCATAAGGAGGGACAGAAGGTTCTGCATCCAAATGTGATGTAAAGCACAAAGAACAGGAAAGACTGCCCATTGGCCCAAACAGTGTGCTTTTATTACTGCTGCAAACTGGCAGGCTAATTCTGAGAGGGTAGATCATTGGACTGCACTGTATCCCCAGATCAGCACTCCAGATCCACTGCTAGCTCAAGAAGGTTCCAGATCCAGGCCTCCTGGATTCACATGCCTATAATCCCAGCACTGCGGAGGCTAAGACTAGATCACACTTTTAGCCCAGTCTGGGCTGAATGATAAGATCTAACTTCTTAAGTAAAAAAGGACAGAAGACTATCATTATCACACTGTCAGAATGCCAATGTTTAAATACTGAACCCGGGGCCCAGGATAGGTAAAAGAGTTCAAAATAATTTAAAAGTCAATGGATATCCAAAGGGAGAAAGAGTTTAAAGCTAGAAACTGAGCCTCAGTTTCTTTGGGATAAGTGTAGGTAAAGATAAAACTTAACAAAGACAGTGAGGAAAAAACACAGAAAGTCCCAGGACTGACAATTAACACTGTTAATACAAGTGGTCGTAAGACACTGGGCAGAACACTGTTGGTGGCGATGAGATCCCACAAGAAGAATCCTACTGACCAACCAAAGGTGAGGACACAGAGATGTTAAAACAAACAGCAAGTATTCAAAATGCAAGTCAAAGTCCTTAGGGATGCTTGCAAGCAGTGATGTAAAAAGACAAATCATAAGCCAAGTCCCAGATTAGTGAGATGGGTACACAAGTACCATAGAACTGGGTCTGTGAATGACACTGAGGAGAGATAGAAGGGACAGTGCAGATGAAAGCTCTCCAACCTCCAGAAGACAGTCCTGCAGATAAACACCAAGGGACACAGCAAACCTCTTGCTGGGGTCTTTGCTTATCCTAGTAGGAGGGAGGTGAACTCCCAGAAAGGGGCTAGGAGGGTATAAGAGTAGAAACCAGATTTTGATTCAAGCCTAGCAAGAGGGACAGGTAGCCTAGAATACAGGCCATGCAGTGACTTGTCAGATCCACAACGGACTTAGCACTCAGGGAGCAAGAGATTCCTGGAGCCCTTTGGAATCTCCTTAATCTTCCATTCATTCCGAACCTCCCTTGGACACTTAGACCAAGAGCTGTGGGACGACACTAGGAACGCTGTACACAGTTCTCTGCTTCCCAGTTTCCCAAAGTCTTTTTTTTTTTTTTTTTGTAAATGTGTAAAAGGCTAGATAATCTTTATAACATCACATTTAAGGATGAACTAATTGGCCTCTCAATTATAAATTAGGAAACAAAGACATAACTAATTAGAGTCAAAGCCACAGCCAGAGGCCAGGTTTCTGGGCTAGTAGCCCAGAGCTTTTAGATTAAATTATGTCATGTCACTCTAACACCACACTGAACTTAGAGGGTCTGATGGGGGTGGGGGGGATGTATTATGCCTCCCAATTCTGAGAAACCTTCCTCGTGACTCTTGCTAAACAGAGCTAAAAAAGAAATGGAAAAGCTTTGCTTTTTCTCTAAGCTGTTTCACTTGGAAAGGCAAACAACGGACTGATTTCACATTTCCTTTTACCATCTTCCATTGTTTTCCAGTAATGAGAAATTACTACTCAATAGACGATGAGTGTATACATAGAGAGCGATGTAGGGATCCGGCCAACTCTACACATTCTCCCCGTCTCTCTGCAGAGTGTTCGGTGGTTGCTGTCTTACGTATTTTTGCAGAAATACAGGTACTGAGGAAACATTGATTTTCTTCATTGTAAGCTTACTTTCAATGATAAAGTAATATGTAACATAAAATCAAAAGCCTAAAACCTAATTCGTGAAAACTTACAGTAATAGATTAACTTTTACATCACAGAATTGTTTCTATGACTTTTAGGTTCCATAAATATTTAAGGCCCATATGGTGTATATGCAATCCGTGTTTCTGAGTCACCGCTATTGGAATTAATATCTAGGCGTAGCACATGCTGACATTTCTGTAGCTTCAAGTACATACTGTGCCTGACTTTTTCCACCATAGGGCAGCTGTTGGGAAGTAATGATAAACTACCTGACATATTTTATACTATACACCAGATCAGGAAGAAATCGTTTAAGACAAAGTTGATTTCTTAAAAGTCTCACTTCTTACATAAAACCCTCAGCATGGGCACATACAGGGCAGAAATTTATTATTTATATTTTTCCCTAGTGTGCAAAATCATGGGTTCTATGATGACATTTTCAAACATATATACCAATCCATTTTGTTAATATTTGCCCATAATGCCCTATCTTTTTCTTCTTCCTCCTCCTCCTTTCTCCTGTATTTAGTCCCTTCTGTATAATTCCCATTATACTTTCATATTATAGATATACACTTTTTTCAAGTCTAGATTTTTTTTGCATGAGGAGGAAAAGCTATATTTATCTTACTCATGGGTAGTAGATATAACTAAGGCCAAATTCCTTCAGAGGCCATCTGCTAAATGCAAGAACAGCAATCTTCCTACAAGGGCTAAACAGGAGGTGGCAAAAGCAACCCAGCATCAGATAGAAGAAGTACCTGCTCTTAGAAGTGGAAGCACTTGCCCTGCCTCAACCTACCTTGTTGCTCCCAGCATTGCAGAACATACAATCACGGGACACATCTGACCTTCACAAAATTCCCTACAGCAATAACCACAGAAGTCACGGCTTCCAGACTTTCCTCCACCCTTTTCCTGTAAGACACAGACGACGAAGCAGTTCGCACGACCGAGAAGCCCATGATTTCAGTCTAAGTGTCGCAAGTGCTGACGTCACAACTTCAGGCGTCCAGGACGTTTTAATAAGACTCGAAACCAAAGAACACGGAGACAGATGTGCCTCTGGCTGATTGATTGAACAGATGACAATCCTTAGAATCTTTATGAGAGGAGCAACACTACAGACCCTTCCTGCTCTTGGTAGTTAGTTCACTGCTGTGTTCTTAGAAGAGCTCATCTCTCAAGGTTTCAAATGGCGGTCAGCAGAAGGTGGTCAACAGGATCTTTCTAAAGCCACCAAGAAGAGTTAATTCTTCTATCATGTGCTAATTGTACTGCGCTTGCTCACTATACTAAGATATTTATGACTTGGCATAGAGTTTTAATGTTTCTGTTTGGTTACACATGACTGGCTTTCTGAGTCTCAACTGCCATCTATGTCTATGTGGTTTTGCTATATTGTCTGATTCATCTGCCTAACACATCTGTCTCTTTCCCATTTTCCCTCGCCTCCTTCCTCAAGGGTCTCTCAAGAACAAGACAGCAGCTGTAGCCTTAGTCACTTAGTCAGCAAGGCTTCCAAAAGATCAAATGCTTCTCCTGGCTCTAGGTCACCCAGACTGTCAGTGGAGCCCTGAACTCTGTCTAGTCTCCCTGACTTCTGTAAGCAAGACTTAGATCAAACTTCAGTGTTTATGTCTTTGTATCTTCTCATTCTGGATGCAGGGAGCCTGGGCTTCCGGAGCACAGTCTGTAAGCTCTGTATCAACTCTACCCTTCGAATCTCCTTAACAATAGTAGTTGGTACACATTCTCTGGCTTGAGCTATTGCCCACCCTGATGGAAGCACCAAAGATACTTTGTTTTCTCTCTATCTTGTTTCCTTAATAGCTTGGCTGTTCCTCTTGGATCTCCTTCGAAGTCTGCTTCTGAAATCTTTTACTTCCTAGCTTTTCTTGACTCCTTAAACTGTAAGTTGGCCATCAGTTCCTTTCTTTAAACTTCGTTTTTAATACTCTTACAAGTCTTTCTTCGGACCTAAAAGTCACTCTTTCCCATCTTTATCTTCTCTCCCAGGCATCTTCTACAAGAACTTTTGACTTTCACAGTAGCCTCATTCTGGAATGTATAATATAAATTGTATCTATGAGAAATGTTCCCCAGCTTCTCCCCCACAAGAATTTAAAAATATTTAGATCCCTCCTCTACACACACACACACACAGACACTTCAGTCATTCTTCCTAGGTCCTTCTCATAATAGAATCAGGGACTTTGGAAGATATAAATAATATAATTTTTTAAACTTCAATGAAATGCTAGTTTCATGATCTTAGTTAAATTATTTATTCTAGCCATCAAGAGTTTGTTTGGAAAGTTCAAGGTTATGTAACACATGGTAGGCACTAGAGAAAAAAGTGATAGCTATTTCTGTCAAAGAAAAACTATTTCTTAGATAAGGGAATTCAATATGCATCCACAGGAAGTTCAGCTGGAAAAACAATAACAAGAATTTTAAATCAGTATCATCATATTGGCCTCCAAATCCAACACCTTGCTTAAAATGTGATCTGATATCTCACTCGCTTTCATAAAATCCATCTGTACAAGAAGAGACAAGTAGGATTGTTTTCTGAAAGACAAGGACATCTAGAATGAGCTACTATCTGAGATTGTCCGTATTTTCCATCCCTAAACATGGGCTCTGTCTCTGTAAACTGTGGTGTTACTATCGCTTCTGCCTAGAGCAAAGATTTAGCACTGCCATAAAAATGGCAGGGCCAAAATGAAAGCTATCTCATTCATTCCAAAAACGGATTAATTTTAAGCCAAATTCTCACCATTCGGATGAGACGCTGAGCTTGAGAAGATAGCTACCAGTACATGGCCGTGACGTGACACTTGCTGCCACAGAGCGCACCGAGATCACTTCAGAGTGAATGAAATGATACCGGGGATCAATTAAACTAGAGAAATGATGAGCATCGTATTCAAGGTCTCTAAGTTTTTTGTTTGATTTTCCTGTGTTCTAGCTCCCAAACTTGAGTTATTCCTGTACATAACATTAAGTGGAAAACAGTGAAGAGATTAGATTCTCTACTAAAAAGGGGTCTTTAACAATCATGGGACTTATTGGGAGAAATATCAAGAACAGACCTTTCATACAGCTATCTCATAATGTGTTCCCGCTCCTGAACTTTATAGTTCATATCTACTGGCTGTATTCTCTCAAACACATACATATGCATATACACATACAAGTACACATACACATGCATATGCATGTGCATATACATATAACCTTTGACAGATACTTCTTAAAACCGTCTCCTAGTAACACCTTTTTAGCCTATTCATGTATTCATTGACTCGTCAGTATGAACGACAACATTCTATAGTGCAGACGCTGTGCTAAACAGAAAAAATATGAGGAAGATTCTGATCCTGCCCGCCAACAAGAATATAAACACCACCTGACTGAAAGAAGCTGGGATTCAGTGGGGACAGAGATCTCACAGGTGAAGTATCTAGGAAAACATTCTAGTGTTCCACTGTGAGCTGAAGGAAGATCATCGGGTAACCAAGTAAAGAAGATGGACTAAGAAGCAAGCTAGACATAAGCAGAAAGAAACGTTTTCAGTTGGTGTCAAGGTGTTAAAGTTTTACAACGGCTGGAGGATGGAGAGCATGTGGTAAGAATATTGTGTGCTTCTGACTGTCTACGTTTTCTGGTTTTCCTGTCACAGACAAAATTGTTTCTACAGTAAGAATGACAATTAGGATTGTATTTTAGCTTTTAATTAAGATGGGTAAAGGAAACAAAATAACAACAAAGAACAAGACAGAAATAAGGTTGATATTTTTAAAATGCATTGTATTAAAGTCATTAAAAATAAGGTGTTAATTTAGCTCTAAACTCATTAAAAATCAATTACAAGCAGAAAATCACAGTTCCATCAAACGCAGGAATTAAAATAAGAAGAGCAGAGTAGCAAGGTAGTAGCAAGTGGGAATAAAATGCAGAGAAGGGAGTCTAGAGAGAGAGTGGTGGACAGAGCAGGTAAGGCTTTGCAGGTCCCTGCAAAGGTTCTAGGGTGCACTCTAGGTGTGGCAGAAACATTTGTGTCTTTCTACACGGTGGAATGATGTGGTGTAGTCTGATGTTCTGAGAGCTCACTCTGGAAGCTCCGAGGAGGACTGGCTATACATGAGAAGGAACCAGGACAGAGGAGGTCAGTCTGAAGACTACTCCAGCAGATCAGGAGAGAAATGGCGGTGGTTTAAGCCAAGACAGTGGCACTACCCAACAGAAGGTTGAACGGAAGGGCGTGATTTGGAACCTGGAGTTGTTTGAGTTTTCAGAGAAAGAGAGAGATGGGGAGACAGAGGAGGAGGAGCATGAGGAGGAGGGAGAGGAGGAGGGAGAGGAGGAGGAGGAACATGAGCAAAGAGAGATGGATCACAGAGTGAAAGTAAGAAAGAAAGCACTAAAGGGCAACACACGATCGTTTTCAAGATAAGCAAGCAAACCAGCTTTTAGAACAATAATCTAAAATGGATACCTTGGGCCCTTTCTAATGTCATGGCCAACGAGGCTGCCTACCAGAAACGAAAGCAATGAAACAAGCCATTTTTATGAACTGAAATTGAAGGGTTTGTTTTTTGTTGTAAGAAGGAAAGATAGCCATTTTAATGAGATGCGATGTATTCCGCTACAACAGAGCATTAAATGCCAGTAATAACAATGGTGATGACCCTGGCTGCTGAGGCACTACTTTGGGTGCTCCCCTCATCGTGTCACTGGGTGCTCAAACAGCCTCGTAACGTAGGCATGATTGGCACTGTACAGACAAGGAAATTAAGATCGGAAATTCATCCACGCTCACAAAATGAATAATTGATGGAGTCACTGGACTCCAGATCATTCTGACTCTCTAATCGGAGCATCCGAATCTCTTTCTACCAATCCGAATACTCATGCCTAATTCAAAATGACAACCCGAGAGAGGAGAGAGCCTTGGTTCATAAATCAACAAAGGCACCAAGCTCTGAGCTGCTGAGATTCTGGGTGAACTATAAATCTGGTTTTACAACAGGTACCTTGTCCTAGCTCAAAAGTAGATATTCTTGAGACAGGGGAAGTGAAAACTTAACAGTGAAAATTGTATCTATTATTTTGTTACTGGCAATGATGTCAATCTCAAAAAGAGAAAAGAGGCTTTCATCTTCTCTACAGACTCCAGGCCAGAGCCTAGATTCCCTGAGACCTTTATTCCTTTAACAATTATTAACAAAGTATCAATCACTGATGATTTAAATATATTATGGTAACAACATAAACAAATATGAGTTAGATACATGAAATACACTTGCTTAAAGAGACGTTGGATCATAGTGTACGTTAACTGGAGAATGGACTAGCTCCTTCTGGATAGAAAGGATGTAGAGAAGAAGATTCAGAGTGTCAAGAAGAGCTGGTGAGGAGTTGTGAACACAGTCGGCTTGAGTGTTAGGAAACTTACACTGTCGGTAAGAAAGCAGAACAGCACGGATAGAAAGAGATCATTGAAGAGGCTCTTAGAACATTTCACATGAGATACGATGAATATCTGAATGAAACAGTTATGAAAGGACAGTGAGGAGGAGAGGATTTCTTGAAAGAGTCGTTAAAAGGAAGAAAAAGCTACTTTGTGCTTATTTAAATATCCAGATAAACAGAGGACTCTGTGCATGATGAAGAAGATTCTCAATTGAACATCTTAGCTGTAGTTTTTCAAGCTGTAATTTGTACATTTGTTGTTTTAGAGGGTTTTTTTTTCCTTCTGGACACTTAGCCCTGCTTTTTCCCAATACAAATCCATTTGCATTTATTGAATTTCTTCTAATTACATCTTGAGGGGGGCTCTACACAAACCTAGCAGAGAGAGACTTTTCCTAAGAAGAATGGCTCGTAATACTGGAATGTCAAAACTTTCCAGGAGGATTTAGGTATGTTTCTTGGATGCTTGCTTAAACAAGATATCATATGCACACTGCAAATAGAGTGCCTGGCACATCAGAGGCACTCAATAAATTTTAACTATTTTGCCATTAAGGTTTAGTCATCAACATTGATCACAGGCTTTCTCTAGATGGTTAATTAATCATCAAGAATTTCAAACAACATGTATTTATTGAATATGTGAAAAACTCTCTGCAGGCAATACTGCCTGCTATGTAGAGTGTACAGAGGTGGTTCAGGTCCCACAGATGCACTCTTTAAAAAGATGAGATAAATGGTAAGGAGGACTTCAACCTAGGAATATAGAGATTAGGATGTCCACACTATGGATACATGGTGTTAATTCATTTTTTTTTTTTTTGGTAGTTGGGGAAAGCAAAATCGATCACAACCTAATTTATTTTGATAGAGATGGAACTAGGCTTAGAAATGGGAGCTCCCCACTCCCCACCCAGTTCCTTTTCTGGGATAGCACATACATAAGAGACTGACTCACCTTGGAAAATGATCACATGTACAAACTTAACTTCCTACAGAAATGATGCTATTATGTGAATTCCCGCAAACTTAAAGCAGCAATTACTCAAAACTGCACTAACAGGTTAGAGACACCAGTGCCAATAATTCAAGCCATCCTGCTGAATAACTAGCAGGTGCCACTATACTTCCAGACAAAGTATCCATTCTAAAAACTGGGGATTAACACTAAGTTAAATTCATTCCAATTTTAAGGTTTGGGTGCCTAAATATATGACTACCTAAAATGCAAAAGAAAAGTCAAGCATAAACACGTGGAGATATACACACATACTTGAGACACATATAAATCTAGAAGTAAAGCCTGTAGAATTCAACTCAAAGTTTATTGTGATCTGGTGAATTTAAAACCATCAGTAACCTGTCCAAGAAACTCATGTATGCTTTACATCTGCTCTGTACGTGTTTAAATACTGAGATCTCATACATACTGATATGGATCCAACCATATTTTAATCATGTCTGACTATGTGAACTTGAAAATAGAATTTTTTTACAGAAATGAAAATTAATAGCATTGTCAAGCCTACTTATGAATGAATATCTTTTGCGAGTAAGAAATTCTAATTCCGTATAGACGAAAAAGGAAAATCAAGACAAAGTCAAACCAATACCTGGAATTTGACTCAAAATAAACTTCTGATTCTTGACATAGTATCTTGACCATTGTTATTCAGTACTCTGATTCAGGAATTCAAATGATTATTATTCTTGTCCATCCCCCTTTTTTTTTTCTAGTTGAGCCTTTAATCCTTCATCTGAAGCCCAGCCCAGTCACAAAGAGTAACTTCAGTCCCAAAATGTAATATTCAAGATTGACTTTAGTCATAAACTAAAACTTCATGTGATTCCCAATGCTCAATTTTTGTCCCTGATTACTGTCTTAAAATTTAATATCCTATCTTCCATATTTCTAACTTACTTACAAAATTGTAAATACTATACTATTAACTTATTGATTTGTGGTTTTTAACCCTGTATTACCTCTAAGATTCATTGTTCAATAAAAGCAATTTTTCAATTATCTACATTAAGGTCTTTATCTTTGTGTTAATAGTCATATGTAACAAACATTTACAAATATTAATATTGCAGTCTTCAAAGAAATTAATGTTCCAATGAGGAACTGCAAAAGATAATGAAGAAGTATTCTTTTAATGTTCAAAGCTAAACGTAAACACAATTTGAATTTAAATGTTTTAGTATTTATGTCCTAGCATTTATAATTTGATTTTTGTATTTGACATTCTTTATTAATATGTTGTCAACCAATACTGATAAATGTTCATTTCTGTGGTAAATTGTCATTCCTTTCAAGACAAAGAGACTGAAAGAAAGAATTATATTCAATTAATATATTACTCAGCTCTGGGAAAAACTGCAATAAAAGTTGCATAACACAAGATGCTCCAACCTTTACTTTCTTTGAGATTTAAGTGCTAGGTATCAAATGTACACTAAATGCAACAGAGTGAACCAAAGGCTTGAGAGTGTTAACTCTGCTTGCTAAATGATGTCTAACCTCAACAAAGAACCAGCTAAAGCCCTCGAAGTTTCAAATTCATGATTTACTTGGCTAGATTGTGTGTTGGGAATTGACATAGTAAAAGAAAAAGTTCTTAATATAAATATTAAAGAGCTAGGAAAAGAAGAAAAAGAATCATCATATTCCAAAATGAAATTTCTGAAAGCAAAGCCACTACTGACCTTCCTCAATCCTTTTGTTTCAGAGTTCAATGCAACAGAACATTCTGACTCATGTGTCTGCTATTAAAAGGTTTGGCCTCAAGCTCATCACTTCACATAGCCATGCAAAGAAAGAGCAACTCAAGCCTGTGTCCTAGAGAAAGCCTCACAAGCAAGCTGAAGTTGGAGCCGTAGAGGTTTGGGGAAGGAATCTGAAAATATGCGGTGCCTGCCCAAAGAAAAAGATGTGAAATAACCACAGGCCGGGAGGAGAATATGGAATAAGAAGCCTCTGGGTACATATATGGTCATTAAATACTTGTTTTTTCATGAGTGATTATGAGGAAAATGAAGTATGTGAGATATTTCTGATTGATGAAAAGGCAATAGAAAGTCTGGAGACAAACTCATTGAAATTCTTTTCTGGATTCCAAATATTGTTAGCTGTATGGCCTTGGCCAGTATGTGTAATAAGCCCCAACCACAACCCCAGCTTTCATTTTCTCTTCTCTAAAAATGAAGAAAACTTAGAACCTTGACATGACCCCATGAGAATAGATGAAATAACATGTCTATGGAAGAGCCTGGCAAATCTTTGGTACATGGTACTCAACAGAGTAACCAATCCTTTGCCCCCATCCTTCCTGAGTCTTACATTAAAATTAGGGACACACCTGAAAATTTTCCTTACTATGTAGCTGCTCTGCTGTCTCCTAGACAGTTTGTATTTTTCAGTTCATGTAATCACTAGATCCACCAGTATAGCTACATGTCACAACTGAAGCATAAGGAAATTGCATGAAGATTTGTCATAGGTTATTGGAATTATTTTGATATATTTTAAGTGGTAGTTGTTTTGAGAAGCATCTCTGTGTTTCAATTTTCAAGCCATTCTCTTATTTTTTTAACAACTATTCTTGCTATCACCAATTCCCAGCTTTCTTTACACAAAACACACACATACAGAGAATGAAGACATGGCCAAACTGGAATTATCCAGGAAAAGCAACCCTATCCCCTATCTTTCTACATTGGAAATTTCTAATTCCAGGGGAGAACCTTGAGATTACGCCTAAAAAGTCCCAGAGTTACAGCTAACTCAGTAAACTTTGGGCTGCCCTAAGCCAATACTAGAAGAAAATCATATTTGCAATTTGACCTTTTGCATGCCCCCAGCCTGACCTCTAGATTCTACAAAGTGAGACTTACACTCAGTAAGGACATTCATCTAAGATATTGTTTCTCTGAAGAGTGGAACATTCAGAAGATTAAAAAGAGAGAGAGAGAGAGAGAGAGAGAGAACAGAGTTGAATAGGAACACTTCATTTAGGGCCTTACCCAACTAATTTTAATGCATCACCAACAATACAAGTCAAACACAGCAAAGTTCTTAACCAGCAGTGGGACTGATTCACTGTGAGGCCAAGAAGGAAAGAGGAAGAGAAGCAGCAGAAAGAAGTGGGAGTAGCCGGAGAGAAGAAAAACTCAGAACAGAAAGGGAAGCTAGATCTTGGAGCACTTTCTCTTTACAGGTGCAGAACCATCAGCATTGTTGCTAGCAAGCACAGGTAAGTCTGCAATAAATCATGAAATTATTTTTTTCAACCACTTTGGAGAAATTATGAATCTGCTCCTTGGGTCAATAGCTGCCACAGAAACCTAGGATACCTGTCTTGTCAAGGTTTATAGTCTTTCTCCCATCCAAGTACTAACCAAGGTGCAGGCCTACTTATCCTCCCAGATCAAGGAGAGCTGGTGGTTTAGCATGCTACTGTCATTGACTTAGAGAGTTTCTTATGAAGCCCACATCCTGATCTCAAATCCTTCACAGTGGTCCTGGAATTACTCATCCCAGGTCTCTGATAATGTGTGTGTACAAACAAAGCTGTTTATCTCCAGATCTCAGAGGATTAGTGAACCACCTTGGGATGGAAAGATGTCCAGATAGAGTGGAGCCTCAGCTGGCTGGTTTTGTAAAAGCTGTCTTTCAGGAGAAACTGAAACTCCAAGAAAAACTTAACATATTAACTGTCACCTTCCAAAAACCTGGACAGGATTAAGGCAATTCATTGCAATTGCATATTTTCATAGATAGGACCTTTTTCCCTCTAATGTTTTTTTTTTTCCTTATAAAATATGTGCAGGTCAATGTTCCTATTCTGAGAACTTTAATTTTAAATATGATCTTCAGACATCTACAGTGTGCATGTAACTACTGAGAAACAAAACATTGCACACATCCATACAACAGAACCTTACAGTGCTGCAGACTTGATGAACTCCAAAGTGCCAGTCATGGTGTGAGACCAGAATTGTTCTCCTTCTTCTTGATGCCTTTGTCATCGGGTACAGGACAAATTATTTTTACCAGAACTTAATTTTCAAGGGATCTCTTGGCACTTCGATAGAAAGCAGAAGGATGGTAGAGAAGAAAAGGCTTTAAAACAGAAATCTTTACTGGCACAGAGCGATTAGTTCAATACTATTAACACTGCCACCAAAGCCTTATTTGATTCAAAGATGTTACTGTCCAGTACCCCCCTTTATACCTTTGTGCTATTAATATTCCTCCCCAGAGAAATCCAATGCATTGAGCATTATCAAGAACATTTTAATCTGCATTCTAAACCACAAAAACACGAGGACAAAATAAATTCCATCAGCATAGCTTAGTTTCTTAGGGTGTCTCCAAATATATTCTATGACTGAAGATCAGACAGCTTGAACCTTCCAGATATCATTGAGCAATGATTTTACCCATGAGATTGAAACACTGTCAACCCAAGAAGAAAAAGAAGAGAAAGAAGGGGAAAAATAGAAGAGGAGAAAAAGTCAAAGAGGTAACTACGAAAGATGGAAGTGTTACATTGTATACTTTTTTTATTTTGTAAGAAGTTTTAAAACTAAGCTTTGATTAAAAAAAAAACTACTGTTATTAAAAGGAGTACTAAATTCTTACTTTTAAAGATATGATAAATACGAATAAATCATTACAATTTAAAATAGCTTAAACATATACAAGCATGTCTTTAGAACACCTAGTGATATTCTCCAGAATATTCTGCATTGTCTGAAATGTTCTTGATAATGCTCAATGTGTTTGATTAAATAAGTACAAAGTTTTCTGGGTGAGAAATTGATGTCAAAGTCAAAATGGCTTTCACAGAATATTGGGCAAAATACAATTAGTTGAAGAAGATACTATGCTAAGAAGGAAGGAAATAGTTTAATAGAAAAGTTTCAGACAGAAGCTTGATTTTGTCCTCTATTCAGAAAAGAATGGGGTGTCATATCCTAGCATATACAGGGACCCACATAAACCTAATGAAATTTTCCCTTAAATATAACTGTTAGTATACTCATCAAGAATTTAGATTGAAGAACCAAATAAACACATATCATGTGAGGTTCTACTCTCCTAAATATAACTTGAATCTCTAGTGAGCTGGTAGCTTATGAATAAATGAATGGCAGGCCGAGTGCTTTAGAAGTATGCAGCTAACCAGAATTCTTTAGCAATGGGACAAATCATAGGGGGCAACTAAAATTTCTGCTAGCTCCTCTACATCTTCTCTATCATGAAAAGCAAAATTGATTTATTTTTAGATCAAAGAGTAAGTCATAAGAACAAAGGGAACATTTCGGCGAACTTTACATTTTACTTAATGATAACCTATTGGCACTGGTTTGTCAGATCATGATGATATAAATTTAAACTGAATGTGACAAAGTCTGTTCAAGATGGGGGGAAAAAAAGAATGGGATTTTATGCAACTGCCATAAAAGAAATCAAAGAAGAAATGAAATATGATTCCAAATAAATTCACCAGACTGAATATAATTTTTTAAAATTTTATAGCCATCTCTTTTGTGTTCTAGCCATTCTTTACTAATATAAAAATATTCAACCTCTATGAAGGTAGGTGTTTTCTTTAGTAGTTGAGATTCATTTAAATATCATTTTTAAAAGAAGAAAACAATCCAGGTGGCTTTTTAAAAGGCAGATATATAGTCCATGGTCTGCAGATGACTTAGATACCTATGAAGCAATTTTTAGGGCTCTATACCTGTCACATCACTTTTAGAGTTCTACCAGATATATTTTCTTATTTTAAAAATTCAACCAGGTGTATGCACTAGCCCAGAATTAATGCACCTGGAAATAATAACTATATCATAAAGATGCATCAGATTTAATAAATATTGCTTTTACGGTGAATATCAACAAATAACATTTTCTGTTTTAAACATTTGCTGAATGTATTTATGTATTATTTCTTTCTTCTTTGACAAATGTAAGAAGCTAGTCTAATTTCCATACAAATTCACTAGTATATTTAAGAGACTGTCATTAAAATGTCATTTACTTAATTTCTCAGTTTTTAAAAAAAGGGGGGGGGGATGGGGGAGGCAGAATGAGGGAAAGGATGGGAAGGTATTAAAAATCTGTAAGTGTGTGTTAAAATGGTGAGCTATGCGATGATATACCTGCACACTCAGTGTTTTATTGCTCGGGTTAAAGCTTTTCTCTATTTGCTTTTTCAGTGGAACTCACAAGGTAATGTGTGAAAGATCAGCTGCACTCAGTATCTGTCTCCAGTCCATAGCAAGAAACATCTACACAAATGGGACATAAGCTCCTCTGAGAGGATTGGGAAGTCAAACCAGCTACCAAAAGTGAAGGAATATGACATGAAATTGCACATGTCCTACATATTAACATTTAGAGAGAATATTTTCTACACCCAAAATATTTTTCTAAACCATTGTAGCTTTCTATAGCAAATGTGGTGTGTGTGTGTGTGTGTGGTTTTAGAGAACATTCTTTTGATGTATTTTAGGTAACACACTGCTATGTATTAAACAGTTGTCTATTGCTTCTCTGAATAATCCTATTTGCTCATTTGAGAGACAATTTCTAAGAGAATTATTCATTGTTCCTATCTGTGCATAAATTTTAGAAATCATTCACTACACTTGGCCAAAATTATTTTCAAAGTATATACAGAAAGGAAAGACCACTAAACTTTCTCCTGCTTACATGTGAGAGCTTGTCAGCATTCAACTCCAAGGCCTTTATTTAATCCCAGCCTTTAAATAATTCAGATAACAGTTGATTACTCCATTTCAAGAACTGTTGAGCTCTGCAAAATCTGAGTAACACAATATTTCCTACATAAGAGAGCCAATCTCGAATAGTAGGCATAGTAAAACACACTTCTTGAGACCAAACCATGCAACCTATTTTTACATTTCTATATAAACTCTGGCAAATACCAATGTGCTTTACAACCAAGTAATTCTGCATGCTTGCTTTCATTACCAAGCCATCTAGTTCTACAGCTTAATTTGGTCAATTTACAATCCCTCATCCATTCATTTTCAGGATTTAAAACCTCTTTTGAATCATAGCAAGTGAGATGGTTAGTTATGTTGCTCAGTATTCCAAAAGTGCACAGAAAAGAAAATGTAAACTTAAAAGAATACTTTCACATTCACTTCCATTTATTTAGGAAAATATTTGTTTTATGTCCTTTGACAACCAAGATCCAGTATCTACTGTCTCTGTTCATTTGTAAACATCAGCCATTACAAGAGAGCTTGCTCACTTGACAAAATTATAACTTGAGTAACAGGAAACAGACAGGAAAGAAGGAAAGAAAGAAAGGAAGGAAGGAAGAAAGAAAGGAAGAAAGGGAGGAAAGAAGGAAGGAAAAAAAAGTAAATGTAAATAAATAAATACTGGCTTCCAAAAAGGGTCAAAATTTTGACATCAAAAATGTCTAGGTGAGTTCTGAATCGATTAAATTCATCCATAAAGCTGACAGTATGCGGCGTTTTGCTTTGGTGTATACGACTGCCCATATGCGTCTAAGCATGTGTTCATAATTACCATGTAACAGAAAATGTGAAAAACACACAATCCAGTTACAAACATCAAATAAGCTCTGTTTAAAAAATTTAAAAAAAAGGAAAAAAATCAACTCTGAGCAATGAACCCACTGGCCCTGGTAGTATGGAAATTTTTGAACTATTTTTATTCCTTAAACTATTCATTACTTTCTCCCACTTCAAGCACAGGCATAATTGTTCTCTTTACTCTAACAAGCAAGTCCAGACTTCTATCTAGATCCTGAAACATCATGAAGTAGAAAATCTACAGACTGCATTCAGCATCAGCAATAAGCATCACATTTGACGATTGCTCATACCATTTGGAAAACAGTGCTCGCATGGCGACTGGCCTGACACCTCATCCATCAGCAGGGTGCCCACAGCGGAGTGGACAGTCTTCCTTGCACCATCTCCAGAGTGGAGGCCCAGCTGGGAAACGGCCTTCTCTTCCAATAGCAATTAGATCTTTAAGATCGGGCCTTAGCAATTTGACCTAAAGCCATCCTTTCTTGCAACAGAGTCTTGAAAAGTCTTCTGAAGAAGAAGAGACAGGGAACGAGGCAAATGAGAAATGCAAGTCTCTGTGGCCTGATTAAAAAACTTTGTCGTGTCAGATAAACTTTGGCCACCGGAGGAAAGGACCCTATGGTTTGCTCTGGCTTTAGAAAGATCTGTCCCAGGCGTCTCAATCTTCCTGTCACCTCTCCCCCTCTCCCTCTCCCTCTCTCTCTCTCTCTCTCCTCTCTTGTTTCAAAAGGGGCCTCTGGTCAGCGCTGATTAATAAGTGTTTTTTTGTTGTGAAGTGTTGAATAATAGAGGGTGGCCGGTGACCCAGTAAAGACTGAACCTTGCGCTGGTTTATTGTGGCAAGCTGAGAAAGGGGCTTTAGGCCCAGGACCGCAAGCACTGACCCGCACACATCCCGCGGATCGCCTATTCAGCCTCGCAGCCCTGCAGTCGCCCGGGCTCCCATTGTTTGCCAAGTAACAATGGAGATCTCGCAAGGAACGCAAAGCTCTTTTCAGACCCTCTCTGATGTTTTTGCATTTAGGGAAACACCGAACTCCACTTTTTCCCTCACCGCTGTTAAAAGTGGATGGTTTTTTTTTTTTTTTGGGGGGGGGGGGAACTTGTGTAAGTTTGGCGCTTGTTTGCAGAACACCAGCGTCTAGAGAGAGTAGAGCAATGGGGAAAAAAAAAAGAGAGAAAGAGAGACAGCCCCGGAGATTTCCCTCTTTTTTTTTTTTCCCCCCTTAATGCATTTAGAGAACCGAAGCTGCCTCTGGGGAGAAGGGGGAGGGGAAAGGAGAAGAAAGCGTTGGCGCGGCTGCCGGGCGGGGGCTCGGCCTCGGCCGGGCGCCGGCCATCACCGCGGCCCAAGAAGTGGCGGGTCCCACTCTGCAGCGGAAGGCACCGCCGAGTCGCACCCGCTTTCTTTCTTCCGCCTGCCTTTCAGCTTAGTCCCCAGCTCTGAGACCAGCTCGTCCGGTCCCCTAGTCCTTCAAGCCCCGCCATCCCTGGTCGGTTGCGCTCCGGGGAGGCCACGGCCTCGGAGGTCGCGCCGGGCGTGGGGGACTGGGATCCGACGCCCGGGGCCAGGGCGGCTCCGCCTGACACCTCCTTCCTTCTGCGGGTCTGCCTCGCCCAGGCGGGCCGGAGACCTTGTGTCGTGGGACAGGGGACCCGGTCCAGGGCAGCGTGGAGATGGGGCCAGGCCTGCTGCGGCCTCGGCATCTCCAGACGCCTGGCGTCCGCGGCCCCCGGCCGGGCAGTGTGCAGACACCTCGGCCCGGGAGCAGCCGAGGGGACCCGGGATCCGCGAGGACGTGGCCGCCTCCTGCGTGCTGTCTTCGGCTTCTCCCGATCGCCCCCCACCCCCCGCCTTTCTGCACGTGCAGTTGGCCAGGTGGGGTGCCGAGGCCGCAGGAGCTTGGGGAGCTCGCCTCGGCCTGTGGCCTACACCGTGGACCGTGGCCTGGGAGCTCTGCGCGTCCCGAGTGGGCCTAGCGTGCAAGGCGGAGGCCGGGCCGTGACTCCCAGGAGGGGTGCCCCGTGGAACGGAGCCAGGCGGCCTTCCCACCCACTCCCAAGCCGGTCCCCGTGCTAGCTCCCTCTGTGACCGCTCCTACTCCGCGCCCCCCTGTGCTTACGCCCTTTCCCTGAGCCTGGCTAAAGACTGGGTGCTGCGCAGCCCCGGCGGCCTGGTGCACACACCCATACTGGAGTCTGGGTTGCTGTCCACCGCTCAGAGTACCCCAAGGGCACATCAACCCTGCTGGGAGCTGGGAAAGGAAGAAAGGGGGAGAGGAGGAGGAGGAAGAGGAGGAGGAGGAGGGGGGAAGAAGGTTAGAGAGTAGCAGAGAAGGAGGGCTGCGAACCCGGGCATGGCAGCGCAGGGGGAGGAGGGCTCATTGTCCGGTCCCTTCAGTCCAATTGATATGCTAATCTCTTTTCTGATGCGATACAAAGAACACCTTTGCACTTTTAAAAGACTTTTGTGCCCTGGCTACAGAAGTTTATTATCCACTAATTAGCAACAACTTCTGGCAATGAGTTGGATTACGTTTTTCCTAAGCTAGCTCTGGCTATGAGGTGTGCAGGGCAGTACGAGGTTCGCGTGCAGAGAAACCCCCTAATCCGGGGCTAGAAAACAATCACTCGTCCAGGCTGCTGGACTGAAGTAAGTGGGAGACCCGGAACAAGAGTTAAAGGTGTCCAGAAAATAAAATCTCCTTTGGAAGAATGACTTTGCATGATCCGACTTTATGGTTTCCATCGCCTGAGCTGCCCAGAGGCGACGGCTCTAGCCGATCTGTCCATCTTACTTGGGTGGTTGCAAAGTGAAAGCCTTAAGAGTGTTTCCATCGCTCGCCTCTGACTCTTGAGCTTTCCTTGGCGGGTTTAGCTTAGGATGTCGAAGTATTCAGGAGATGCCCATGCTTAGGAAACGTGAGAGTAGCTTGTGAACCATTCTAAGGCCTCCCCAGAACTCTGAAAATTGAGGCGAAGCCTAGCATTGCCAGAGCGGGAGAAAGGGAGTGGATGCTGGGTAACATGCCCACCCTGGGTGGTCTAAAGTCACCACCCCACCGAGCCAGGTCTGCTGGCTGACCAGGGATAAGCTCCACAACTTCCCCGCAGCAGGATGCACTGTACTCTGTGACCTCGTCCCTCCACAATTCCTTAAGGGTCTTTAACAATCCTACATCCCAGGTCAATAAGCTGAAAACGGATAGAATGAACATCATCAGTGAAAAGACACAGGGCAAGAGCCTGATGTGCCCAGTGTCTCCCCAATCCAATGTCCTCTGCTCCAATAAAAACACAGACCTTCAGACCTGCCTTCTGTCTGGGCTCAGCCACAGAAACATTATTTTGCCTTAGGTAATTGGAGTGCCCAAACTCAGCACTTTGGAACTGTGTTATACAAATGCACAAGAGTGTATCCTTTCTGTAGAATTTTTTTTTCTCTTTTGTACTTTGTTGCTTTTTACTTTTCCACGCGACTCTGTAGAAAGGTTTGTCGGATATTTCAAGTGGGTATCAGGCTGCTGTGCATCCTCTGGAGGTAAGCTGTTAAGACCCAGTTCACTTCGCTCTATATGCTCAAGGTGAAATGCGGCCTAACTCAAAAGCTCAGGGTGATTTGGGGTATCAGAGCGAAAATTCACAGGCAGGAAGTGGCTAATTGTTCTGTTCTGTCCCCATTGGGTGGAGCTGGATGTGGTTCTCTTCTAGCCTAACCTCTCTGATAGCACAGTGCAGTGCTTCTTAACTAGCATTGTTAAAACTAGAAAATGGGGTGGGACCTGACAGTAGACCTAGCAGCAATTTGCTGAAAACACAAAGACGCTAGTGGTATTGGATTCTACAATTTCCGGAAGAGTCTCTGGAATTAGAAAACACTCCCAAATGTCTCTCTAGAAGTGTCCTTGTGAGGAAAGGAGGGTCTGGGTATTGCCCTGTCAGCTACTTTCCTTGAAGAAGAACAATGGCGTGGCCTGGGTTCTTTCTGAAAGAGAAACTGCAGGAAAACAGAGTTGCTCTTTGTGCCCCAACCTACTCAGAGAAGGGGGAGCCACACCCTCACCCCCCCACCACTGGGGGGGGTGTCTTCCATATCAGGATCCCTATGAGACTACAAACAAGATGGGCACTGGCCCTGATTTCCCATAAGGTCCACTCTGTGGCTGGAAGAAACCTGATTGAAACCCAGAGACCTCAGAGTTCACCAGCGGCAGAGCAGGGAAGAGCTGAAAACCTACTCCCAAGCAAAGCCTGTCTGTCCCCCCCCCCCAAACCACCCTAGTGTCTGGTAACAATAAATTCCGATCCCATTTCATATTAAGAATGTATTTATCTATTTAATCCTTCAGATCTTCCAAAATAGCTTAATTCCTTTCCAAGGTGAAGGTGGATTTAAAAAAAAATTTTTAAAGAGAAAATACTTTAAAGTAAAAGAACAGCTTTAGAGTGAGTAATGAGGAATGTTATCAGTGTGACCTTGAAGTAGCAATGGGGGAGGGGCGTTTAGGTTTAGGTCCAGACCCTTGTCCTCTGTGTATCTGGGCCTTTTAGGCCCTGGCTAACACTACCAGCAAGAAGGGGGGATTTATTTTCAAAGGTTACCATTGGTTCACTGGCTGAAGTTGGGAATTTGGTATTTTTATATTTCGTGAAATTCATGATTTAATTTTACCCCTAAAAAAATTAAGGGCAGGCCTTCTACACAAATTGGAGGCAGCTAAATGCTCTTTTGTGCTGCAGCCCTCGGATTGTTAAAGAGGCTGCTGGTGCGTGAGAAGAGGTGACTGATTTAACTCATTGGGATGCAGGAAGCGACCTGCCCTCTTTTGAAAAAAGTGAGAGAGAGAGAGAGAGAGAGAGAGAGAGAGAGAGAGAGAGAGAGAGAGAGAGAGAGAGAGAGAACACTAGCTATAGAAGAGCAAGAGGGTGAGTGACAGAGAAGGAAAGGGAAAGAGAGGAGAGGAGAGGAGAGGAGAGGAGAGGAGAGGAGAGGAGAGGAGAGGAGAGAGGAGAGGAGAGGAGAGGAGAGAGGGAGAGGGAGAGGGACACGCAGAAGGAGGGAGACCAAACCCCCGCTTTGCTGCGTAGAAAGCTCCCGACTTTCAAGTAGAAAGTAGAAGGAGCCCCACACAGCAATATTCGTCTCTCCTTGAGCTGCGTGTGCAGAGCGGAGACAATGAAAATCTCCATCCCCCTCCCCCGTGCTCTCTAGGCTACAAGATTTTTGTTTCTTTCCTTCTCGACGACGACGGGAGCAATGTAAAATCAAATATGCTGAGATGCGCATACATTTTTTAAAGCACAGACTAACAAACCAAACGAGCTGACTGCGGATTACCCAAACGCGCACCTGCTGTAAGTACTGTCTTTTCCTGGGATTTTGAGCTCTGCGTCGCGCGGTGAACCAAGAGTGCTTCCTTTGTGAGCAGAGTTGCTGCCTGTGTCTGTATGTTTTTATTAATGAGAATTCCCAGATTTTTTTTTCTCCGCATCCTAGCAGCAGCATTTAGCCTAGGATGGTGGTAGGGTCTGGCTAGTATGCGGTGGCTTGGAGCGGAGAGCTGGGGGGCTGGGGAGGCGCGGACCAGGGCTTCCCGCGCGCTGAACATCCTTGAGAGCTGCCTCGGGTTCAGCATCTTCGCTGCTAGGTTGATTCCCGGAGCTCTGAGGAAATGGGTCGCGGAGATCTCTGAGCTCCAGGCTGTGGGAAGCGCTCAGGGGACGGGGTAAAATTGGAGGGAGGACTCTTAGGCCCGCAGAGGATGTGCCTGCACCAGGGAAACACACCTAGCAGGGAGCCCTCCACAGCCCCCACTAGGACCCCTTGTCTAGGGAGACTTAGAGTGGCTGCGAGGAACGCTTGCTCTGAGCCTTTGGTGCTTCTTTTAACCAACCCTCAAATCTGGGATCTTCTAGGGACCAGGGCTTAGTGAGGAGAGAGAGAGAGAGAGGGAGAGGGAGAGAGAGAGAGAGAGAGAGAGAGAGAGAGAGAGAGAGAGAGAGAGAGAAGGGTCTGACAGTGCCCAGAGAATATAAATTGCCATTTGGTGAAGATATTTTTTAGCCTTTTGAAAATGTGCAAGAATCCTGCGGCCCACGCTTTCTTTGTGTGCCTGGCAGCGCCAAGCGCTTTGTGCTTCGCAAGTAGAAAATGGCGAGTCCTATTGTGTCTAGGCCATTTTCTTCCGGTACAAGGGTTTCCCAAGTTTTCAATACTTTGAGAAGTGGGGAGCAAGAAGCAGCTCTCTCTTACTCAGAAAAGCAGGAACCGCTTAGGCTGGGCCTGGTGGCCCGGTGGGTATGGACCTTGCTTTGAAACCAAGAGTCTTTTTCCTTGCTGTTCATATTCTAGCATCCGGACAATTAGTGCTGGTCGGTGCCCTCCAAAGATCCGCAGGAGTTCTCGGGGCTTTGGATCATAAGTGCCTGGTTTTACAGATATATGAAAACAGCACCATGTCTCCATCATCTGAAGGATAAAATGAAAGACAAAAAAAATAGTAATCCCCAACTATTTGAGGGGGAGGGGAGTGGAGTTTTGTTTTCCCTTTCTCCTTTCATCCCCAGGAAGAATTCAGACAAGGTTATTGTTACTCTACTGTGACAGTCTTCAAATTTTTTAAGCCTACCTAAGATGAAATGCTATTTGCCATTGGGACAGAGAAACTATCAAGTCAGGAAGAGCCTTAGCCACAACACCATGGATCCTTCCTTCCTACCTCAGAAAAGTACAGGTGTTACAGGGGAGATTCTTTTTAATTGGCTCCTTGTAGATGTGAGATGGTTGTCTACACTGCCCACAGCTTTATGAACATATAATAGAGACAGGGAGCTGTCCCAGGCGAGTATTGTTCCCCTGTCCCTCTTCTTTGTGGATCATTTTTTATAAAATTTCTCGCTCTAGTTAAACAATATTCAAAAGTAGGTACAGATGACTCTAAAGAATGTCTATGTTACTTCTCTTTAACCACAGAGTGAACGAGTGAAAAGAGGCATATTGACAAATATTATTTCCTATTCATGACTACAGATTTTTGGGCCCATACATAGAGTGATCATTTACCAGTCCGGATATAATGAACTGTAACCTCCTCATTTATTTCTGGTACTCCATTTCCTGTTCAATACAGAAAAAGAGAATTAAAACAACTGGGATGACGAAGGAAACCTCAGGCCTAAATCCCATTCTCTTTCTTTTATAAAATCTTAGACTGTTAGGATGCCAAATTAGTTCAGAAGCACGTTGACATTAAAGCACCCTGAGCTTGTCCCTTCCTGTGGGTCAAAACCATGGACAGCGAACTAATTATTGAGCAAACTGATTCCAGCAAAATTGTTTGGATGTGAAAGTTTACCTTCATATTACCAAAGGGAAAAAAAAAAAGATTCTTAATGTATTTTACAACAATTTGTATTAAAAATTGAATTTAAACTAAAATTAAATTTTGGATTTAAAGTATAAGATGTACACATTCTACCAAGTTTTAAGGAAATGATCATTTATATGTTCAATTTTTGCCCCTTCTCACAGGCATATTATTCAACTAAAGGTCATTTATATCTTTTGTTCCTGGTAAATAACAATTTTAAATTCATGCATTTTATTATGGGCTGTTCCTTATAAGACATAAAGCCATGTATAGAAAAAAAATACTGTTTTGCCTGGGATTAACTGGATGACACTAGAGCAAATTAAATAGATTTTTATCAGTGACTGGGGTTCTAAACGCACAGGATTGGGAAAATTAAATGCCACTTTGATAGACGGGGATCATGTGAATGATGATTCGATGCAGCCACCCATTTACTCCTGGACAGGCATTGTAGCCCATAACTAGCACTGCAACATTAGACAAACATTTATTTTTTTTTCTCAAGAAAGCAACAGACTTTCCCATATATATTGATCTAGTTTAAGGCACAGAATGTGTTCACTGTGGTTCTGTGTCAAATAACTACGTTGCTTTGTGCATGGGTTTTATTACCTTACTCTTTTCAGAAGTGAACCGCATCAAAATTATTTTGCTTGAGGGTTATATAATACACTGAAAATTGCTCATTTAAATGTACACTTTGTGACTTATTTTGTTACGGGTCCTCTTTGGGACCAGCAAAGGCCTGGAAGATCATATAAATCATAAACGATACACAGGTTAGAAAAATAAAAAAAGAGTTTATATTTAAATTTAAAATCAAATGGAAGTGATGTTGACATTCACAAGGGAATGAATTTTCTGATGTTTAGCTAACACGCTTGGCCACAGAATGAAACTGCAATTCTTCGAATGTCCTCGTTTCTTATGATAGATATGTTTCAGACACTCGCATTAAAACAATAATAGTAACAAACAACACCGTCAAAGCATTTTGAGGAGAGTCCTCGATGACATTTAATGGTACCCTGATCCTTTCCGTGATGCTATCTTGCTGTTCTTGCAATGGTGGCCCAGGGCTCTGGTGGAAAGTGGAGATGGGCTGGAAGGAAGTCATTGTTTAGCAAGGCACGCCACTGGGGCTGTATTCATAAGATTAAGCATAAATTCAGACCTTGGCCTGGGGAAAAGGCGGTGGTGGGGTTCCGAAGATACAGATGAGGCTTGGCCACGGGCTTAAGAGAAAGTCCCTCACCTCAGCAAAGCTCTGTCCAGCGTGAGGGGCTTATTGTGCATTCCCAAGCCCTGAGGTGCCAGATCCTAGATGAGGAATGTCTCCATTTTAGGGGAAAGAAGCTTAGTGTGGTGACTTTGACTTGCTTTGAGTCGGCCTGGACCTTGGTTCAGGGGTGGGGGATGCGGGGGGTGCAGGAGCGGTGGTGGTGGTGGTGTCTGGGCTGGGTGCTTCGGAAGGGCTAAAGAGACTGAGGAGCTAGATCTTAGGGGGCTGTCTTGGGGCCAGCGTGTTGGTGCCTAGGGGACTGTAGGCAAGGGCAGGACGGTTGCCCTTTGCTTTGCCCAGGCGCGGCTCCTGGGGGCTGCGCGCCTTCTGCGGCTCTTTGGTTTCAAGGACACAGCGAGCTGTTCAGGACTTTGGGAGCCAACATCTGTCTGACTGGTGACGTCAGCAGCCCGTGTAATCCTCTTGTGCTGAAGGCAGATGCCTTATTTGTTTGGCTGGAGCGAGCCATTAATCCCTAATTCTGGATCAGCAAGCGAGGGGGAAAGACCGGACCGCTACGATCCACCCCCTCCCTGCCCCCCACCGCCCACCCTAAAGCACCTTATGCGGCTGAAGCTGCTCAGCCTCCTTTCCTCCGAGAACACACGGAGCAGAGCTCGGCTCGAAAACGCTTTGGTCCTCTGCAGGTTTGAGCAGAGCTAGCGGCTCTTTCTCCTTCGGATTTCTAGGGCTATGCGTATATGTAATTCTTTATTTCATCGATCGTTTCGATTTCCTTGCGGGGACTCTCCAGCTTTGCAGTTTGCAGGATCCTAAAGCGATAAAGGGGTGGAGACTGGAGAATGCGGTTCTGGCGCGTGGTCTGAGGGAGGGGTTAGACGGGGAAGGGCGCGCGGGATGCGCGAATCGCTGGGGCTTGCACAGAGGACGATCTGAGGACGCGCTCTCAGGACTCCATCTCCGGAAACCGCTTCTCCGGTCCGGACCGCAGCCTCTCAGCTTCCGAAGCCGGGACTGAGTTCGCAGCCCCTCCCACCCCCCACCACGCCGCCCGGCACATTGCAGAGGCCCCCTCGGCTCAACTCTCTAGGTCCGGCCAGCCGCTCACCTCGGTTCCCTAACGTGCTTGTCCCTCCTCTCCAGCCTCCCCCTCCTCCCTCCTCTTCCTGCTCTAATTCTGCGCTTTGATTCTGTTTTTCAGGGGAGCGTTCTGGGGTCTCTGCACAAAACCTGCTCTTGAGCTCTTCGGCTTCCTCCGAGCGAGCTGGAGCCCTGCTTCCCTCCCTGGCCCACCCAGCCGCAAGGGACGCTGTGAAAAGAGCCGCTGCCCACCGCCTCCGGCCCGCTGTCCAGAGGGCTCCGCCCGTAGAGGTCAACTCCCCCTATTCTTCCTCTTCCCAGCTCGCCCTCCCTCCGCCGAGCCCCAGACTCGGGTCTCCTCCTGATTCCTGCCGCAGTCAGAGCGCGCGCATCTGCTGCGCTGCCCTTACCCTGCGCCCGGAGCCGGCTCAGCCCGGATCTCTGCTCTCCAGAGCGGGAGGAAGCCCTAGCAAGCAGCCTTTTCTCTCTGCAGCAAAGCCATAACCAGACCAGATGGGCCCCAGCTCTCCCGGGACTCAGCAGGTGCTGTTGAGTTAATTTTTCTGCAATACAAAGAAGGATGACCCAGCCTGCTCTGGGATTCTGATCTTTTCCCCAAATTTCCCAACCCAAAACCGGGGTATCAGAAGCATATCCGTGTGTTTGTCGGACATACAAGCACGCATGTTTATATTCGCTTTTATCTGCTAGATTGCTTCTCCAACAGCAGGGGACGACTGACAAAGGTTTCTGCAGTAGAACACGCATGGCGCGGTCCTTAAAGACTTGCAGTTCCTTACAAATGTCTTAGGAGAGGAATTGGGGCGAACCAACTCAGTTAATTGTCTTCAGTAAAATAACACGATTAAGAAATTAGATCTGTACCAGAAGGGTAATTAACTTCGATCCATGCCATCATTTGAAAACTAGATTTATAGACGTATGTGTGAGTTTTAGGTGCGTGCAAATGGCATGCAGATGTATGCATAAGCGTAGCAGACTCATGCCCGGTCTACTCTTCCACCACCCAGACGAATTAACAGCAACTCTGGCAGCTGTGGCAGGAGGAGAGCTGGAGGAGAGCTGAGACAGGAGCCCTGCTTCTGAGTTACAACTCTGCGGGTAGGGACTCCAAGCCCCGAACTCCAAGGGAGGGTGAAGGGCAGAGAGGAAAGTGTGGTTGTTGCAGTTTGCAGTGAGTCGGTCGCTTCCGGATCAAGATCAGAGACTCTGCCCTCCGTGTTCACAGCGGACCTTGATTTAATGTCATACAATTAAGGCACGCGGTGAATGCCAAGAGCGGAGCCTACGACTGCACTTGAAGGACATCAGGGAGTCTCGGGGTCAGAAAGGGGAGGGGGGGTGCAATTGCAAGCACCATGAAGGGAAGTTAGAATGAACCCATCCTAGGCAGCATAAGGACCCCTTGCATAGATTCAGAATCTTTTGAATGTGAGAGAGATTCCAGGAAATCCGCATACATGTCCCCAAGGGGAACATTAGCGGCTTCACTGACAGCTGTCATGAGAGCAGTGGCTCCCATGGGTGCAAATGGCCTAGAGAGTCCACTTTCAGAAAGCACTGGCCTTTCCAAAGCAGATTGAGGTTTGTCCCCAATTCTGGCAGAAACGGAATAGATGAGATAGCATAGGCGTTAAAGAGCCCCCCCCCCCGACCACATTGCACAAGAAGCCTCAAATGACTCTATCATCTTTGGAAATAGGAACAGCCCACCCCCCATGCTCCCTATTGCCCTTGGCTTCTCCCATTCTCTACCCAGTCTCATGGCCGCCTTGTCTGGCTTTAAAATGCCAAAGTCGCAATACTTTGAATCAGTCAAACTTGTGGGATAAGGGGGGAAGACCAAGAGAAGACTCTAAGATTTGATAAATTAATTTAGTTGGAAGACTTTGAGGTAGACTTAGCTAAGGTAGGTATACTCCAGAGCCCTGGAGCCTAAGAAAACCAAGGCTGAGAAAGAGACTTGACGGAAGTCTTTGTTCTGTGGTGGTTTGCCTGGCCTTGGAACAAAGGAGAGACAGAAGGATGCACCAATGTGGCCGCACCCTTCTAGCCTTGCGCTGTCCGTGGTGCTGACCGAACCCTCCTCCTCCTCCCCTCCTCCTCCTCCTCCTCCTCCTCCTCCTCCTCCTCCTCCTCCTCCTCCTCCTCCTCATTCCATAATTCCACCATCAAGGCAATAGAATCGCTTCTTTCTGACCTAAAAAGAAAGGTCAGGATATTAGATAATTTACGAATAAAAACCTGAAATATGGAAAGACCGTAAACAAACAGTAAGCTGAAACCGTCCACTCTGTTAAACCACCACCCTGAAAACAGGAACACAAAGGTCCTCAGTTGAGGATCTTAGTGCAGATGATGTGGTCACCAAAGGTACTTCTCGGAGGACCCCAGAGTGTGACTAAAGACAGAGCATGAGACTGGGGCTGATAGGTGATGTGAGCAGGCAGGAGGAAAGCAGCTTGTATCCTCCATCTAGGCTCTCAGCGGGACTTTCGGCAGAGCGGCCTTCCTAAGTGAGTTCTGAGGCCAAGACCCACAAAGTGATGGGGTGCTGGTGATGGGGTGCTGGTGATGGGGTGCTGGCACTGAGCATCTCTTCTCACAGAAGGTACTGCAGGGCCAGGAGACCTGAATCCCGCAGTGCGGGAAAGCCAGACTGCGGCACTTTCTCCTCACAGCTAGCCCGGATCCGATCTAGGAGGAAGGGCAGTTTACTAAATCTGGAATAATTAAGATCTGCCTTGGGACTGTGGGGCAGATGTATCCGAATTAATGCATTCAACACATCTTTAAATTTCTCAGCATGGTCCATCATTCTCACTTAAATATTGAGAATATTGTATACAAACAATAAAATATTAAATTCTATAGGTAGTCATGTTTGCAGTGCAAAGAAAAATAGGCAAGGCACGGATTTGTAGTTAGTCAAGGCCCAGGGAAAGAAATGCTCCATGTTTTTGCTTGTTTATAGATTCACATCGTAAATGCTGTCAAACTCCAGTTATAGATAAACTGAACCAGGCTGTGCAAGAGAGACTGTATTAGTGACTTTTATCCAGGCATAGAAATGGACTATATATGAACAATGGCCGGATAGATATACTTTTATAATATTTTTCCTCTTTCACCTGAATGACGGAAATGTATCCACTGATTCAGGAAATAAAGGAGGTCAGAAACAATGTCCTTGGTGGTCCAAATTCTCCTCACTGCATCCCCAAAGGTGGATTTTATTTGCCCTCTGATTTTTAAACTCTGTAAATTAGGAGTTTCATATCCACAAATTTTAGGTTTATATTTAATTTTACACAATATGGGGGCAAAGAGTTTGCAAACTATGTTGGGAAAAAAGGTACCTCAAACAAAGACAATGATGTTAAGATGTTCCTCTTGTGTCACTCAAGAACAGTCTCCAGAAATGGAAATGGGTTTGAAGCATTGCAGGCTGTCACAGAGGCTCCAATTTCCCTCTTGTATGCATTCCATTGTCTTGATGGCCTCTGCTCACAGTCCCTAGCATACTGTACAAAGCAAAAAGGGTCTAAGTCTTCAAAACACTCCCGTTTGTATTGTTGTAAAACATATTACATAATAAGAGCCCACTAATGCTTCCGCAGCCCAATCCTATTCGTTTACCACAGTCCTAAACTCTGGCTTCAGAAACCTTAATCAGTTAAAACGTATATTTTCTAAGTAGAAACGAAATTGTAATATGAAAGAATTGGAAAAGTAAGGGAACAAATACACTATTTAGTCATCTGGTGACCAAGATTAAGCCCAGTGTGATTATTAATTCATAGTGTTTCTATACTTTTAAAACTATTTATTTTCCATTTATTTTAAGAATAATCATCCAGCTTAATGTCCATTACAAAATTTTCCTGCTATGAAATTCTGTGCTCAGCAGTTTTCCAGCAAAACAACCCAGGTGTACAATTAAAGGGCTTTGGTGCATAGGACCATGGGAGTCCTTCGGCAATCACAACTTTCATCTAGTAGTCTGAAATTAGAGCTTCTCGGAATAAGTTAGGACCAGCTTGACCCTTTGAGACACTCAGGGACAACCCTCCTGGGAAATAGCTTGTTTCCTTCCAGGGAACAAGATGCTAGCGCAGGGAACCCAGAGGTATCTGGTGGCAACAATGCCAGAGCGCCCTCTGCTGTCCCGAAAGAAACAATACACTAGTTACAGAAGCCAGATGGTACATGTTTCCATAAACCCAGGGAACCTTAAGCTCTTAGGATCATTTAATCTGTGGAATTTAAAAGCTCCTATCATCATATTCTCCGTCTGAAAAGCCCCCCTATTTTTCTTCTGAGCGCTTCTGGGATGCTTACCTTCTATTCTATAAGTAGCAAGAGGTCATTGTTTGAAGCTGATTGTCGATTCTGTTGGTTATATTTCTATTTATCCTTTTGCAGTTTTATAGGAAAATGAAATTGTAAATCTCAGACAAAACCTTTTCTACCAGGCAGCTAAATAGCAAACAGTTTTCATATTTTTTGCCCCAAACTGAAATTTAACGAAGGGAAACATTTTAATTAGAATAAAGATACCAGGCAAATGATGCTTACTTTACTTTTATGAAAGAGGTTAAGACAGACATAAGGCCTTCTATGAAGAACGATTGTGTTGATCTGTACTAACATTAACTCTAATTTTCAAAGACTATGCTTTTGAATGAGAAATTGAGTTATGTTTGAGGAAGAAGCTGAAGTATTTTAGTCATGCTAATTAATTATTCAAAATTTCACCTCTGAAATCTTCTTAGTGAGTTAATATCTATAATCAGGTGGCAAAGAGCCCAGGAAGTAGACCACTGTGAGCAGAATCATCAGGGATGCAGAAATGGAGGCAGCGTGTGCAAGCTTCTAAGTGTTATTTGTATTTTTCTGTATCTATTATAAAATGAAATGGAGGCTTTCTGAAAAGTCAAAACCCACTTTTATTTTATGTCTTATTGGACTTATATGAAGTAAGAAAAATGTATAACTGTATGATTTCAACACTGTGAATTTAAAAATTACTGCCTATTTTGAAAGAGACATATCTTTGCTGTGTAGACTGTTACTATCTCAGGGCTGGTGTAATAAGATGCTTCTGCTAATTATGTGGTTGTTAAATAAATCTTCTAAAATAAAGTTCTGTTCATTTTATGATGTCAGAATGAAATAGCTGTTTAATATCTCCGATTTTAATACCAGATTTTAAATTAAAGCTCATAAGAATATTAAGCTAAAATGTTAAGAACCTATTTGATTTTACAATTTGCTTAGGGGGGAACAACTCCTGACTAAATGTTAAACCAACTTAAATATTTAAGTACGTATGTCAAATTCCACATAATGTAAGTTCGTCTACCTTCTGAAAACTGGTTCTCTGAAACAAACATTACCAGTTCAAAAGGAGAGAAAATGAACCAAGGAAAACTGCTACAATTCCTATTATTTTATCCTAAGCATTCTTTTGAAAATAGAAAATACTTAAAAATATAAAATGTTTTCCTAGATAAATTCATATTTCACCCAGGAAATAATATACTCAATAGCATATTTTTCTATATTATTAATAGTTATTGGAAATTTGAAAGAAATTCTATAAAATAAAATGTGTAGTACACATAAAACCCTTTTTACCCTTTTAAAAACAACTTAATCTACTAGAAAAAAGAAAGAAAGAAAAAATAGAAACAACTAAAATTGCTTTTCAGATGTGTGGTAGATTTTCTTCAAATTGTAGCACGCACCAGTATTCACCATTCAAATGTATGGATAGGCTTTTTAATTTCTTTTATATTTGTGTATCTGGATTATACCCAAAACAACCTAATTTCCTTTAGAAATTTAGAACCCAGTGGAAACATACACTTTCACAGAAACAATGTTATTCCAAATAGCGCATTTGTGGAAAGCACGAATATGGCACAAATAGCAAACTACTAATGCTCCTATTTAATGATTAGTCAAATTAGATATGCAGTCTCATAGTTGAAATTAACATAGAGCCTAATACTTGTGGAACACAACACATCCCTACTCATGGGCTTCAGATAAAAAAAAAAAAAGCGAATTTACTTAGTACCTTCTGTATCTTTTATCCAGTATCCAAACTCTGCTGTTGCTACAATTGCTGTCAGTTGCTGTTATGCAGCAATATGATATGGTAGGAATTACAAAAATAATGTGTTAAGGAGGAATAAGATAGGGACACAAAGTTGAAGTTTATTAATGTAGAATAGCAGGTCCACAATTGCAAGCCACAGAGAAAATACTCCTATTGAAGAATAATGTTAAAATTGAAAGGCCTACACTTCTCAAATAAATAGACCCTATTACAAAGGCAAATGAGATACAATGGGGTTAGTAAGGCTGTAATTCATGGGAGAAGAACTGACACCTGATTTCAGTTTTGCTTTCCTGCACCAGCACAAGACACCATATGGGTGAAGGAAAACTTCGGTGTGACTCGATGCACACAGAGGGTGTTAATTTATTGGACGTGCTGCAATTTTGATTTTCGGCTTTATAGGAAGTTAGGGAATATATTTTTGGAATTGAGTTAGCATATTATTTATTTATTATTCAACTCCTATCCTATGAATTTTAAAGGCAGATGTATGCCTTTATTTTCTGGTTATTAGTCAATCTGAGTTTTAGTTCTAAAAAGATGACTTTAAATAGAACTCTATACACAGTGCATGTTTTTGAATTGGTTAAATGATAACTTTGTTGAATAAAATAGTTTCTTCCTGACAATTATTTTACATTTTAAAATCAGAGATACGTTAAAATTGAAACTTAGTTTGGTAAATTATTCCTTACAATTTTCAATGTTCTGAGTCACAATATATTTAGAAAGAGAGAGGAGTTCATTTAAATTCAGTCTCAATGCTTGCTCAGGGAATCCCAATCCCAGAAGCTCAGGAGTGATGTGGGGAGTGATGGGGTAATACGGAGACTCTAGCCCAAGGTCAATTTAAAGGAAGTTCATGTTGCCATGAAAGCATAAAGTGAAGAAAGGATTTGCTTATAACAGCTATGCAGTGTCCACTTTTGTCAGATCAGAACTATCCTTAGTCTGTCTTGATTCTCATCCACTCTCAGAATCAAGTTATAGCTGCTGTGTCTTAGTCACCCTGACAGTATCAGATAGACACAGGTTGCAAGAACTTCAAGAATACAATCTTCAATATGTGGCTCTTACAGGTGAATATATTTAAATGATACGAATTTCTATTACACAACATGGCTAGTTAATTGATTGATTTACTCATTGATTCTAAGAATTGAACCTAGGACCTTTTTTGCACATGCTAGGCAACTGTTCTATCACTGAGCTATACCACCAGACTCACAGAGAGGTTATTGATTACCTAGATTTTTCAATTCAGAAAACACTAGTATTTATAAATGCCTGCTAAGCCACAGGAAGTTGTTCAAGCTGGATAAGGGAAGAAAGACTGTGATGCGCGCATATAGAAGGAACTACCTATGCTTTGGATGATGTAACCATCATCCAAATTGTGCAAAAATAGTAATAATTTAACTTTAGATGGAGCTTGACTTTATCCCTTCTGCAGTTATCTTATCAGATAGTTTATATGATGAAATTGAATGGGAAAAGAGGATTATTAATAAAGAATCATTATAACTGTCTACTAAAATGGCAGGCTATTCATTCTACTTCAGCTGTTGTTATTATTATAACTTTATGCAGCTATTAGGATTTTCTAAATCCACAAATGTCCTTTCAGTGAATAAAATTGTTCTGCACTACACTTACATGCTTCGACATACCCTTATCACGGCGGCTAACCATACCTAGTAAGGCAAGTAAGTGATTACGATAGCATTGAGCATACTGCTCAGTCCTAGAGGTAAAGGCCAATCGTAAACCACAGAACTTGAATTGATTTTTATTTTAACGTCTCCATCTTGTCATAGTTAACACTTACCTAAGATTTCTAAAAATAAAACGCAGGTCTGTTCATTCCTTTTTTGGGTGTTTGACTGCTTGAATGTGTCAGGTCGCACTCCGAGTGTGGAATCTTCCACAATAAACAGGACAGACATGACTTCTATTGCGGTGGAGCTGACAGACTTTCTTAGCGTTATATCTTCCACTCCCCTGAACAAGCTAATTTTTCTATGATTCAAATTCTTTTTCCTAAGTGCCCCATATTAGCCATCGGAAGGAATGTTTCCGTGGTAAGGAAAGATCGTGCTTTGGGGAAATGAATAAAACTTGTGTGTCTACATTTTCTTTTGATTCCCCATTCCTTCCTTGTGTCTCCAGTAACACTGAGTGCTTTTGCTATTCCTTTAGAAGCTGAACACCACCTGAGAACAGCATGCTCTGATGTTGGCTGTGAAATATTAACTTAAGTCTCAACCGTGGTTTAGCAGCCACGCTTCACGTTTGCAATGGTTCACTACGCATTCCCTTTCATGTTTGCTGTACATTTTTGCCTTCATTGTAATGTTCCCATTCAAGTGTCAATCCAAACTCAGTTCTTCGGTCTCATTTCAAGCGACTTTATCTTTATTTATTTTTTGGTGTGTATGTGTGGTATATGTGTGTGGGTACATGTATGCATACATGTGTGGAAGCCAGGGGTCCATGTAAGATGCTTTCCTGTATTCTCCTTCATCTTATGTTTTAAGACAAGATGTCTCACTGAACCTGCAGCCCACTGATCAGGAAGAATGGCTAACCAATGAGCCATGGGGATTTTCCTGTCTCTGCCTCCCAGTGCTGATATTATAGGTGCATACAGCCACATCCAGCTTTTTAACTTGTGTGCTGGAGAGCTAATCGTGGGTCCTTTTATTTACAAAGCAAGCACTTTATCACTGGACCATCACCCTGGCCTCCATCTGTTCTGTTTTATTTTATTTTGATGAGCCATTTCATCAATTGTCAAAATTCCCTTTAGCTTACATTCTAGTTTTTCACCCTTTAATGAAAATAACAGTAGCAGCAATAAAAACAGTGGTTAGATTGCCAAAAATAGATGACAGTACCTTCCCCGTAGGCATGTTGTCAGACTGAAGCACATACCCCATCCTGCTCAAGATAAAATTACATTTTATTTTTGACAATACATATAAATGTAACTAACTTACATCAACCAAATCATCAGTTGGTTTTATTGTACTGAGTAACAACATGTTAAAAAAAATCTAATTCAATTACTCATTTCTCCATAACTAGACCAACATGCGCATAACTTCATTGCTTCACTGTTCAAAATAAATACCAACGAGTCGCTCAAGAGCCTGTTTTAAAATAGTCTCCCATCTTCAACTCATTTAAGCCATGTCATTCACTGTGAAGTTTTTAGACGTTCCCATAAACATGATCATTTATCTACGATTATTGCTTAAATATCGACCTCCGTCTTAGCCAAGTCTTTGAAAAATGGCCAGAGATTTCTGTCAGATTTTCCAAGGTCATGGCAGGAGCCACGGGCATCAATGAGATAAAACGACTTTCCCACAAGTTCTCATTATTTAATTCATCAAGTGCCATGAGGATAAGAACTTCTTCAGCTTTGAGTCACTCTGAGACACTTCTCTTCGTAAAGGATGTGTTGACGCTGGAGAATGGGGTTCTGTGTTTTAAACTGAGCCCTTTCTTTAACCAGTTAATTAATTTTGGTGACTTTCCTTTCTGCTGGGCTTTAGTTCTGTGTGAATTTGATCACTGACTCTCTAGAATACACAATAAAAATTAGAGCCAGTTTATGAATTTAGGTTTTGAAGTTCAGTTTTGACAATTCCGTTCAGTAGTTCTGACACCACTCAAACACAAATGATTCCGAAGCTATGGCTCTGTATCGTGTAAAATTTCAGGTCTGCTCTCCAAGCACCCTTTTGGGCTTTATACTCCAGTGGAAATTAATAATTCTAGGATAATGAGCCTTATTACTCGATAAACATATCCTGAAAGAATGCATATTTTGAGCAAGTTCTTAGTCTTAACATAAAGAGTATATCAAACTGAGTTTTTCCAAGGCAAATGGCAAGCTGGGGGAAAAAAGTGCAATAGGAAAAATGGTGCAGTGTAAGTGACCCCAAAGTTCACTGGTTTGAAAAACAAAGGTTGGTATCTTGCTCATATCTCATGGCCAGTGCAGGTCAGAAAGGCCCTGGTGATAAAAGTATCTGCTAAATACTAGTTGAGTGAGGCTTCCTTGTCCACAGATGCCATGATTTCAAATTATGATCTCCTACAATTTGAAAATAAGAAGCTAAATGCTTTGACCCAGAAGACATAGACGTCACTTCCCTTCTGATTGTATGGGTTAAAATTAGTTTCATGGGACTGGCATAAATCTGAATCCTCTGTTGACCTGGAAGTGGACAGAAGCAAATGAAGGGTGATTTTTACCAAAAAAAAAAAAAAAAAGACTTCTTACATTCATTTTCACTGTGTTATATAGAGGCTGACTGTCTCACCTCAGAGGGTGCTGGGATTTAAGATTCTTATGTGACCGAAATAGAACATGATTTCACATGCTTTTTTTTTTTTTTGCATATTTTGAAGGCAGTGAATTGTGGCAGACAGGGCTTAAACAAAGGATCATGAAATCCCTTTAGGATAAAAATAGGCTTTCTCTGAATTGCTGTGTGATTTTAAGACTCAACTGACCTTTCTGAGTCCCTGTTTGCTCATTCGAAAACTAGAAGAATGGAATCATATGTCCAAGATATATTTCAGAAAGGAATCAATTCGAACACTAGTCACATTAAAAAACAATAGAACTACAAGAGGGTGTGGTACGTGCACAAAGATGCTGAGGAAAGCTCCTTTCTACTTCTGAGGAAGAAACTCAAGACTGCGGTTTTAAGACTGGATTCTGGGGCTCTTTGGTTTCTGTTAGGAGGCTCCCAGGAATTTTGAGAATGATATTATTCTTGAGATGTCTAGGGGAGCATGCCCAGCATTCATACGCTGCAGCTTCAACCTTTATGTATGATACCAACTTCATCAGTAGGAGACTGAGACACATTTTCCCCATCTTCTTACTCCTTACAGGGTTGTAGCAAGATCAAAGAGATAGCATAAGCAACCCACAAATCCCCTCTTGGGTGCTACCCATGCCTGCCCACATTTCAGTTCTCTGGAATCACTCCTAAAAGAAGTTACTTGCCTACAAAAGCCATTCTCTCTGCCAGTGTTCCCACAGGAAACTGAGGAGAACATGTCAGAATAATATTTGTTAAATAAGAAAACATAGGATCCAAGTGGGAAGGGATTTATAATGGTCCAACCTTTATTCAGTGTATATCTTCACTGTAGCGTGGTTTTCCTTCTTTGCCACTTCCCAAAATTTACAAAGGGCCAGGTACAGTGATACACACTTATAATACTAGAAACTTGAGACCCAGAGGCGGGAGGATTATTCCAAATTCGAGACAAGCCTAGTCTACCTGGTAAGTTTCATCTCACCATGCCAAAATCTATGTAGTAGGACTCTGTCTCAAGACAAAAGCTAGAAAGAGCTCTTCCTAAGGATATCTCTCCTACATTATTGATCATGTAAGTTGAAGTGAGAAGCTGCTTTATGCAAATATGAAAAATCTGATACAATAAGTGGTGTCCAACTACAACGACTCTCAGAAACAGCAAAGGTGTAATTCTGTTTCTATCTCTGTGGTCACGATGAAAGAGTTGGAAAAAAGCCCTAGAGGTACCTTGATCCTCACAGTTTTTCAGTGAGTTCAATATTTCCCATCACTAGTTTGATAACCTCTGACATGCACACATGAATAAAAGAATAATAAACTATAGAGATCTCTATATTCAGTAAATGAAGAAATGCATGCTAGATATAGTGCATGTATTCATTAGACAGAGAAACAAATAATAATCCGCAAATAGGACACTTATTTCATGATGCTTCGAGCAAGTCAAGCCACTGCCAGACACAGAAACGACACCTGTCTCGCCTCTCCAACATAACTGGCTGCACATTGCTGTGTGGTCAGTACTGTAACGGAGAAGGACAGCCAGGACACCCAAGCTACACTGAGAAGTCACGGAAAAACTAAAGTACATTTAGATAAGAAGCAAAAAAACCAAAAAAACCAAAAAACTATTCACCCACAAAAGGCCTGGATGGAGAAGGAAATTCAACAGTAATTCCAAGTGTATTAGTCTTTGTTTAAATAGACCCACATGCTATTTAGTAAATAACTTTGCTCTAGTTGGGGAAGCATTCTTAATAATATAGTTCTTTATTAATTAATTTTATTTAATTATTTAAATAACACATTCGTGTAATTATTTAATTCAGTAAGACTATGTTCTTAATAAATCAGTTGATAATATTTTAATTATCTCTCTTGTTATTTATTTTCCTATCTCCAAGAAATGGCAACCCCATAGAATGAAATTAATATCATTTACATGTTTAACTCAGTGATAGATAGATGTAACTCTGATGTAACTGATGGCTATTTTTACATGTGTATGCCTGACAACTCACATTGGTGCTTGTGCGACATTTCATTTGGCAGAGCCCAGGGTGTATAATATAAATACGTATAATGTATCACATATAAGGGTGATATTAATCCCCAGACATGAAAACGTTCATTCCGACAGCTGAAACATGTTTCTCAAATCAATTAATTCCTCTAACAATTATATTGTAAAACCTCTATAAGGGAGTCAAATTCATAATAACAGTTTTCAAACCTTCTGTTTTGATATCCAGCTTTCAGCAGTTTGTCCATCAGAGAGAGACTAAGATGTTATAATTCTACAATTTTCAGAGTGGCCTTCAGGGTGAATGTGCATATCAGTTCCTATGAATCTCTTATAACCATAGCAATATTCAACTCCAATTGCCTTGCCCTGAATAGTTCCCAGAGCATTTTCACACAAGGGATTTCCAAGCTTTATAGCTGTGCTGTGACATACTATGGCATATCATTCTCCCCAAGTACAGGTGGGAAATGGTGGCTCAGTGAAGTAATGAGGCCCAAGTATTGGATGAAACAGAGTTCAGCTGGAACTCTAACCTCATGGTGCCTTCCCCCTCCCACACGTGCTAAGGTGGAGATTCTTGCTAGTTCATGTACAAACCGCACACAAATCTCCATTTGCTGAGAGACAAACCAAGTTGCCTGTTTATAACTTACTGTCCCTACACACTGGCATTTGTATTGTAAATCAAAGGTCTCACCCTTAATTCTGAACAGGTGTTGATCGCTGTGTTTGATAGGGAAAGTAACTTCTCTCCATTAGAATTTCTCAAAAATATAATTGAGTCTCCTTGGAGTATAATTATGTTTTAGAAGCCTCTCTGACTATGTCTCTCAACGGAATACTAATGAATAGCGTAAGAATGCCTTTCAGCCATAGACAGAGTTCCTTTGCTCATTTAAGGATCAGTTTGAAGATTCAAGAAATTGAAATGAAATGAAAAGGAGACTCAGAAATATCCAAGAAGAGACCACTGGGGCTCCTCATTTAATTTCCTTGTAGAGTCACCAGGTAGGAGCAAAACGAACACCCCAGTCTTTATCCTCCAATAGCTACATCCCGGGTTGTGTGACTGACAGTTTAGCAATCAGCCTTCCTCACGTGGAGCACACTGTCTGACCTACTGCTCACAGCCTTTCTTTAGAGAAACATTTTTTTTTCCCTATGACTAGCAAATAAAATCTATCACATACACGAGAGTCACCATTCCCTATTTACGTTCAGAGAATAATGATGTATCTGGGACATGATGCTTTTTTGTTTGGTGATGGGCTCTAAATTCTGAGCCTTGGGCATGAAAGGCAATACTCTTATCACTGAGATACCATTTTAGATCTTGGGTTTTTAAGATAGAATTTTCACAATGGAGTTCAGACTCACTATGCACTCACTATATATCACAGACAGTCCTCAAATTTCAAATTCTCACACACCATCCTCCAAAGTACTGGAATTAGAATTATAAGCCACTTCATCCAATAATAATAATAATAATAATAATAATAATAATAATAATAAATATGATAAATAATCACTCTTTTAATATGTTTTCTAACTTGCCTCTTCAAAGCATGTTTCAATAATCCTGGCATTGTATTTTATTTTCCTCTGCCTGCATAAAATGTCTTTCATTTCCTCTTTGTACTATCTATAATCTACCATTGTGTTCTTCCAAATCTCCGACCAAATTTCATTTATTCACTCTTGCATTTTCTAGATTATATAGTGAGTTTTATAGGTAGAAGGATAGGATTCAGGGCTAGGAAAATAGATTTTGCAACTTATGTATATCGTAAGCATGTGTACTTACAAAACTACCTACAAAACAAGCATACGATGAGTGCTCACTGAAGTACTGCAAAGCTAGACAAAGAATTAGTAGGTATGGATAATTCTCAGCTTCTCCCTGGATTATGGTTAGAACAGAAATAAGCATAAATGCTTGACATTACCAATTTATTATGTTGAAGCAAGTACTTTGGGGTATTAAATGTTCTCTGCCAACAAATGAGAAACAGTGTTTATAAAATAGATGTGAATGTTAGATACTTTGCCCTACCTACAAAATGTTCATTTGCTTTCCAAAATAAGTTCACCAAATTCTTGATAACGGGGTTCTCACATTAAAACCCAGCAATAGTTGATAGAATCCTCCCCACCCCATTATACTACATTTCCCTACTATCTTAATACCCTTTGAAATGTCCTGAAGACTCACATTTTTGCCCATCTCAACCATGGGGCTTTGTGTTCTTAATATTAAAAAGACATTTGTACTACTCTTTATTAATTACAACTGTACATATATTGATAGCGATTACTTGAAAGAGAGGAAGGACAGAAGGAAGGAAAAAAGAAAATGAGATTCTCCCCCTATCTCAGCTCCTCCGACATTCAAACACGCCCATGGACCCTTCCTTTATCTGGAAGAGAAATAGAACAAGGGGTGTGTACATTGGAAAACTTAGGTTCCCATCACTTGGTAACTGCACGATCTTAAGATGTTTGCTTGATACCTGTAGTTCTCGACTTCGTTATTCGCTAAACAGGGACAATGATCCTCTTATTTAGTCTGTAAGGATGCAATAGAATCGCACGTGGGAAGCAGCTAGCACTGTGCCAGGCACAGAGCGATCCTAGATAAATGTTGATTTTTGACTCACTCTCAGTGTTCCCGTTTCCCTCACATCTCCCTCTGTAGCCTTCTTCCTATTTAGCAGTTCTGATTATTCCTCCTTTCTTTTATCTCTCCTGGTACCCCACTGAGAGAGGGTGATTATGTGTATGCTGAGGAAGAGGAGAGCGGCAGGATTATAGAAAGCTTGCGTAGGAGCTCAGCCAGTGGCTATTAGGCTCCCATGCCAGCCGGGGCTGAGTTTGATAAAAGCAGAAAGCCAGCTTTGCAAAAAGCCTACTGCTGGCAAGTGTGACAAGGTTGAGGCGCTCAAGACTTCCACATGAAAAATAAATACGGATTCTATATTTATCGCCTCCAACCCCAATAATAGCATTCAAAACCAAAGAAGTCAGTGTGAGCATATTAAGTTTTTAGAACAGTTAGACACAAAGCTTCTACAGAGATATCTAAAGGCAAAGAGAGATAATGTCATTCCCAGAGGCCGAACAAGATATAAAAGACCTAGAAAGTGGAGCACGGATTAAAGCATCGGTGATGCACAGTGGACAAATGTCCTGACATCCTATAAAAGGGACACAATTAGAAGTTTAATGTGCCTGGAGATCTGATTCAAACATGCAGCTGAAGTCAAAATCTTAAAAGTAGATACAGAAAAGCAAGGCGTCTGAAAGTGACTAAAATCTATGATTTTATATGCGTTAATTTCTTTGTATGCTATTCAGGCAACATAACACAGAGCTAAGTCATCATACTGAGGATGAATGAAACTTCACTGAGCCCATATCATGTTCCCACGTGACCCCAGAACAACTAACATGCATTGAATGCTAAGTACCAGTAAAATCTCTAAGCATTTTGTATATACTAATTTCACTTCTAATGGCAACAACCTTAAAAGATGTATATACTCTTCGAAATGTTTTTCTATTCTGTTACTTAAGAAACTGAGGCTTAGAATATACTTATTTTATTCAAGGTTATATATCTAGTGACTGGTGGTACTGAGAAAACTCAGACATCTAGATACATATAAAATATATCTGCTAAGGCCAGGTACCGTGGCAAACACCTCTAATCCCAGCACTAGAGGGGCAAAGACCTGTGAATCTCTATGAGTTCAAGGCCAGTTTAGTCTATATAACGAGTTCTAGACCAGCTGGAGATACACAGTGAGACCCTGTCTCAAAAACAAAGCAAGACAAAAATATATACCTGCTGAAGAAATTTAGCCTTTATTTTCTTCCATATTTTATTTGAGTATGAAAGGAAAGCATTTTATAAATAAGTCAATATTTTGGTTTTCATTTCCTCATCTCTCTTGGATTTACAAAGAAACACATCTATCTTCTTTATAAAGGTTTGTTGGAATTTTAGTATGTTTCTTTCACTGTGTTGGGAACATCATCAATAGCTTGCATGTCTTTTTTAGAAAATAAGGAACGAATGAATGAATGTTCAGTTTAGCAAGATGGTATTTCAACATGTCTAATTCCATTTAAAGAAGAAACTACACTCATATTTATGGTCGCCATGGTTACAGCAATTGTCAGAAATCCTATTTATAGTCCATCTCTCAGTCTTTCAAAGAAAAGATCTGATTTAATATTCCAGCATATGTCTGCATCCTTCTACACAAAGTAGGAATGGGCAGATAAATAGTTCCACTAACGTACCACCAACCTTTCACCACTGTTTCCTAGGTTGAAGCTAGGGGTATGAAGACAGAGAGAGTAGCAAAGATGATAGATACGTTCTTACTTCTTACGGGGATTCTAGAGATAAATTCTTAACTACGCTAAAGAAATATCGGTAAAGTATGGTTGGAGGAAATGTGTAGTATATTACCAACATGCTAAAATTATGATTAAACGAGGATCACACTAGATAGACCATATTTTGAAAAATATTTGAGCCCAAAATACTATTGATTAGCTATCAGGCTGGGGAGGTTTACAAAAATTTACAGTCAACATGTTGTCACGATTGCTGAGAAAGAATCTTTAACTAAAAGTGTATGTTACCACAAATGTTGTAAATCTCGGTGTTGGTTTCTACTCCTGAGAGACACTCATGCCAATGGCCAGGGTTAGGTACAGGCACCTGTCCCAATGCCTCCTGGATGACTATGGATGCGTGCGCAAAAATGTTTACCCAGTATTGTTAGTGCTGGAGAAAGTCACAAGAGAGCAAAATCACCAGACGAAAATGGAATCGTGGAATATTCGTACACTGAAAAGATATGAAACATCGCTGTACATACTGATACACACATACATCAAAATCATGTCTCACGAAAGGCAAACTGCTCAAGAGTGTATAGAACATTAATAGGAATGGTAAAACTTCGTGAAATATTTGTATTGTGTCATTGATGAGAAGAGTATAAACAGATGCAGGGGTCGTGTAGAGAAGGGTCGTCTCTAGAGAGGCAGGGGGAGGGAGGTAATACAGGAAGGGTAAAGACACTCTAATGACAGAACTTTATTTAATCTAGATAAAAGTTACATCAGCATTGACCATTATATTTTATCCTCTGGGCAGCTTAAATGAATGTCACTACAGGCAAAGGATGTTTTTGCCCATATGGTGTTCAGTTGTAAGGCTAGGAACTAAAGATACTGTGCAGGAAGAAAGTCATCAATAATGGAGTATGAAAGTGTTGCCAACAGACACATTTCTCTTCATGTCCAAGTGTAGTCAACCGGAAGCTGAACTTAGGTCTACCCAGGCAAAGCCTTTGATGTTTTAATAAGGAGACTAAAGGCCACATGCATTCAACTGTTGAGAAAGCTATTTCTTTGACTCTACCATTTTTGATATGATGGTAACTTAAAATTTGGGAAGGGCTCATAAAAATAAACAAACAAGTAGATCTTCGGTGCAAATAAGCCCAATTGGCCTACAAGGAATAAAGGTGTTTTCTCCTGCCTTGAAAATTGGCTGAAGCTCAGTTTGTCTGCTCGGAGAGAGTGGGCATCATGGTGAGGAAATGCGTCCATAGTTTAACTTTGTTTTGTGTTATTTGTTTTTATACTCTTTTCAAAATAAATATTTTTGTCCAATGATACATGTAGAAATATTTTCACCTATGGGTGGGAAGGAGGCTACTTAGCTTCTTGGCTCTTTCTGGAACAAGTCAGGTTGGAGTAGGGGCTTTCACTCCACAAGAAATCTAAGGTCTACTTAGATAACCACCTTAACTTAGATGAAACATTGCTTCCTTTCTGCTGAGGCTTAATTATAGAATTTATATGCAGGAACTGAGATGAGGTTCAAATAATTTTACTATTTATAACTTTTAAACAGTATCTTTTGAAGCATGATGTCCACAAAGAACACTCATATTAGAATAAATTTTTGCCCATATAATACTTTGCTGAAGTGATCCTAGCCCCAGATGGGGAAATAGGAAAAAATCCCATTAGTAGGCATTTTCTCTATTAAGGGAATATGTTTCTGTATAGCATAGGATGACAATTTAAACAACAGAGAAATTTGCAAAATATTTTTAGTGGCTAACCTTGGAGTATTTTGAAATCTTAGGAGATTTTTTTTCTCTCTAAATTTAGTAATTATGGGATTTCAATGCATTCAGTAAAAGAGCAATAAATCCTGATTTTCTCATCAGGACTTGGAACTCCATTTTCTCCCTGTCCCACTGGCTGCATTAGCCCTTTGATATTTGACTTAATCATTTACTAACCTCTCATGTGTCCCTCCAATTTTACCAGTTGTCAGTTTAACCCAAGTTCTCTCACAGTCTCAAGGTCCCTTGCTTTCAGACCCCCAGATTTGGGAGGTGGGAATATTAACATATTTGAGATACGTCTAGGTCTAGGTCTGGGAAGCAACTAATGTTTTCTGAAAAAAAATATGTCTGGGAGTTACCAGTGGAGGCCTTGTCTCCTGAAGCATGAAGTAGTTTGATCAATTAAAATAATTACTGCATTGTTTATGGGCACACCCACTCCTACAATATTTGAAAAAGAAGCAAAAGTTTTACTGGATATCATTTAAAATCAGCCACAGCCTCCAGAAACTTTGAAATGTTGCAATTCAGTAGTTAGTAGAGACTCTCAGATGCTGACCTTCAGTCCTATAGACATCCATACGGTACCTAAAACACGAGACGTAGAATTGAGCACTTTATCCCTGTTATCAACACATATGATGTCACGGGATGTGTGCGTAACTGAAGATGTTATGATATGCGGAAAAATATGTATGATCATTTAACTAAACATATTATAAAGCTATTGTATGGGTTCCGTATAAGTTGAGTAACAACATTACTGGTCTTAAAAGCCTTCTTACCATGGTGTCCCTCCAGTTCGTTCACAAGTTGTCACCACCCTAACTTTTGCGTCAATCACTGACCTATATTATTTTTTAATAATCCTATCACTTTTATGACCCTTAAGGACTGAGACACTGAGTAGCAACGCTGAATTTAGTTTAGTTTAGTTTAGTTTTTGATAGGCAATATCACAATATCACCCTATGAGAAGAAAGTCTAGAGAAAGACTTGTTGGAGTCTGATTTCAATCGAACTCACAGTTGATAAAATATTTTCTGGGGAAGCCAATGGGGAAGTCTCAACTGAGTTATCTTAACAGAGGCCCTCTTGTGGGTACCTGGCAGGGCCGAGATGTAGCCCAGGATTTAGGACAGAGCAGAGTCAGTCCAAAGAGAAAAAGCCACATGTTTTCTATTTCTGAGCACACCAGTGCCTCTTTGAATAATTTCAAGTCCAAGTCCTTTAACACGATGAAAAGGTCCATTGCACATGACAGGAAGGCAATCAAGGAAGAGTAAATGCACAGGAACACTGCACTAGAGGGATATGTGTTCACAGGAGAGAGATGTCATGGAGGACAAACACGCTAATGTGCTGAGGTTCTGGGCCTAGAGTTGGCAGGTGAAATACAAGATGTTCAACTTAGATCTGAATTTCAGACAAATAGGAAATAAGTGCGAGCTGGGTAGAACTATTGTTGCTTCCTTCCTCTGGAAGCTCGTATGGTGCCTTCTGGTACCACGAAATCTAGTCCTCAAGAAGGAGGTTTGATAGGCCATTTCTAGCTCACGGGCCCCTGAGCCCTGTGTCTTGAGGGCATAGTGTACTCAGCGGTAGGGACTAACATTACACCAAGTTTAGAGAAGACCATAGAACAGATACGTGAGGAAAAAGGACATTGAAGTTGTTATTTTGAATGCAGGGTCTCACTGTATAGCTCAGGATGTCCTTGAACTCACAGCAATTCTTGTGTCTTGGTCTCCAACCTCCTAGAGTTCTGGTATTACAGACTGGAGCCGTCAATCCTAGCAAATGAATGTGTCTCAAATAACATTTCTTTTGTTAGGCTTGGGCCACTCCTTAGCATCCTGATGTTTCTCCAACCTCATCACCTTTCATCTGTTAGTGCCTCTAAGTAAAGATTTAGTAGGCTTTCAGAAAGTTCTTTGTATTTAAAAAAAAATACCTTTAATGTTTCTCCATAGGTACATCCACAATTGGGAGTTACCATCTCTTGGATATTCGCTGTGTTCTTTATTATCATGAAATAGCCCACACCTTTGGGAGGACAGAAGGTTTTTTGCTTGTTCGTTTTGTTATTGTCGTTGCTTTTCTTCTCCTTCTTCTTCTTCTTCTTCTTCTTCTTCTTCTTCTTCTTCTTCTTCTTCTTCTTCTTCTTCTTCTTCTTCTTCTTCTTCTTCTCCTCTCTCCTCCTCCTCCTCCTCCTCCTCCTCCTCCTCCTCCTCCTTCCCCTCCTCCTCTTCTTCTTAAGACAAAGGATGAGGGAATCCAAAGTGCTCAACCCATCTCTTTCTCCAGGAGGCTCAAGCCCTGTGTGTCCAGAGTCCACCGCACTCTGAGTTTGTATAAGTGTTTCCTCTGATCATCTGGATACCTGGGAGTTCTGCATCAGAGTTCTGCAGAAAGACAGAGTATGCTGATACATGGGAGGACATTCATCATGGATATTAGCTCATCTTGTTGTGGAGACTGAGGCTACCAAAGTCTCTGATTTCCCAAGATGGAAATCGCATAATGACCCTTCCTGTAACAAAGCCTAATAAAGAATAACAAAGTGATCATTTTCTATTTCTTTTCTATATTTTCAGAATTCTAATAGCTTGAAATTGAAACTTTGATTTCAATTATTCAAAACTAGCTTTTTTGGAAGAAGAAGAAGGAGGAGGAGGAGGAGGAGGAGGAGGAGGAGGAGGAGGAAAGAAGAAGAAAGAGAAGAAGGAGAAGAAGGAGAAGAAGGAGAAGAAGGAGAAGGAGAAGAAGGAGAAGAAGGAGAAGAAAGAAGGAGAAGAAGGAGAAGAAGGAGAAGAAGGAGGAGAAGAAGAAGGGGAAGAAGGGGAAGAAGGGGAAGAAGGGGAAGAAGGGGAAGAAGAAGAAATTGCTGGACTGTTTTAGTTATACTTCTATTGCTATGATAAGACATCATGACCAATAAAACTTAACAAGTAAAATGTTTATTTGGAGCTTATAATTTCTGAGGGTTAGAGAACATGACCCTCGTGGTGGGGAGCATGTAGTGGTCAGGCATGATACTGGAGCAGCAGCTGAGAGCTCACATCTTGGGAAACAACCATGAGGCAGAGTAAGAAACCTGGGAATGGCATGACTCTTTAGAAACCTTAAGGCCAGACCCCAGTAACACCTCTAACAGGGGCACATCTAATACTTCCCAAACAGTTCCACCAATCGAGGACCAAGTATTCAAACATGTGAAACTTGGAGGGCCGTTCTCATCCAAAACTCCCATATAAACTAAATACATTATTTCTCCGTGTTCACTTTTCAGGCTTTGTCTGGCAGCAGAGGACCATGAGTTTAGTAGCCACCATCACCTACCATCTTCTGTCCTGGGCTCTGTGTAACTAAATTCCCCTTCATTGCATGATGGAGAGAAGAAGGAAAGTGATGGCATCATAAATTTATCTATTGTTAACTTCTTTAAAATTACATTTTTATTGTTCGAGAATTTCAAATGTGAATACAATGTTTCAATCAAATCTGCCTCTCAGTCCCTACCCTCTAAAACTTGATTCTTATGACACCAGCAGCCATCAGTTACTAAATAACCCCTTAGCTAGGAGTGGGGCTTCATGAGCCCCTTCCAGTAGCTGGGGTTTTAGGTGATTTGATCTTGTACAGATCTAAGGCATATAGTCACAGTCACTGGAAATCCATGTGTGCAATGGCCCTGCTATGTTCAACAAGTTCCGTTTCACTTCCGATGTCTACAACCTCTGACACTCTTCTGTGATGATCCCTGAGCCTTTAGGGAGGGCATGTGACACAGGTGTGTTGTCTGAGAACTTCATAGTTTATTACTTTGTTTACACAGACTAGTTGGGGTCTCTGTGCTAAACACCATCTATCTATAGTTAACATACTAATTTAGAGTTTTCTGTGTATAATGTGCTAAACATCATCTATCTGTAGTTAACATACCAATTTTAAGTTTTATGTGTATAAAACAAAGTGCAATAGTTAAAATTCATATCAGATATAAATTAAATATAATGAATATTATTAAATTCCAAACTCAAATATTTACATTTATTAAAAATAAATATGAAAAATGTGAAGATGGATCACGTGACTTGCCTAGCACGCACAGAGCCCTGGGCTCGATCCTCAGCTCAAAGTATATATGCATATGGCATAGTCCTTCTCAATGCTTCCCAATCTTGTCAGGTATTTTGGAGGCCACAGGTTTTTCATGTTTTGTGCCAGGGTAAACCATGTCAGCTTCAGGATGCTAGTCCCTTGTTGCTATGAGATGTAATATTGTATCATAATGGACGTTACATTAATAAACACATTTTATATGGATTTTTCCCTTGGTGAGATACGTGTTAAAATGAAGGCTGAGGCCTGGGATGCTGACAAATGTCCTACAACACAGAAGACATACTCCACCCCCAGCAACAAAGCACATTCAGGGCAAAAATGTCAGTAGTCGTCAGACACTCTGAATTAAACCAGAAGATGAGTGGAAACTTCTTTTCTCTGCTTCCCACATCCTCCCCTTGACTGCAGAACCTTTAGTCCTCAGTTTCTCTTACTATAGCAAACTTCAGCCTGTAGGTAGCTCCCATCTCAGAAGCAGGTGCTCAGGAAATGGTGGTTTCCTTTCAGTCTTTTGTCAATCGATGTTAAGGTCTGGCTAGTCTGATACATACAGCAAACCATTTGGCCCCAGAGCAGCCCTTCCTGGGAAGCTTTACATTGCGCAACAGAAGGTCAGCAGGAAGAGAAACAGAGTTCTCTCTTTCTCTTTTAAAACTTCTTTTTTTGTTGTTGTTTTCGTTTGTTTGTTTCAAGATAGGGTTTCTCTGTTGTAACTCTGGCTGTCCTGAAACTCAATCTGTAGAACAGGCTGGCCTCAAACTCAAAGAGATTCACCTGCCTCTGCCTCCTAAATCCTGGGATTAAAGGCATGCACCACCACTGCCTGACCAATTTCTTTCATTAAAAAAAAAAAAAAGATTATAATTACATCATTTCCTCCTTCTCTCCCATTTGCTCCCCCAAACTCTTCCACATACCCTCCCTCATTAAATTTTTGTTACATGCATGTAGGTATACACATATACTTCTAAATGTAACCTGTTCGGTCTGTATAATGTTACTTGTATGTATGTTTTCAGGGCTCACCATTTGGTGTTGGATTACCAGCTGGTGTGCTCTTCTGTAGAGAAAACCACCACTCGTGGCCAAGGCCCTCGTTGTAAAGTAGGCTTGTAGGTTACAGTTTCAAAATAAACAGAATACAAGTTAGATACTACAAACTATAATAAGATATAGTATAATAATAATAATAATAATAATAATAATAATAATAATACAAATGAAATACAAATGACTCTTAGAAAATGACAAATACCTTGCTTATAGAATTAGTTCATTTATAAAAATCCATTTTATTTAACATCTATCAAACAATTGTGTATTTGATACAGTGGTTGCATAAGCCATCAACAATTATCATAAGCATAATTATATCAAATAATATACAATGTAGAGTCGGGCTTTACTATTAATAAGATTACCGGTGAACATTTTAGTCATGAGAAACTGTACTTTCTTGTCTTAGCCATCTAGATATCTTGTTGTCAAGACACTGTTGCCAGCCATATGAGGTTATTTTGACTCAAGCCCGAATTAAGTAACATAAAACCTGTCCTTGTGGACAGAAGTTTCTACTGGACAGCTGTGAGGCTACAAATGTCATATTCAGATCCATTTAGTTCAAAATCTTTCACTTTGATGCTCCATATTGGTCGTTTTTCCATTCCATTTCATATAAGTCTAAATGAGTCCTGATAGATAAATTAGACCACAGGTAGATTGTACAAAGCTCCAAGCACATTGAAAACACTGTCAAAACTTTGATCTTCACTGGCTTTTACCCCATGACTGTAAAGAATTCATCAGCTTGAAATATATTGCAGCATTTAGTTCTGTTCTTTCTTCTGTCAAGTAAACCTTTGGATATGTTCTAACCCACACCAGAATGTCCAATGGAGAGTGCTTTGTGAAATGCCAGGAAACCCTCTTAGAGTTCAGGATGAGCACTAGGTCATCAGCCTGGGACACTTTATGTCTCCTTAGGCTTCAGGTTAGAAACTACTGTGCTAAGAGAGACACATTGACTCAAAACGCTCTTCCAAATAGTCTCTTCTAGGCTGTCTTCTCTTAGTCATGCTCAACGTCTCTGACATTTATTCTCTCCCCTCCTTCCTCTCACCAGCGAATATTAATTTGCTACTCAATGACTAGTCAGCTCCAAAGTCATTTTTTTTAAGGAATAACTTCCCCCTAACTTTACACTTAATCTGCCCTCCTATTAAATGGTTTCAGAGCACAGCATGGCTGTACCTCATGGTGAGTCACATTGCCTCTACAATTATTTGAACGATTATAATTCTTGTCTTTCTCGGTACGCTATGAAATAAAGAAGAGGACAGGGCCGTGACTCTTCAGGATGGCCATCTGATCCCTAGGTAGACGAACAGAGCAGGAACTCAATAAATGATTGACAAGCCAATTTCCCTCCCTGGGATGAGCAAAACCAGGTCTGAGAACGAGGATGAATTTCAATGTCCAGTTCGAGAGTAAAGAAGGCTTTCCCTCATGTACAGAAACAGTGGGAGACTTGATGCCAGACCTACGAAATAGTGGTGACTGACTGGAGAAGCGATTCAGGGCCTGGAACCAGCCTCTCTGGGTTCAAAACATGACCTACTAATGACTGGCTGTGGGAGTTTGTAGAAAAAACAACTATTTGTCTCATTTTGTGCCTCTCTTTTTGTTCCTACGTTCTCTCACCTCTCGCCCCACCTCACTATTCTTTAATAGAAAGGTGATCTTCACTCTTTTGTCGGAAAATGAAAATCTTACACTGCAGAGATGTCTCAGCTGGTAAAGTGCCTATTTACAAGCATGGAGATCTGAGTTCCGTTCCAGGTGAACATGGTTCTATTCATTGTGATCCCGGCTCCGGAGAAGGGGAGGCAGACTGACCCTGGGGTTGGTAGCCAACTAGCATGGTCTATTTGGCAAGTTCTTGGCCAGTCAAGGATCCTGTCTCAAAAATTAAAGTTAAAAGGTGTATAGCGCCTGAGGAGTGATACCAAGACTGTCCTCTGGTCTCCACACACATGCACATGTGTACACAAGTACCTGAACACACCTGTGAACATATTTACAAATGAATACGCGCACACACACACACACACACAAACACACACACACAATCTGCTGGGCTTTTTTTTTTTTCCCATTCTGGATGCTAAGCATTGTGGGAACTGAAAGAAAGTCTTGTCTCCTTTTCTCAACAATTTGCACATTTTCGATTTTGTTTCTATTTTGTTCTGTTTTGTTAACTTGAGACAGAGCCTCAGTATGGTGCTCAGGCTTGCCTCTAACTTGTGATCTTCCTTCCTTACTTACTACCTTCCTTCCTTCCTTCCTTCTTAACTAATTAACTTTGTATTCTAATACAGAATTTAAGTCTTATAGGAATCAGTACCCCTCTCCACAGAAAGAAAATTGTCAAGAAAGAACTGTGGGAAGCAAGTATAGGTCTTGAGAAAATGGATCATAAGGAAATGTTGTTTACATTGGTAGAGACAATAGCACAGTGTTCAGACAGATAGAAGAATCCAAACAAAAACTCAGAAAAAAGATTAATATGGTATTATGAGACAAACTGATTAACCTAGCTAAAATACTCAGGAAAGAGATGAAGGGAAATACACATGGTCTTTCCAGATGGACTGTGCAGGGTGACTAACCTCACCTGTGGAAACAGCCCCCCATCATAAGGCCGCAGCATCCCTTAGGTGACAACCACAGAAACTCTCTGGGAAGTGGGAAGTCATTTGTGACCATGTAAATGTCCCTATGCGGATTTCCTTCTAGCCTAGGGCTCTCACATCGGATCCCTTTGGCCTGAGGAGAGCAAGGGAAGCAAGGAACCAGGAAATGGGAGCCTGGCTGTGTACACACGGGTGCTGTCATCCAAATGTGCATGTCAACACAGCTGCCACTTCTCAGTTTCTGCCCTGCCATCTCCCAGACAATTGGTGAGGAAATAGCATTCAAATGGTCTAGCATTGAGGGAGCAATTTAGAAGGAAGGGCAAGAGTTGCTTGGAAAATTCGTCGCAAGGACATGTATTTCGTGTTGAATTATTTTAACAAATATATTTACAAAACTTTCAGTGATCATAGACCCTTTTATACTTAGAGATTTAATCTTTTTCTCCCCAATTGCTTGAAAGCAACACAATATTGCTATACAACGAATATTGAGACAGGATTGTGTTTTGTTTGAAATTATCGGCCTACGATTATATGGTAAAGTTTAGATCGCAAAATTATATTTTTAACTATTGCCTCTCCTTGAATAAACAGAATTTTCTTTCATAATAATGACAGTCTTTCCAGGGTCCTGGCAGGGCAAACTTACGCAGATTCTTCGTTTCCCAGCTTAGCCGCTGCTGCCATCTAGTGGCTAGTCCTATCAGTAAACAAAGATTAGTTGAGAAAATAGCCTTAGAATTTACAATACTTTGATATCACTAATATCACCCAAAGATAACTGTGCCCTGATATAATTATGCCATATCATTAAGGTTATAAAAGCAAATAAGTAGAAAAACTCGCACATAGAAAGTACAGAATTAAAAACTGTAGACAAAAACTCTATACATGAATGTTTATGACAGTAATATTTGTAATTGACAAAACAACCCAAGTGTCCGGCGACTGAATGTTGAACAGAGTGTGGGGTGCTGTGAGTGGAGTACCCGCCCACAGCTGCGAGGGATGAAATAATGAAGCCGCCAAACACTAAAATCCACATACCACAATTCTACTTGAAAGAAAATCCCTGAATAAGGAAGTAATAGCGACAGAGAATACTTGAGTGCTTGCTTTGGGCCAAGAATGCAGATCTGGGCAGGGTTAGGAGTGAGAGCTGGAAGATACAGGGTTTCTTTTGGAAATCGTGAAGATAACAAAAATTGATGTTTCTTGCTTAAAAGAATAACTGCAGCGCACACAGCAAGTGGTTAAGTTGCGGTACATGGGAAGTGTGTGTGTGTGCGCACACGTGTGTGCGTGTAAATAAACAAATCTTTCCGCTGCTTTTTAAATCTGAGTAATATAAGGGCTTTAAAGTATTCAACCGCTTTGAGAAAGTTCATCCATCAGCTTCCGTGAGGGGGGAATTCAGTGCAGAGGTCACTGGTTCCTCACGGAAAACTGACACTGTCCTGAGCCCTCAGGAATGAGGGTGCTGAAGAGCAAGGTATTGCGTGGGCTGAGAACTAAAAAAGTCAAAAGCAAAATCCAGGGCCAGGAGGTCAAATAAGCTGGCTGGCTTGTGTCAAGCAGGTTTATTATGAAGTACAGCACATTACATACTGTTTTCAGAGGAAATACAGGTCAAGGTCAGCAGAAAGCTAAATCAGGCAAAGAGAGCACAGGATGCCTCAGACACAGCTGCCTTAGGACTGATAAAAATCCCGTTCAGGGGAGAAAGCTTGGTTCCCAGGAACTGAAACTTAACTCCTTCAAGGCCCTAGACCCAGCCCCAGACTGGACCTTGCCAAGTCTAACCCTGGTTGAGGGTACAGAACTAATATTCCCTTTGTCCTTTAATCAGGGCCTCAGAAGAAGCCTTGGATCAGCCTGCCTCTCAACAGACACCGAGGCAGAGACTTGAAACAAGAATAGACATTTATTGCCACCGTGATCATCCTTGAAGCCTAGTCATGCCACCGCCACTGAAGCCTTAAAAAGGGCAAATCTGCACATGCGTACTGGGTGGATGACTCGGTGAGTACGAGTACTTGCATCACAAGCATGAGGACCTAGGTTAGGATCTTTGGTACCCACATAAGAAGCAGGGCACGACCGCACACAGCCTGTAAGAGTTGGGAAGATGTAGAGACTGGGGTATTGACCAGGCTTTCTGACTTCCAGCCTCCCTGGAAAACTGTGAGCTTGTCCAAGTTCAGAGAAACCCTTTCTCAAGGTAATAAGGCAGAAAAAGATGGAGAAGGACACATAATGTTCTCTTTGGCCCCAGTGCAGGGGTGTATGGACCTGCACACATACACACACACACACAAAAGAAAAATGAAAACGAAAAGGGAAAGAAAGGAAGGAGGAAGGAAGGAAGGAAGACCGCTCCCTGATCTCTCTACTCTCAATCAGAAGAGAACAAAATTCTCTTAATTTTTCACTTTCTTGAGGATTTCATCTGTGAGTACGCTGTATTTATATTGTTCCCACCCACCCCCTCTTCCTCTTCCAATCCACCCTCCACAACTTCTTAGATTCAAGGTCTCTTCTTCTTTAATTGTATTGTTACTTTCGAAAGCACCGTTTACACTCTTTCTTCTTGTGGGCAGAGTGCTCGTAAGTGCCGTTTTCGTCCACATAAAGGTTATAGTTGTGTATTGGAAAGGGTGATAAATTTCAAAATGTCCTACCATCCTGTGTGAAATCTCACGAGTGTTTCTCCTTGCCATCATTGTAAGGCTTCCTGTGCCGGGCCTGAGAAGCTTTCTCCAGCATGACATCCATCAGGCACTGGCCATTACCGGTGCCCCGGGCACGCAGAGGGCTATGTTGTTTCTAACCCGAAACAATGACTTGAGTGTAGGCAGTGGATTGGGAGAGAGTCTCAAGAAGCAAGAGAAGCAAGTCAGGAGAAAAACATCCTGGAAAGGTAAGCTATCAAAGCTGTCATCCTAGCCAATGGAGCTCGGTTTCTACCAACACATCTAAAAACCATGCAGTACCTTCTAGAATTGCCTCACACAGGAGACTGGGCTATACACGCTCTCCACCTTGTGGCCGCTAACTTTGGATAAGTTTGTCAGGCTCCTGGGGGGTGGAGGGGAGAGCTCAAGGCAGAAAGCAGAGAGTGTAGGGACAAGGCACATGTGTGAGGAGGTTGCCATCTTGGACATTCCACGATGTCTACCCGAAATGCAAAGATGCCCACCCCAGATGTGACAGAACTACAAACACAACAGCGGCAATGTACCAGGAGACTCTGAGGGCTTTTACTGTACGCTTATTTTTTTGAATGACAGAATTTCCTCATTTTTGTTTATACAGATATGGTTTCTTCCCACCCCACCCCAAAACATTTAGGAAAATAAGACAATTCCCAACAAGGGTTGGACCTGGGACTTTTCAACGTTACAAAGACCTGAAAGCAATTTGTACACAGATGAAACTCTTCTTCAGTTTTGGACTTTTTAACTCATCCATGCAAAAGGATGTTTGAATAATAGTTGTGATGCTTCTTCCCTGGATGCTGATTTTAACAGTGCACTTCTTTCTAGGCATTAGTGTGTTTCTCCCCACTGAGACCAGTACAGTGTTTAAGGTGATAAAGCAGACTTGGTAAAATTAGAAGAAGAGCTGAATGGATTTCATGGCTACTTAGTATTTGGAGTTTGGATAGACAAATAAATAGACAGACACCTCATGTTTTGCTTTCAGCATCCCTTAATAACGACTGGATATGTTGAAGACCTTTTATGAATATAAATTATATCTATCAAAGTCTATCACAGGAGAAACTGAAGCTGTAAGGCGTTAAAACATGTCATAAAACTACGCATTTGAACAAATATCGAGGTTTTCTAAAAATGTCTGTACTTTTTGACAAGTTCCGCATTGTTCTACACGTTGACAAATGTCCTTAGAGTCTGGATCCATGGAAGGCAGCTGGGTCCTCGTGTCTGCCTCCACATCAGTCTGTCTTGAGATGCTGTTTGGGTTGAAGTATACGGAGAAAATCAAGCCTTACCCCAAGGTACTTTGGAAGCAAAGGTCTGTTGTAACAGACTTGAAAAGTAATTTGAACATTCTTTGAGTATATTCCAGAAACTCACCAAAAGGGAATTCCTTAAAAGTGGGGGATAATGCTCAATCTAAAACTGTTTCTTATCTCCATGTTGTGGTCTTCAGGAAAATATTAATTCATTGAGTTATCTAAATTTGTGAAATGTTTAGGTTTGACTTAAAATCAAAGTCACACTTGTTAGTACCACCACCCGTCTCACTGGACTAGAATACTGGAGAGCTGTCCTTCTCCTGGTGGTGAATTCAAGCTCTCTTATTGTCTAATTCTAATTCGAAAGTTAGGATTTTTTCAGCAGCAACAAAGACTGTGAGGCCTTTTCCTTACGCAGTAGGCAGCTATTGTTGGGTTTTAAAGAAATTGTGTGCCAACTATGCCAGTCTGGATAAAGATAGCTTGCCTGTCATTCTTTCAGCGAAACTTGGTGCTCCATGTATTCACAGGTCTAGATTAAATAAAATAACACCAGCTACATGGTCCTCGAAAGTATTTTTGGGTAAATATAATGTTTCTTCTCCTTTTGTAAGACTTGTGATGTTGAAGAAACAGCAAATAAAGAATAAAGTTAGAGGCCGCTCTTTTGACTCATGGGACTTTCCCCACGATCATCTTTGCATCGTTAGTGCAAATGTCAACTCGGTGAAAAGAAGCCTGCGACATCTTGATATTCTTATGACAACTATTTTGGCCTCGAGGATACCCTAGTCTTTAGAACCAACAGGGAACCACAAGCCAGGCTCGGGGAATTGCTGAAGTAGAGGACAAATGTGTCATAAGTTATTTCCATCCTTAAAATATGTTTTCAAGAATTCATTAAGTTGCATACCCAGACAGGATCAAACCATGCTCTGACAACACCTAAACCCTAGTCACTGTAGGCACCCAGTCATCATCTTTACCAGCTCTGGCCCACTTAGCTGCAGCCTGGGTGCTCTGCCCTGCTCTTTACTTTATGTAGCAAACTCTGGACAAGAACATCACCAAACAGTGAACGGTCACAGTTGTTTTTCTAAACCATGCAGCTTTCCTGCAGTACATTGAAGACTCGTGAGATTGCCGTTAAATCCTTTCACTTCTTTTAGACGTCCAAAGGAAGGCTTAAGAATAAGACTTTGGTCACGTCCAGATTCAAGTTCTAACTTACTCCTTTGGACCAGATTAAATTGCAAGCAGCCAGAATGGGAACATCTCTGGGAAACCAAGAGATAAAAGGTAGTGTTAATTTTGTTCCTGCTTTTCTTGAGCTTTCTAGGGTTTATTTTCTAATGAAGAAAGACCACACCTTTTACCAAGGAAATAATGAAAGGAAAGTTCTCAGCAGCTGTTCAGATAAAAGAACCCCCAAGAACTACAGTTGTCTTGATTTTAGCCTGATTTTCAAGGTTGGTAGATCATATGCTTGGGAGAGTCATCTGGCTGGGCCAGGCTCTTACTTTTCTTCTGGCTTGTCTCTTCTGAACCATCACAATCAGAAAAGAATAGGACACAGATCCAGTTGAAGCTGAGGTTCTTTGCTGTTAAAGTTGTTGTAGGGAGAATTTGCTTAGGAAGAGATGGTTAGGTTGGCAGACATGTTCAAGGAAAGGAAACTCCTATTCTTCACTAATAGGTTTCTCTCTCTCTCTCTCCCTCTCCCCTCTCTCTTTCTGCCTTTCCATCTCTCTGTATCTTTCTATCTTTGTCTGTCTGTCTCTCATTCTCTCTCTCTTTGTCTCTGTCGCTCTTTGTCTGTCTCTTTTTCTCTCTTTATCTCTGTCTCTATCTATCTCTCTGTCTTTCTCTGTGCGTGTGCTTACTACGCTCTTGGGAAATTTGAGATTGAGGAGAAAAGCACTGATTTCCTATGAATTTTTCTATAATCATTTCTGACAGGGGAATAACCTTGTCAGCTGCATGGTGGTGGAGAGAACGGTGTTAGGCAGTGGGGACTTTGTCACTGTAGGCTATACTTCTGACTACGTATGTTCTCCACCCCATACAGGCTCCAAGCAATGATGACTCTCTTTTTTGTTGCTCCTGGACATGTGTAGATCTCAGATGACTTACAGATCTTTCCTTGAACACAAACGGGGTCCCTGACAATGTCACAGTCAAGTTTTTTAGGCCCCAGGGGAATTATTTCTCTTCCAAGAAGTATGAATGTTACCGAGGCCCATGTCCTCCTTCACTCTCAAGCCTGGAATAACATATTAACTTTTATAGGAGCCAGTGGGGTTTTTTACTAAGAAAATTTCACGTTGATTCTGTGTTTTTTTTGCTTTGTATTCTGTTTTTAGTGGGAGATCTTCTAAAAGTCAGTTACTGATTTGAGGAACTAATTGAGATCATACTTGCTCACAATTGCAGGTTTAAGGACGCCACAGAATTAGGTTGTAATAATTACAGTGGCCACTAGATGGCAGCCCCGAGAGTAAGGCATCATTTCAAAGAAAGTTAACAGAAAAGTTAACGTTTGTCAGCACTTTAACATTGTGATTGCTTTGTCTTCACACAGGAGTCCCGTGATCTTAAAACTGTGACTTCAAATATTTTCATCTGGCAAAACTGATCCTTAGAGAAGCTCACTGACTGTTCCGTGCCCAGAATTGAACAATTTAGTAATTCAACTTTCCTAAACTCTTTATATTTAAAATATTCAGAGACTCTAGACCAGGGTTCTCAACTCATGGGTCAAGATCCCCTTTGGGGTCTCCTCACACAGGGGTCACCTAAGACCATCTGCATATCAGATATTTACATTACGATTCATAACAGTAGCAAAATTACACTTATGAAGTAGCAACGAAAATAATTCTATAGATTTGGGGTTCACCACAATGTGAGGAACTGTATTAAAGCGTCTCAGCATTAGGAAGGTTGAGAACCACTGTTCTAGAATTTTTAAGCTTAAACATTGGAAGGAGAGGCATGTAGCTCCAACTCCTTGGAAGGCTAGTGCAGGGCACTGCTTGATCCTAGGGGTTCAGGAGTTTCCTGGATGACAAAGCAAGACCTTATCTCAAAGAAAAGAAAAGAAACAAGAAAGGAAAGGTAAGGAGGAGGAGAAGGGAGGCAGGGAGGGGGTGGGGGTAATTGGGGAGGATCTGTGAGTCATCTAACCTGCTCCTTTTCCAAGTGAGGAGGCAAAGTCCCAGAGGATTTCAAGGTCACACAGCTGAGTTTCAGTCAGATTTGGTCAAAACTGAACCTTCGTCTTTAACAAAATATAATTAATTGGTAGGATGTGGCAAACTGCGTGCACCCTCTCAGCAAATTTCACTTCATGAGGTAACATCTGTAGACTCTGAGTCTGTTAGTTAAACAGCATCTGCTAAACACGAGGATGTTTAAAGATTCCCGAGGGGCCTGAAGAGGTGGCTCAGCAGATAAAATGCCGAGAAGCCGGAGGATCTGAGTGTGGTGTGCAGAACCTACGTAAAATCCTGGATGCTGCGGCACGCACTGGTCATTCTATGCTGGGGGCGGGGAGGCGGGGGGCGGGGTGGAGACAGGAGGACCTCAGAGGTGGAGGGCCAGCTAGTATGGCTGAACCTAGATTCAATGAGAGACTCTATCTCTTACTTACCTGAGGACAATGTTGAATACCCCAGTCCTCTTCTAGCTGAAGAACAGCTGCCTGGATGAGGTGTGTGGATTTTTGGTAAGCACAAGGGGGTAAAAGACACGCCCATGCTGCCACAGAGAAAGCAATCTGCATGGTTTCATTGGAAACCTATGGTGACCGCAGCAGCAGAGGCAACGGTGTCACCATTCATCTGGGAATGGCCTTGACTAACAGCTGGTGCAGGGTGTCGTTCCTACTGACAACCCACTCCTGAGGTTCTGTTTTCCTTCCCACCGCTGAGCGATGTGCACAAACTCCGGACATCATCATTCATTCGCCATGGCTTAGTTTTAGCTCCATGCTTAAATGGAAATTTTCATTCTTTTTAAGTGACATTCTTCCGTGCACAATACTTCTATTATTGTTTATATTAAAAGTATTGTTACTGTTGCATTGTAGTCTTGTACCATAAAGTCTCAGCTACATAAAATGGAAATAATCTGGCAAAAGGTGCTCCATGTAGTAAGAGGCAGCATGTTAAAACAGGAACGCCTGTTAGGTGTTGGGTGGACAGCCTGACCTGGAGTATTAGTAGGATGCCTCTGATAGTATTTTTAAGCTTTGATTTTTATCACTCTTCTTTGTGTTAGGTCACCTGGTTTTTAAGATCCAAAATGCTTAGCTGTGAAAATGGAATAAGGAACCTGGAGAGATGGCTCAGAGGTTAAGAGCACGGTCTGCTCTTGCAAAAGACAGGGTTCAATTCCCAGCAGCCACACGGCAGCTCACAACTGCCTGTAACTGCAGTTCCAGAGGGCCCAGCACCCTCACACAGGGATACAATACCAATGTGTGTGGAATAAAAGTAAGTAAAAACTAAAGAAAAGGAAAATGGGATAGGTAACATTTGCCCTCCCTGGTATTAGTTGGGACTTCTTTTTTGAAGATAATAGAAACCATCTTTGGATATATTTACAAAAATTTAAGAATTTACTTAGGAACAAGGATGTGTTAAAACTCAGAAAAGAAACAGGATCCCAGCAAAGGCCAAGAAAGACAAATACACAACATCTCTTATTGTCCCGTCCTTGGTCTTCTCTAATCTTTTCTGCTGCTGTGCCCATGGCAAGAGCCAATGGAGAAGGTGAAGGTGCTTTAGTTTTCTTTCAATATACATATTGAAACACACACACACATATATATATAGTTTTGTTTTGTTTTTCTCTGTTGTAACTCTGGCTTTCCTGGATCTCACTCTGTAGACCAGGCTGGCCTGGAACTCACAGAGATCTGCCTGCCTCAGCCTCCAAGTACTGGGATTAAGGTGTGAGCCACCACAATATATTTTAAAGACAGAAACTATCTATGTATCCCAGGCTACCTTGAACTACCCTTGAACTTTCCTACATAGGAAACCTATGTAGGAAAATCAAACTGAAGAATGTGTTGCTTCGGCTGCAAGATCTGGATATTGGGGGGTGCCTTCCCACCCAGTGGTCTCCCTCTTTTAAAGATTAAATAAATTGATGTCTGTTGAATGTTTAGTAGACTGCTGATATACAGCTTTATACTGAACAAAATAGCTATTATGGATAAAGATCTACAAACTCATATGCTCATTTTCTTCCTTTATCATTTGAGTCTTTAAGACAGGCTGTCACTCTGCAGGCCGAGTTGTCTTCAGATATTTGGCAGTCCTCCTTCCTCAGCCTCCTGGGTGCAGGGATCAGAGCTGTGAGCCACCACACCACTCCCAGCCACACTCAACTTTCAAACCAAGAACTTAGAAAACTAAAGTTTTTAGGCAAATTATTTTGTGTTATAACTTAGTCTGAGCAGAACAAAGGGGCGTGTACCTGCAGCCCTGGCACAGGGAGGACTGTGAATGGAGAATTGGGCCAACCTGGGGTACAAAAAGACCCAGTCTCAAAAATTTAAAAGAGAAAGAGGAGGAGGAGGAGGAGGAGGAGGAGGGAGAAGAAGAGAGAGAGAGGGGAAGTGGGGGAGGAGTAGGAGGGGGAGGAGGAGGGGGAAAAATCCTTGACCTGGATTCAGTTGTTGTGACAAAGTATCTCAGCTGGTGGGACATGCACCTCATTTGTCCACAGAGAGAGTAGTATGCTTAGTTATGGTGTGGGGCTCAGAGACTGCTGAGGGCACTTTGAAATACAGTTTATGTATGTACTTAATGGTTATGACATTTCCCAGTCCCAAAGTCTTAACAGATGTGATTTCAAAGGTTTTGAAAAGGAAGAAGGGCTTACATTATTGGTAACATTTAAAATTATAACTTAGACATCTGAATGCTAATGCCTATGGAACGCTAAAATCAAATTATTAGTAACTTTAGTGTACTAAATCTCAGTTTTAGAATGATTCCAAGTATTCTTTCCCAGATAGTAGATGTTCTTTTATTTAAAAGCACAAATAACAACAGAACCGATGCAATTAAAATTATAGTCAGTTATTTGAGAAGCCCAAGAAGACCGCAATGCATATTCACTCAATCTTTGTGGCATTCAGAAAAGAGAAAAATCAAGAACAACCCAGGTTTCCAACATGCAGAATTCTTACAGCATTTATATTATATTTTTTATTATAATTTATATTATATTTTTCTCTTTTAATTATTTATATAAGGCATACATTGAATTCTTGCTCCAAGCCAAAAAGCTATGCTAGATGCTATGGAGAGAAAAATGAGTTTGACAGAATGTTTTCCTTAGTTAAGGAGACAGACACATAAGCAGAGGATTTCAACACAGTGTAATAAACGTTATCATAAAGAGATGTTACTGGAATCGTGTTCTCATGTAATTATTCATTTATACTGCGGGAGTGTCTATTGTTTATCCTTGGCCCTCAAGGAAACACAAGAGCAGAGTTCACTTGACTTTAGGAAGATAATCTCTGTTATCACAATGTATGTTTTCAGAAAATAGTATCTCTAGACTGTCGTCAGAGACTGAGCCTTACCATGGCTTAGACAGAGCTCCTTTTGCACCTTTACAAACCCATACAGCACCTGCTAAACCTTCCCAATTTTATTAATCAAACATCCTTCAAATTTCCTCTCCTTCTCTAGGCCTTTGAAAGACAGAAAGAGAGAGAGAAAAAAGGGAGGAAGGGAGGGAGAGAGAGAGAGAGAGAGAGAGAGAGAGAGAGAGAGAGAGAGAAAGAAAGAAAGGAAAGGAAAGGAAAGGAAAGGGAAGGGAAGGGAAGGGAAGGGAAGGGAAGGGAAGGGAAGGGAAGGAAAGGAAAGGAAAGGAAAGGAAAGGAAAGGAAAGGAAAGGAAAGGAAAGGAAAGGAAAGGAAAGGAAAATTTTGTGCTGTACAAGATCATGTCCCCCATCACAAGCCAGTAATACTCACTTAGTTCAAGTAATTTCTATGGATCTTTATCTGAGACAAGAAAAAAAAAGTATGAGTTATTTTGTCCCCAAGCTCTCATGAAGGATCATGTACTTTTAGTTCTTGTAGAAATTTTTACTACAATTACTAGCAAATAAGCTTAACAAAATGTTTATGGAATAAATTTGGTCTAAGCAATTCACATACACACATAAAAAAGTACAAGATGTTTCCTGTCTTCTCAAGAAACTAAAAATTCCATGGTTCATCTTCAGTCATGACTGTTGGACACTACAGTCTCCCCCATAGGCTTTGAAGAGACAACCTTGAGAAAATGCAAATATGTACATCGTTGTTGTCCTACTTACTAAAGTAATGTAATTTTCCAATGTTAACCATTTATTTACTTGCTTCAGAGAATGGTTTCTGTTATGTTCCCAGATTCTGTGGATGTATAACTAGATAGATAAATACATAGATAGATAGATAGATAGATAGATAGATAGATAGATAGATAGATAGATGAAGAGATAATTTGGATGCATAATATAAAGACCCAAAGGCTGGAGTTGACTGATGTGTGAAGGGCGATAGTCATCTCGTCTAATTCCCTTAATGTTCAGTGTCTGGAAAAGAATGTCTTGAACATTAGGACAGCTGACGGAGTACCCGAGAATAGCTTTCTTCATTAGGGTACCTTCTGGCAACTTCAGAGTAGCTTGGTGTCCCCCATGGAATTCAAGACACATGAGTAATTCTACAAACAGGGTGACAGCAGCAGCAGTGTGGTTTCCTGTTATTGTGTCTAGAAGTCACACAGTGTCCCTTCTACAAAACATTCTCTACTGGTTGGAATAACCAACACTACCTAGATACAAGCTAAGGAGATGGACTTTCCAACTTGGTGAGGATGGCAAGGTCTCACTGAAGTATAGTGACTGTGATATCTCTAGAAATTACAACAATTTAATAGCTAGAATAATTTTTTTCTTTCTCAAGCACTCCAAATTTTTAATATCTTCACATTAAATACTACAAGTCTCAGTGTTCAAGCTCTCATAGGCCTTATTAGTTGAAGGTTTGTAATCTGGAGATGGCAGGGTGCTTTCTATGAGCTTGGGGAAAAATTATATAATATAATCATATGATAATAAATGGCTTCCGTATCCCAGAGTACCTCTTGATATATTTTACTCTTTTATAATTTAGTGTTTTTGTTTCCATGTTGAGTTTTGTAACCATTTCAAAATGTTGCCTCAGGAATGGAGACAGAGTAAGTCTTAAGAAAGACTCAAGTAAGGCACAGCAGAAGAGCAATTCCTGTCCAATAGAGAAGTAAGATGGAGGAGTTGAAAGAAGAAACTGTGAGCAACTTCTATGTTTGAATTTGAAATGATCTTTCTCAAGCCAGTGGTCTGAATACTTTTTACCCAACATATGACATTAAATTTAGTGGCTGTGGAACACTTAGAAAGTGGAGTCTTATTGGCAGAAATAGGCCACCAGGGATAAGACTCTGGTTCTACCACATTTTCTGCTTCTTAATCAGATGTCATGTGAATAGTCACCAGGTTATGCTTTTACTACCAAGGATAGGTTGTCTCCTTTATGCTACAATGGATTGAAATCACTTAAAATGGGATACTTAAAGTTGTCTTGTATCGTGGTCACAGCAATGCAAAAGTAGCTTGCAAAAGATTAGTACCAGGAGTGGGGTAGTTATTGTGACTAAGAAGATTATGTGTTCTTTAGGCTTTTGGAACTGATTTGAGTGAGGAATGGGAAAATGTTTGGAGTTACAGGTTAGAGAATCCCTAAAATTCTGTAAGAAGAGAGTAGTGGGCATTCAAAAACCAGGCTAGTTATAAAAATGTAGACTGAAAAAATTGGGTTAATGGACCACAGACTCAGTATTTGGGATATAGTATGGTCATTTTTCAATATTTTTAGCCAAGTTTACAGTGAGGATTAGGCGAGAAAGTAAGAATCAATATGAAAGATTGGATGATGATATGAAAGATGGACGATGGAGCAGAAATTTGCAGAAAAAGTAGCTGTAATTGTTAATTAAAAGAAAAGCCATGACTGGGAGATGATTGGCAGGATAAAGCACTTGCTAGGCAAGAATAAGGACCCAAATTCAGACCCTGACCATCCATATAAATGCTGACTGTGTCTGGTGGTTTCCTGTAATGCTAGTACTCAAGAGGTAGAGCAAGTTGACCAGCTAAACTACCCATAGTGTTGGTGAGCTCTGGGTTGGACTGAGAGCTCTTGAATCAATGACTACAGTGAAGGGTGATCAAGGAAGTCTCCCAGGATAAACCTTGAGCTAAGGAAATTTCCATCCAGACAGCACTAGAGAAAGATTGCCAGACTGGCAAAGTTGGAGGTGCAAGGCTGTAGAAACTCACCGGAGTCCACAAAATGACACAGTGTAGCCAGAGATGAAGCTACTGAACTCGGTGCTCTAGCTTTCTTTGTTCCGATGTTTCCTTGCTACGTCCTCACGTTTTAGTAACACTTGTGTTCAGAGAAAGATGGTGCCACACAGAAGGCAGAACAGAACAGCTAAATAAGACATCATGTGAGCAGGGCCCAAGGGCAGACTCACAGTCCCTCTAGGATTGGTGTGTCAGAATACTAAGGAACCGGGGGTCTGGGAAAGAGTTACAGCCACAGACAATAGTAACCACAGGATTCAGCCACAACTATAGGACGAAGCCCAAAGGACTGGTCATTCCAGGATTTAACAGGCTAGGACGTCACAAAGGGAGCATAAAATATTGCTTCTCTATTTGAACTAAATGTTATTCGTGTGTCATCCTTCTGACCACCTGATCCTATCACTCAAATCAGATTTATTTATTCTCCTAGATAAATAGCAATAGAAGAAGTGTCATTGAAATGGGGTACATTGAAAGGCAAGGATTATAGGACTTAGTTTCCCTGAACTATTTGTCCAAGAAAGGCTGAGTTTTCTTAAAGAGACCATTAATAATGAGAGGGAAATACTTTGAACGGACAAATTTGATACCCTACTCAGCCATCAATGTCGAGTGCACATAAGAACAGTAGTGATCATTTAAAGGGACAGTATTCCCTGTTATATATTGAAATCGCAAACAATGCCTATCCATGTGGCACCCTGTCCTTATGCTAAATTTGGAAGATCTAGTTTGTATGAGAGAGAGCTGTGTTCTCTGCTCTCCTACGTTCGTGAGCTGGTAGACAGGAAAATGGTAAAGTCAAAAAGGTAAAAATGAGCAGATGTTTGCTAACATCAGTGTGGCTCATATATTTGGGATCCTTGTAATGAGCAAGTAAGGTATACGGTTGGAATTTGGGGGTTTATTTTCCCATCTTTTGGTGGCAAAGATAAGAGAAAAGAGTCTTTATAAAAAACAAATAATGTTTTGCAAAGAAAGCGGGACACGTTAGGTGAATGGATAGAAGACAATACATTCTTATAAACTGTAAAATGCCTGATAGCCCTAACTTCCGATAAGACATGGTCTTTCCTCTCTCAACAGGCTCTGCTTTTAGGCAATATGCATAGTTCAGACAAAGTCTTTCAATGTTTTCACTGAATATCAAGCATCAAACAGCTCAAAACAATCCTTATGCCAGAGTCACATATTTTAGGGTGTCCTACTTAAAATGCCTTAAATTCCTGAAACTCCTTCCTAGCCCACTGGAGGGTCAGAATCTTTCTTGTGAAGGCACAGAGGGCTTCTTTCATAAATATCTACAGGAAGAATCATCAACAGTTATTATAGATTTCAATATACTGATGGGGGCTCTGCTTCAAGGGGCCATTCTTGTGTTATGCAACCAGTGGTTAAACAGTCTGGGTGTGGACAAATAGAAAAAAATCCCGAAGTTTCAAAACTCATTTTCTAGCACTCCCTCGCCTTGCTATGTGACTTCACCTTGAGAACCCCAGCAGAAAATTGTGCTTGAAGTTGATTCTGTTTTGTTCAAAGGAAACCCAGATTCTAGGTTCATAACGATGCCTCCCTCAGTCTTCCCCCCCCCCCCCCCCAGTGCTGCCATCAGCACACCTTGGCTTTGGTGTTGAAAGCCAGCGTGTTCAAGTACATTCCATTCCTCTCTCTGTTTTCATCTCAACGGTGCTCTAGTTACAAAGCACTCAGCGTTTTCAGCTTTTGTCTGCTTTGCTTCTTTTCAGCATATTCTTAGGTCAAAGGTGGAACTCAGCTCCTGGTTCTCAGCCGTAACTCACCTGGAACAAAACCTTCATTGCTTTCCCATCCCCGATTGTGCTTTCAAAAGTGAGGTTTTGAGGCCTCTCCACTTCTCCCTAGAAAATTCCCCTTCCTTCAAGCCTGTAAAGGGAGTGTTCCAATGTGATAACTATATTCCTTTCCCTCACACCCCCACCCAAACATATGTTGCTGTTTTTTCAGCACGGTTAGACTTTTTTTTTTTTTTTTTTTTTTTTGCAGAATGGCAATATGTTGTTTTTTGGGGGGGGGGGGGGCGGGGGTTTGTCGCTTGTTTGGAAGCGCTTTCTTTTCAATCTCTGGTCATCAGAAATATGCTGATTTCTGGGATCAGCTTTTTTACCAGACCTCACATTTCATAGAGGTTGGCTACTGTCTGATGAATGAATTTCAAAAGCAAAAAGTCACTTCGCTTTCTTTTTCTCTTTTTCTAGGAAGTCTTAGTCATCTCTATTCCTCTGCTTGAAAAAGGCCTTCCTCCGCCCCCACCCTCAAGACGCTGATCAAATATGTTGTTGGTTTTGTTTTATGTCTGAGTTCCCTTGCCAAGCTCAGGTGTAAGGCCAAACTTCCTTAAACTATTTCACTCCTTAAATATTTTCGATTCTCACATGGCCCCTTAATCAGAGCACACACGTTTCTTTTCTGTGCCCGGAATGCTCTTACCACCTGGAAAAAGCACCATATGGTAGGTAATAGCTCGGGTTATTGAGTCTGGACACTCACGATGCTGAGTTATACAACTTGCCCGGTCACGGAGCCCCCTAGTGGCAAAATAGGGAAATGTAGATCCTGGGTTTCTCCCCAGTAAAATTCAGTCTCCATGGGGTTCCCTTCTCCCCCAATAAAGCCGACCACGATCTGCCTCCACACACAGCTGCTCCCAGAGAGCCTGGATGCAGATCCATCCTACATTTAACTAGAATCTCACTATTTATTTATGTATCTTCTTACATTAAATGTAAGGGCCTTGGCTTTGCTCCTGCCTTTATCCTTTTAAAGAATTGGCTCTAGACTCAAATAGGCCTTTATTTGAATCCAGGACAGTGCACTTTTATATGCTAAGAGCCCCCACATGTAAACAGAGGGAATGCTGTTAACCCACAGAAGGATTGCAACAATCCGCACGGACTACCTGTAGAAGCACACATTTGCCACTTTAATATACACCCTCCTCCTTTGTAGTCCACTAAAATGATAGGATTCTCTAGCATATTGCTTCTAAAAGCATCAGCTGTTATTGGGGCAGTGATTTTCAGTAGTTTGCCTTTCCTGTATGGACCTGGGAGCAGCATAGTGCAACTACCATTTCTGGCCTCTGACCTTTGGCTGCTTACATCACACCTTTACCATGGGTAGAGGGTGCATCATGGCTGTACTCAAGAGAAATAGATTTTTAATGGATAATCACATTTTTTTTAGTAATTTTAGGTTCATGTACAACGTGCTTTGAATATATTCAGTCCTATTCCTTCCAGACCTAAGCCTCCTTTCCTACCTACGTGACTTCATCCACCACCACCTCCAACTCCTCCTTCTCTTTCTCCTCCTTCTCCTCCTCCTGTTCCTTCTTCTATCAAGTCCAATTTGAGCTGCATTGTTTACAGAACTACCGACAGCTGAAAGCTGCTGGGAGAGGGAGAGTCATTTCTCTTTAAGAGTCTTGCCCTCAGTAAGTAGATCAGGATCCAGTGGAAGACCACACATCCAAGAACATATGGAGAAAGAAGCAGTTTATATCTGTGAATGATATCTGTTTATCTCTGTAAAATTTATATGATCCAATATTATTTCTTGTGTACTTTCTGCATTCTCAGTCTCTTTGTAAATTCACAACACCTACCTAAGCAAAACACAACTGCTATTACCTTAAATATAGCATGAGTTGGTTTTATCTGTTTGTGCTCTGGGGGGGGGGCTCTCCCTGATTTTTTTTTTAAAAGTCTTAGCAACAACCCTTTGAAAATTAAACTACCGTTATCCCCACTGTGCAGAGGACAAAATTGGGTCATGATTTTAAACTCACAGAAGTATGCACATTCAGTCTGAAGTGGACTTGTGATTTGAACACAGAAGTCTGACATGTTTCCCCCTCAAGACTGACATTTCTTTTTACTTTTGGAAGAAGGGGATTTTTATTGAAAGTCTTTGAGATCTGTGATATTAAAGTATTTTGAGATGAAAAATGGGAGCTGGAAATGGCTAAGGGCTTCTCTACACTCCATTTTTCTCAAAAGTAATATATCAGTGCCCTGAGCTAAGCCCATCTGACCTGTGAGATTCTAGTTTAGTGACCTTTAACCTTTGCTATAGGGCAAGACAGGAAGTTAAGAAGCAATTATACAAGGAACAATGTCTTGGATCCAGTTTCAAAACTTCATCCTCATTCAATTAACATTAGTACAACAAATGCAACTCCTGGGCGGGGCTATATTGGGTTAACTTCCTTTTGTTTAAAAGCAGAAAGTCATGGCAGCCATGTTGACTGTTAAGTACCAGGCCAATTAAAATATGGTTAGCAATTCCATTAAGCAAATCTCTACCCACCATAACAGTACTTGTTAGTACTCTCAGTACCTTCAGAGTCCAACTTGTAGGAGGAATTAAGGAAAGATCTAAGTCAAGCTCCAGGAAAGCCCCTCCCCATCCAGGAATGACGCCCCCTTCCCACTGGATATATTAGAAACTCAGACCCCAAGGAGCCTCAAGCAGCTGTCTGTTCTCCTCTCTACCCTGTCTCCATGTCTTGAGACTTTACTTTCCTTTGCTTTAATAAACCTAAACTCTTCTCAATAAACCCCCATGTGGCCAGCCTTCAACTCTTCCTCCAACAAGACCAAGATCCTTGTCGTAGAAGGAAAAGCTGAGAGACAAGAAGTAGAAGGCAGCGGATTTATTGATTATCTCCTCAGTTACTTAATTAGATGGACCGAAAATACCTTTACTTCAATTTGTTTTCACTCTGACTACCCATCTCAAGCTTCTGTGTCGAATTCTTGAGCACAAAATTGCGAACATCATAGGTATACTACCTATGCAATCATAGACATACTGCCTACGCAAGTGTGTGTGTATGTGTGTGTGTGTCTGTGAGTGTGTGTGTGTGTGTGTGTGTAAGTGTGCATACTTTATGTTATGGAAGAAGAGTATAAAGAGAAATACTGTGCCAAAGCTTGGTTTTGGTTTACACCCTCTTTACTGTGAGTTTAAACAGTTCTTCCGTTGGCCTCTCTGGATGAGCATGAGTCCCTGGGAAGAGAGGAGGTGCCACACATGATCTTGAGTTAGACAAGTTGTCAGAGGTGCATGTGACATTTGCCACCTCCAGTCCCTATTCATACCAGATCTCTGCAATTGTCCCTTCTGCCAGTACCTTTCCTCTTTCGCTTGTGCATAAAGAAAAAACTCAAACTTCTCAAATCCTTATTTCTGTTGTATCTGAAGAGGCTATTGCGATGCTTTGAGGCTGCCGTTGATGTACTGATGTTCTGGTTTAGAGACGACACAGCAGCGTCGCGGTGTTCAGCCCTACTGGCCCTCTCATGTACAGGAAGCAAAGCCCTGCACATGGGCAGCATCTTCCTCTGATTTAAAACTTGAAAGTGCAGAACTGGCCTTTTATGTTGGCTCCAGGACAACCCTGGACTTTCATTCTTCATTTTTTGTTTTGTTCATTTTTTTCTTTTGGATAAAAATAGTTTTTGCTCCCAGTTTTCAATTTTACCTTTGTAGTTTCCTTCATCTTCAGGGATCAATATGATGAAGTAATAGGATGGAGAGAAACAGGGCAGAAAAGCAAGACAGAGTGGGATGGACAGAGAAATTGGCTTTCAATAGATTTGAGGCAAAACTCACTGGAAAAGTGGTATGTGAACAGAAGCCAGAATGAGGAGCAGCTGATGTAGGGGCGAAGGATGCGTCCATCCCCCTCACCTCTGGAGACCTGATAAGCACGTCTGGTGAAATAAGTTGACAGAATGCATGGGGACATAGGGAGAAAGTGAGTATCCCACAATCCGACAAGACTTCGAAGTCTATATCTCTTACTTACAAAGAAGAGAGAAAAGGGGCCTATGTGAAGTTTAAATAGAGATGAAGAGACTCGGAGAACCGACGACAGCCTGGGACAGTTTGATCTGGCTCCGGGTATTTTCTCATTCATTGCTTCAAGTTTATCTGCCTTGATGGATTACAAAGATGGCTCATGATCATTGCCTTCCATCTGGAGAAATTCTGATTGATTAGGGAACCTCAAAGAGTGCCTCCCTGGGCTTTGGGAAAGGAAAAGATGGAAATAGGGGCAAAGTGGGTGAGAAAATCAGAGAGACCTTGAAGATACTCAGTACTCTGAAGATACCCAACACCTGAAGATATCCAACACCTGAAGATACCCAACACCTGAAGATACCCAACACCTGAAGATACCCAACACCTGAAGATACCCAACACCTGAAGATACACAACACCTGAAGATACCCAACACCTGAAGATACCCAACCAAGATACCCAACACCTGAAGATACACAACACCTGAAGATACCCAACACCTGAAGATACCCAACACCTGAAGATACCCAACACCTGAAGATACCCAACACCTGAAGATATGCAATACCTTGAAGATACACAGTACCCTGAAGATACACAGTACCCTGAAGTGAACTTACACAACACCCTGACATCCTGAAGACACCCAACACTGGCTACTGGAGGACAAACAGGAAAAGCAATTGACTGTAGAGCAGGTCGCCCAACCTTGGAGCAGCAGGTATAGAGAGGGACCCAGGAGTAAGAGAGATCTCACAGACGCAGTTGATAGTCACCTGCCTTTCTGCGGTAGAAAGTCCCACTGTTTGACAGTGACCAACATAGTAACCTCTATTGAGAAATGTTCATGTCCTAACATGTCAAAACCACCCTAATGGTTCCGTACCAGGATCAGAACACTTTGAGGCAAAGGCATGGCGCTACCTTTGAATGATGATGTTGAAATACAAAGCTGTTAGATGATGATGCTACGGGACAAGGCACAGAAGGAGGCGTATAAGGATGAGGTGCTCATAAATGAAATCAGTCCCTTTATAAAGGGGCACTATACAAGCCCCTGACCCTTCCACCAGCAAACGATAAAGTAAAAATGACTGTGCCTCATGAAAGCAGACCACCAGACACTAAATCTGCTGCCATCTAGCTCTCATATTTCCCAGCTTCCAGAAGCATGAGAAATACATTTCTATTTTTGCAATAGTCTAGTCTGTGGCATCTTCTCATAGCATCCTTCAAAGACACCTGAGTCTCAGGCTGCTCTCCACCTGTACATGGGTGCCCTGGGATAAGCTGCACTGGGTGTTTTCATCTGGTCTTCTGTTTGACAGAACAAGATGATGGTAATGCGGCTGATGGTATCCTTCGGTTACCCAGTTGTACATTTTGAAGGAACAAGCTAATGTCCCGGGGGATGTTTTTGAATGCAAAATATTGTGACAATATTAACATGATTTAAGAAGATCTCTAAAGAAATGCAAGTGCCATCCAGAATTACCAAGACATGCAGGTAAACTGTGGGTTATCAGGGGGCACATCTGCTTATCCTGCTGGGGTCTTAAGGCATAGTACTTAAGTGGTTGAGCTTTGATGAGGTACCGTGAGCGATCGGTCTAAACTGCAAACCGTGCTCAAAAGAGCATCACATGGCATTAGCTTCTTGCCACTACTGTAAAGCCACAAATTAGGAAGCACATAGCAGTCCAAAGTTACTCCCCTACCAGTTCTACAGGCCAGAAAGCCAAAAACCAAAGGTTTGCCAGATCCTTGATGTCTCTGAAGGCTCTAGGGGAGGATCTGTCCTGCCTCTCCTTGTGGATGCTGGCTGATGTTATGCCTGGGGGTTCATAATCATGGCCTCTGTCTTTACATGGCCTTCTCTTCTCCCTGAGTGTGTCTTCTCTTATGAAGACTATTGTCATTTAGAGCCCATCTGGATGAGCCCAGAGGATCTAGGCTCCCCTTTCCTAGCTTAATTACACCTGGAAAGACCCTTTCTTAAATAAAGTTATATTTACGAGGTCTTAGGACTGGGAATGACAATTTATCTTTGGAGAAGCTGCTATTCAACCGGTAATATGAGTGTCCCTAGTAGTGACAGACAGATTGAGGGCAAGAGCCATTTCTGACAGAAAAGCCATGCAGTAGAGCTGGAATAGAACTGAACAGCAGAGAGGGGAGGCAGACATTTGTATTGGAACCACCCATCCAGAAAGGGAGAACTGGAGATCTCAAAGTCATTTTTTTTTTTCTAGAAAACTTTTCTCAGCCAGGCACATTCTCCTTTCCCGTTCTGTCCTCTTTCATCCTTTAGTTTAGAGAGCTGGTTGACACCACTTTCCCTTCTTCTCTAAACTAGAAAAGGACGTTAGATCCAGTAAGCCCATGAAACACCCTACTAGGTGTTTTTCTCTGAAACTCTAGTGACTTTTGCACTGTTATGCACCCAGTTAAGAAATTGAGTCCCACTGTCTATATTTTATGCCATGTTTTCTTCCTTCTGGGCCTTTCTTACACCATTCATCCTCCCTACTGTCCTCCTTTAGGGGGTCATGGCTGAGTTTACAGAGCCAGTTCCTCCTCAGGACGCTTCTTTCAATTCTTCTCCGGCTCTTTTATATCTTTGATAGAGACATTAGGGTTATATAACTTTTTTTTTCAACTACCTTCTTATAAATTTTCCCTGTGATTTTGAGAAATAATATTTCTCTTTTCCTTTGCTTTCAAGACTTTCATTTTCATATCCTAAGTTCTATCACGCACACATGTGCACACACACACACACACACACACACACACACACACAGAAGAGGCTATCTTTTCTGATTGACATACATAAAGGAAAGCCTACCTTAGCTCTGTCGGCTTCAGGGAAAGCTGAATATGACCAGTTTATTAACTGGAGTTCTGAGTGCTGATTTGCTCCTCAGCATTTAGGGCACTGCTTAGTAAAGTAGTCACCTCATAAGTTACCCACGAGAGCGTGGACACTTGGGTGTACGAGGAAAGCAGTGAAAGGAAGGGCCAGTGCATCAGGTGTCTTCATTTCTTAGGTGACAGATATGTCAATTTGGGTTTTTACAATTATTATTATCAATTTAATACAAACTAGAGTCACTTGGGAAGAGGGAACTTCATCTGAAGAACTGCCTCCATCCCATCAGCCTGTGTGCATGTCTGTGGGGCATTGTCTTGATTGATGATGTCAGAAGGCCCAGTGCACTGTGATTATGTCCTCGACTCCCTTGAAGATGAACTGTTATCTGTAAAACAGTATAAAACTTTTACTCTTCAAGTTGGACCAAATGGGTTAGGGTTCTGTGGTCATAAATAGTTGTAAAGAACAGTAGCATAGCTTTAGAAAGTTAGTTGCACAGAGTCAAAAATCGATAATACCAATCTACATATGCTCTTTTTTTCTGTGAACAATAAATAAACAAGTTTTTTTGCATTATGCTTAATGAAGACATACCTTACCCACTTCCTGGCAGACTGTGCTGAGGGTTTTCAATGAATTACTAGAGATGCATTTTCATTTATTAATCTTTATGAAAAGAACGGAAGTGAATTTCCTTCCCTTTGGCCATTGCCTGCTTCTCCCCCACCTCTCTCTTCTTCCTATTTCTTACTACAGCCTATATCACATACAATGTAAACCATTAATAAGATGAACAACCAAGGTAGCAAGCTTCCACCGATATATGTGCGTGTGTATATATGTATACATGCACACACATACAGAGACTGAACATAAACCAGTCTCCCTGGTGTCTATGTAACCTTATAATATGGTAAAAATAATTTACCATATGTATAATTTGAAGTGCTCTTTTTTTTTTTAAATTTTTTGTCATGCTATTGATCTCCTAGATATTTATTGAGCTTCTGGTATGTGCTTCTGTGATGTACTGAGCTCTCTGACCCGGTCACAGGCAGCAAGTCCATTGTCAGCCAAACTCAGCAGGCTAGTAGAAGAGTCAGAATATAGCAATTAAAAACACTCACCCAAGTGTGGCTGCCTCCAGCTGCTCCCTCTGATCCCAGCATCTGTTTCCATCTCAGTCCATCCCCAGCTTGTTGTCACCTAGTGACCTACTTATTTTATAAAACTGGACTAAATGGAAGTGGAAGAAAAGTTTTCCCATTTCTTCTTTCTCCATTAAAAGAGGAATGTAGCTACAAATTTAATGAGAACCTATGAAGGATAAGCTATACATTGTATCTGGGTCACTGGGTAGAAAAAGGCATGGATAGGTACAAGTAAAGTAAAATGACGGGCGGGCATGCCTGTAATCCTAGCACTTGGGAGGCAGAGGCAAGACCATAGTTTCAAAGTCATTTTGCGCTAACTAGCAAGACCCTACCTAAGTCAAATAATATCAACAATAACTAACACACACACAGACAATTAAAAGCAAAGAAATATGAGGTGAAATTATGGGTTTCTGAACTCATCAACCTCTATATGTTCTGAGTTCAGGATACACGGATATGACCACCCACGTTCTATCTCCACTAGGTTGTAGAGAGACGTCTGAGACTTAACAGCCTAAACAGACTTTCAACCACCCAAATCCTTACACCGTTTTCTCTGCAATGGCTGAGAAAAGAGCACAAATATCCACTGTTACTCAAAAGTAATTTTTTTACTCCTCTTGTTTCTTCACACACCAAGCTGACAATGACCTCTAATGGGTGTGGCCCCCAAAACACACTAGGTGTGATGGTTGTTGATTGCCAACTTCAACTAAGAGACATCTGCCTCAACACAGATCTCTGAGCGTGTTTCAGACTCTATCCTCCACATGGTTGCCTCTCAGTAGATCATGCCACGTGCTTCAACCCCTCAGTGATTCCCCATTGCAACTGGAGTAATTCTACTCCCACAGCCTACCAGGCTCCTTATGATGTAGCCTCTACACCTCCTACCTCCTTTTCCTCCTCTCACCTCCTTACTCCACTGCCTAGGATCCTCTTATGTGTCCTCAGGACCATCATTCTTGCCAGGTTGTAGAGAGACGTCTCAGACTTAACAGCCTAAACAGACTTTCAACCACCCAAATCCTTACACCAATTTCTCCACATTGGCTGAGAATTTTGTATTTGCTTTTCCTTCTGCTTCGGTCTCAATCAAAGCACCATCCCATCTGCCTGGCACTTACTGGTCACCTGAGCTGGATTCTCAGCCCAGTCATTTGTTACATTAACAGACTTTATCTTCTATAAGACACTGGAATTTATCTTGCATCATCATCATCACCATCACCATCATCATCATCACCATCATCACCATCATCATCACCATCATCATCATCATCACCATCATCATCATCATCATCACCATAATCATCATCACCATCATCATCATCACCATCATCATCATCATTTGAGACAATGCCTCACTGTGCAGTCTAGGTTATTATGGAACCTTCTGTTATAGCCAAGAATGGTCTCAAACTCATGATTCTTCTGCCCCAGTCTTCCCAGTTCTGGGATTATAAGTGTGCCCTACTACGCCTGCCTGACATCTTCTTTCATATATATTTGTTAATGAGTTTGATGCCTCTTTGCAGCACAGAGATTAAAGTTTCTAGAAGGCAGGACCCTGCCTGGTTTGGTCATAGTTTTGTACTCAGTATCTACAAGAAGAAACCAATATTTGTTGAGTGGCAGACCAAGTAACAGATGGACTGACTCTTCTTTAATCCTGGTAGATACTTAAAGCAATCAATTAGAATGATAAGATACATTTGAGAAGAGGAGAGCAACAATCCAAAACACTGGTTTCATTTACTAAGAGTCACCTTACCAATACAGGGTAAGAAATGAGGACATCTCAAAAAGGAATTTAGAATATTCTGTCTTGAGAGCTAATGTTTGCTTTTGTTGTGTGACTGCACATATTTAGATAAATGATTGTTACTTATCAGCCAGGTTAGTGGAGAGGTTTTAGGAACGTTGGCTTTGGAGGGGCCACATGTATGCCAGGCTTTGAATTTTACATTGACCTTGAGGTGTCATTGTCCATCAGTAGTAATCCTGCTGGAAGACCCTGAGCTTCCCTTTACAGTAACCTTCCCAGGCTTTATATTGTACCTATAGAAGTAAGGTCTCAAGCCTCAGTAAGATCAGTTTTTATAGGGGGACTGGGAATTTTTTTGTCAAAGTTCTTACAAGAAATATAAAGAGAGATGATTTCTAAGAATAGGAGGCATGGGCTAGGATTAGACGTGTTCATAAGAGAAGCACCTTTGACCTTTGATCTTTAATTTATTTGTAAACTGCAGAAAAGTCCATTTTCTATTCAGCCCTAAGTGATGCAGCTAATCTCCAAAAGCAGAGTCTGAAGATGCGGGAGCAACTAAAAGAGCAGGGTAACAAAGCGAAATGAAGCCTTCTCTACTTTGGGTTCTTTACTGCGTCATGTTCTGGGCAAGAGGGCATTGTATTGATGAGTTCCAGGTGATGTCTATCAGGATAATAGACAATAGTCTAAGTTCCCTAGGATAAAGCTGTGTTGGTTGGAGGAGCCCCCAAGAAGCTGTAATAGGAAGGAAGTATCTGCCAGCACCGGATCAGCCCTGTGACTTACAGCAACACTTCCGAGGGCGCAAGGGGAACCCGTGGTTACATTTGATCCTCTTTGCTCTTGTTTCAACTTTTATCTTCAATTTTCCTTCTGAAGTTCCCTGATTCTATGAATTGTTACACTTGTCTTTAACAGGACCTCCTTCATAACTCATAGGAATAAGGTAAATTGAGAATGCAGAGCACTCCATTTTTAAATAATGAAGGCTTTAAGATACTGACAGAACTGGGGATACTGCTAAGCATGAAATAGTGTATGACTCAATCACTTCTGCACCAATATCCTTATTTCATCACTAATGTCTTTAATTCATCATTTTAGCTCCATTTTGAAGACTCGTAATGATCAGTTTCTTAAGAGTCTAATTGTTGTGGTCAATTAAAATTACACTCACTGCGTTATTTTCCTGATGATTAAAAGCAGATTTAGATAAGTTTCAAGTACTTGTACTCATGGTGGAATGACATATGAGTTGGTTTCACTAAACACTCCAAAATAGGAAAACCAACAAACTCAAAGAGTCACCGTATTAGACTCCTTTCAATCAACTTTGTTTCAGGACAATGAACCAAGTAGTAAGAGCTGCAGGTGACTTCTCCAGCATGTATCACTTTCTAGAGCTTTGTTCCAGGAGTAGTTTCTTCCCTTATTGATGTGAAGTGGTCTAACATGATTATTGAATAGATGAGATGTGCAGATATGAGGGGCCTTAGCGTAGTCTTGGTGGTCCAGAGAGAGTAACAGCTCAGAAGCATTCTCTGCCTTGGAAATACACTGACTGATGTTCTCTAGAACTTGCAACATATCTCAGATGATTGGCACAGAATGTTCCAGAAGATAAGACAGATCCACAGCTAAGGTTGTTGTTTCTTTCTACAGCTAAATATATTCGTGAACTCTATCTGGCCCCCATTTGAAGTTTCTTGAGACAGGGACTTTTAAAAATCCCATTCATAGATCTATAACTGATCTTAAAGGCATAGCATCTTATTGTAGGCAATTTTAGAAAGTTCTCTCCACCTTCTGACAACTAGTGTGTACGTGAGACCTCTTGCTTGTGGTAAGGGCCCCCTGCCACTGGGTGTTAGTATACTTCTTCCCTGTCTCTCTGCTTGTGTGTGTTCCAATCTACCCCTGGGCATTAAGGCAACATGACATAAGAATATATTTTCTAAATTTGCATAAAAAGAGAACTTCACAGATGGGCAGCACATGCTTCCCATAAGTCCAGTGTGAAAATGGCTCGATAGCACTTGTCGCTACACACATTCTTTCCACATTTCTGGCACACGTACATCTTAAACAAACAGGAATCGCGACGAGCAAAACAGATGGGCAACAAAAAAAAAAAAAAAAAAAGTTTCCAAGGCACACTTCCCAAAATTCTCCCTTGAATATGGGACTGTATCGCTTGTCACAATAAATCGGAAAGTAGTTTGGGTATTAACAGTCTTTGCTGAAGGGGGAAGCTTGAGATATTCATTTCCACAACTCAGGGGGAAATGTTGGGAGCACCTTGGCCTCCCCTGATTATGGAGAGACAGGCTCCGGGCCTCCCACATATCGGGCAGCTTGCTAATTACGTAGGAAGTTTTCTCTGGAATTCTCCATTTTTTCACTAAACCAAAATAGACACGGTATAGCTAGAGAGCAGGAGGGGGGCTCAAGCATATTTTCCATTCCCCGCACTGTCAAGCACGGTTCTTGACTTGCTGTTCTGAAGCTATGATGAATCAGGTAGATCACATCCACGTTCCCGCACATCCGTGTGGAAGAATAAGACATCACTGTAGCTCTAACTCCATCTCTAAATTTCTAAAATCTCTTAAAATGAAATTGAAAGAATAGCAGGTGGAAAATCGTGACACCAAGGCTTTCGTCCCCCCTTTAACAGACTTAGCAAGTCCCTTGAGCTCTCTGGATTTCCATTGCACCCAGTTAATTGGTCCATCAAGAGGTCCCATTACCACTGGTATTGCTGACAATTATTACTTTAAACCCAAATCTTCGTGGAAATCGACTGTCTGAGCAGTCACAACTGCTATTCTACACACTGATTTCTCAGTGCCACACCCTCCTGCTTGGATTCAGCCAGCCTCAGCAGCATATACTCCCAAGTGCCCTCCAGCGACGGAAGCCTGCAGAGGCCAGAAAAGGCAAGAACACTGTTAAACACACTCTCCAGACCAAGTATGTTTAACTTGTATGGTGCCAGAGTGCTATGTATGTCTTCCCCTTCCTGTAGCTGTCATTTCGTCTGATGTGAAACTCACAATGGCGTGAATCAGTTGCCTCCGCCCAGGAAGCATATCAGCCAAGGCACAGTTCAGCAGTGTTTCTCACAAAGCCTGTATTGTTCACCAAAGATTCTCACACATCAAAGCAAAGTATTTTGAACTCTATGAACTGTCAGTGATGTCTCAAAAGGGTCACTTCTTTAAGAATTTCTTTTTAATGTAACTTACCTTACATTAGGCCACTTGTTACATATGCATGTTTACAACTTCAATAAAGGAAACAAAAGAACTAATATTTGTATCCATGGTGTGTCGGGCACTGCTCAAGCACCCCACCCTTTAAATCTGCATAATGAACCCATGGGATAAATGTTATTGTCTCCTCCATTTTTAAAGCAAAATATTGAAACAGAAGGAATGATGCCTTTCCCCTCAGCTGCAAGGAGAGGAGAGGCAAAGCTGTTTACCAGCTTGTCTGAGAAAATTAATATAGTCTTGCTAAGTTCTGTTGTTTTGATTTTGCTTTTACTCTCAGTAGCTTCTGTGTGCCCTTTTTATGTCATAAAAACACTGGAAAAGTGTTGCAATCGATTTTCATTTAGTTTTAACTGCATATCATCTAACATCATGGCAGCCAGTGAAGAAGATGGACGTTAAGACTGAACCCTGTGGATCCACTCACCAAAAAAAGAAACTTATCACTTACTAAGAAGAGGAAATTTGTTTCCATTGTTGTAGCTATGGGATGATTGTTATTGTTGTTGCTTGTGTGTGTATTTGTGCGGGCACATACTGTGCAGTCTATATGGCATCAGAGGACAACTTTGTGAGGGTAGTTCACTCCTTCTCCCATATGGGCTCCGAGGATGGGACTTATGCCCCCCAGGCTTGGTTGGCAGCAAGCTCCTTTACCCTCTAAGCCATCCTGTTGGCCATGTTTGGGGTTTTGAGACAGGATATCATCTACCACAAGCTGGTCTTGAACTCACTACATACACAGGGAGAAAGTAACCTTGTATAACTGTGCTCCCATCTGTGCCACCACGTATGGCTGAAATGTGTTGTTATTTCATTAATATTTTATTTCTCACAAAGATTTGCTGTGAAGCTCAGGCTAGCCCAGAACTCTTGTCAATCTTCCTGCTTCATCCTCAATTCTGGGATTACAGACATGTGCCATCATACACCCTTGAACTCGTGTGTGTGTGTGTGTGTGTGTGTGTGTGTGTGATCTGAAGTAAGAATAAAGCAAATGAGATCCTTTATTAATTCATATAATATTTGTGTGTAGTATATGTATAATATTTTGGCCAAAATTCTCCCTTTTTAGAAGGCACTTTGTTATGCTTGTATGAAGTGAGTTTACCTTGCTAGTAAGTGTGGCCATGATATGGTTAAGAATAAGAAATGTGAAGGATGGCAAAGGAAGCCGGTCTGAACAGGGATTGTGGTACGGGCATCGTGCCTGGTGGGAAATCTACCCACTGACTGTCAGTAGTTAATCACGGAGACCGTTAAGTAGCCTGAAAAAAAAATCCACTTTCTAAAACGTGGATTTCTAACGTCATCAAAATTAGAACATTCAGATATTTGGTTCTTTCGAAATCAAGTCATTCTTTTAAACCCACCAGGTTAATTTTCTAAACTCTAAATTCACCCTCAAAGTTACTTGGGAGAAAATTGCCAGTGTGACATCATGGTAGGCCTTCAGGAACAAATTCCAACAATTCAGAACACTCTGGTGGAATCTTTCCTTCCTGTTTGCAGGAAAAGGCAAGCTCGGGGAGCCAAGTCCCTCATCCAGATAATTAGCAACGCTCCAATCTGTTAATTGAGGACATGTGTGCCAAACTTTCTTGGCAATCTCAGTCAGACAGTTGTAGGTGGTCAGTCCGTCGTCAGTCACAGTTGCAGAGTGCCAGAGTGCGTGCGGCCAGCCCTGCATTAAGAACTCTGCCTTGAAGACAGATCTGATGTGCTCTTTGACTTGAAGAAAAAAAATGAATGTGCTAAATTGTTTGGAAATTGGCTGTTCTCAGCCCTAAATTTGGTGAGGCTAAGAACAAAATGATTTCATTAATCCCATCTCTTTTCATGATCTTCAATGGAAAAAAAAATTACTTCCTTTTCTGTTTTCACTGTAACTTCGGAAGAAATTTCAAGAATTGGGTACAGCTCTGTCTAGATGCAGGTGAGGAAGCAGAGGAGAGGCATGAACGCTAACCGGAGCAAAACAGATCCTGGCGAGGGACCCTTGACTACTGGAGTTACTCAGGAAGCGCCTCACAGGCGCTGGCAGATTCCTACAGATCTAGATGTAGGTACCTAGTCTCTTCTCGGTGTACATGCAGTCGCCAGGCAAATAACACAGAGATTCCTAATTACAGAACTAGGGAGGATGAGTAACAGGTGTAGCTGGGAAGAGATTCGGGAAGAGGTGCTGTAAAGCAGATGCCAACAGAAGTGCATCAAAAAGCCCACGACGCAAGACAGTGCAGAGGAAAGTACTTCTCAGATTTTGGGTGTCCAAAAAGAAATGAAGAAATGTCTTGGCTCGAGTAAAAAATCTGCACACGTGTCTATGAATGTCCGTATGTGGTGTGCTGGTGTGCTAACTCCCTGAAGCCAGAGGCAGGTGAATGTCCGAGTGTCTTGTGCAAACTCCCTGAAGCCAGAGGCAGTCTAAGTGCCCTACCCTATTCCTCTCCATTGCATTCCACTGGGATAGGGTCTCACTGGACCTGGAGCTAGACCTGTGGCCAGCAAACCCAGGCAACCCTCCTGTCTCTGGTTCCAGCAGCACTAGGATTCCCAGGTATACATCCACGCCTGGCTTTTACATGGGTACTCCGGTGCTCATGCCTGCACGGCAAGTGCTCTTTCCCAAGGAGCCACCTCCCAGCTCCAAAACCCAAATACGCTTTGTGAGAATAATGTTCTTCCCACAAAGTGTGCATTTCTTGGTTTTAAACTATTTCCCAAGATTTAAAAACTCACCTGCTCGGTTTGAGTTGAGCTCACAACAGGACAAAAGGAAAGCATTAAACATTGGGAAAGCAGATTCGGGCTACCAACTCCCTGAGCAGGCGTAGAATTCCTGCCTGCCAAATGTGTGGGGGTGGAGGGAGCAGCTCTGTGGCTCTGTGTATACTGGACAAAACCCATTGTGAAGCATTGTGAATTTAAGGCTTTCAAAATTAAGGTCAGTTTTAATGAGTTGCATCTCGCTAGTAGAACCGTGTTTGTGAAACATGTGAGAAGTGAGTAGGATTCAGCCACAACTGATGTGCGTGTGAATACCTCGGCTCTAACACATTTGAGAGATTCGTAGTGTGTTGTTAGCTGCTTTTCAGCTTAAAAAAAAATAGTACGTGACATTTGAAAGTGAAATGATATGTGCAAAACATGAGTCAGATGGGGCGTCTTGCTTTGTGAATGAACTGCTCGTAGTCTGAACAAACTAGATCCAAGGCTTGCGATCAGCAGCAGCCCTTCAGTCAGTGGCCACAAACCAGACTCCCATTGCACCTGATATGTTAACCTCATTAACCTGCCCAAATCAGAAATGCATTGGTAATGAAAGCAGCTTACTAAGGGAGATAGAAAGAAACTCAAAAGAAATGCTGATCCGTGCTGTAACGGTTAGACTTGAGTAATAGCCCTAACCCTCCGTGCGTTCCCTGTCCTCTCACATTAGGACTTTCGGCACACAGCAAGTACACAATAAATGTGCACAGGCTTCAAAGTCTAAATCCTCTCTCTAGTTTATTTGAATCCTTTGTTAGAAAGAACTCTAATTGCTTTCATATCTAAAACCTTCCCGGTGAGGAGAAAATGAGAGTTTTATTATATCTTCACATCATAGAGTCAAGGATATAATCATTTCATTTCTCTGGCTAGGATTTCACAATTTGGAGTTCAGAAAATAGGTCCTGGGAGTCCATTACATCAATACCTGGATGCTATGTAGACACAATGACATGGTAAAATAATGCAGCAGCCAGAGTAGTAATTTCTAGCTCTCTAAAATGATGATGAATCCTTATACCTGAGTCTCATCTGATAGTTAATTCTCTGAGGTAAGTTATAATGTATTTCAACGAACACATGTAACATCCCCTAACATTTGGGATGAGTTTTGAAATGTTGTTATTATAGCAGCCCTTCTCCCTCTTCTTCCTCCTCTCCCTCCTCCTCCCTCTCCCCTTCTCCTTCTGTAAGTGGTGTCAAGCTTTTCTAGCCAAAATATTTTTGAGCTATCCAATAATTACGTGACAAATTATCAAATACATTTTTACCTCAATGAGGTATTTTCCTGACTTCTTTTTAAATTGCGTTTGGCAGACACTTAGGAGACCTAAGCTCAAACCTCTGCTGAGCTACTGTGAAATGCACACAATCCCAGCACAGCAGTTGGCAAAGTTCTGCTTGTGGACACTAGCTTTCAAAGTAGCTTGTGTGAGAACATCAGATCACAAGATACTTTCTGAAATTCGTAAGTGTATACGTGGAAATCCTAGACACCAAATGGACATGTCACCATCTGTGGGCTCACTGTAAGACTGCTGGCTTTCTGTCTGTTAGGTACGTCACAGAACTATGTCATTTTGAGACAGATTCATGGGACAATGGGAAAGACGCCCTCTTCTGTACAACGCTGGAGACCTTTGGCCATCCACACTTCCAGATTTTTGTATCTGTGACTTCAGCCAATTGTGGATGAAGATCACAAAAGGGCTGTGGAGGTGGCTCGCTGGGGACAGCACTTTCTGTGCAACTGTGAGGACTACAGTTAGGGGACCTCACATCCGTGTAAGTGCTGGGCTGGTGTGTGGCCCGCCTGCAATCTCAGCACAAGGAATGCAGAGGCAGGGCATCCTCAGAGTTAACCAGCTAGCTCAACTGCCAATCTGGAGAGTTCCAGACTCAGCCAGAGACCTCATACTATGTATATAATGTGAAGAGCTGTTGAAGAACACAACTCCTCTCAACTTTTGGCCTACACACACACATGTGCATGCACAGGTGCACACAGACACACACATGCACACACCCACACATGTGCACGCACTTTGTGCAGTGCATTTCCCCACACATATACAAAAACATTGCATCTATATGGAATATGGACAAGCAATTTTGTTGTCATAACCCATAAACTATGCAGTATTATAACAATTTGTGCAGCAATCACGTGGTGGTACATGTTATGGATAATTTACAAATGATTTAGGACATATGAGAGAATTGTGTAGGTTGCATGTAAAACTATACCACTTCACACAAATAATCAGAGCATCTGAAGATGTTGGTGTTCATGGGTTTCCTGTAACCAAGTACCCACAGACATCAGGGGAATGTGTCTAACTACATATTATACATGTAAACCATTAATCATTGCCAACCCTTGAACTCATTACCTTCCTCATAAGTATATTTCTAAGTAGTGTATCTCTGAACAGCTTAATGAGTTTTTTTATTGCCCTGAACAATATCAAACTATTTCTTTAAGGCTGTCATAATAAAATACCACAATGTTGCATGATTCAAAATAAGAGGGATTTATTGTTTGAAAGTCCCATAGCCACAGCCTGGCAATCTGAAACCTGGGTTTTACCGTGACCTGACAGTGTTTGGATTTTCTAGGCTGGTAGCTGCATAATTCTTATCTCTGCTTTCATCTTCACTTGGAACCTTCTTCATATGGCTCTGTCTATACACCCACTGGCTCCTTACAATGACACAAGCTATCTGGACTATGGATCCGCACTCTAGGGAGGCCTCATTGCATTCTGCATCCATGGGTTCTGCCATCTGAGTTTAAATGAACCATAAAAAGTGTCGTCATGCACGGAATTTTTCCTGCCAATATTGCCTAAATAGTACAACATAAATCTTTACATGGTGTTAAGTAATATAAGTAATACAGAGGTAACATGCTAGAGGCTGTATCTATACTGTGCAGACACCAGGGATTTGGGAATCTGTGCATTTTGGTATCTGTAGTTGGAGCTCAATGTATACTTTATTGTAGAAAATTTACTTTGCAATCTGGGGCATTGAGGTTTTGAATTCATTAATCCAAGTATCTTTTTTGGTGCCCTTTGTTGGAAATGTAAATAGCACAATGAAGACATTTCTGTAAAGTGGTTAAATGCTAAGTAACTGATCAAGAAGAAACAATGCCTAAGACCAACATTTTTGTAAATTAAAAAAAAGAAATAGCTTTGGGAGGAAAACACCAGATTAGTTTTCACCTCAGCACAAGGGGAATTGAACAGGGATCATCCTGGGCTCTCATACTGGGCTCTATTCCTGAACGTTTGTCTTTACAAAAAAGAAAAAAAAAAAAAAAAGACGAGGTCTGGGCTGCAAAAAAGGAAAACAGCTAGAGCCTGCTTGCTATAGACTATTCCCTGCCTGACACTTAGTGGTGACTGCGGAGAACTGCAGCTTTTGACCTGCGGAATGACTAATGCCGAACTTTGTGAAGGAAAAGCAAATCCAGTAAAAAATATATATATATACTATTTGATAATCCAAATGAAAACATGTTTTAAAAATCATCTCTTCTTTCAGAAATACCACTTATATGTATCTATTCTTATGAAGGGATCATTCGTCCAGTAAAATACATCTAGGATTTGTGTAAAAAAATTGAACATTACATAATTTCTCACCAAAACTGGGAGCAGGGCAAAGACTGTTATGAAGACATTTTCTTTCCAGTTAATTTTTTTCCAGTTATTGAAATTATGGTATGTAAGACCACTGGTGTCATAGAAAATTTTTTCTTCTGTGTGTGGTGCTGGGAATCAGATTCAAGGCATTTATATACTAGGGTAACGTTCCCCACCTCACCATACCCACAGTACCTCATGTATATTTTAGCAAAAACAACAACAAAAAAAACCATAACAAAATACAACCAAATTTTGTAAGAAAAAGTTTGTTAAAAATTTACAGCAGTACGAGGAAAATAAGTCTAACGTGCTATACATCAAAATATTAACAATGGTTTTATCTAGGTAATGGCAACATAGGTTAAAGTATTTTCCCAAGAAAACATTCTGTTTTAAAGACAAAAAATAATTCATTAGATATTCTCTCTAACCCTATCATTCTGAAGGCTGAGTCAGGAGAATAAAAGTTCAAAGCCAGTTTGATCTTAAAAAGCCAAAAAAATAAAAGCAAGGAAGGAAGGAAGGATGTAGTGACACAGAGGTCCTTGTGCTCACTGATGAGCACTAGGGCACCTGTGGATGTTAAAACCATGGGCTGTCTCCTCATAGGAAAACATGTAGAACCTGTTTTCTGCCCAGAAGGCTAGGGATGGATGTGGTTAATAGCCTGGTGACTTCTGCACTATCTGTAGGGCCAGGACCATACCAGTCTCCCCAGACTCCTGTGCTGATCTCATTCGTCCTTCCCAGATCCTTATCTTGAGCATTGTGCCTCAGCCAATAGAACTCGTCTTTGAGGGAGATGTCACATGTACTTTAACAAACAGGAGCAGAGGTTGTTAATAGCCTGGTGACCTTTGCACTACCTGCATGAGTGAGAACATACCAGATCCTCCCCAAGACTTTTAAAATTCCACATGTAGTCAACTGATAGAACCCCTCTTTAAGGAAGAAATGGAAGAGGTCACACATACTTTACAAAGAGTTTCAATGCAGCCATGCCTCAAGCTTTGTTGTACACACAGGATGAAGTTATCATCTTTTCCAAATTGTGCTGTATTCAAATGTGCCGAAAAGGAACTGCCCAGGGTCAGACTCTAGAAGCTTGAGCCACACTGGATACCAAGTTGTGTTGACTTGGACTCGTCCAAGTCAACACTCTGCTGGCCATGGTGATTGCAGAGACCGTCCACAGAGGGAAGGAGGAAGGGTTGAAAGGAGAGAGGGAAGGAAAAGATTTAGCAGACTATGTTATCTTAAAACAAAAGAACTAAAAACGGAAAGAGCCACTACCGAAATGTGGTGACTAGGTGGAGAGGAGAAACTGAGACTTGGAACATGAAGCACAAACCTTGTTGGAGTTCTTAATTCAAATGTATAAAGAAAGAGACAGGAATCCTTATGGTCTGGGATTGAAGAGGCCATGAAGATGTCAAAGCATCAGGACATTTGATGAAGACACGTGGGAAATCAGCCTGCTCAGCTTATTATTTAGATGTTTCTTCCCATTTAGTCTTTAACTCAGGTTCTCAACTAGACATGAGCTAGCACCCAAACTCATACCTGTGTGTCAGTACATTTCATGAAATGTGTGTCAGGAAACACTTCATAACCATCCCGAAGCTTACTGGTGTGATCTGAAATACAGGAGGCATTATAACTTTTCTGAGGACCTCGAAGGGTTGTGGTGAGGAAAAGCTGGACAATGTAAGATGTTAATTAGACACTTCGAGTCCCTGTACACACAGAGCATAAAAAACTGGTCTTTAACTTCCACCATTTTTCATAATGCACACAATCAGAGCAGACATTCCAGGGGCTGTGCTCTTGAGGACCAACACAACATGCTGAATGAGAAAATAACCAGACACACAACATCCTTAGATGCCTCTCCTTCATGCTCATGTTAGGCTGGGAAGTGTGTGGTCTTTTTATTAATCTTGAAAGAGGAATTCAGTCAACTGTGTGATGATTGTCAGTGATGTGATCAGAATCCCTCTCCAAAAGCCAAGAGTTACTGGTGACTGACAAGACAACATATTGGGAATGAAGCCAGGGCTTCCTCCCAACCTTAAGTCAAACATATTTGGCCATGCCTTTTCCTGGTTGTGGGAGAGAATAGGATTGTAGCTTTCAAGATAATTCCAGGGAAATGTGGTAGATGCCCTGGGGGCTAAGGTCTGCCTCTCCCTGAGAATATTGGCATGCTGAGGTTGTCCACAGCTATACCTGACTGCTGAGCAAGAAAAAGAGTACACACTCACAGCTAGAAGGAAGTACCTTGATGACTGGGATTACAGACAAAGTGTTGGCTCACTGGAAGGCTTCGTAAGTGCTAGTAATGGCCACACTGATAAATGAGCAGAAGTGACGCCAAAGTCTCTGTTGGAGACCTGTTATTAGGATATACACTGAAGATAGGCAGAAAGAAATCTAACCTGAGCAAGAAAGAGCAAAGAGCATATGAATAGCAAGGCAGGAAAAAAAAGACACCTGGAGGGGTACGATGCGGGGTACTTCAGGATACATGGGAGACAGATGCTCAGGTCTCTTGTGTTTAATGTCATATATCACTTGTATATAACCTACACATAGCCTCGCAAGGACATTAAGCCATCTTTAGATTAGTTGTAATATAGAAACAATATGCATGCTACATAAATAATTATATCTCATAGAAAATAATGACAAGGAAAACTCTCTACATGTTTAGGACAGGCACAGTGTTTTCCTCTGAACATTTTTGATGTAACCTTGGTTGAATCTGTGGATGCGGACTGTGCTGGCTAGCTTTTGTCAGCTTGACCCAAGCTAGAGTCATCTGAGAGGACTTAATTGACCCAACTGAGAAGTTGCTTCAATAAGATCACTCTGTAGGCAAGCCTGTGTTGCATTTTCTGGATTAATGATTGATGTGAAGGCCCAGCCCATTGTGGGTGGAGCCACCCCAGACAGGTGGTTCTGGGGGTTATGAGAAAGCAGGATGAGCAAGCCAGTAAGCAGCAGCTCTTACTTTGGGTTCCTGCCTTGACTTCCTTCAATGATGGACTGCAGGGTGGAAGTGACCGTGGAATAAAACATGTCCTCCCCTAGATGCTTTTGGGTATCGTGTTATCACAGTCATAGAAACCCTGGCTAAGATGGGACCTGTAGATTCAAATGCCGACTCCATAGCTGTAGTGTAGGAGGGAAAGGGCAGCCAAAATGCTCTAACTCAACACTAGAGACAACGAACCTCCAAAGACGCTGTTACGTTTTTTTTTCTAATTCCTTTTTTTAAAAAAATTATTTTTAATTTATTTTTCTCCTTTTGTATAATTCAGATCAATACCCCTCTTACCCTCTCTCCATTCCTCCCAGTTTCCCCATCCTCCCTTTCCTCCTATTATATACCCTCCCTACCCCCCACCCAGTCATCCCCTCCCTGCCCCCTGATTCTCCCCACAGAAGAGAGCAGTCTACCCAGGGTCATCGCTCAAACAGCACACAACAAATGGGACAAGTCCCCTCATCGAAAGTGGACCAGGCAACCCAGTTGGAGGGAACAGGTCACAAAGTCAGGGCAAAAGCATCAGAGAATCCCCACATACAGGTTCTCTGCAAGAACCCCAAGTCAGACAGACTCATAAGACATCTAGGAGACCCCTCAGGTTCCCTGCCTTCTGCTTCAGGTTCTGAGGGACCCCAAGAGTGCTGGTCCATTGACTCCATGGGGCCTGGTCTCCTGATGTCCCTGACCCCTCTGGTCCCTGAAATGCCTCCTCTCCCTATTCTGTGCATTTTCCAGAACTCTGCATGATGTTTGGTTCTTGGCCTCTGCATCTGCTCCCATTGGCTGCTGGCAGAAGCCTCTCTGATGGAGACTGGACTAGGTACCAGTCTATAAGTAGAACAGGATATCATTAGAAATCGTCTCCAGTCTCTAATTCCTGGCCTACCCTACAGAATCAGGCATAGGTTCTCTCCTTTGGCATGGGTTCTCCCCCTCCATTGTCCCAGTGGATCCTGTAGGGTAGATGGTTTATAGGTCGAAGATTTTGTGGCTCTGGTGGTGTCCCAGTCCCTCCACAGGGAGCCTTGCCGGCTACATGAGATGGCCTGTTCAGGTTCCCCATCTCACATTGCTGGAGGTCCTTGCCAGTGAATTTCCACTGCCCTTGGTCTCCAGATCCCTCTCTCAATGTCCCCCAGTTCCGCTGTCCCTCCATACACGCCCTCCCTCCATCCCTCTCCCGATACCTGGCCTCCCCTCTTCCCATCCCCCTCTCCCCCCCAGCCAGGAGATCTCTGTGTCCCTGTGTACTGTTCTGCTAAAGGAACATAACAATAGAATGACATTCTGCTATACTCATAGACCAATGTTCTGCTCAGCCTTCATCAGAGATGCTTCCACCTGCAGAAAATGGGTACATATACTGAGACCCACAGCCAGAAAATATGCAGAGAGACCTTGAAATACTCAGTCCTAAATGGGATGTCTCCATCAAACCCCTCCCTGCAGGGCTCAGTGAACTCTGCCGAATAGGAGGAGGAAATAGTGTAGTAAACATTTTAAAACATCTACAAGTTGGAAAGTGTGTGTGTGGGTCTCTGACCCTTCACCTACCCTTGGGACGCTTTTGCTCCTGCTGTGTTGCTTACTCCAACCTTGATTTGGGGATCAGTGCCCAGCCTTGTTCCATCTTGCTGTGCCCTGTTTGAGCAGTAACCCTGGGATGACTGCTCTTTTCTGAGGAGAAACAGGGGTTGGGGGGGAGGCAAAGGGGTAGATCTTGGGGAGAGGGCAGATGGGAGATGGGGGAAGCTGGGAGGAGTGGAGGGAGGAGAGGATGGGGATCGAGATGTATTATACAAGACATGAAAAAGAATTTGCTTTTCCTCAAAGAAATTTTTATTCTCCAAATTCTTGGAATATTACCTGCCAACTGTCACCATTTCAATATAAAGTTTTGTTTTACTTTTTAAACAACTCAGTAGTCCGTGGAAGTGCTTTTCCCAGAACTCAGAAACTGATAGATTTTCAGATTTTGCTTCTTTTTAAATGTCTTCAAGGAACCCATGTCAACTTCTTGAGGAAGGCTCCCCAGACTGAATTACAGCACCATTTCTAACTACCTCCTGGTGACTACAAAAGGCACAGGTTTGCCTACTCATAGCTACCTCTTAGAGTAGACTAAGAAGTGGTGAGGATGTATTTTCTTCCTTCAAGGCAAATACCAGACTTAAGATGTGTTCCTTCAGTGACATTTCTAAGTTAGAAGGTATTTATGACTCGTTTGAGCCATGTGATGGACCAGGTTGTGAGAGTTACATGTGCTGAGAGCAGACCTAAATTCTGGATGTCATTAGGTGCACAACAAATATTGAGGATGCATGTGAAGGCCAGAAAAGATAAGAAAATCTGAGTCCACAGAAGAGACTTGATCGAGGACTGGTCTGCAGATCTTTGCTGATTTCTGACAGCCTGACTGGGCACTAGTTCAGTGTAAGGACTGAAAACGGAAGCCTAACAAGTGAGCAATTATGTCTTCTGTGAACTAAGATGGTTCCAGATTTGTTTGAGATATAACAAATTTTATCTGTTAATTCCTAGTTGTCAGGCCTTATTTGAAGGCCCTGTGATGGCTATTCTTGGTTGTCAACTTGACTACATCTGGAATGAACTACGATCCAGAAACGGAGGGTACACCTGTGAGAGATTTTCTACTTGGTTTGAAGAAGGTGAAGCCACATCTAGTCTGGACCTTTGAGATAGGAAGACACACATGTCTTTGATCCAGATCTCAAATCAGGAAGACACAGGCCTTTAATTCAGATCTTGAGGCAGGAAGACAACCTTTACTATGGGTCATACCTTCTGCTGGAAGTCTATATGAGGGCATGGAAGAAGGAAGCACTTGCTCTTTGCCTGCTTGCCCTCACCTTGCTAGCAAGTCCATTTCCGAAGAGCAGCTGAGACATCCAGCTTTGTGGACTGAGCAACTACTGGATTCTTGGACTTTCCATTCACAGCCTGCCACTGTTGAATTAGCTAGATTGCAGCCTGTAAGTCATCCTAATAAATCCCCTTTATATAAGTAGAAACTCATTCTATCCATTCTGATACTCTAGAGAACTTGGAAAAATTGGTAATATTTGACACTGAATTAAAGATCTTTGAATCAATATTGTAAGTTAAAAAGTTAACACAAAATGACCTTTAGTAGTTCCTTCAGAATCTTGAGAAAACCAAGAGATAATCTCTTTGGAAGAACACATCCTAAACTCAGAGTTCAAAAATTTTCAAGAATAAACTTCCAAGGCCCGATCTCATAAGCAATGATTGCCACACACATGAACAAGCAAATTCCCATAGATAAAAATATAGCTTCTTCTTCTGAACTGTGAGCTGACTGTACTCAAACTGCCTGACTGAACTAACTCTGCTTCTCCTCTCTGCTTCTTGTCTGCTTCCACCTCTGCTTATACTTGCTTGTCTCTGCTTCTTATCTCCACTTTTTCTCTCTTAGCTCTCTGTCTGAACACCTTTCTTGTGAACTGAAAGCCTCCTTTTATACCCTGAGAGTTGGGATTAAAAGCATGTGCCACCACTTCCTTCTGAGCTGGGATTAAAGGCATGTACTATGTTGCCATAAGCACAGAAATCTCTTTCACCTAGCATTAACACAGAGGACAGGATTAGCCTGCCTAACATTCTTTTTGCATTCCAGCCGGATCACACAGGCCTCTGAAGGTGATACTTTCATACACACACTCTTGGGATGTGATCTCTTCCGAGCCATCAACAGGCCTTTCAATGTGATCCTTTGCTAGAGCAGCCATGCTGCTAGATTAAAAGATTAAGTGTTCCTCTACAAGAATATGGGCCTGAAGAGCTGTCCCAGTGGTTAAAAGCACTTGTTGCTCTTGCCACAAACCTGGGTTTGATTCCCAGCACACAGATGGCAGCTCACAACCATCTGTAATTCCAGTTGTGGGTTGGTCTAATGTTTTCCTCTGACCTCTGAGGGCAGCAGACACACATAGTGCACATACATACATGCAGGAAAACCACTCCAACATGTAATAGTAAACTAAATGTAATAATAAGCTAAACCTAAAAAAATTCTAAGTAATATGAGAATAAGGTGGGTGGGGATTTTTTTTATGTTAAAATTGAACATGAGTGTGGAAACTACTTTGCTAGGAGAAAGTCAAATATGGTACTTTAATCAGATAATGCTAAAGAAACACCTGAGTTGCAAAATAGTAAGGTGAGAAGAACATGTTAATATATGGTAAATGAAAACAAATCTGAACTCATACAGAATAATATACATTAAGATGATAATGTCAAATCAAGCTCCCATTAAATCTTCACAAAAAAGTGCTTTGTGGCGGGATGGTTTCAGTTAAAGTATTTATAGTTTCTTACATTGGGAGCTACAGATGTAGCTCATTAGTAGAGTAATTGTCTAGCATGTTTAAGGCCATAGGTTCAGAGCTAAACTCTCACACACCAAGCGCTGAAAATTTGTGCTGGCGTATTTGACAAAGTGTTTTTTTTTTTATTTTTAATTTTAAAAATTTAAATTCTAAGTAAAAGTAGAAAGAACACTAGTGTAGTAGTTATTATACCCGGGGTCCACTTTGAACAATTATATCTTTCTCCATATTTTTATCTCCCTATTGGAGATATCATGCTATTTTACTGATGAATACATCTACATACATTGCTAAAAACAGACATATTCTTATAAAAATGGCATCATTATAAAAACCAATGAAATTAACAATAATGCCTTAATGTCATCTAATACTAATGAATATCCAAATGTCCCCAGTTGTCTCTTTCAGCCTGGGTTGTACGAATCAGTATCAGACTAAAAGACTCACATGTTGCATTTCTTTGCCTAAGTATTACATTATTTTTAATTTAGAATTGTTCCCCTCCATATTTTTTAACGAGATTGTCCTTTAAGGAGACAGGATCAGTTGCCCTGTAGGTTATGGACCCTATTCCAAAATCTGAATATGCAGTGTCATTTCAGTTTTACCTGTCATTCACAGAGACAACCACTGACCTAGGCGTGTCATAATAATTTCTTGATACAGCCCTACGGAGCTCAGTGAGAACTCCGCAGCCTTAGGCAGCCCCAAGCTGATGGTAGATAGACAGGAGAATGAGAAATGAGGCAGATGAAGCTCTGAGTTAGACCAGTGTGCTTCATCTACACCTGTGTCTCCTCTGTAGCTTAGCAGCTTTTTATTGGAGATGCTCAAAAGAGTTTGTACAAGAGTCACAGTCACATCGTGGGGAAAACTTGTTCTCAACCTGTTGGGGTCAAACAATTCTTTCACAGGGGTCCCCCTAAGATCAGCTATCAGATATTCTTATTATGATTCATAACAGCAGCAAAATTACAGTTATGAAGTAGCAATAAAAAAATCTTATGGTGGGGGGTTATTGGAGGTCCCCACAACATGAGAAACTGTACTAAAGAGTCACAGCATTAGGAGGGTTGAGAATTGTTTATCCAGAGCATAATCAGGAGTAAGCAGAACATATGCCTTCTCTTCAGCAGGCCTTATCAGTGCATTGACTTGGCCACACCTATGTCATAGAGTATCTTTGCAAACAAGGCATTGAAAGCCAAGAAGCAGTGCTGAAAGACATTTGCAGTCACAAAATAATCTGCACATCTCCAATCTTCTAACTACCCATAACACGGTGGTTCCAGAGGCAACCTAAATACCCTCACAAGAATGAGTCCAGAAGCAGCAACAAATTTGATCACTCGTCCATTGTCAAGTTTTTGTCTGTGCTTTCAGTAGAATGTTTCTTTCTATTGTGAAGATCTAAGCTCACTCAGCACAGCCTCTCTTCTCCAAATACAAAGGAGAGAATCTGTGTTAATAAGCTGGATGCCTCATCAGTCCTTGATGCGCATAATAGGTCTAGACTGAAAGCCTTTCAAGCCCCTGAAGTACTGCATCTTGGCAGCAATATTGAGCCACAAAGGATCCTTGTCAAGACTCTGTCCTGAAGAACCAACTATGTCACACAGTTCTTCTTTCCTCTCATAACTTGCAGGCTCTGGTATTGTACTGCTGGGGCCCCAGGGCTTCAGGATCACAGGCTCACAGCTTCTCTCTAAGACTGTCTTCTTCCAGGACTAGGAAAAGCTCGCAATAGTTTGGGAAGTAAAGCAAAGTTCTACTGCCCTCACTACTTCTGCTAAGACATTGTGTCCCTGCCACTCAGGTCTCCTTTTCCTTTTGGATTTCCTGACCTTACTTGCACATTCTCTGATTCTTTCCCAAGATTTTGATGATCCTTTAAATCAAACCTCCCCAAACATCTAAGACTAGTTCTTGATTTCTCAAAAGCAGAAGAAACTAGTTTTTAATTCCTCCAAATACAGAAAAGAAAGGAAAGAGTGTTTTCATGAAAATAATTATGAACATTTATTTCATCCACATGTGTATACTCCTCCCAGTTTACTTCTTGTTCCTTGCCATGACTATTAGGGCTACAATCCATATCTTGGTAGTCTTGGCATAGACTTCCACTGCCTTAGAAGACATTATGTCATGGTCCCACAGTCTTCGTACTGTCATGCTCCTTTCTTCAAGGGATGTACACCTCTATCAGTGCTTGCAATCTTCTAACTACACCTAAATCTGACAAGCTTCTCTTTCACGTGCAAAAATAGAAACACATAATTTTAAACATTAATACCCTGCTTCTGTTTACCTCTTTTAAAATGGATTGTCTCCATGGGTCTAAAAATGATCACTTCCTCCTCTAAAATAATTTGATCTGCACTGCATGAAAGTACCTCATGCCACTCTGCCTGGAGTGTTCACTTCATTCCCACCCAGAAGACAGGCTCATTATGTTACACACACACACACACACACACACACACACACACACACACACACACACACGTAAGCATTCACGTATGCATCCATGCATACAGCTTCTGAAAAAAGTAGTACATAAGCTATTTGAGGTTCATAATCTCCCTCTTTTTTCTAACAGTTTAGTTTTGAAAATTATGAACTCCTTAAAACCTCAAAGAGTGATTTCATAACTATCCAAGATATTAAGGAAAGTTGTTGGAAAGAAACTTTCTAACAGCTAGACAAGACTATTCCCTATGGATACAGGTTCGTTAAAAGCATGAATGTGGGTGAATATCTAGATGATAATTGAAAATAATGAACACCTTTTAGTTTGACTGATTTCATAGGCTTATCATTGTTAGCACATTTTATAGTTCAACTCAAACTTCTGCATGGCCTTGCTACCCCAAGCAAATAATACTTGAAATTATTATACCTTTATAACCCTTCTAATATTTCAGAAATGGCCTCTTGTAACCCAGAATGAGAATGTTCATCTTTGTAGAATGCCCATATTGACTCATCTCCACATAGTACAAACTGTTAAGTTGGTTGCTGAATTTCCTGAAACACAGTAAGACTTCACTATATGGAGTACTGCCTAAACATCAATCTTAGAAAGAAGCACTGCTGAGCATTATTTATGAATGCCGAGGTCTTAAATGATTCAGATTTCACTTTGCTCACATCCGCAATAATTATCTGCACCAAAGAGAGTACGTTTTAGAGAACAGAATGTTAAATTAATGTTCCGAAGAATTTGTACAATGTAATATGTATTGCTTGCTCCCACGTATTTTTCAAAGAGTCATGGCAGACTTCTAATAAGCTCATCGGGAAATTTTCGTTTGAGGTAGGGGGTGAATTTGGAGATATATTATATTGTATTATATTATATTATATTATATTATATTATATTATATTATATTATATTATATGTGTCATAATATTTGGAAAGTACAAAAACACAACTATTCTGTTTCATTCTAACGGCTTGATCAACGCCAGGAAATGCTTCAAATTTTATTTAGTTCATATGTTTACCTGAGAGTCAAAGGAGATGAATACTTGCTTTCTGATTACATATGTACATGAACTCCCCTTTTAAATCTAGAAAGACATATTACATGTGTTTATGTGCATGCTCACATGTGCTGGCTTTAGCTGTATAAACTTGGGTGGTGGAACCTTAGCCAACACATGGAAATTGGGTATATTAATGAGGTAATGATAACTCCATGTACCAGAAGCAAATGGGAGAAACAATAATTCCCCAAGTGTAAGCAGTGAAGACAGGGGATTTCCCTCATCACCTTGGACAGAAGAACACTTCTCCTCAATCTTGGAAGAAGGAGCTGAGTCCAGTGTTGGAGAAACATAGAGTCTATGGTCCTGTGTGATGGATTATTTAAGAAGCCGGTGTCTACTCAGTATCTCTTGCACAACTCTCAGTGCTCTCCATGTACAGCACATTACTGTCTCTCTTAACATCCCTGTAATGAAGCATGGTTCACAGAGGTAACTCTATGTGACAAGTGAAGAAACTGAGGAAAAGCATAGATCAAGTAACCGAGGCTACATACACAAGAATCAGATTTTAATATGTGCTGAACCATCATGTTGACCTGAAATCAGGGTCACGGGGATCAAGGGATGGCAACAGATGAAGACAAGTATAGATTCGAAATATATTTAAATTTACTTCATCTATCAACGTAAAAAATAGAAAAGAATGTGAACGTCCAATATCAGGAGATTTGCCTAATAAACATTAGCAAATCTATACAAAAGGAAACCATGCAGCGATGCAAAGCCATGTCTACAAAATTATTAAAGTCATCTTCACCATTGGTTTTGAAATTATTTTTCTTTTCTTTTTGAGAATATAATTCCATTCATTCTCCCTTGCCACATGCATACATGTGTAGGTATACACATACACATTCCTAAATATAACCCGCTGATGTATATGTACATGTATACACATGTACATTCCTAAATATAGCCTGCTGGGTCTGTGTCTCAGTTACTGTTCTGTTGCTGTGAAGAGATACCATGATGACAGTAACTCTTATAAAATAAGGCATTTAATTGCGGCTTGCTTTCAGATTTAGAGAGTTAGTTCATGATCAATGATGGCAAGGAGCAGGCAGGCATCGTGCTGGAGGCATAGCTGAAAGCTTTACATCCTCAAGAAGCAGTGAGAGAGAGAGAGAGAGAGAGAGAGAGAGAGAGTGCAGGCCTGACATGAGGTTTGAACCTTCAAGGCCCACCCCTAGTGACACACCTTCTCCAACAAGGCCACACCCACTGCAATAATGCCACACTTCCCAAACCTTCCCAAACAGTTCTACTAACTGAGGACCAAGCATTCAATAATGGATCCTGCGGGGGCCGTTCTCATCCAAGCTGCTGCAGTTCATACAATATTACTTGTATATATGTTTTCAAGGTGACTATTTGGTATTGGATAATACTTGGCAATCTGTCCCCTAGGGAAGACTTCATCTCACTCTCAGCATTCCTTAGTTTCCTGTAGGTCATTGAGTATTGATTTTTCTTTAGATAGGGCTTCACTCTGTACCCAGATGATTCTAATTAACTAAGTAGTCCAGGCTGGTCTTGAACTTAAGGTGGTTGGCCTGCCTCAGCTTCTTAAGCACTGGGATCACAGGCATGTACAACTGTGGAAGGTGCTCTTTATTCCTTACTCAGAGGAACATGTTAAGTTTTTTGGCATACATATTTTGCATGATACCAATTTTGACAAATAGGCACATGAATGTTTGTGTGCACATAACTAAAAGCACAGTAGAAAGAAACTCATACACACACGACGCCATGGTATATACTCATAAACCGCGCCCTGAGGAGGCTGAGACACAGAGTTTGTGAATTTGAGGCTAGCCTCGCTACATAGTAAGATATTATCTTAAAACACACAAAAACTAAGAAAGCCACGCAAACATAGAACTGGGGTGTGCCTGGAAACTGGGACTTTGAATGACATATTTCTGTTCTTTCTGTTTTGTGGTACTTTGAATAAGAATGATCGCCCTCATAGGCTCATGTATTTTAATGCGTAGTCACCAGGAAGTGGCCCTATTTGAAAGGATTAGAAGGATTAGGAGGTGTTGCCTTTTCGGAGGAAGTGTGCCACTGGGAGTGGGCTTTGAGGTTTCAATAGCACAAACACACAAGAACGCCCATTAAGTACTGCAGCTCTATGCTTCTAAGTGTTCTCCAAGCTGGGTCATCTCTTGCCCAGGAAGCTGTGCTGACTGAACAATTATCTTTAGCATCCAACCCGGAGAACACTGGTAAGTCACACTGACAGAACCAACAAGGGAATAAATAAGGTACTGGGGTCCCTCAGAGGCCCAAGCAAATTGAGTAGTCAGAGCCTTGTGCCATGTATTCCTCCCCAAGTGGGAAGCCTGTATGAGGCTAACACGTTGGTACTGTATGGCCCAGCTGCCATCAAGACTAGAAGTATGATCCAAGGCAACAGACGGAGGCTCTCTGAAGTCTAAAGTTCAAAAAAAGGTAAAGATTTAAAGAAGGGAGAAACTACCAGAGTAGGGAAATTCCAAGGATAGGTGCAGTCTATATTGGATACGTAGCCATAGAAAAAGCACTCTATCCCTGAACTAGATAGGTTAGAGGTTGAAATTCTTAAAAATTAGACTGTCAGGTATCTCTCTTTATAAATCTGAGATACTCTGGGCTTTTGCCCTGAAATGTATAGACACAACAACACAAGGAGCATTACAGAAAAATGTCAGGATGGCTAGGTGTTGTCTACTTTTCAAAGGCCTCTTCTGTAGTGCTCCTTCCCAAACCATCTGCTTCCTAGTAAAAGACTCATATTTTTGGACTGGAGTCCAACTAAAACTATGTTTTACACCAGAAACAGAACTCTAAAAAACATACTTGTTGTGTAGGGGGTGGTCAGCATTCCCCAATTTTTGCTATGCTGAGACTCGTTCTACCCATCCCCAGAACCTAGCCATTGTATTCTGTCCAGGAAGCTGGGAAGAATAGATAAAACTTTTGTTCATCTTTCAAAGGTGTTCTGCAGAGACCATATGCATTTCTCCTCCAGCGATTTGGAATGAATTCTGTGTTTCCTGAACAAATGCATTGTGAAGTCCATTTGCATGCTGTTACTCTTCCTCTTTCCTGCAGAGAATTCTATTGCCAAGTACAATCCCATGATTTATTAGCTAGCCCTTTACTAAAGGCTGAAAAGCTGTTTTCTTCTATGTTCATAGATGATTTTTTTTAAAGCCAATGCTACAGATTCCTTAAGTGTCTCCTGTAAGGTCACCCATAAGTTTGAAGGACAGACTTGGGTTATGATGTGTGATCCCTGACTGGCCCTGCCCGAGCCCCTGCTGCACAGGGCTGCACTGCCTCTCTGCAGGATAACATAACATGCCATCAGGGGCAGATGTTGCCTGTCACCCTGACCATCCATCATGCACGTAAGAAGGTCTAATTACAAAGAACAATTGAAAAATAGCTCTCATCCAGGTGGCTAGATCACTTTCCCCAATAAAGACTTGGAAATGAATGTACGAGTAGTGGTCACATTGTGACCATCACCTTGCTTCTTCTTCTTCTCACTAGCCGCTCAGCGTGACTCTGAGCCATGCTCCCTGACACTAACGACTGCTACTCAAAGGATGAAAAATAAGATCTTGTTATTATTTGTCTAAACGATTAGAATAGGGAAAGATGATGAAGAGGAAAGCCATCTGCTGAACAATGAAAGCAAGGCATAGGGTGGAGGGTCGATGCATATCATAAGATCCATCACAGCCATCTCTTACCTTGCTCTCTTTCTTTGTAAATAACAATTTATCACGGTTTATGGCGAAGGGACACTTAAAGGAAGACTGCGATAGAAGTGATCTAGAAGAGTTCAGAAACCTTTATCATGCCATAGATAAATAAAAAAAGTAAGTTCCTGAAGATTACAAGGTGGACAACCAGGTCTAGATGGAATGTTGCTTGTCAGCCTAAAGTCATGCCTGGCACACATCATGGATATTATTCAATCAGTCAGTAAACTCAATTCAGTCAGTAAACTTTCATTATGTACCTACCTATGCACAGCATAACTCTTTACCTTCAAAACATACATAGTCTAAAGGATTGAAGGCAATTCTATGATCAATTAAGTAGTATAACATGATCTTAAAATGTCATTATAGCCAACAGCCTGAGAGGATAAAATTCTACTCTAGTTCGCTTAAAAGATATCTTTTATTATGATTTCATAATTATGGGGCAGTGTGTCTAGTGAGACCACCCCAAGTAGAAAGGAACACAACGCAGTATATAAGAAGTCTATACCCTAATATATTGTCATTAATACTGCACAGATGCAAGACAAATTGCAACTGAAACAGGAAGATTTGTGTGCACAACAATTCTAGCATACACAATCACATTTTATTGGAGAGCAATGCCATAAATGAAGTCACTGGTTATCCACAGAATGATACAGAAGTATTCTTGAGCAATCGAAGCAAGAAATACATTTAGGTTAGGTTCCCCTCTGTTTTAGTTACAAGCTTTGGATAGCATGTAGGAAAGAAGTGAAGAAATGAAGGATGGAGTGTAGAATGCAAGCTTGGTATCATTAGGAAGGACAAGGACACGTACACATGTGAACAGGCATGTGTGTGAGACTTACGCATAGAAAGGAAGATTCTGTTTCTGATCTCCTTAACAGCAATGCCAAGATGAACAAAAGTGAGTGTCTGAGCATCATCTGATAATACAGTGTATGCGACTTGCCTAAAGTTTACACACTGTGGAATCTAAGAGATTAAGACCATCAATATCTTTATTGCAGCCACCTGAGAGGAATGTCTTAGGAAACATAACCTTTCCAACAAGAAGCAAGTAGAAAGAATGGGAAAAGACCTTCACTTCCAATAGAGGACTAATATCCAAAGCGATACAAAGAACTCAAGAAACTAGACATCAACAAAACAAATAATCCAATTTTAAAATGGGGTATAGATCTAAACAAAGAATTCTCACAAGAGGAATCTCAAATGGCTGAGAAACACTTAAAGAAATGTTCAACATCCTTAGCCACCAAGAAATGCAAATCAAAACGACTTTGAGATGTCATCTTACACCTGTCAGAATGGCTAAGATCAGTAACACAAAGGGCAGCTCATGCTGGTGAGGATGTGGAGCAAGGGGAACACTCCTTCATTGCTGGTGGGAGTTCAGACTTATACAGCCACTGTGGAAATGGCAATTCATCAGGAAATGAAAATTGACCTACCTAAAGACTCAGCTTTACCAATCCTGCATATACCCAAAGGATGCTTCATCCTACCAGAAGGACACTTGCTCACCTATGTTCATAGCAGCTTTATTCATAACAGTCGGAAATTGGAAACAACCTAGATGTCCCTCAACTGAAGAATGAATAAAGAAATTGTAGTACATTTACACAATGGAGTATCACTCAACTATTTAAAAAAATGACCTTATGAACTTTGCAGGCAAATGAATGGAACTAGAAAAAAATCATCCTGAGTGAGGTAACCCATCCCAGAAAGACAAACTTGGCATATACTCACTTGTATATGGATATTAACTGAGAAAGGTACTAATATCCATAGACCCAGAGAGACTGTACGACAAGGAGGACCCCAGTTGGAACACAGGGATCTCCCTAGTAGAGTGGAAATAGAACAGACAGTGCAGGTGGACGGCAGGAGGATGGGCATGAGAGTGGAGAGGACGAGGAGGAGGAGAGGCATGGAGGGAGAAAATATATGGAAAGACAACTAGAATTTTTGGGACACCTAGGGGGTGATCAGGAGACCTAGCACATTGGAATCTATGATGGAGACCCTAGTGGTGTGGAACTTTACAAAAATAATTGTTTTTGTACACTGTTGGAAAAAGGAATGCATAGGCCCTGGCATTTGTATTGTCTGCAGGTGTTGGATTTCTGTGGAGGATGTTTGATTGTTTATGATCTGCACCTGATGAGTTCAGGCTCAATAAAAACGCATTAGCTCAGATGCTCAGGGTTCCACTATAGAGTCTGGCGCTGGCCAGATGTAGTGGTTCTCTCTGTGGAGGTCTGGCAGGGTTTCCACATATGAAAATACTACCGTGTCTTCTTTGGTGAGCCTCCATAACAGTGTACTACTACTACACCCTAGCAAGGATTTCTAGTAATCAGGGATAGGGAGCCTGAACAGGCCATCTCCTATGGCCAGGCATGGCTTCCAGTGGTGGGACTGGGACAGCATCCCAGCCACAAAACCCTCCAACCTATAGCCTATCTTCCATGCAAGATCCTCTTTGACAATGGAAGGGCAGAACCCCATGCCAAAGGAGGGACCCCTTCCTGAAACTGCAGGGCAGACCAGGAACCAGTGACTAGATGATAACCTGGAGATGATTTCTAATGATGTCATGCTCTGCTCACAGATCAGTGCCTAGTCCAGCTCTCAGAAAGACTGCCTCCGGCAGCTGATGGGAGTAGACAAAGAGGCCCAGAGTCAAACATCTTGCAGAGATGGGGGATCCCTGCCTAAAAAGGGGAAGGGGAATTGGGAAGACTAGAGGGGTCAAGGACACCAGGAGAACAAGCCCCACAATGTCAACTGACTAGCACTCCTAGGTGCTCACAGAGACTGAAAGGGCAGACATGGAACCTGCAGGATCCCCTAAATATGTCTTATGGCTATCTAGCTTAGTGTTCTTGCAAAACTCCTACAGGCTGGAGTAGGGGATTGTCTGACCCTTTTACCTGCCCTTGGGACCCTTTTGCTGCTGCTGGGTTGCCTAGAAGACTGTTCTTTTCTGGGAAGGAGCAAGAAGTGGGAAGGGGGATGTTGTGGGTGGGGTTGAGGATAGATCTGAGGGAAAGGGGAAATGGGGGAACTGGGAGGCGTGAGGAGGAGGGAGGTTGGGATGTATTGTAAAAGTTGTATGAGAGAAGAAAAATAAAAAATTTTAAAACATATATTTTCCATGATTTATAAGACCTTCAACCACATTTGCAGGATCCCCTTTCCAAGTTTTCTCAGCAAAAAGACTATAAACTGTCTCATCTTGGATTGAGCTACAGTTTAGTTCTGCTTTGTTTTATCTATTGTAAAATTTACTTTTCATCTTCTGCTTCATTCTTTTATTTCCGTGAACTTTGTGCCTCTCTGAGAGGAAACAGTCATGGGGGAACCCATGTCCCAGTCCCTGGAAGATTCCTCGTGTGTAATGACATCTAGCCAAACCATCGTTCTTTATATGGCAAGGGAGGTAGGCGCTGCTGATGCTGGCACTGAGGGCTGATTAGGTAGCATGTCCAGAGACTTTCAAATTGCCTAAGATAAGCACTTACCTTTTGACATATGAATTCCTCCCCCTCCTCTGCCTCTTTCTTCCTCTTCCTTTTCCCTCCCTTCCCTTCCCTGTCTCCCCTTGAGATAGGGTCCCCTGTGGGGCCCAAACACTCCTGCATCTCCTAGTGTTTCTCTCTCAGCTTCCCAGGTGCTGGACTACAAGCAGATTCAACCACACCCAGCTTTTCACATTTAAAGACACTATGCTAAAGGATAAATTAAAACATCTCACAAATATTAAATATCAAGTTATATTTCAAAATATTAAATATTTTGAAAAACAGTAGACATTTGGAAACAGTCTAAACCTTCATTAATTCATTATTATGCTTAAATATATGGGGAAAATAATACACAAAAAATTTGTATCATTGTTTATGTCTATGCAGACAAAGTAAATAAATTCGTAGAAATGGAAAACTACATAACAAAGTTCACAGTTCTCACAATATGAATAATTATGGTGAAACAGATTTCTTTTGTTCATTTGTATTTCTTATTTTTCTACAGTGAGTGTAGAGTTTGTACATTAAAATATTTTAATGAAGGGAGGCAGATGAGTAACTTGTACATAACAGGTTGATTATCATAGAATCATATAGCTAGGTAGGTAGCACTACTTTTCCTATGGAAAGAATAGCAACAATTCTTATTTAGAGAGAAATACAGAGTGATGTCATTATTCTCCTTCAGACCTGTTTCTATTTCTATCCTTCCTTCCTCCCAAATTACATGTCATGGCCTCGTGGGCAGTGTCCCTGAGCAAATAGGAAAGACGTATGTTAGTTCCAAAAGTTTCCAAGTTTGTGTCATGATATCATCTAATCTCAAACTCTAGATTCATGAGACGGCTGAGCAACGTCAGCCAGGCTGACAAACTAGGCTGAGAAAGAGTTTTCTTCAGTCTGGAAGCCTTTCCTCAGATCACGATACTGATACATGATCCACTAGTTATAAAACTCGGTTGAACTTTGGTAATGCCTATGAGTGTTCTCTTTTCCCATCTACAACGTGAGCTAAGCAAGGATCACTACACAGGTCTGGGGCGGAGGTTAAGTGAGATTCTGGATGCATGGCAAAGGGTGTAATGTCTCTCACAAAATGGCCATTTCTCCCATAACCCAGGCTCCCTTTCCTCAATGGCAAAACAGTAACAGGCCCCGCAAGCTCAGCCCTCGGTAGGCATTCAAATCTTCATTTCCAGGAGGCATGTAATAGCTTTCGGCACAGAAGACAAAAGTCGAAAACAGAGTCATTAAAAGTGTCAGACATGTGTTGAAATTCCTGTTGGATGTTGAATCAGATAGTGGCAGGATTTATAGACAAGAACAATTTAAGGAAGTTCCTGTCATCTTGCAATGCTGCTCTCCCAGTTGACTCCTTCAGGTAGCGATTCCTTCAAAATATGCAGGAGCTGCCTTCTAACCCAATCTTCCTGATTCCGTTACTTCGGTGAACATCGTCACCTCTTACAAAGTAAATAAAACTAAATGATTCAGGTGTAACTTTTTTTTTTTTTAGCCTCAGACTTATGATGCTGTCTAACCTAAAAGACAATTTTATCTGACTAAGTTATAGATCATTAAGCTGAAAAAAAAAAAAAAACTTTGCCTGTTACTGCTGTTTCTCCATCTTGCCCCATCTTGTCTCATTAGCGGGAACTGATTGAGCATGAAGGTGTTCCCCGGCTGCCAGTAGATAAAGTAGGTACTCTTGGCTTTCATCTGTTCTGAATTCTCCTTGTCTCATTATCTTCCCAAGGTCAGATTCTCTGACACGGCGGCTGCTTGCTTAGCACTCCATCCTGGCAATTATCTGCCAGGCAACCTTAGCCACAATAAGGTTTCTCAGCAGCGGCGGCACAGTACTATGGGCACCGGAATCCCTGACCTGAGCCGTGCATCCCCCCAACTCCTTTCCCAAATATTACAGAATCAAAGATCAGCGTGGTCCCATCCGATTGTGATTAAGCTCCAGCCTCATAGAGATAGCAGAGTCGTGATGCTCAGTCTATTTTATATTGGGGCGGTTGTTATCCCAGACATCACACTTTGGAGTCTCACCCTTAAACACATTCGCTGTTTCAATGAAAGGAATATAACTGCAACACCACACAGTCGTGATTCATAAATCTGTCTTCCTTTCTCCATTAGTAAGAACTGCAAGATCGCTCCTGCCTGCCTTTGTGAGGCTGTCAAGTTGGGCTGCGAAGGAACAAACGCCTCAGGCGTGTGTCCTGGGAGCCTTCTTCCAACAAGTGATTAGTGAAGGTGAATTTTGCCACAGTAGCTGTCTGACAAAGTTCTTTAGGGACTGCATGACTTTATTTAAAAAAAAAATGTCTGTAAGGAAAAGAAACATACTTCTAACTCAAACTTCTTAGAGGTGTGTCTGGTTAGAGGCCACAGTTCCCTTTGTGTGTGTGGAGGTGAATCTCAGCCGTTTACACCATGTTCAGGAATACACAGCTTCTCGACGTTAGACATAAGAGTTGACGTTCCCCTCAATTTCAGTGCCAATGCATTAAAACTATTCTTATCTTTTTTCATACTGGGAAGATGTATATAAATGCACACTTCTCTTTGGGGGAAGAGGAGTGACCAATTCATCTGTGGCGGGGTGGGGGAGGGGGGGTGTAGACAGCCAGGCAGCAGGATACAAGATGCAAGCCTTATGCAAGTTAAATAATCTGTTTGTCAGGACAAATCAAGCCATCTGCCCTCTTTGCAACACAGCCCTATGACTTTTCTGTGCAAACAGAGCACTCCTTGGTCCAAGAAGGGCTAAAAGCCATACCCTCCCTACACTCTACAAATTCTCAGTTATCAGGGCATCCTGGCCAAAACTTACCTGGGTCCTATAGGAACATGTTTTTATCACATGAAATAACCGAAACAAGAGAATCTGAGCTATTTCCTGATGCTTATCCAGAACCATGTTTGTAAATTTTAGACCAAAAATAAATGAGCCTCAAGAACTCTTCTCTGGCAAATACATCTGCTAAGCACAGAGCGTTGCCCCGGTAGCAGATGTCTATGTAAGAGCGGTGAGAGGCCACAGCGAGAAAATCCTCTAAAAATCTACAGGTCTCTATATGTCATGTAGCTTAAATTTCTGTTCAGTCTTTTGCATCCTCAATATTGGGGCCTGTGCGAGCAATGCTATTCAAGTCAACAACAAATAAAACCAGCAGTCCGAACTTAGGATTGCATCTCACGATAGTTACTCTCTTCTCCCAAACCACGCATTAGTCGGTTATGGAATGGATTGTCGACCTTACCTGCAGAATCATCTGGAAGATCTTAGATGTTTCTCCAGATCATACAGCTGCACGATTACTAAAGAATGGTATTTAGAAATGAATAATATAGAAAGCGGATCATTTCATGTTTTAAAAACAATACCCACTGGTTCATAGAGTCAGGGGATATCCTTGGGTTTCTATTGCTATGATAAAACACCATGACCAAAAGCGACTTGAGGAAGGAAGTGTTTATTTCACCCGCAGCTTACAGTCCATCATCCAGGGAAGTCAGGGCAAGAAGTCAAGCAGCACAGGAACCTGGAAGCAGGAGCTGAAGCAGAAGCCATGGGGGAATGCTGCTTACTGGCTTACTCAGCCTGCTTTCTTACATACTCCAGCACTGCCCGCCCAGGAGTGGCACCACCTACAGTAGGCTGGAAGCTTCACACATCAGTTATTAATTTAAAAGGTGCCTCCACAGGCTTGCCTACAGGCCTGTCTTATGGAGGCATTTTTTTCCTATTATGACTCCTATTTCCCAGATAACCTCAACCTGTGCCAGATTAACACAAAAACTAGCCAGCACAGAGAGGTTCAACCTTTGTGGAATTCTGAATAGATTTTGACATGGTTCATGTGGCTCTTTGCTTCTCCGAAGACTGGGCTCTCAGGTAATGCATATCTACCATGGCACAGGGAGGTCAGAAGCTTCAGATGATAGGTCAACTCATCGTTGGCATCACTAGAATATGAAAAATGGAACACATGCTTCTAAGTAAAACCACAGATAAATATGCTGGTTATAGAATGATTCCTCACTGTTTTCTTTTTTTTTAAGTTGTTTCGTTTTTTAAGCACAAGTGGGAATGGACTATATTCTGTAAAGCGCAGTTCTGTCTAACAAAATATGTAGCAGTAATGATAAGTACCACTTAATGGGTTCTATAACAAACACTAAAACAGACAATATGCTAAATTCTTAAACGTGTCCCATACTATCCTCCCAACAATGCAATGACAGAGGTGCAGTTATCACTCCCACTTTTCATATTACATAATGCTTTATATTTTACAGTACCTAACACAGATAATACATGCCATCGTCAAGATTTATATGAGACATGGCATGAAAGACACACTGAGAAAAATCTAAACATAGTGAGAAAAATATAGATGTTTTTCAGTCTTAGGTCACTAAAATTTATTCAGACAAGGAGCTGAAATGTGTCCACCTGAACAGTTCTAATGTGCTTTATGCTCATTAATCTTCCTTGCACGTGGACTTTCCTCTTTACCATTGTCTACCCTAAATTAAGGAAGAGAAACCAATGAAGGTGATAAAATATGCGTTTATATGGCTTCTGTTCTAAGGAGTCAGAATGGAGAGGTCTTATGAGTGTAACCCTCATAACTATAATAAACCCCTCAAGGGGAAGGCTGGAGGGACAACATAGGGTTTGTTTGTTATAAGCTTTCTTTTCACTACCAAGAGATTATTTTTGTTATTTATAAATCTGGTCTGCATTTTGTTTTAACTGGACAATCTTTTATTTTTCCTCCTCCAAGCTGGGAGTCAAGGTATACCAGACGTCAGTATGCTCTGGGTTTCTTTCTTCTGGTTCTTTCATTCTTTCTGTTTGCCCTTTTTTTTTGGGGGGGGCACCATCTCCTGATCTTAGAAAGGGAGCCCAGAGAGGATCTATTACCATAAAAAATCACCAGGAGTCTTATCACATCACTTGACAGTATCACTTTAGTTAATGTTGACTTAGTGTTTCTATTATAGACCCAATTTACTGAAGAGGGGGAGGGCAGAGAGGAGAGGTGGGCTCGTACATCAAACCCTGTGAAATGACATGAGGCTGAAAGCAGGTGGCCAACCAGGGTAGAACCTTTAAGCCATGACACTTAAGAGAACTATAATTCATCCATCCTCTGTACTTACGTTATTCAAATAAGGTGGCACAAACATCTGAAAGATTAATACCGATGCATTTCTTCGGTGGAAAAAGTCTTTCCATGTCTTTATAATTACTTGCATTTTATCATTTGGAAAAAAAACTATTCAGTTAATTTGCCCACTATTAGATTGGATTATTTGTCCCTTTGGTTTCCAACATTTTTGGTTCTATGAAGAATAATATTTTTGGATATTACCCCTGTCAGACAAATGTCTAGTTATGGATCTCTCTGTTTCTTTGAGCTGTCTCTTCTCTCTGGTATTTGCTTCCTTGGTTATGAGGAAGCATCTTTCTCATGTGTATGTATTTGGGCACATCCTTATGTGCATGTGCATACCATACACACTCTTACATGTCACAACATGCATGTGGAAGTTGGAGGAAAACCAGCAGGGGTTGGTTCTCTCTTCCAACACGTGGGATCTGGAAATTGAACCCAGTCATTAGGTTTGAGCAAGTGCCTCTATCTGCTGAGCTATTTTGCCAGCACCTTTCATTTTTGCTTGTTTGTTGTTTTGTTCCCTTTTTTCCAGAATCATTTTTGATTCAATTCCATTTTTTCAGCTCTTTTTGTTATTCCCTGACTTACTGAAATTTAAAAAGTCATTGTGTGTGCCTAGACCATGAAACATTTCCCGTGTTTTCCTCTAGTATTTTTTAAGTATCCGGTCCTACTCACATTAAACACTTTAATCTATTCTGAGTTGATCTTTGATTTTGTTTATGTCCATGTATTTTCTCCTTTTTGACTATTGTAAATGAGTTTGTTTTTCAAGCATCTTTCTCAGTGTGTTATTTACTTATTCGGAAAGCTGCTGCATTATGTTGACTTGAATCCTAGTACCTTACTGACTGTGTTTATCAACTCTAAGAATTTTCTGATTGAATCTTAAGGTCTCAAATATAGGGCCATATTGTCTGAAAACAAGGATAATTTTCTCCCTTTCCCAGTCAGTTCCCACTTATTTCTTTCTCTTACTTTATTTTTCAGGTTAAGAGTTTATGCGCTATATTAAGAATGGAGAGAGTAGATACACCTGTCTCACCCTTGATTTTAGTAAAAATGCTTTCAGGTTTTTTAATGGATAGGTAGGTAGGTAGGTAGGTAGATAGATAGACAGATAGATATATAGACAGATGATATATAGAGACAGACATAGAAAGATAATAGGTGGTAGATGATTATAAGTAGCAGTGCAGATTGATCTTCAGCATGTTAAGCAAATGCTATATCACTGAGCTATGCTTTTCAGCCCCATTCAGCACAATGTTGCGTACAGGTTTGTTGAGCTTAGCCTTTATACATTGACGTTTCCTCATTTCTAACTTTATCTGGAGATTTTATTTTAAACTTCGTCAAAGGCCTTTTCTGAATTCCATCCTACTTATACCACATTTATTGGTTTACATGTTGAGTTATCATTGCATGCCTGAAATGAAACTGTATATGTATGCATATATACACATAATACATATTCTGCATACATTTGCATAATGTATATTATGCATATACATAATATATTATGCATATATACAGAATAATACATTATATATGATATACATATATTATGCATATTATGTATGTATATACACATATAGTACATATATATACATATATATGCAGTAATAGCATAAGTTCTGGTGGATGATAGCTTTTAGGTTTATTTTGCTGATGATAAAGACATAATTCTCACCAATAGAGAATTTGGTGAGTCTAAAAATGAAGGAAAGAGTGCTCTAAATGCTTCAGTTGCTGTAGGGCATAGAAAAATCAGGTTGTCACTGACCAAGCTGTCTCCCTGCTGGCTACACTCCCAAATTAGCGCAGCCCTGACTTCATCAGATCAGCTTCCTTGTGCAACGGAAGTTACTTAACACAGAAACTCACAACTGGTGAAAGTGCAAAGAGTAAAGTGTGAGCAGAATACAGAACACACAGCCATGAATGAGGTCCCCGTATCATTTTCTTTCTTCTGAAGACTCATGAGCCATCATGGAGTAAGGAGTGGGGAGACTGTAAGGGTCAGAGGTCAAGGAAGACTGGATTGAAACAGTGTCTTCTCAAAGTGGTGGGACCACCACACTCACAAACCCACAGCATCTGTGGCTGCCTATGAACGATCTGCCCAAAATCAAGCCCGTCAATATTTCAGCATAGAGAGGGAGGGGCTCCTGCACTCCCACCCATAGTCGAGTGTTATTGACTGTTGATGACTTCTGGGGAGTGGACAGTAGGTTTTCTTTAAGGATACGGCCCATGATAGGTTGATCAATCTTCACTCGATAGCACCACACCCAGGAGCAGCACAGATTCGAATTCGTGGGCTATAACAATAGAAAATGAACTAGGAATGGGCAGGGAATGGCTCTGAAGCAGTTAAGGAGAGTAGTGGGAGAAAGAATATGACCAGATATATCGTATGCATTGTCAAGCATTAAATATTATATTTTTAATGAAAAGAAAAAAGCTACTCATTTCTAAAATGCTTTATTCGTGTTACTTTATGTTTATATACTTAAGTGACTCATTAGAGTCACCCTTGATTTCAGAACCATCAGTCACTGAAAGTGGAACTGCCACATAACAGACCATATTGTCTTTCACTTGTCATCTTCCAATTAAATAACAGATGTACAGAGACAACTTATTGTGATACTACACTATACTATACTATAGTTTACTATACTATAGTATATAGTATAGTTTACTATACTATAGTATAGTAAACCCCATCGCGTAAGGAACTATTGATAACTGATGGCGACCGGAGATGGGACGTCAGTTTTCATATGAAAGGAGACAGAGGACAACGAGAAGATGAAGAACTTCCCCAGAGTAAGGGGTGGGGCAGATAGAGAGAGGGCAATGGCAGTGAGTATGATCAAATACATTACACACGTGTATGAATGTGTCAAAGAGTCAATTAAATTAGTGTCTAAATGAGTAAGATAAAGGCTTTAAAAACGTGCATGTAGAAAATTCAAACCAACTATCCCGAGAAGGCTCTCCTGCATGGAGACACGGGGGTCCTGGCATGACGTAGAGGATTGCTAACCATCACGTGCAATGTTCTCTCTTTAAAGAAAAGCACTATCTAGCAATAATGAACACAGAACAGGCTGGATCGTTGAAACAGAGAAAGATTTGACAGCCACACCTTGAAGTGGGATCAGATGACATAGGCCAATCCAATGAGATTCATATGCCGCCCTACATATTAATCCATCTAATTCTCTCTGATGGCATATATTTCCAGATTTTAAAAAACAGTGTAAAGTCAAACCATCATTTTTCTCTGGACCTTTACGCAGAGCAGACGAAGTGTGACATGGGAGAAATTAGCACAGGATCAGCTTCACACACAACTGCAGTAACATGTATAGTATGTTCCTACTATCTCCAGTGTTAACTCTTGGAGTTCCACTAGGGAGTCAAATGCCTAGTCACTCCCAAGGAGCCCTTGTGTTCTTGGACAGGTGCACTTGTGTTATTCTGGTTCTTCCAGTGCTTCCTGGTGCTCTGTCTCTACGATGGACAGTCTCAGATCCTCTCAATCTCCCCCTAGGGGCTGTGCCATAGACTCAAGAACTGATCTTCCTCAGAACATCACCAGGATGCTTCACGAATATTTCCCTTCAGAAGTCTCACCGAGTCCACCCAACTCTACCCAGAAAGCACCAACTCCCAGTCTGTGGCACACAGCACCTAGGAAACAAATCAGAAGTCACACTGAGGAGAAAGGAAAAGTGCTATCCTGATCTATGGAAGAAACAAATCAAAACTTGTCTTTTAAAAGACTCAAGTGGAGAGGAAATAGAACTCTGCTTACCACAAGACAAATGCTGGATGCTCACTCAGTTCAGTCCTTTAGAGCAAGGCCACTTCATACTGCTCTCTAGTGGCAATTTTGCTCCACACTTGTAGAGTTAAATGATCCTTTAGCAAGGTCTTCCAGACCAGAGGGACAGACTGACTCAGCCACAGATTGCAACACAAACACACAAATTTACTTTACCCTTCATATAGATCTATGACTAATTTTAGTTGTTTTCGCACCATGTTTCCTCGTTAACGTCCCCCCCCCCAATATTTGCCCAATGCTGTGTAGGCTCAGCAAGGATGACAAGAAGGCATGATCATGGGTGCAATCTTTTCCAGACCTCAGCAGAGGGAACCACTGTCATGACAAGTGCCATACTGGACAGTGGGACCCCACCCCGAGCACCTCGGCTCAGGTGTTTTTATTGATGCAGAACACCTCAGGTGTTCTACTGATAGCACGTGCAGATCATGATCAACCAAACATCCTACACATAAATCCAACACCTACAGACAATACAAAATGCCAAGACCTAGGCAAAGCCTCACCCAACAATGCACAAAACAATTATTTTATACATAACTAAAAATAAACTTCTACAACATTTCCCCTTTTCCATATAAGACAAAAATAAATTGCTTTATCTCTACAACATAATATAACACTATGCCAGCAAAACTATTCCCAAGAGGAACAATCATGAGGGCTGCTAGTGCACAGGACCAAATGAAACCAAACATCTATCAAGCTTTCAAATTGTCTTTGGACAGCAGAAAAACATTATCAATGTCCAATTATCTGGAAATCACTCACCGTATTCTGGGCTTCTCCAAAGGGCTTGGTTCCCTTCTCCGGCTCTGCCCTCTGCAACACACACAGCTTGTCCTCCAGGCTCTGGCTGGCTCTACTCCATTGCTGCTGCTCTTGGTGGTCGTCCCATGGTACTGGCATCTTCAGAATGCTGGAGTCTTTGCTGCAGCTGGGCTGCACTTTCACAAATATCCTCTCTTGGGCTTTCTTCATGGTGCCAAGCCTCAACTTCTTTACATGACCCCTTCAACCTGGGCCATCAACTGCCACTGAAGCTGCAATTTCACCCAAAGCCTCTCCTGGGTTCTCTTCATGGTGCCAAGCCCTCCTGCTCTCCAGAGATCCCTTAATGCCTTCAAAACCAGCAACACCTGGATGATTCTAAAAGTACCGAGTTCGGCTGCCAGCACAAAATACAACCTTGGCCAGTTCTGGAAGACAGCTTCTGTGTGCTGACCCTAAGGAAACACTTTCCAGATTTTAAGGTAGAGCCTGGTTTGCAGGAAAATCAACTGGTCACTTTGTCTGCAGGAAGGGTTCTCTAATGGGGTGGAGTTCTCATCACCACAGCAGATGTGTCTTGTCAGGACTGCCTCACCTCACCAGTATCTGGGCAGATTTGCAGAAAACAAAAGAAAGCAAAACAAAACGGATTATTCAAGGTCTACAGTTTCATTTTCTTCTTCCCTGTCTGCACATTGGATTAACTGGTGCGATGTTGTGCCCCATATTACAAGCATCACTCGCAGTAGTACACTGCTGTGGTGGTTCAGCAAGGAGACAAGGAGGCATATTCATTGGTGCAAACCCTTCCAGACCTCTGCACAGGAAACCACCATCATGGCAAGCATCATACTGGACAGTGGATCCCTGAGCGTGTCAACTGAGTTGTTTTTATTAATTCAGAACTCCTCGGGTGTTGTACTGATAGCACATGCAGATCATTAGCAATCAAACATCCCCCAAGTAAATCCAACACCTGCAAACAATACAAAATGCCAAGGCTTAAGCAGCCTCTCACCCAAAAGTGCACAAAACAATTATTTTGTACATAACTAAAAATAAACTTCCCACCATGTCCCACAGGAATTTTTCTCCCCAATCATATTTTCATGTTTTCTTACTCTGTGTAGTCCCTGGAGATTAACAGAATTTCTTGCAAGTGCATGAGTAGGACGTTAATTACTAAAACAAAGGCAACTGAGCAGTGACTATACCATTACAGAAAATTAACCTTTATTGCTCCAGCAATAAGAGCAAGCCAGTAAGCTGTGGTCCTCCATTACTTATGCATCAGTTCCTGCATCCATTTTCCTGTCCTGATTTTTCTGGATGATGAACTATAAGCTGTCCAATGCCATAAACCCTTTCATCTACAAGTTCCTTTTGATCATTTTGCCTTATCAGAGCAATATAATCCCTAACAAAAACAGTGAGACTCTTGGCAACTTTTCTCCCCATGCACAGCCTGCCTATAGCCTTCTGGGACTTTGAAAGGAATGAAACAACTTTCATCTTGGTTTTCCTATGTCCTGTTGGCAAAGGGCATGGTGTCTTCAGCAATAGGGTCTACCATCAAGTTTTGGTGGACAGTCACAAGCAATGATAAGAACCTGCATTGTTTTGGGCTCAGTGAGGTCTTCACGTCTAACAGGTAGAATGGAATGTCCCATACTGACTAATAACCCATGTTTTCTGGTAGAAGCATTATCGACAGATCAAGAGTATGTCACTTCATACTTTCTCCAGCAAATAAATCAATAAATATCAGTAAATTAAAAAATTCAATAAACAAGTCAATAAAAAAAATTGGTAAATTAATCAATCAATGAAAACAGTAGGTTCCTGTGTGCCTTTTTCATACATCCCTAATTTTGGTTCCTGTCTCTTTCCCTCTCCTTTCCTCTTCCTCAGGTTCCTCCCTCCTTAGATCTTTGTACCTTGCATTTTCCTTCTCTCTTCTTTCATGTCTGATGTGCTCTGCTATTCTCTTTCCGTAGGGTCTCTTCCCAAGCCCCATGCCTTGCATGGACCCTTTCTCTCTCCCAGGCTTTGCTTTTACACACACAGCTGTAAAACTGCACCTTGGAACCAGCACAGGAGGGAAATGTGCCACTTGTCTTCTGAGCCTGGGTACCCTCACTTATACTTCTACTTGGTTTGTAGATTTGTACCTTTTGTCTTCAATACATGAAAACTAGGAGGAACAGATTTCAGTAAGCTCTTGAGTTAAATTATTAAATTCTGAAGTCTAAATCTAACAGTTCCCAAATGTCCTACTTTTCTGGAACTTGCCCACCTCTGAAACGCTGACCATGGACCTCACTACAACTTGTGTGAAGGTTGCTACCTTTTCAACCCGATCTCACCCGTACCCCAAGAATATTTATGATTACTGATAAAATAACACCTGTGTGAAAAAGAAAATTGAGTAATATTAGATTCAAAGCAGGCCCTCAAAATAGCAGTGCTTCTGACCATGTCCTAATATGGCAGCCTGGACCCAACCCTGGCAGGATTCTGACTAAGTAAACATAAGGATTTCTGTCCCTGTTGGGTGAACAGAAACCTAAACTCAACATTCTGCAGGCTGATTTCTCTTTGTCAGGAAAGCCACTGCTTCCCTCTTCTGGCCCCCACAGTCAACTGTCTCTGGGCAAAGTGCATCCAGTTTCTGATTAATCCAAATAGCCTGCAACAGGTAAGTCTTCCTGCTAACTCCCAGGTTCCTCTGGTCCACACACCACCTCCCGCTGCTACCTTTACCGATTAAACTGGCTTTTCCCGCAGGATGCTATCCTACATGCTCTGACACAGCCTGGAAGGTTTTTTCTTGAATAAACTCTTCTTTCTGCCCACAGAGTGGTGTAGTTTGGTAGTTTTACTATGCCTCACTTATAAATAAAATTAATTGCTTGTCGATTATGATCTCTAGATCAGGCTTTCTAATCTAATCCTTGGAGCTTTAAGTTCCACTTTAACATACTTTATATTAAACTATGAAATATTCCAAGAAATTGTAAATAATTTAACTCAATATCTTGATATTTATACGGCATAAAAAATAATGTATACTCGTGTCACAAACTAGGACATTAAAGAAAATTGAACATAATAAAATATAGTTTACATACAATTCAACTTTTGGCATATTTCAGACCTATACAAATATTTTCTTTTTGGTTTAGTTTTTTTTTATTTTATTTTATGTATATGAGTGTATTTCCTGCATATATGTATGTGCACATACATGCCTGATGCCCAAGAAGTCAGAAGAAGGCATAAGATTTCCTAGAACTAGATTACAGATGATTATGACCTACCACATGGGTGTAGGAAACTGAGCCTGGGTCCTCTTCAAGGGCTTTGAATTGACTAGCCATTTCTACAGCCTCACAAATTTTTTATTATCTAAAAGATAATTTTTTAATTCTATGATTCTCTTTATTCATCTCATGTATAAAAGGATGTAGCTATAATTCATCTATTTCTTGAATGATTTTCTAATGTCTCCATAATATTATATTAACAAACAATTTGTTTAAGATTATCTTATTATTAAATATATATTCTTGTTTTATAGATATTATAGAAAATTTTGTAGTACAAAGAACTTTACATAAATCTTTATAAGCATTTCAAATTATTTTCTTAAAATGTATTCTGTGAAACAGAATTAGGGAATTGGTACATTTTCAATAAGTTGTGAATATTAAATAATTCCATAAATATATGCATTGGTTTCACTACAAATATATTAACATTGAATACTATGTTCTATAATTCACATAAAAAAACTTAGTATTTAGCCAAGCATCTTGGCACATGCCTTTAATCCCAGTACTCAGGAAGCAGAGGTAGGTGGATCTCTGAGTTCAAGGCCATCGTGTTCTGCAAAGTGAATTCCAGGACAGCCAGGTCTGTTACACAGAGAAACCTTGTCTCCAAAATACAAGAGACCAACCAAACAAAAAAAAAAACCCTTAATGTTCTATTTAAGATATATTAATAAACTTGAAATATAATTTGCTGCTACAGTAATTGGATTAATGATATGTAAGAGACTAGAGATCAGGCATTGACAGGTGATGATTCTGGAAAGGCGGAAGGAAAATGAGGTGAACAGTGATTTTCCAACCAACTGTCTAGAGGAAATGTGGTGTCAGTCAAAAAAGGACAAGCCCAACAGATCTCAGAAATCACCCTGGTTTGATACCCTGATATCTTGAGATACCATGAACTTTTAGAGCTCCTGAGGAAGAAGCAAAAGTTAAACATACAAAATCCTGAAAAGTCTGTGTGGGAATCTCCTAGTTCTTGAGTGGAGCACAGGTCAGAGTATGCACATGAAGGAAAGGAAGATGAGAAACAGAACCAACTTCGAAGAATAAAGGGAATTGTGCTCTGCTGAAGCGTGGGGCTGGAAACAGTGCATCCTGTCAACAGCCATAATGGGACACCTCATATTTTGGGAGCCATCTGTTACTATGCTAAGAAAAGTCATGGTTCAATAGTGTGGAAAATTAACCTTAAACTAAATATGGTGCTAGTCCCATCTCACCCGACAAAACCTAAAAGCAAGACCTAGATGTCTCAAATGGTTCTCAAGTAGTTTAATATCATCCCCCAAACACAATTCAGCTACAGTGATATAAAATATCTAAGACCTAACATGAGGAAAGACACAATGTCTACTCACCGGTTAAATATTATCAAGACTGAAAGAGCAGGAAAATGCAAACTATGATGTGAAATAAATCAGTTAGTAATACTAATGAGAAATAACTTAAAAAACAAAACAAAAACAACTAGCCATCAGGTGTATTACAGCAACCTGTATGCTTAGGAAAAATAAGATAAGATTGGATATTTTGAGACACAAATTATATAGCACATACACTGAACTTCTATGGGATGAAAGCTAGAATGTCTGAGACAGAAAACATACACTGTGCAGGATTAAGTAAAAATAATATTATATAAGAAAGACGGGATGGTTAGTGTAAATTTTCATCTTGATAGAATTGCCTATGAGATGGGCTGCCTTTAGCAATGTGGAGCTGTCTTGATCACCTTGATTAATGTGGAAAATCCATATTAATTGTGAATGAGATTGTTGCCTAGGCAAGGACTCTTGAGCTGTCTAAGATGGAGAAAGAGAACGAAGCTCTATCACCCATTGATTGTTTGTCGGGTACAGACACAGTGGGACTGGCTCTCTGCGACTTTGGTGATCTCTCTCATGAACTGAAACTCCCTTAAGTCTTGTCAGTGTCTTATCACAGCAACAGGCAAAGACAATATGAAGAGAGAACTAGTGAGTGTAAGAACTCAGCAAATACTGTTCAAAATAAAGAGAACAGAAAACGAACAAAACTGAACAGATTATCAAGGGTCTCTCAGGTAACATCAAGCAGTTACGTATAGCGCAGTTTAGGGGCTATAGATGCTTCACCAGGTGAAAGCACTCCCTTGTCTTCCTGAGGACCTGGATTTGGTTCCCAGCACTCGTACAGCATTTCAAAGCTATCCAAAACTCCAGTTCCAGGGTCTGACACCCACTGTTGGCCCCCTCAACCACTAGACATGTGCATGGTGTAATATATACCCACAGGTAAATCCATACATAAAATAAACATGAACGCATCTTCAAATATACGACATGCCAGGGGAGTCTGCATTCCCAAAAACTAGATAAGCAACACATATCGGACTGGATGCGAAAAGAAAAACAAAGAAGAAATCGCTAAGTTCTGTGGTAAGGAATGAGAAGGAGAAAAGCGTGGTTATGAGAGGAGTTTGGGAGGGTCTGAATACGTTCAAAATGCGTTATATAAAATTCTCAAGTAATTAAAAACTAGTGCTTTAAAAAGGAGTAAGGATAGTATGTTTGGAAGATGACTTAGAACTGATAAAAGTAGAGGTTCAGATATAGGGGTATGCTTATTCTGTTATCTAACATTCCAAATCTATATACTTACACCAAACAAAAGGAGATATATATATATATATATATATATATATATATATATATATATATATATATATATATGCTATTAAATGTCTGAATGGATCTTACTATTTTTGTTTGTTTCACCACTGATAATGTCCAAGTCCCACCCATCACCACCCCCATTCTCTTTCAGTTGAATTTTATGCATCCCTATATAGTGGAAGATGACTTTGGATTCCTGATCAACCTGCCTCCAACCCACAAGTGCAAGGATTAGATGTACCACCATGGGTAGTTTATATGTTGTTGGGGATTGGATGCAGGGCTTTATGTGTGAGAGACAAGCTCTTTAGCAGATGAAATAAATTACTTACCCCCTTTTTTTCCATTTCTGGGAAAGTTAATAAGAAAACCTATGTATCTTCTTAAACACTGAGGATGGAGATCAGATCAAGCAATGGTAATATCAACCAGAAGGAACATTAATCATGGTTATACTCTCCAATCACAATGCCAAATCCCCCTCCCTACCTGCTCAGGGTTTTCTTCACCTGGTTGGGTGCTTGCCCTTGTCTTTTTAAGTCCCATTTGTAAGTAATAAACATTTTGATACTTTCTTAGTGCATATACATGGAACTATCAAACTAAAATTTAAAACAATCTTCCACAGAGAGCTGTGGGCTGTCCTAGAGCTAAGAGGGGGTCAAAGTGTGCTTTGAACCCCAGAATTCTCACCCTGAGAGCAGTAGGAGTTTGGCCGCTCCTCCTTCTTGCTCTGGCAAGAAAGACCAAAAAGACCCCAGCTAGAACTAAGAGCTAGCAAAGTTCCTCTGATGCTCTGAAGCTGCCACCTGACAAGATCCTGCCTCTCCAAGGAATCTGGTCTGGTTGCTGCTCATCTAACTACTGTGACTGGAAGGCCTCTGGGTGGACTTCTCCTCTCCCTATATGACCTTATAAGGTCTCTTCTGCTGGTTCCTGTGAGACCTCTCTGCCTATGCAAAAGAGGTTTCCTCAGGACTTCAGCCCCAGTCAATAACAATATGATCACCCAGGTCTGGTTGTGAGTCCCCCACATGCAAATGGAGCTACCCCAGTATCACTGCCTCAGCCAATGACCCATCACCACACAAGGTACCCCTCCTTCATCTACACCCTATAAATGCAACTTCCCTTGCTCCAGTACACTAAGCTGTTCACACTGAAACTGTCTCTTCGGAAGTCTGTTCCAAGACCTCCTAGACTCAACTGGTTCCCGGCTATGCCACTTTCTTTCCGAAGCTGAGCCATCAACACACAAGGCTTAGCTGTCTCTCCCTCTATACCCTCCATGAACCTCTACTCCCCTTCTCCATCCCCCTCCGCACTTGGTCCTCCCATTGCAACCCCCATCTATCCATAACTATCTGTTCTATTTCCCTTTCCTAACAATCTCTATCTGCACCACTACTGCATTTTTAAGGTTAATTTTACTAGATATATTCTTTGCCTTCACTATGATTTTCTTCTCCTTCTATGCCAATAACTTGGAGGTTATGTCTTTTCGTGGTTTCCCAAAACTATCCCATGTCCCATTCATATTTTTCCTTGTTGACATTTACTGTGTGATCCAATTCTCCTATCTGCCTTTTCTCCTGTCCCTGATCCTCCGTTTGTAATGTGGTACATTCTATGAATGGGACTCTTCACTAACGTTTTTAATTGTCTTATTGCATTTTCCATTTCCAGCATTATTTCAGTTTGGGTTTTCATTAAAATTTCGAGCTCTATTTTCATGTCTTGGCATTTATCTCAGTCCTTCTCTTCTCTGACTTGTTTGACCGTAGTTATGCTCATCCACTGACTGCTTTTTTCCTGGAAGTTTGTCCATGTTGTTTTTACTCTTGACCATCGCTATGGGATTTGAACATGTAATTTTGTTTCTACTTCTGAGTTTGTTTGTTGGTTAAAGCTTTTTTTTTTCTGCTAAAGTCACATTTCTTCTTTCAGTGGACCATGGAGGTGTTTTCAAAGTCCAGGAGGGGACCAAGTCATTGTAGAGTTGGGACTCTTGATTTCTTCTTTTGGTCTGACTTTGGGAGCTACAGCATCTTTCAGGTCTTTGTTTCTCTGCTAGAGTCTGGTACCTCCAGTAGTTTGATCAAGGAGCCTGGGACAAGTTTCCCATGGCAGTGTGGACCGGTCGCGGGTCCCTAGAGTAATAGGAGAGTCCCACTCGGGCAGAGTGCCGGTTTTGAGGTTGAAATTCAGCCTTTTCCTCTATCTCGTTCTACTTTATGTTTTTAGACGAGTCTCTCAACGACCCTGCCACTCCCATGTTCAGAAAGACTAGCCGGCCATCAAGCTACAGGGATCACTCTGTCTCCGCCTCACCGTTCATCACCAGGACAAGGATGTCACGCTGTGCACACGACCACACCTGGCTTCTTACAGGCGTGCTGGAAATCTGAACTCAGGTCCTCGTGCTGACGTAACACACACTTTCCTGCCCGCCATGGATATCCAGCTTTGCCAATACCGTTTATCAACTGGGCTGCCTTTTAGCCACTGTTTGAAACCTTTGTCGAAAATTGGGTGTCTATAACTAGTTTTATTTCCTCGTCCACTATTATACTCCCGTTGGGACTCATTTCTGTCCAAGTATCACGACACCTTTCTGTTCAGGATTTCTTTAGCTCTCCATGGCTATGTGTCGTTTCCATGTGAATTTTTGGATCTTTTTCTAGTTCTGTGAGGCATGTCATTAGAATTTTGATGGAAATGTCATTGATTATGTAGATTAGTTTAGTAACAAACGAAGTAGTAATACTCATTTTATATGGCTTATAGCCATCTAGGATCATGGGAGGTCTTTTCATTATCTAATCTCTTCCTCCATGTCTTCTTTTTCATACTGAAAGTTTCCAGTGTAGAAATATTTTGTCTCCTTAATATCCTAGATAGTTTTGTAAGCTATTGTCCTCGTCGCCCAATTACTACTGGCAAATTGGCGAGCTCCATGTGTAGTAAAAGACACTATTTCAAATAACTAAGTAGAATGCAATAGAGAAAGACACTGGAAACCAACCTCTGGCCTCCGCACATATGTGTACACATGTGTATCTGCACCCACACGTAAGTATGCACACAAGCGTACACTTCAAACAGAATCTACATGTTATGATTAATGAAATCAATTTTAGAAAATGAAACTATTAGGGGAAAACCTCTCAAGCTGGTCTCCAACCACAAGGCTCCACCCGATTCCCATCATAAAGACTGTCGTCAAGAAGAAGGGGAAGAACAGGACACAATTCTATGAAGACAGGGTAGAAAAATTGGTAGGGGAGACTTACTTGGAGATGGGAGAAGGGAGACCACGTGGAGTCTTTTACAGCTGGAGAAAATAAAATTTGCAGGAAAATGAATCAAATTAGAAAGTAATTATATTAAATAAGGGAACTTACCCTCTGAAATACAAAACTACCACATATTTTCTCTCATATGCAGGTCCTTCCAGTTTTTGTCTGGGTGTATTTATGTGAGAGGGAGGGATTATAAATCTGAGAAAGGGAGTAATGGAAGAGGAAAAATAAGGTAAGGGTGGGGGGGAGCCATAGAACACATGTGACATGAGAGGAAAGAAGGATGCTGGGACCAGAATGGTACAGCCTGCAAGGGAAGGATGGTGGGAAACAGCAGGAGTGGAATCAACCAGAACTATAGATGCATGAAAATGCCACAAGGAAATTTGTTATTGGGTATAATGTTTTAAACAAAAATAAATAAATTCAAAAGAAAAGCCATGATAAAAAGAGCAAATAAGTGAGAGACATTCCTGATTCCCCTCAAAAGCCGTCTAGAAGTGCCATGTGTATAGTCATGGTGCTCTCGAGGAACAACCCACAAGATGAATGTACATGTAATATAATACATATTAAAGAATCAATTAAGTCATTTTATATTAAAATAGCATTAACAACCTAATCACACTTGAACGGTTTAGGATGGAGGAGTTGCCTGGCCTCTCAGGAGTTAGAGTAGTCCCAAAGCAGCTGTGTCTCGCTTTAAGGATGAAAGCCTGGCGCACTCCACAAGGGTAGGTATCCGGCAGTCCCACTGTGAAGTCAAAAACCTAGGTGATTTTCAGAAAACCGCTGGTTCTCGGTCCTCAGTCCATGGTGGAATCCTGGAAACACTGGTTATGATATTAGTGAGGGAATCAACAGCAGCAGCAACAGGATGAATGGATTCCCAGCAGGACGGAAGGACATGAGAACAAATGGTGAGTTATCTTTCTCTACCAGATCTCCTTTGGTCTAAACTAAAACCAAAGTATACAATCAAAGTGGGTTTTTCATATCTATTAAGAATCAAGGTTAGTGTGTATGGCTAGTAAATTTTCACTTATACCCATGCAAGCGTGCTGCAAATAGCAACACGCTATTCGTAAAACATTCCAGAAATCATAGGGACACACACAAATGTGGCCTCTTTCTTCTATGACAGAATTCCCACTGTGCACCACATTGACAACTTGCTGGTTTTTGTGCATATTTTTAACTTGATGGCCTCTAATTATTCAGAGAAGGGAAAAGCGTAGCAGATGCAGCAATTCCTACAAGAATCATCAATGTACCACCTCGTGCCATCAACCTTCGACTCACAGCAGAAATCTCGACCTTCAACAGTTGGAAAGAAAGTAAAATGGAAATCCAGCAAAGATCTCTTTGTGTCCAGTATTCCTGTCCCACGTATTAGGTGGACGTAGAAGACAAAAAGGACCCGATGTAAGACACGTACACTAGTTTCTGAGGTCTTCTGAGCACTTTTATCTTGCTCACTTCTTCATCCGCCTGATTCTGGCGTTTTGTCTTAAAAACTTAACTGAAAATCTGGGTGAAATTCTTCTGCTCTAGATAGAGATTACATTGCTAATGTTGAGTGAATGTTAATTATGCTAATTACTCACCTGGAAAAGGTGTTACACACTGAAATACACAGGTGAAAAAACCTAAGGCCTGTTTACATCAAGCATATCTGTCGAACGTTGCTCTTTTTGAAGCAGTACGGTACTGTTCTACAAGAAGTGGGAGGTTTCTGTGTAGTGTTGTATATTTGTAGGATGAGAGACATTTGGAGTTTCCTTTTCTAGTAGCAACTTTACAATGCCATTGCACCAAAGCTTAGGACACACAACATTGAAGACCCCTGGAACTAGATGCAGTCTGCCAGAATCTGAGTAATATTCATGTTAAACATAATAATAATTTTGTGGAGTACAGAGTATCTCACAAATGAAACCAACATATGGCCTCCAATAAAATGAAAGGGTTAGTACAAAAGGTCACTTCTAAGGAATGTTTCTAAGAAGTGGGAATAGAAATAAATCCACTATTCCTTTTGTAATGGAGAAAATTCATCTGAAGACTTGTATCCTAAGAATCCTTGCAAGAGAAATTTATATAGCCATCCTTTCTCTCATCCGATAATACAAAGACAAGCATCTATCATATAGCAAATCAGAAAGGACTACTATATCACAGAGGGAAGCAAAATACTTAAGGATTGTTCAGACACATCAGAATCCAGTGTGATACACAAGTATTTCCTCTTGTCAAGAATTATCTACAATTTAAAGATTAATATCTAACATTTATATATCACCGGAACTAAAAAGTTGGTAACTTGGGCTCAAAAATTGTGTTCCTTGTTTGTATTGTACCATATCCTAAACAATCATGTATTGTTTGGGGAATGGTGTTCCAATATCATCTATATCACCTAACTAGAAGGGGAAGCGTGTCTCTTTAGTTCGATCTTTCTGGAAAATCTTTGTAGGTGTCTGTAGAAATCATTTACATTTAAAGTATAACATGGGGCTGTGAAATGTAGTCATGGAAACCATGACAGTAGAGGGAAAGATAAATTGGAGGAATTGTGAATATTTTTGATTTTTCAAATACAATAGCTCCCTTAAGAAAGTCAGCTGTGCCATATGGTGAACTACAGGCGCAATGTTCTAAGCTTACAAATAGAATCCTGCAGCATGTGTTCACCTACTAAGTCAGTGCATCCCACATGAACCCCGATTCCGCTCCTGCTCAGCAATCCCAAGGTGATTACAAGCCAACCCTTTAGATACTGCAAGCAAAGAACACTGTTTTAATTTTTTTTTTCCTGGGACTGTGGCAAGATACCCTGGCCAAAGCAACTTAAGGGAGTAAGGACTTATTTTGTAAAACAATTTCAGAGGGATACAGTCCATTATACAGAGAACACTGGAGCAGTAAGGGAAACATGGTGATCAGAGTCAGAAGCTGGCTGCTAACGATACACCCATACTCAGGGAGCAGAGAGTTACCAGGGAATGGGACAAGGCTATGAAACTTCAAGACCACCCCAGTGACCTATTTCCTCAAGAAAAGTTTCACATCCTAAAGGTTCCACGATCTCCCCAAACAGAGCCAAACACTGCAGACCGAACAGTAAAGTCACCTGGAGCCTATGGATAGCATTTCACACTCAAGCCACAAGAAATACTTAGTATTTAAGTTAAGGCCCCACAATGATTCTTGTCATAGTAGTTCGCCAAAATCATCCAGTTTAAAAAAAAAATAGCCACTGAACTCAAAAGCCAGAGATTTCTATTTTAATTGAAATATGTATAGTTAAATAATTTTTCCCTTTCCTTCTCTCACTCTACTCTCTTATTCTCCCTTACTACCTCTTAAGTTCATGGCCTCTTTTATTTGAATATATTTATATTTTTTAATATTCTACATTTCTATAAACCTTTTTAGTCCATTTAGTGTTTTTTTGGGGGGAGGGCTGATCACTAGGTGTTGGATAAGCAGTAAGGTGGCTACTCCCTGGGGAAGACTAATTCTCATTCTTTCAGGAATCATTAGTTGCCTGAAGTCCTATGTCTGGGGAGTGGGTGCCCAAGAGATTTTCACCTTCCAGTTTAGCACGTCTATTGGTGTTGTCATTCAGGTCTGATGTAGAAAGCCACTGTTCTGAGAACATGGTTTAGCTTCCCTATCATTTCTAGGAGACACAATCTTATAGCAGTCTTCCTGGTCTTCTGTCTCTCAGGACCTTTTAGCCCTCTTTCCCTCTATGTTCCCTGGCCCTTAGGTATAGAAGTGTTACAGATGTAACTATTGGAACTAGGTACCCATAATCACGTCTCTGAGTTTTGACTACTTGTGGTTTTCTGTAGTAGTCACCACCTATTTCCAAGAGAAGTGTCTTTGATGAGAGATGAGAGCTAAACTTGTCTGTGGGTATAAAGATGACTATTTAGAATGAAGCTGGGAAATATACTGGTCTACTAAGGGGGCAGTAGTCGAATCTCCTCTAAAATCCATGACCTTGGTAGCCCTTGATAGTTGGCTAGATTTCTGGCTTCAGTATAATGCATGATTTCTTTTCCCGTTGAAAAGACCAATTAGAGAGTTATTGGTTACCACCCAGATATTAGTGCTATGGGACTATCTTATGCTGGTCATTGCTGTGGTTCATAGCTTAGAAAGGCTATTGATTGCTTTTTTCCACCTTTGGCAACTTGTATAGTACCTCCTGGTACTGTGAAAGCTGATCCCCAGGGAGGAGGCTTCCAGTTCACATCCAGCTCAAACCTTGCAAATCCTTCGTGTAAAGTCCGTGTTGTGTTCAGAAATGAGACTTACCTTCAGTCTCTAGAACACAACCGAGAGCAACAGCTATAGCCTGAGTTGTCTGAGGGCTTGCTTGGATTTCCCCTGACCAACAACTAGGAAAGAGGGTCCTCACGCCTAGCCCTTGGATTTTTCTTCATTACTGGTCATGTACCTGGGACTATAGGTTTCGCTTAGATTACTCTTCTCTTGAACCAAAACGCTGTAACATTGTTGCTATTGTTACAATACAAGCTTTTTCTGAGTAATAATTCTAAAATATAAATCAGACACACATCACAAAAATCTAATTTGCATAGCAGATAAATTATTACTTTCTCTGTAATGCACCTGTAAGTTCACTGAGGTACCGAGCCCTACTATAGGCTGCACGTTTTTTGGTTGAGGCAGCAGAGTTTCTTGCATCTAACGCTGGGTCCCAAGCTGGAGGGCTAGCATCTATTCTATCTGGTTTTCCTCAGGCATTAGCCAAAGTACAAAAAAAACATCAAGCAAATGTATTTGAAGCCTCAATTTGCAGCACAATTTCTAGTATCTTCTTAACCAAAGTAAACTGGAGTCAAGCAGCACAACACTACAAAGTGAACTATATTCTTCCCATTGAGGTAAGGCAATAGAATGGATATCTACCTAACAATATTTATAGCACAAGCAACCATTTGCAAAGCTTTTCTCAGTAGTTTAATAGAGGTGTGTGTGTGTGTGTGTGTGTGTGTGTGTGTGTGTGTGTGTGTGTGTTTAATTCCTGAAAATATAATGCTGGTGATCAGAAGGTTTTTATATTTCTAAAACAGGCTTGGTGTCTTTCAATGATGGTTCTGTTGCCAGTGTATCTTTTAGAAACTTGTTTTGTTTTCAATGTACCTAATTTTAATTCAGAAAAAAAAAAAAAAAAAAAAAAAAAAAACCTGCCAAGTGCCACACACACCCTCTCCAAGGCATGTTTCCATCGAGAGCAACTATGGGTACTTTTAATATATTAAGTTTCTGTGTTATCCTTCCCTTGATTTTTCTAGAATTCTGGTATGCTATTTCCTCTGAATTGAAGCATTTCCTCTTAGAGAAAAGAGAGACCGAGGAGATGCAGGAAGCTAGCAAAACTTACAAAGTTTGGTGTTTTGCTTTTTTCATTGACAAGACAAAATATCCAAAAAGAGGCAATTAAAGAAAAAGCTGGGGTGGGATTTCTTTTGCTCCGTAGCTAAGGTGTAGAGTCTATACTGGGGAACAGACAGCAGCTGGAGCACGGTTCACATGGCATCTGCAGTTGAGTGGCACAGGGATGAATACTGGTGTTCAGCCCACTTTCTCCTTTTCCTTTGGTCCAGAACTCAAGTCCAGAGAGTGCTGTAGCCCGTATTTTCGGATGTCTTTCCTCCTCGTTTACCTGGTTGAGACAATGCCTTCTAGGCGTACCTAGAGCTTTGTCTCTTTGACAGTTCTAAATCCTATCAGGTTGAAAATCAACAATAACCATCATGCTCAGCATGCTCATGGAACTTGGGAGGCATGCCAGACCCTTCCCTGAGGCTATATGTGTAGTAAACAGTTTCTAGTGAAAACGAGAATTTGGGTTGGAGCCGTCTGTAGAGCAGGTAACTGTAATTATACTGGTTTCGTGAATCATTCATTGCCCATGCTTGAGTAGGCTTCTGGAATGCCTCAGAGACACCCATGTACCTCTAAGTAACTCCTTACCCATGCTCCTGTCAGTAATCCCAATAAACTCATCGATTAACCAAGCCATATTTGGGTGGAATCATTCCTTTGATGTGCAGTTTGTACCCTATCTGGGGCAAATATTTATTTGTTCACATCTCCCAGGAAGGCTAATGTAATACAATTGATTTCTGTGCAAGATCCACAGAACCAGAGATGACTTGGGGAAAGCGGTGCATTCAGTCCTGCCATGTCTGCTCCATGTGGTGGTGAAGCATCTGCATAGACAAATCTCAATATGGTTATCTTCTCTCATATGGTATTGGATGGTATGTCTCCTTGAAGTAGGGAGAGTCACGTGCTTTCCATGATACATGCTATCACATGGAACCAACATCGATTTGTTTAACAATGGCACGTCCTTAGGGGTAACCCCAGTGTGCCTACCTTCCTAGAGTATCATACCTCCTCAATGAAGGATGCCTGCCACGTGAAATGAGGATGCTCCCGAAAATGGCTGATAGACTCAAAACCACGTGTAATTTCAGAAAAGAGTACGTAAGGGAACAGATCATAAACAGATTGTGTCAGTGGCTGTGTGGCCTTTGCTCTGGGCAAGAAGACATGGGACTGAGGTCCAGCTATCTGACCAGAAAGAACTTGCTGGCATAAGAGAGGACTTCCAATGAAAATAATGTATGTGGATGTTATTCACTGTATTTGGCCACAAAAATGGGAGGATGAGAATGAGATGTGAGCTAACTATTTCTTATACCTAGTGGTATGCAAGGGAAAGATAGAGCAAGTCAGGTCTGTGCCAAAGAGCCCTTCTAGAGATCTAAAGCCTTGGAACTAGTGTGAAGTCACAGATGTGAGGAGGGAGAGACGTGGACGTGACAGAAGCTACCCCTCAGGTCCTAAGAAGAGAACATATGTGATTCAGTGTGTGTACGGGAGCCTTACTAATGGTTCCGTATGGGAATCTTCCAAAGTAAGGGCTCAGCACTTCAACTGCTTACATTTGGAGATATGCTTTTAAATGATCGAACAATGAAAAGCTGAGAAAGATTTGTAAGCGAATAATAAAGGCACCTCTCACAGGCTTGCTCATGAAACCATGGAACATGCAGGAACCGTGGAGCACTGTAAGTGGTGTGGAAGCGGAGAGCCAGAGTGATGTAACTTCCCACATTCTTAAGTCAAGGGCTGTCCAACTCGCTGCAATTTGAGGGAAATGAGTCCCTGGTGGGATGGCTAATGAAAGCGTTATGGACATGTGGTTCTTACAGATGGAGGGCCTCATGAACATCAGAGATTCGAAGGGAATGCAGGGAGGATGGGCTCTACCAAGAGAACTTGATGTGAGGGAGGCTTTGTCTCATTCCCAGTGTCCCAGGCCATGTTCATAGGCAGTTAAGAAAGAAACGAACTCAGCAGGGCACCTGACGCCAAGGTGCTGCCTTGTGAGTCTCCAGGCCCTCCGGGGCGGGGCATGGCATTTAGGCAAGGATCTGGTGCATCTCGGTTATTTAGACCAGCATTTGAATCATGCTCCCACAGTGAAGAAGCAATCAAAAGGGACAAAAGCACAAAGCAGGCGAAGGAGTCTGTGTCTTCTCAAAATCAAGCGCAGTATCTCATTAGTTCTGACCCGGAGTTTCTGGTGAAAAAGGGAAACCGACAGAAAGCCAAAGGCTGTGCTCATCAGGTGGAGACTGAAGGGCGGTGCACCCAGGAGTCGGAAGAGAGTAAAGAACAGAGTGAATCAGGTGAAAACAATGCAGCTAGGAGTGGATCCTTAGCTCCTCCTCCCCCTGTGCTCTGTGTGTTTATTCCCTACAAGAAAGTAGCATTGCCTCAGGTAGGGTATTATTTCCCCAGGCCAAGGCTCTTTCAGGTGTTAGGTGCTGATGAAAAAGGGGTAACAGCATGCCGCCTGCCAAGAGCCTGTCAGAATTGGGGAATCCGGCTGAGCAATCAGGGTCAGTCCTGCTGACTCCATCAAAGGTAGGGAGATGTGGAATGGCCCTGTCGCAATGAGTCAAGAGGAAGGATCTGCATGGATAAGGGGAGATGATTTTGGACTGTGGAGTGCTATGTGAGTTAATGTCCCCTGACTACACCACTGTGCCAAACGTTGTTCTTTTGAAGAACCAATATAAATGAGAGCGTGTCTTCACGCTGCTTGACCTTGCTAATGTTTTGTTGACTTCTTTTAATTTAATATCCCAAGACCAATTGTCACCTCCTTGGAGTCGGTGGTGGTGGGCCTTTAGAGATCCCGCATATCCTTTGTGAAGAGGTTTGATTATGTAATACTTACCTTTGGCTGTCTTATAAACATCTTGAACAGTGAAGCCAGCAGTTAAGAATTTAAACGAAGGTGCTCTGGGTGGATGGGCAAGGTCATGTGGCATGTGGAAACGTAAGCCAAATTAACCCTTTCCTCCACAGTTTGCTTTGGCTGCGATGTTTCACCACAGCAATAGCAACGCTGACCAAGAGAGTTGGTGAACCAATGAGTTTACTATAATTATTTATAGGGACATGGGTGACTGGTTATGTTTAGGAGCATGGGTGACTCTAAGGCAACTACATCAGAAAAGCCCAACCCAGCTCACAAAGGCTCCTTTCCGGGAGCTCTGCCCAAGTTATAGGGAATTCCACAACACGATTTCTTCTCCTCTAGCAATTGTTTACTGCGTTTACACCTCGGGGAGCAACCTCAACTCTTGTAAGTTTTTGGGCTTTGTGAGTCTTACATATTTTGTAAGCTTCCTGAGCTTTGTAAGTTGCTTTAGTATTTCTGAGTCTTATGAACTTCTTTCCTTCTTCTAGGGGCCAGTCTTTCAATCTGAAGAAATAGCTATGAAGGACCCCATCGCTTCTTCTAGGTCTGACAGTCTTTCTACCCTTCTTCTGCGATGTTCCTGAACATCGAATAGAGGAATATAAATGTTTTGTCCCTTTCTTCCATTTATGTCTGCACGTTAGGGCTATGTCATGGCAGTAGCCACTTACTCTCAGCAGATTGGCTGGTCTTGGGTGCCCATGGTACCTACTGCCCACTGCTAAATGCGATTTCCCTCAGCGTCTGAAGCTATAGCAGCAGCAGTACACAGGTTGCTAAACACAAGCTGTCACGTCCATTTAACAAAACCACTGCTGTGATCTCAACTAGCCCCCTTACCTCCTCAGTCTCGGGTTTTCCTCCTGACTTCTAGCATTTGATGTGTGCTCCTCCCTGTGCAGCAGAACTTCAATCTCATCAAAGCACAGCTGGCTGCATCTGTAGCAGCCATGACACCATCCAGCACGTTGGTCGTTTATGTATTACACAGGGTTCATAACTGATCAGAAATATTGGTGAAAAGTCTTCTGCATCAGCCTGTATCTTGCCTGAGCTTCCAGTTCAGCCCAAACACGATTTCTCCATATCCTGTAGCCAAATTGAATGGTGTCTTCACTAAAATAGACCTATCATCCAGTTCTAGAATACTGTCAACAACAGTCAAGCTTTATGATTTGTGAGGCTTCAGGAACCACTCTGGCCAACAACTATAGGAAAGTAATCCACTGGGTACTAGGGAATTATTCAATAGCCATGTATTTTTCTGGAAATGACTTTGCCCATCCACCCAGAACACCTTTGTTTAAATTCTTAACTGCTGGCTTCACTGTTCAAGATGTTTGTAAGGCAGCCAATTAATCAGTAATTAAGAAAATACCCTACAGGCCCCCCTATAGCTGGCTCTTGTGGAGGTGTTTTCTCAATTGAGGCTCCCTCCTCTATGCTAACTATGGTTTGTGTCGAGTTGATACATACCTAGCAAGCACACAATCTAGACTTATGTGTGATAATTTCTTTGGTATCCTGTCAGTGCCAAATCTGGCATAAATAGGTATTATTCCCCAAGGAAAAGTCACACAATACACTTTGGGGAAACTGATAGAGCATTACTTTACCAATTAATTTTTGTTATTATATTGGCACTTTACAAAACATGCCCAAACTTGGCTATCATTGTCATTCATTCTCATTTTATGTATTCCACACTGAGGATGGCTCAAGATACATTTGTCTGTGGTAGTTCTATCTCAGGGTACAACTTCACTTCATTTAGCTCCACATAGCAACAAACAAGTGAGGAGAGAAGCCGGTGAGAGGAGATAATGCTCCATGGTTTCTCTATATTCTTGCACATTTTGTGGGCAGAGGTGCTGACTGCCTTTTCCCCCAGATTTTCTTCTGAAACAGACAGGGCAAAGAGGCTTGGAAAAACAAAAGCAGATCATCTCTCAAATGAAAGGCAGACAAACTGACTACCCATTATTGGAAAGTCTTTGGGGTTCTTAAGCTCCAGTTTTTCTCCTGAAATCCAATTCATGATGAGTACAGATATGTGCATATGTGTGAGCATTTGTGTGTGCTTACTGTGATGGTGTGTGCTTTCTGGAATGCATGTGGAGGTCGGAGGAAAACCTCAGGGGTCAGTCAGTCTTTGCCTTCTGCCTGCTTTGAAACAGTGTCTCCTCTGTGGTTGCTGTTATTACTTACTGCTGCATAGTTCAGGATAGCTGGATGCTAAGCCTCTGGAGATTCTGGGCCTCCCATCTTTCTGTAGAAGCCCTGGGATAACAGACACATGCCACTATAGCCAGATTTGCATGGGCTCTGGGGATTCAAACTCAAGTCCTCATGTTTATGTGACAGAGCCACATCCCCCTGTTATTTATGAGACAGGGTCTAACTATGCAACTCATGTTGACTTGAAATTCATGACTCTCATGTCTCAAGCAACTAAATGCTGGTGTAAAAGTTGTATGCTGCTGCCACACCCAGTTTCCAGGTTTTCATGCTGATGCATTCAGGCAAATAAAGAGAATAAAGAAAATATTTTCAATGGCAAAGTTTGGGGGAGGGGGAACAACAATGGATCTTCTATGGGGTCTCCAAAATCAAATGAGGAAGCTAGTAAATTTTCACATCTAGCTAGTTCCTTTTCATATCTCCACTGTTTAGGCCACGGGAGCAGCAAGGAGAGCCAGGACAACATCATGAAGGATGTGTTTAATTTAGCTTGCTGAGATCTCGCTTGTTAACTCTGTGACTGTTAAGTTAATAGCACCTGCACCATATTAAGACCATTTCCTTGCACCCATCACTTATAAGGGATTCATAGAACACTAAAAACTAACTTATCCCTAGTCACAAGCAGTTTTGCAGTAGGCAATAGACAGAAAGACCAAATTTTACTTTAGGAATATAAAACAAAAAGGTTCCTAACTAAACAAGACAGCTTAAGTTCTGAACGTTAAGCTACTTGTTAGACTTGTTAAAGCATTATTTACTAACGCAATGCCAATATACTAATGAAGAGCCATGGCAACTCTCAGGGATGCAATACTCGGGCGGCTTAGGCAGAGAGCTCATGCCATATCCTCTCCATGGCCTCCTCTCACCGCTCTACTCTCCTCCTGGTTCTGCTCAGCTCAGCTCTCCTCATCTCTCCCTCTGTCCCGGCCCTTAGGTGCCTTATTCATTCAAAACTCCCTGTCTCTCCACACAGGCCTTCATTATACAAACAAAGAGAACCTAACACTTCTCAAGGTCTGCCAGCAGACCTTTAATGTTTATCTGCATTCCATGTTTTTTTCTCTCATAACCCCTTTCTTGTCACCTGTCACCACTGTGTTCAAGGACTCTCTTGCTAAACTAAAGGTTGACTGTCTGCATTGTAGACGAAACGGCAGGCGGGATCTCTTGCTTCTCTGTTAAGTGGCCTTTCACACTATGGCCGTAGCCATTCTTCACTGGCATAACGCCGTATAGATTTTGACATCTATTCTCTGAAAATTTGTTGAAAAACAATTATATGTCAATTGTCCTCTAGTAACTCAAAATACAAGATCAATTTTAGATTGTCTGGGGCTGAACTGGGGCTGAAGAGACGAGTTTTCCCCCTCCAATTTCATGATTAAGAAGTCAGGAAGTACAAGATCTCATCACTCAATTTTTTTTTAGTTATTGAAAGCAGAAACACACTCACATAGGAGAGAGAGAGACAGAGAGGCAGAGAGACAGAGACAACAGAGTCCTCAAAGCACCTAAGAAGACAAACTTTCTCAATGGAGAGGGGAACCAAAGGTGGTGTGAAAGTTTGTGTGGCATCAACAAAATTTATATATGCTTGTAAGCGGGATGGGTTCCTGTTGTACTTCCGAACCAGCTAGTCTGGGCTATTGCAGGGGTAGGGGGAGTGTTGGATAAACCAGACAAAGGACAGGAAAGTGATGGATTTTTACCACAGAGGTCTCCCCTTCCCCCTTGTGGAATATTTGGAAATTTCATCCAGCAGTTCCCTCCAGCAAGAAAAACCCACCAACTCTTCCTCTTGGTAAAGGAGAAGCAGGATGTCAGAAAATCTACATGCTTAAGTGAAAACTGTATTAACTGAGCCTAGAAACTCTAGATCTAAACATAGAAGGCTTGAGCAAAAACACCCATGCGAGATACTCCAGACTTGCACAGATGCAGCCATACAGCAGCTCACAATGAATAGAAAGTGAGATTGTTTTACCAGCTTATGAGAATAAACAGAGCCTGGTAGCTAATTTCAACTCACCAGAGAGTGTTTCTGAGAAAATCCTGTAGCCTTAATCAGCGAGAAAATAAATGGCTCCGATGGTGTAGAATGTGAAGTTTACAAGCAGCTGCCCGCGAATAACAATAATGACAGTGTGCATGAAAGAAGTCATGAAAGGTGACATCAGAAGACAAAGCAGCAACCACGGGAAGGGAAAGAAGAGGAGAAGGAGCAGCCCAAGCATAAAAGAGAAAAGAGCTACCAGGATAAAGACCAGACAAAGACAAGCGCATCCGATAAAGTAAAAGAAAGGAAGATAAAGTTAGAGTCCGTTCAGAAAAGATAAAAAATCAGAATAGGGAAAAGAAAGGAAAGGAAAAGAAAAGCAAACATGATGCAACCTCTGAGGAAGAAGAACATGAACACAAGAAAGAGAAAAGGGAATCTGTCGAAGAAAGAAGAGGCGATGGAATCCTTTAGGAGGAGCCAGTTCTTGGCTTCTGAAACAGTTTATCTGAGAATGGTTTAAAGAACGTGACATTGGGTAGATAAATACAGGAATGTCCAGTGAAGTCGAGGATAGCTAGATGCAGTCTCAGTTCAGGAAAAGCCTTAGCTTTTTGTTTGTTTGTTTGTTTGTTTGCACAAATTGAAATTGAACAGAAGAAACAACATATGTGACGTGTAAACCTAACCTTTCAGGGCGTATTTTGTGAAGCTACTCTTGGATTTTGAAATTTTAACTTGTACACTTAAGAGTGAATTGCAGAAATCGGTGGAGAAAATTTAGGTGAAATTAAGCACTTCAAACGAAAAACAGAAGTAAAAATCAGAGTCAGTTAAGAAAAACATCATTCTGTGTGTGTGCATGTGTATGTGTGTGTGTGTGTGTGTGTGTGTGTGTGTGTGTGTGTGTGTATGTGTATGCCTGTGTCTGTTCTGGTCTTGCTCTCTCTCTCATCTACTCTTCCCCTCTCTTCCTTGCCTCCAAGAAGCAAGAACATAATACAGAGAAGAATGAGAGAGGAAGAAACTTCTGAAGGAAATCCAGAAGATTTACTGCTTTCTACTTTGCAGTTTGTTACCCTTAATACTGAATTTTTTTTCTTTTATAAAATATATTTATGCATGTGCACAGTTAATCACTAACAGCAGTCAAATGAAGTAAAAGTATTAAATACTTTTTCTTAAATTATTTTAGCTCATTTTTAAATAAGAAAATTTATTCTAATTGCTTGTTTACAATGTGATTTTCCTAAGTGAAACTAGTTCTACTTTGTCCACCAAATTTCAATGAAAACAAGTCGTTTGCTCAGGGAAATGATGTACTTTAAATGAGAATTACAAAGCAATCTATTGCCATAACACCTTGACTTGCCCAATATTGTTTGACTTTGGAAAAATGGCCAGGCCTGTGGGAGACCAGGCTTTGCAGGATCCATTCTTTTTTAGTATTTTCAAATTTTCTAATTCTGAAAGTGGAAATTTAGATAGTCTATAATGAATTAGGTGATATATACTTTTAAAATGTTCTGCAAAAGAGCTGACATAACCGGTCTGTATTCTGAAAAATTTTCTATTAAAATGTTTTATGTTCAAAACAAGAGTCTGTCATGACCAGGAAGCCTGGCAGCAAGCAGTAGGCATTTGGAAAAAACAGGAAGCTGAGGGTCCATATCTTGAACTGCAAATAATGAAGCAGAAAGCATGAACTATAAATGCTCCAAGTCTTCAAACTCTCAAGGCCTACCCCTCCCCCCCCCCGCTCCCTACCCTCCCCACCCCCGCCAACATACTTCCTTCAGGAAAGGCACACATCCTAACCCTACACAAACAGCACCACCAACTGTCCAATTATTCAAATGCCTGAGACTATGTGGGATGTTTATCATTCAGACCATCATACTAGCCAAGACCAAGATAAATAACGTTCATTTCCCCAGTGTGGCAGTGGTGAGACAACCTCAAATTTTTGCCAGACATTAAGCCAGTCACCATCTTGATTAATTTCTAGAAACATTCCCATGGATAATGTCTCTCACACAAGGGCGACTTCAAACGGCTTTCCCTTTTCAACTTTGAACAGGGAGGACCTACCCTGACTGTGGAGTGAGGGAACTCTTCACTCCTTACAGTTACCCCACAGCAATAATAGAAGCCACAGAAATGCTGACAATGATGACAAGCAAACTTTGATACATTTGTCATGTGATACCGATATAAACCATCACGTGTGTCAACATGCAAATCTTCCAGATTCTCTGTCAGATATCGGGTTTCATTACTGACCCTGAGAATTCTTTGAAAGTTTTCCAACTATCCCTCAAGGATCTTAATACTCTACGCCCAACAGCAGAGATGAAGAGGAGCAGAGAGAAACAGAAATGAAAGCTATCTCTTTAGGAAATAGGATAGTCATTAAAGTAAAACTTGATTCCACTGATAAGATGACAACAGCATCGTAATCCTAACTGAAATGCACGCGCAGAAGCGAGGCCTCGTGGCCCTTGATAAAGAAGGCATCGCACAGAAAGCAAGAGCAGGTAAGATGCTGATGCTGCTTGCTGCTCATTTGTGCAAGGAACGGGGCAAGGATTTTCCTTCTTTCACTTGTCATGCCTTGTATGGTTTCGATTGCCTGAGGCAGCAGGGCCCCTGCTGTAGTTTGTGTTAGTAACAGGGAGTTATTTCCATGGTTCCCTTATGGTTTCTAGAGACAATAACATATATTTTTAAAGCTTGGCTGATTTTATTCATGGAATCCACCCAACAGCTGACACATTAAGAATGGCACAAGTCCACATTTTGTAATGTGTATCAACATCATACAGTTAGGAACTAGAGAATTCTAGGCTAGACAGGTCTTTCCAAAATGAAGGACACCTACCACAGTCCTGCTCAGAGCACCAAGCTGTTGAACCCTGTGGCTTTCCAGTCCCTTAGCAGTTCCCTGGGACATCAGAGGAACAGGATGACAAATGTCCCCACCTCAGGCAGAAATGCCCATGCAGAAGAGGAAGACAGAAACCCTTAGGCTGAATTCTGGTTTATTCCTCGAGAGACAATGACATAATCTCTCATGTCTCACCTTCTCAGGAAAATTTTCCATAAAAATTGTAGTATTTAAGCTGGATCTTGAAGGACAGGAAGAATTCACCAAGTGGGGACTTGAATGAGGCCTCAGCTCATGAGAACACATGAAGACGGAACTGGAACGTTCTTAGCTTTAGCCTGTGTCAGCATAGATCAAGAGACTTGAACAGAAATAGACCTTGATGAAGACCAGTCCCTGCACATTTTGTCTTGTTCGTTGTTCATAGGAACACCTCTATGCTTCTGAAAAAGCGGCTCTAAAGGGGAGAGTGTTGATTTTGGATTTATCTAGAGCCTAGGGAGCAGGGTACATTTCAGTGTTAGAATACTCTTCTTGCTTTTAAAATGCCTTCAGTTCAATTCTCAGCATTGAAAGATTAGACAAAACTAAACAAGCAATCATGACAATGGTGATAAAAATCAGGAAAGTCTCCTGTTTTTATTTTCTGAGGAAGTATTCTGTGTCTTTGGGAGACTGTGCTCTTGAATATGTGTGTGTATTCTTTTTATAAGCATATAACTCAAGATCTACATGGTGACACATGACAGGAAATGAACTCAAAAGACCTGGGACAAAAAAAAATAGTTATTTTGATATCTCGAGTAACTGGAAATACAGAAGCTCAGTCCAGCCTCTAGAATGATCTCAACCTTACCGCTGGCTGTCTCCTCTTTAAGCTTTGTTTTTCTCAGTGCTGCTTTGCTCTCAGTGTCTTCTCTATGTTATGATCCACATACCCCTCAGCAGCTCAATGTGACCAGGGTATATTTGTCCAAAATACCAAAATTAAATCATTTTTCTTTCCCAGAAATTTCAATAAAAATCCTAGCAAAGTATTTTATTGGCTTGCCTTTGAATATCTACCCATTTCTATAATAATCGCCAGAACTATGAAGGATATGGGATCAAGAAATGGAGCAATGAACTGCCTGGGCTAAGAGACAAGAATTCTGCAGCCTCCAGAAGGTCCTAGGACAATGGTAGGGTAGAGGTGCCTGGTTGGGGTTGAGTGATAGCCTATCTCAGAATCAAATGCATTTTAAGAACAAGAAGTGTGCAGCAGTTTTGATCTCTTTTGATTTGAAGCACCAGCGTACTCAGTCTTTGTTGTAAGGGTTTTGCTTTCTATGATGAGATGAAAATGCTCCAACATAGAAAATAGTTGGTACCATGTTACTAATATAAGGGAAGAGAGAAAGAAAGAAAGAAAGAAAGAAAGAAAGAAAGAAAGAAAGAAAGAAAGAAAGGAAGGAAGGAAGGAAGGAAGGAAGGAAGGAAGGGGGATTTCCCTACCATCGCTCATCCACATAGGCTAGGATTGTAGTGGAGGCACTAAATTCAGGAAGAAAAATGGTCTAGGAAAGTAAAAGGATGTTCAGAGGAGACAGAAGAAGAACAAGAAACAGGAGCACAGACAGAAAAAGAGAGCTTTGTCTCTCAGCCCATGTTAATGACTCTCCTAGGAATGAGGAATGAATGAACTCCCGGGTCATTCTGAATTTATATACAAAGCATGATCTTGTTAACAAAGAAATCAAAAATATAGTTAACAGCTGTGCGGTGGTGGTGCAGGATTTTAATCCCAGCACTTGGGAGGCAGAGGCAAGCAGATCTCTGTGAGTTCGAGGCCAGTCTGGTTTATAGAGTGAGTTCCAGAACAGCCAAAGGTACAACAGAGAGATCCTGTCTCGGAAAAAAAAAAAGAAAGAAGAAAAAAAATATAGTCAACAGAGTTTAGAATCTCTTAATATCAAGGGTCAGGTGTCTAAAGAAATATAAGTAAATGACTGACAGCACTTGCTATAAATTTTGCTGTAATTGTCACGCTTTCTATGTTCTGTTTGTACTAACATTAGCTTTTGTCATCTGCATCAGTGTCTTCCCAAGATCATGCTGTCACTTTTCATCCCAGCTACACCCCTTCTCTCATCTGTAAATGTCTTTGATCTTTAGGCAGAAGAAATGCATCATCATTTCTTTGCAAAGAAAGGAAGAGATCAGATTTGCTGGTATTACCTGGGCCAGGCCCAGGAGAAGCTTTGTTAAGGTTGAGCTTGTACTGGAGCTGTGGTTTGATATGTTGAATACTTTTAATCTTTGAACGAGTGAGTAAAATCAAATAACTTCCCAAATCTTACAACATTTGTTTCGTGACTTCTACTCCGACATAAGCTGCACGAGGACAAGAGAATGTCACTCATGCACTAAACATGTGAAAAATCTGGGTAACTTACAATTGTAGATTTCCTTCAATCCATCAGAAGGCTGAGATTACAAGGCAAGAGAAACAAAACGGCTTCTGGGAGAAGAGTAACAGAAAAAAGCTACTGACCTCATAAGAGGAAAAAAAACACCTGTGCACAGGTGCCTGTTCAGCTATAAAGCAAAGCATAATTGTGGGGAACTAAGGAAAGTCCTCTTAACCTTGGGCAAGGAAAGATACAGAACAGCACATCAACAGAAAAGCTAATAACCGGACCCCATCAGAAGTAAAAGCTTTGAATGCTTGAGAACACCCTTGGGAAACAGAAAGGATTTCCATAGGCTAAGAGAAACTATTTGTAAAATACACATTTAACAAACAATTGATAGCCAAAATATAAAAATAATACAAAATAATTTAAAAAGCAGGTGCTGCCGATATTTTATGATAGATTCTGGTTTTGCTCAGGATGGGGTTGACCCATGAGGTATGGAATCCAAATAGCTGTCCTTTGCAGAGGTACTGAGTTGTATAGCTCTGGACACCAAGCTGTGAGCTTCTCTTGTAAAATATTCTCCGTGATGATTGCTACAAGTTAGTCTTAGAAGAACTGAGCTCACTTCTTCTGATCCCATGCAAGGAGGCTACTAGGAAGCTGTGTCTGGCTTTCTCAGAATTTCACATAAGCATGTCCTACTGGTGATTGTAGTCTGTATCCTTTCACTGCAATAAGGCCTGTGTATTAACAGGTTTTTGTGTACTTGTTTGTTTTATCAGTGAGTTCCTCTTTCGATCAAGTTGAGGATGGTATTGGAGACAACTTACACAATGAGCTAATACTACAGCCCAGCTTTAAGTGAAAAAGATTTGACCAGGATGGAAAACATCATGAATTTTTCATGTATTATTATCTGGAATGCAAGATGGTACATACACCGCTTTTGAAAAATAATTTGGTAGTTTCTTATGGATCCTGATCTGCATGCGTGTATCCTTGTCCAACAACACAACTCTCTGTTCAACTCTATAAAATAAACACGCTGAGGTTCCAGGGTGCTGTGGTTCCTCCAGCCAAAGGCCATCATAGAATCACAGCCTTTGTCAGGGTACTGGGCTGTTTGTCTTTTCTTTATTCTGTTTCTGCCTCAGTCGGGTCCGTCCCCGGAGCCACACTGGACAAGGCAACAGTTCAGGGGATAGATTTCAGAAGTGGAATTGGTGGGATGTAAGGTGAGCTTTGCTATTTATTTGTTGTAGCTTCGAAAGTGGGTACCATGTGGGGAATTAGCTGCACAGCCTTCCTAGGGTGATACTGTAAAGACCCCTGCATATAGGCAATGTGTGATAAAGGTGACCTTCCTGTTTATTAGTTGTGTCCATCTTCCATCCCGTCCGAAGTGAGGTCCACATGTCGGAAGAGCATTGAGCAGGTCAGTTTACATGGACTGACACACTGGAAAGAGCAGGGGCAGGGTGAAGGGCATTCCTGTGGCCACTCACCTTGCTGGCTGGGCAAAGGAAACTCCTTCAGTGTCTCTGCACTGAGTGTCCTCCACACTGAGCTCCAAATCAGCCAGTCGGCCATCTCTGATTGACAGAAGAGCCTTCTCAGCGGGTTTGGCTCTTGTGCTCTGTCTGCACAAAGATGAGCCATTATTTCTCCTCTCAGTCCTGTCCCCAGCATCTCCCCTCTGTCACTTGATGCTTCTTCCTTCCATGTAGCTATGATGAAAAGTGGGAAAGCCTTGAAGCCCCTTAATCCCAGTCCCTTTCAGGCTGTGATTCCTCACCTATGAACAGTGTCCCATTTGGCTGCTGTCCTGGCAGCTGGCTACCTCATGCTCTTTTTATTTCTCTTGTTTGCTTTACAAATTAGAGCAAAAATTATTTCCTCGATTTTTATTTCTGTCATGGGTCTAAGATCTGGGCAGAAGCTGATTTTCTAATGTATCGTTCTAGAGGCACAAAGAAGAGACCTGTGGAATTTGCTTTTAAGATTAAAAAGTACCTGCTGGGATTATACCTGCTGGTCTTTGCAGGCTGCAATTAAATACTGAACTAGTGGGCTTCGGTGAAATTCTAAGTAAGACTCATTTTTGGAGTGACTGGAGAAGAGAGAATTCAAACTCTGTATTCTAAGCAAATGGTGTAGGCTCCCAAGGCCATCCGCCATCTGCCAGCTATGTGTCTAAATTGCCACTGCTCAAATCCCACTCCAGTAAACAACATTAACCAAAAGGCTCACTTTGCTGAATCATTTTCAAGTCCTGAAAAGCAGTCCACACTGACATCCAATGTGACAAAGAGAGGAAAATGTCATTTTAGAGGAAAGATGGGCAGAGTTTGAGCGGTTTGAAGAGAACCATGAGGATTTATAATAAAATCATACTAAAAACACTTGCCACAAACGTCATGCTATCCTGAGCCCTCGCTCTCTTACTTTTCCAACATTGCTACATAATTCTCAGCACAACCTCATTTCAAAGTAGGCAAACAGAAAAGGCTTGGCTGCTGGGGACTCTACTTGGCTTGGATAAACACACCGCTTCTCTAACAGTGCACATAAGCAACCTGTTGGCAACCCGTGACACTGCACCCCTAACCGCCCGCACCAGCCTGCCTGGATTCATGATTCAAACACCAGAAATGAGTCAAGCTACTCTCCTTAGCCACTGTTTGATGACCTTTCAATTCTATGCAAACGTGTTTCGGGATCTACGCCAGAGTGAGAGACACATGGTCGCTACGACCCAGACTGGTTTTAAGAACATGTTCAGTAAGGCGAGCTCTGTCACTCTGTCACTCACTAAAACTGAGCGATGTTTTAGATAGAATCCTCTGTTTGCCATTGCATGCCTATAACAGTTGGAAACATATGATTAAAAGCAGCAATATCGTGGGAAAAAATCTACACAATAAAGAAAACCCTACATAAATCTGTCTATTAAAACAGAACCACTCAAGCTACACTCCTGGTGATTAGGGCCTCCTCTTCTTGGTTCCCAGAAAAGAACCTCCAGATGACAATAGGGCCCTTGAGTGTTCACTCACTCGGGTGGCCTGCTTCCTGTCTTGCTGTATATCAAAAGCTTATATTCTTTTGCTTTGTTCTTAATAAAACTTCTTGGTGCTTATATTTCCCATTGGCGTCTTCTCCAGTCCTTTGAACCAGGCACAGTGAACCTGGAGACATCTGTTCCAAACAGTGACTTCCCAGTAACAGATATACAGATAACGAAAGTAATAAATGTCAGGGACTAACCTCAGCTCACACAGTCAGCAAATGACAGAGCCAGATTTCAAACCTGTCCTACCTGGCAATCCCAGAGCCTGCCTGGGTCTTCACTAGGCCTTTTGCATATATGTTGTGTTTGTTAGCTTGGTGTTTTAGGGGGACTCCTAACAGTAGGATTAGGTGTGTTTTAGACCCTTTTGCCTGTCCTTGGGACCTTTTTCTTCCTACTGGGTTGCCATGTCCAGCCTTGATATGAGGGTTTGTCTTATTGTGTCTTGTGGTGCCATGTTTGGCTGACATCCCTTCTGAAGGGAAATGGAAGGGAAAAGGGGAGAAGGGAAGGAGAGGAGGCGCAGAGGAGTGGAGGGAGGGGAAACTGAGGTCACGATGCAATGTAGGAGAGACAAACAAACAACAAAAAACAATAAACAAAAACAAACCTGTCCTACCTAAAACAAACACTCTCTGAAAGCCCTTGTCTTCTTGATCAGAATGTGGTAGTCGCACCTTCTTAGCTACCTAAGCATCTCCTGAGGACCCATTAGAAATGGGCACCTCAACACCATGCCCTAAAATCCGAACTCAGACTAAACTGTGTGAGCCAAGGAAATCTGATGAGAACATTTTAGCTTCAAGTCCAGTCGCTCCTGCATCTTAGAACTGTATCAGAAGCTTTCAATAAGACTCTCTTCAGCCTATTGCTGCAGACCAGAAATAGAGACTGCGTTTGCGATTAGGGACTGCCCACTGGACTTTAATACAGGTAACAAGCTTATCAGTTTTATGAGCTGTTGCTAAGCCCATAAGTCTTCATGTTCTAAAACCACAAGGGAATGCCTGGTGCCAACTGTGAAGTTTGGACTACGTTGGACTACTTTCACATATTCTTTTTAAGACTAAGGAATCCAGATTCAGAAAGTGAGCACTTTCACGTATCTGTGACATTGACATTGTCAATGAATTGGACCTTGACATTAAAGCCAGTCTTTCATGATGGTAGAGACAAAAGAGCCCTAAGAAAGAATTAACATGACAGACGTCAACCATGCTAGGAAATGGAAAACAGCAACGCAGGGGAGATACTGTGGAGAGGGGCTTGGCCTATGCAGGAGCTAGACAAGTCAAAATGGTGTAGACCAGCAGCTCTCAACCTATGAGTCGTGATCCCCTTAGGAGATCAAATGACCCTTTCACATGAGGTCACCAAGACCATCTGCATATCAGATATTTACATTACAATTCATGACAGTATCAAAATAACAGATATGAAGTATCAATGGAAACAGTTGTATGGTTTGGGGTCACTACAACGTGAGGAACTGTGTTAGAGGGTCACGAATTAGGAAGGTTGAGAACCACTGATGTAGACAACCAACCGCTTATCTTCCACCTTTGATGCAGCTACAAACCGAGAGCATCGATACATTCTGATCCTTCCATGTACCGTCCCCCCAGGATTCCCCCTCAATCTTGGGTACTGTGTAGAGGAACCAAGACTTCCCTTCCATTCCCATTATAGTTAAACTTCTGTGGTGCCAACTTTGAGCCTTAGAGTATGAAATCCAGGAGGCAAATGCTCTCTCTTCCTCTCCCCTAGTCTCTTAGATAGATATTACCTTCATTCATCCTTCCTAAGTTTACTCCTGGAGGTTAAAAAAGTGACAGCCATCAACCTCAATACATTTGCCATATTTTGTCTGTCTCGCACCTGTTTCTTTGGGAATGGGTTTTCTCAAGCTAGTGATAGCCTACTGGTTTGGCCTCAGCCTCAGATTTGTAGAGGAACTAGCCAGACACATTCACCCGAAAAGTTCACTCTTGAGAGTGGAAATGCAGTGAGGGATGTGGCAGCCTGAAAGGAGAAATAGCCAGAAACAGAATCTGAAGCCAGGCTGCCTGGATTCGTATTCTGACTGTGCTTCTTTGTGCTTGTGTGGACTCAGATAAGCCATTCAGCTCTTTATTCAGACTTTCTAAATCCACATAAACAGAGTCATAAAATGTGCCCCACGGGGTTACTATCCTGATAGCGCATAATACACGGCAAGCAGCTGTCACAATCAGCATCATTAATATCATAATCACCAGCATCACCTTAAGGTGACGATGGTCTGTGAGAGTGAAGGAAAAGATCAAAAAGGAAAAGAAATTGGGAGCCATGGTTTTAACCCAACTCCATCGCCACTAAATGAGAATGTTCAGGAGATTGGGAGAATCTGACCGTCCCCTGCCAAGTCTTTTAAATACAACGTAAATTATCTGAGTACTTCACGAAGAGGCACTGAGTCTCTGAGAGTGTTGCCGAAATTTGCTTCTAAAATGCTTTCAATTTCTTTCTTAGTCACTATTTTGACTCATTTTTCATTCAGTAGAGAGTTGTTCAGTTTCGATGAGTTTGTAAGCTTTCTGTTGTTTCTTTGGTTGTTGACATCCAGCTCTAATCTGTGACCGTCAGATAGGATGCAGCGCTTTATTTCAATCTTCTTGGACCTGATGAGAATTGCTTTGTGACTGAGAGAGTGGCCCATCATGCAGAAAGTCTCCTTAGCTGCTGGGAGGAAGGTATATTCTCATGCGTTTGGGTGAAATGTTCTGCAAGTATCTGTTAGGTCCATTTGGCTTGTGTCATCATTTAGCTCAAGCATTTCTCTTTCCTTTTTGTCTGGACGTCCCATCTATTGGCAAGAGTGTGTGTTGAATTCTCTGGCTATTACTGTGTATTTAAGTTGTAGTTTTTCTTTTACACACTTGGGTGACCTTGTGTTTGGTTCATAGATGGTAAATATTATAATACCTTCCTCGTGAAATTCTCCTTTGCTGAGTATATAGTGACCTTCTCTGTCATTTCTGATCAGTTTGGTTAGAAGTCTGTTTTGTCAGGTACTAAAATGACTACACTAGCTTGCTTCTTAGCTCCATTTGCTTAGACTATCTTTTTCCATTCTTTTACCTTGAGGTGATGTCTATTCTTGATGTAAAGTGTTTTTCTTGAATTTAACAGAAGTATGGATCCTGATTTCAAATGTAATTAGTTAGTCTGTGTCTTTTACTGGAAGAATTAAGACCACTGTGTTAAGAATTATCAATGAGCAGTTGATTTCCATTATTTTGTTGTAGTGGTGGTTTGGGTTTTTCTCCCTTTGATTTGCTTGTCTGGGATTATTTATTTTGTGTGTGTGTGAGTGTGTGTGTGTGAGTGTGTGTGTGTGTGTGTGTGTGTGTTTTTAGGTATTTTTACCTTTTCAGGTTAAAGTTTTTCTTCTAGCACCTTTTATAGGGCTGGATTTGTAGGTAGATATCGCTTAACTTTGGTTTTATCATGCAATGTCTTATTTTCTTTGTCCATTGTGATTGAAAGTCATAGAGGTTGATTCAGCAGATGTAAACATTGATTCAGGGCAAAGACACTTTATTCTCCTACTAATTAAATCACTACTCCTAACCTGGAGCCTTGGATCTTTTCTGCCTCCATACAATCTAAAATGTTTAAGTCTCTGAGGCTTATTGCTCACAGAGCCACTCAGACTAGCTCCTTCTGAACTCTGACTCTTCTGGTTCTGACTCAAACTCTTCTGCTAGCTGACTGGTTCAAACTGACCTTCTGAGCCAGCTAACTGTTTCTGTCTAAGCTCTTCTGACTCTGGGTTACTCTGAATGATTCTTTGTTGGACTCAGACTGAACTGTTCTGTTCTGCTCCAAACTGACTCACTCTTCCAGTCTGATACTGACTTCTTCTGCCGAGCTGCCTCTGTGTCTCTGTATCTCCCTGAGCCTGGTTGCTTCTGTAACTCGCTGCTCTCTGCCTTATCCTCAGCAGGCTTCATTGTCTCTGTGTCTTGTCACCCTCCCAGGTCTGCCTGTTTTAGATGACTCGCCTCATATTGCCTATGTAACTGAGTGCTATGACTGACCCGACTCTGAGCTGAGAGCCTGCCTTTCTATCGTTGTGTCCTCATTCTGACTCACTCTGCTAACTCTTCCTCTGATTAATCACTTTGCCTGTCCTTCACTGACTCATCTCAGACATCTCTTCCAATCTGACATTGGTTCCTGAGTTCTATTTCCTGTGTCTACTTCCACATTCTGTTTCTGTCTTAGGGATTAAAGGCATGGACCACCACTACCTTCTGAATACTGAGATTAAAGATGTTTGCAACCATTGCTTTCTGAATACTGGGATTAAAGGTATGTACCAAAATTCTTAACACTTTCTACATTCCATCCAGATCACACAGGCCTCTGAATGAGATTCTTTCATATAGACATCTGGAATATAGACCTTTCCTAGTTTTCACACAGGCCTATACTTCTACAGAAAGTTTTGCTGGGTATAATTGTCTGGGCTGGCATCTGTCGTCTTTCAGAATTTGGAGTTTGGCCTAGCTTCCATCTAGGCCCTTCTGGCTTTTAGACTTTCTACTGAAAATCACATGTTATTTTAATAGATTTGCCTTTATATATTATTTGGTCTTTTCCTTATAGCTTTTAATATTCTATATTTTTGGTCTGTGCATTTAGTGTTTTGGTTATTATGTGTCATAAGAAATTTATTTTCTGATCAAGTATATTTGGTGTTCTGTATGCTCCTTGATAGGCACACCCTTTCAGAATTTTCTTCTATGTTTTTGTTGAAAATATTTTCTGTGCCTTTGACCTAGGAGTTGGTGACTGAGACAAAGGGATGGGGTAGTGAAGGAAAGCTACAAGACCTGTGTGACCCACTGGGAATGGGAGCAGAGAGAGGAGGGAAGCTGTTGGGGAAGTTTACTTTTAGTTATGTTGAAAATGTTTTATGCACTTTTGGGTGAGGGGCTAGCCTAGGTCTTGATGAACTGTATTGTTTGCACAAGTTGGATTTCTGTGGCACTTGTTTAATTCTTAATGATCTACATGTGCTACCAGTAGAATACTTGAGGAATTCTGAAAGAATGAAAAAAATCTGAGCTCAGAGTTCAGCATTCCACTGCCGAGGATGGTGCTTACCCTGATGGTGATTCCTTTTACTGAGGTCTGGCAGGGCTTCCACATATGAAAATGCCTCTTTGTCCTGTTTGGTCAACTGTCCTGTTTGGTGGTACATCAATGTGGGGTGGGACTTCATGCTAGCTAATCCAACAAGGAAGAAGAGAAAGAAAATCCAGACCTCAGAGAGCCTGGTAAAGTATGGTCAGAGAAGCTACCAGAGGATAGAGATTAAAGTTTAATTGAAGACTCCTGAAGGAAGAGCAGAGAGAGAGAGATAAGCCTCTATGAAGAGAAAACTGTGAAAACTAAATGAGGAAGAGGACTCAAAAGTGAGAGTCAATGAAGAGAGGCCTTTAGAAAAAGACATTTTCATAGTAGAAACAAAAAAATTCAGCTGGGAGCAGGAAAGAAGCAAGATTCTTACTGTTTTTCCTGATTATGGAGCCAGCGCTTCTTTCCTGCCGCTGGCAGCAGCCAGGGCATGGGAAACCAGAGCATACTACTGTTCTATAACTGAATTTTTTGACGGCTTTTTGTGTGTGTGAGGCCCCCTCCCTCCACTCTTCTGAGCCTCCTCCACTTCCCTTCTCCCCTTCTATTTGAGTAGTTCCGAAAGAATGAAAACACCTGAGCTCAGATGCTCAGGGCTCCACTGTTGATTGAGTATGGCACTAGCCAGGATGGTGGTTCCCTCTGCTGAGGTCTGGCAGGGATTCTACCTATGAATATGCTTCTGTATTTCTCTTGCTGAGCCATCACAGCAATGAACTACTACAGGAAGCTGCAACATATAGTCTGCTACAAAGCCGGGGATATTGGAGTTCTGTTCAGCAAGTCTTGTCTAATCTTTGAAACTTGTTTTTATCTATTCCTCTAGCAGTTTCAGCATTTTACATTTTTAATCAAGATGTTTGCCCACTTCAAGTTGATTTTTATGCAAAGTAAAAAATATGAATCTAATTTCATTATTTTACAGATCAATATCTATTTCTTTCAACACCATTTGTTGAATGAGCTATCTTTTCTCCATTCATTGCTTTTGATGCTTTTGGAAAAAAAATTATATGATCATCTTTGTTGGTTTTTCCTGCATTCTTTTCCTGTTCCATTGGTTGACCTGAGTGCTTTAATTCTAACGCCACACTGCCTTTTCATTGTAGCTCTGTAATACAATTTGAGATCAGGTATTATGATGTGTCCAGCTGTATTCTTACTCTTTTAAGATTGATTTGGCTATTCTATTCATGGCCTTTTGTAGCTTAGTACAATCTTAGATTTTTTTCCCTAGTTCTGTGAAGAATGTTGTCAGAGTTTTATGGGAACTATACTGAATCCTGTCTATTACTTTTCTTCATGTCATTTTCTCGCTATTCATTTTGACAATCTGGGAGAATAGAATGTCTTTTTATTATCTATTATCTTTGTCTTTTTATAAAAAGAGAAACATTCCTGAACCTATATCTTAAAGTTGATTAATTTTTTTTTTTTTTTACCAAAAGGGTAGATTAAAAACTGGAAAAAACTAAATTGTATTTTTCGGAAAATTTTAAGTTAATCCTTCTTCTTCTCTAGAAAGAAGAGTTCTGCCGCTCAAGGAACTCTCAGAAATAACCGGGGTTATAAAAAGTGAACCCACAATGCATAAAGTCTTTAAAAAATTCTTCTGAACTCAGAAGTAAATATATATAATACACATACATATAATACACATAATATACATATAATACATATAATAGCATTATCCCTTCAAAGACCACTCCCGCTTGTCACTAACATTAATCTTCCAAAGAAATGGTTGTGAGTGGAAGAAGTTAACACAAAACATTTAACGTGTTTTCAACCAGAAAGGCAAGGAGGTCAGCTCAATTCACTCAAAATAAATATTCTGCATGTGCTCAGTTCTCACTAGTGCAAACAGCGCATACTCTGTAAGGTCAAGCAAGTACAGAAACCCAAGCATAAATAATCAATAAGGATGTACACAGTGTCAGAACTTGCCTGCCCGGGGTTGGCTAAGATACAGATAAATTGAAATCTGACAAAAACAAATTGTGTTTAATAGTCCTTAAAAAGTGATCCCTGAAGCGTTCTACGCAGCTCCGGCTGCCCCTTGTCCAGCTTCTTTTATCTTAATTTGTAATTGACAAGGACTACTAAGAAAAAAGTATTTGAACTTCAGTAATACAATCAGTTACAAAAGCACTTACTTTATCACATATTTAATGTGCCTCACCGCCGCGTTTTATATACACACACAGCTTTCTAATCTTGCTATTTGAGGAGGACACATAAAGTATCATTTAGTTTCAGCTGAGAAAGCGACTTTCAGAGCCAATCCAGGCCTGGGCAGCATGAAGTGAATTATCCTTGCTAGCTTTAAGTGAAAGAGATAGGCGATAGAAACTAGCCTCACATCGATCAGGAAATAAAACCCCCATCTGACGCCTCAGAGCAGAACTTCCCAAGATCAGACAGAATCCCAGCGTCCTCAAATCATACAGCTTAGGAGACATTGTATAATTGTCACATCATTCTGAATTCCTCCAAATTTCTATTCACCATATTTTCCCCATTGTGTTTGGGCATTGTGAAGGAATCTTCAAGCTTTCCCCATAGTGTTTGGCACATCTCATCATCCATGTGTCTTTCTGACTCTCCAAATATGAGCAGATGGGTCAGCTCGGGCTCAACTACATGTGTATGGCAATCAGAGAAAACAAACACCATAAATTATCTTAAATCAATAGAACGAAATGACAGAATCTTCCCATCCCAAAGAAGAAAGGGGTATTAGTTACTTGTCTTATTGCTGTGGCCAGTTACCCGAGAAGAAGCCGCTTAAAGGAGGAACGGTTTATTTTGGCTCACAGTTCAAAGAGATACAGTCCCTTGTGGAAGGGGAGATACGGTGGCAGAATGCGAGGCAGCTGTCAGAAGTGTGAGAGATGAATGCTCGTGCTCACCTAGCCGGCCCTTGTTTATTCAGTCCTAGACCTGTTCTAGTGAGAAAGTGACACCCATAATCAAGGTGGGTCTTTCCTCCTCAGTAAAACGTTCCTAGAGACATCTTGAGAGTGGGTTTTCAGGGTGACTATAAATCAAGTTCATTGACAAGGAAGATAAAACATCACGAAATGCATTACCAAAACTCAAATTAGCAGTCAAGTTTAAGTGGGGCCAAATTGTCTTCAGCAAATCTGGGCTTCTTCCGAATGATATCTTTGAAGTATGTCTTTCATTTGCTATTTGTATATGCATGAAAAATAAATGCTTTTTATTGAACTACTATTTATTGAAAATACTTGTTCAGAGCCTTGACATAACATTCAAAAAAACCTAATCAAGTACACTTAGATAATAATAATAATAATAATAATAATAATAATAATAATAATAATAATAATAAAACTATGAAGGTCTGGAGAGATGTCTCTGCAGTTAGGAACACTGGCTGGTCTTCCAGAGGACCCAGATCCAATTCCTGACATCCACATGACGACTGACAGCTGTCTTAGCTCCAATCCTAGAGAATTCACAATCCTAGACTCCATGGACACAAGACACACAAGTCATAGACATATTCACAGGCAAAACACCCATACATAGAAAATAAAATAAAGCAAAATAAAATAACATTTTAATTGAAAAGGAAAAACTATGAGAGTAGAATATGAAAGAAGATAAAAATGTTTCACAAATTACCAGCTACTAAGTATGTGGTGGTTTGAATGAGATGTCCCCATAAGTCTCAAGTATTTGAATACGTGGTCCCCATTGTTGGGGAGGCTTAGGATTTGTGGACTTGCTGAAGAAAGTGTGTCACCGGGACAAGGCTTTGAGATTTCAAAAGGCCAGGAGCTGTTTCTAATACGCTCTCTCTGCTCCATGTGTGCTACTTGAGACTTGAGGCTTCAACTCCAGCTTCCAGCCCTAGTCACCATGTCTGATGGACTCATCCCTCTAGAACTATAACCTCAAAATAAACCTTTCTTCCCATAAATTGTTTTGGTCCTGGCCTTTCTTCCCAGAACAGAAAAGTAACTAAGACAGATATAAACTATATATTGAAAAAATAGCACTTTTTGATAAAGTTAAAGCTCTCAGTCACTGAAGAAATGCTGTGTTATTCATTAAATCGGCTACAGTGTTCTGCACAGCAAAGGAAAGGAAGCAACAGAGTGAGTACACACCACACGGGATGAAAGAAAATTAACAGATCACACAAAAGTCTTCATTCCACCAATTCCACAATTCCACCTCACGATATTTATTAAAAAGAATTGAAATCGGGATCTCAGAGATTTTTAATTCACAGGTTCACTGCGCAGCCTTATTTACAGCTGCTAAGAAGTGAAGAAATATACATGCCTTTCCGCAGGTGAAACAAGTACAATCCGTGGTTCAGTAGGGTATGCTTCAACCACAATGAGGATCACGTTATAAACTACAGCACCGATGAGCACTGAAGACATTATGCTAAGTGAAATGAGGTACTCGCAGAAGGACAAGCAGAGCATACACCCACTTCTGTGAAGTATCAACAGTAATCAAACTTATCAGAGTAGAAAATAGTATAATATTTCCTGGGGGTAGGGATGGAGGACAGGTGGGAGTTGCTATTTAATGGATATAAAATTTCAGTCATATGAAATAAAAAGAAAATTCCCAGAAAACTGTGCAACTCTATGCTTATAAGTTAAAATATTGAAGTAGGGGCCAGTTGGTGGCTTGACAGGTCAAAATTCTGGCTGTGCAACTCTGGCAACCTGAGTTTGATCTCCACGTACAAATCCACGTACAAATCCAGGTACAGTTCCACTCGTCTGTCATGCCAGCACTAGGAGATGGGAGATGGAGAGAGGACCATTGTCCTAAAGCTCGTGGGTCATCTGTGTGGTCATCAAGGACAAAAAGAAAGAACTGACCATTGCCCTAAAGCTCGTGGGTCATCTGTGTGGTCATCAAGGGCGAAAGGAAAGAACTGACTCCTGAAAGTAGTCCTTTGAGTTCTACATGCATGGTGCAGCACACACGTGCCTTCACTCACACAAGCACATCATAGTCAAGTACACACGCTGCACTGCTAGTGCTGGTGCGTGCCTGCAATCCCTGCACTGGGGCAGTTGAGGCAAGACAGTCATGAATGAGTTCTAGGACAGCCTAAGCTATGCAGTGAGACCCTACCTCAGAAAACAAAAACAAAACAACAAGCAGCAGACTAGCAACTGTTTACATATTACAACATAGCACTAGATATTTGTAACTATCTGTATAATTTAGCAGCTGTCTAACCTGGGTCCACTGGGATGTATGTATCCCAGAATAGCTTCGACTGAGGCCCCAAACCTTTAGAGATAGCATCATCGTGCTACAATATCAAAAGGTGAGACATCCCTGAACTATATAAGGGTGTATGTGACAAGTTCTATGTAATTACTGTAAGAGTTTTCACTGTAGACGTGGCAACCTGTGCAAGTCAGTGTTTTGGAGAGTTTATATATCAGTCCCAGTTCTTACACACTGGTATATAATATCCTCAATGGTGTCCGTATTAAGATGTGTGGTTTTATTCTGTGTGGGTTATTTATCTAGGGAAAGCAGAGTGTGCTGGGACAAACCAAGGCGAGACACAAGAGAGGAACCCCCAGAATGAGCATATAAATGTGGTCAGCTCCTAAAACATCTCAAGGCATGAGTGCAAACTAAGCCATCTTGCCTGACATCATTCACAGAAACTTCCTAGTCTAAGAGAACACGGTTGAACATGGCCTGCGTAGAGATTGTCTAAATGGCATGGGATCATTTAGGGTGAAGAACAGAGCAGGGGAGGGCAGAATGATGATAACATTTTAATGTTTGTCTCTTTTCTGTTTTCTTTATTAGTTATGGATCTCTGTCAAAATCTGCTTAGACATAAGATATCCTATGATTCACACAATTATCCTGATTCCATTTAAAACTACTCATTGTATAGCCTAAATTTATAGCTAGCCAAATTGCAAACCCAGCTAATTATTTTTTAAAAATGAATTTAGATTAAACTGTACTGACACCATCCTTCCACAGATGATCCTAATCAGTGAGTTCTGGGGTAGCTAATGTTCTGAGTCAAGGACTGAATGAGGGTTGGACATCCATGGGTGAATTTCTATTCATGGTGCACTGCTTTTCTCTAAATCTTCTCACCAGAGAGTGTTCTAGAGAAAGCACTACCTCGGTCAAGCTGTGTGACTGGATAGTGGTAGAAAATCACTAGAGATAGGTGGCAAGGAGCAGAAATAAAAGCATCATTTTTAAGTTGCCTAGCCCTCATTTGCTATGAACATATAACCCAAAAGTTACACTGTGTGCTGCTCTGGGCTACCATCTCCCAGTGTGAATAAGTCAACCAAGTTTCCGAAGAAAACTTCTAAATCCATCTAATCCCTCGCAATACCTAACTGGGATACCGTGAAGGCTGCAGGTCTAGCCCACATACGGTGTTTACCATGGTGCTGTCAAAGGATCTCAAGAAATAATTGCTAGTGTTTCTATGATTACACACTTCTATTAGCACTGGACCAAAGGGAAGGAATTTAGACAGATGTGTCTGTGAAACAAAACATACCTCCTTTTGTCCTTCGCTTAGATGGGCTTCTCATCAGAAAAAGTGATACAATTAATTCACCCCTGTGAGAGGTTGTAAGAAGTTACTAATTAATACTGTAAAGTGCTTTGGTAACAGTATAAAACAAAAAGACTAAATACTGTGTAACGGTTTTCTTTGAATGCCTTCACCAACATACAATAAGTAACCTGATTTAATAAAACAATACACAGTTAAATAATAAAGAGCAGAGGAAGAAATAAATTAAGAGGCACAGTCCAAAGAAAGGGCATGTTTTCAGCTGAGATTTTGGAAAAAGATGGTGAATCAATGAGGCAGAGAGACACTACAAAGCTGTTTGACTTGAGAGAAGATATTGAAAAGGCCCTCCTTAGACAATCTGCTGCATTCCCTGGTCCTTAATTATAACATTAAATGCATCAGCATCTGCAATAACATGAATGTTAATGACGATCATTGCTGAGACACAAAAGAGCACTTGATTACCCTTTGGGAGAGTAAATGCCATCATTACTGAGAATTGTTGAAGTCATATAAAAGTTGAAAAATGTAGTAAGTCGTGGTTGGCTAACTCAGAAGTCTAGTGCCCCCTTCCATAGTTTAAAGTTGCTGTGGGGATTACCTGACCATCAAGGACAGGGCTGGTCTGCATCTAAACCACGTAGAAGGCTGGTTCTGCTGATGGGATGTGGGAGAACTGACGCAGGTCTGTCTAGACCCCTGGTATTTGACCAGCAGCTATATTTGACTATAAACATTTTCTTCCCAAGGTCTCCTCACGGCTTTCAATTTGAAAATCCTGGCACCAAAAGAGTGGACGGACCCGAACCCCGCAGCCTCTGAGGAAAGGATGCTAGGATCGCCCAGCCGAAGTCCTCTGCAAGGGCCAGGGAGTGAGGAGGAAGATGCCCCGCCTGCCGGAGCTGCCCAGGCCCTGCCTACCACCTGGGTCTTTATTTCTACAATTAATCTTTCCTTTTGTGTAAACATCTAGTTGTTGGGTTTTTTTTTTAAGCATAAGAGATTATGAAAAGGACGAAGGGCAGAAATCGAAGCTCTACTCAGAATACATCCACACCGCACAGGGTAAAATGAGGCAGAATGTGTCAGGAGGGGCAGAACGGCTTGGGGGAAGGAGGTTGGCCAAGATCCATTTGTAAATGGAGCAGAGAGGTCAATGATTTCTAATTTTTTTCCATTTGTTGTTGTTGTTGCTGTTGTTGTGTGCATGCACACTCATGCGCACTCTGTAGAGACGACAGGACAACTTTTGGGAGTTAGTGTTCTCCACCCTGAGGATAGACCTCATATTATCAGGCTTGTCCACCAAAGACTTTACCCACAGGCCCTCAAATAAGAATTTTAATGAACATTTCTCCACCGCCCTGGATGTAAAAATGAAGCTATCATAACCAACTTTAGTGAAATCAATTTTCAATAAGTGTGGGAAGAATGAACGAAACTTCAGTGAGTCTAGGTTGAACACGTTCTTCCAGGTAAAGGCAGTCAGAGGATGGTAGCTAGTGAACACCATAGAGATGAGGGTTTGTTGTTTTGTTGTTGAAGTTGTGCTTTGTTCTGTTTGTGTTTGGAGTGACTGCTGGGTGCTTAGATCTCCAGCAAATACAGCAGTGGGAATGGAGCGGTGTGGGGTGTGGAAGGGCCTCTGAGAAATGGAAGGTCTTCAGGGAGAGCCTGGCCTTGGATGGGAAGGAAGGCAGCTCTTGTTCTCAGGCAAATGAGCCAATATGGAGGCGGCTGTAGGGGGAGAGGCTGCCTGCTCCAGCTGTGGGACTGGTAAAGAATGGAGCAAACCTTGGCAGTCACGTTTCAGGCCAAACGAGAGAACGAAAGTGGGAAGAGTATCAAGATGGTGTGAAATCAAACAAGACTGAAAACAAAGGAAGGCTGAAAAAAACAGTACGGCTACAAAGATAGAGATAAAGGTAGATCCTCATAGAAGGATATATGGTGTGAAACACAGCGGGAAATGTAAAAGGAAGAAAGTGTTTTTATGACATATCCACCGGCACCTTCTCGACGTCATCCTTGCACATCACATCGGGACTAAGCACGGGAATTGTTGAGGAGAAGACACAAAGTGGCTGAGGGCAAGGTGGTTTCAGAAATTCTCTCCGGCGTTGTTACGTCTATCACAGCTGTCTGCGCACAAGTTCACAAGGTATCGTTTCCGTGCTTTGATTTAAAAAAAATTTACATAGGCTATATCTGTCCACATTCCTCCCTCTCTCTTATCTCCTCCTTGACCTTCTCCACCGCCCTACCCATTCAAAATTAAAACCACAAAGGCCCAAACAAACCAAATTTAGACAGAAATACCCAGTTTATTTCGTGTTGGCCAACTATTCCTGGACCTGGGTGCTGCCCTGGGGTGTGGTTGGTATACTCAGCGGCACTCCATTGGAGAAAACTGTCTTTCTCTTTCCCAGAGATATCATCAATTGCAAATAGCTTCTGGGTTAAGGGTGGGGTTTGGTATCTTCTTCCCCTCCTCAGAGCTGGGATTTTGTCTGTTTTGAACCTATGCAGGTCTTACGTGTGCTGTCATGGTCTCTGTAATCTTGAAGTCATCCATCGCCTCTGCCTCTTACAATCTTTTTGCCGCCTCTTCTGCATAGATCCCACACTACTTTGTATTGGATTCAAAGTCCATTTCATGAGATAGCACCCACACGTGATACTGCTTAAATGGATAAGAACTGAAATTGGATAGGTTACGGGCCTGGGAAAAGAAACCTAATACGTTTATTCTGCTACAGGGACACAGCAATGAGATGACTCCCGGTGATATTCTAACATATCAGCGCCTCACCCAGCCATCGTCAGAGATGCTTCTTGCCGTAGGTGGGAACATCACAGAGACCCTCAACAGGACAAGGTGCAGAGTGAAAGACTCTGGAGCTCTTGGGCCCCAAATGGGACGTCTTCAACAGTTTTTTAACCTGAGTAACTTGGAGTGCACAGACACTGAATTAAAAAGTCACGTCTGTCTGACTCAGCTCACATTCTAATCATCCCTCAAAACTGCTGCCGCGTGGGCAGGTGAATGGGCTTTCGTTTTGGGGACAAACCAGAATGGGTATTGTCCTTCCCATCTCGTCAACTTTCTGAGGTTTCTTTAAGTCTATGTCTTCATGTCACCATATATGCCTTCATATATATGTCTTCATATATTCATATACGTCTTCATGTCACCATATATGCCTTCATATATATATCTTCATAAATCATATATGTCTTCATGTCACCTGTGTACAGTGTGGTGCCTAAGCATGCTAAAGGGGCTTGAGAACATTCAGTTCGACTTCCTCATGCCTGTTTCAACCTCCACTGCGGGACAAAATGAAAATATTAGCAAGAAACACAAACGAAAGGAGGAACAAGTTTAAAGGAAAGCGTGTTATTCATGAAATCACTAATATGGGATCTCAGGGTGATATTCCTCCCACACAGTAGTGTCACTGGAGGAGATGCTTGAGTAATCAGCAGTTCCCACTGACAATGGAAATCATGGCGCCGTCCCCCGACAAGGATAACAACACATTCTTCCTCTACACCAGATCCTAATATTTTAAGTGAATACTCCAGAAGTCTAAACGGTATATTGTTGTCAATTAGCACCTATCAAAAATTCCAAAAATGACTTTGTTTTCCCAAAACTTCCATTGAATTTTAAAACTCCATTTTCATGTTCACACTAAAAATAATTATTTCTTACTTAAGTTGAATTAACCCTTTCAAGTTCCATTTGGAACACTCACAGCACCTGCCTTTCAAATATCAGACACAAATATACACAGTTTTAACAACATGGAGTTAAGAGTTTGGGATCACAATATTGCATATTCTAATGAAAGTTCACAGTTTTAGGTATCAAAGGAAATCGTAATATGCATAACGCACAATAAGCAGCATTTGCAAACCACACGTATGGTGTGAGTGCATCTGGTGTACTATTTAATTTGAATACTATCTTTGCATTATGTACTCAGCATCTTGAACAGTGCCAGGTTTTTCAATCCGGCTTAAATAATAAAATATTTAAGATGCTTCCAGCAATCCACAAAGCTCCAAAACCCACAATCGTAGGAAAGGAAATGGTGTGCGTTAAAACCAAAATGGAACTTTTTTGTATAACTCAGTTGCAGAAGTGTGAGGCCTTAGGACCCCAGCACCAAACACGTGTGCGTCCGAGTGTGAGTGTGTGTGCCTGTGTGTGCCTGTGCATGTGCCTCTATGTGTTAAAATAGGATGGGGGGGCGGTTCTTGGTGGATAAGAGTTCTTACTGTGCAAGCATGGGGACCTGAGTTCAGAACTCCAGTGCTCACACAAAAGCTGGGAATAGCATTGTACTCCTGTAATCCAGTCATTGGTAGGTGGGGCAGGAGGAAGTTTGGAGCATTTTGGTTTGGATCCGGCTTGAGTGAAAAACAGCAAATTCCAGGTTCAGTGAGAGATCATGTCTGAAGGAGGAGACCAGGTGGCAATTTACAGATCAGGCACCTGATGGTCTCTTCTGATCTTGTGTTTGTGTACAGATACATACATGAATATGCCCTTGTGTACACACATGTATATATCATACATGCATGCGTACATAAAAATTAAAATTTAAAGTGAATTTATTGCTTTTATAAAATGATGCATGTATTTTATAAAATTTAAGTAAAAACTTATAGAGGTCTAGAAATAATGATTTCAAACCCAATCGGTTAGAAACTATTCGATTTAATCACATCTGAATGTCAGTCACAATAAGTCTACGTGCATAGACACAAATAAGTAATAAAGTTGTGTTTATAAAGCAAAGATCATTTATGTATTTTCAGTATTTTCCAATTTTACTCAAACTTAACAAAATATAAGGGAAATATAAAATATTCTATTTTAAAAACACATTTCTCTCCCACCAAAATTAACCCAAATTACAAAGAAAAAAATGAGTGGTTTGTGTTATGTCCACTGTTAAGACCATACTTAGTTTCTAACTAGCATGATTTGGTAACAGTGAAAGAAAGGAGACGGTCACACCTCATCCTTCCTTTTATTTTGTGTGTGCTAATTAACTACTGTTCATAAACTGCCAAGGACCGCCACACTGGTCCTAATGGAATACCTTTAGGCTGCTCCTGTCCTGGTCTCCTTCGTTCCTGAGATCTGTGTTAATCCACCATGTGGCTGGCTGAATTCCAGTATCAATCCAGTCTTTCAGGAAAGACCTGGCAATGCTAAGCCTGCTCATGTTTGGAAATGGATGGCTTTTACCGTCACATTTGGTAGACAGAATATTCTTTGACCAGCTTTGTATCCAAATTAAGCTTATAATACTTCACTGCCGTGAAGTATTTTATTGCCATGAAAAAAAAAATCTGAAGCTTGTCTGACCTTTCCCCTCTAGGAATCATCTAACTACTGCTTTTTATTTAAGTGCCTGATTATTTCTTATTTATTTGTTTATTTGGGGGGAGTTGGGAGACTTGTTGTTTATTTTTGAGACAGTCTCATATGTAGCTCTGACTGGCCTGGGACTCATGTAGACCAGGATGGCCACGAATAACTAGAAGTGGCTTGCCTCTGTCTCCCAATTGCTGAAACAAAAGATCAAAATGTATGGACCTCTATGCCTTATATTATCTACCTATTTTGGTTTTCCGGAGACAGGGTCTCACACTATAATCCTAGATGGCCTGGAAATCACTGTGTAGAGCAGATTGGACTTGAATTTGCAATAATCCTCCTCCCTCTGCTTCCCATATGCTAGGATTACAGGCATGAGACACCATGCCTAGCCTTGACCATTTTATATCTGAAACATGGAAACTTAAGATATAAATCAAGATTATTCAATCTTTTGAGTGAATATCTATTTGTGTGTACATGTGTGCTTGTGTGTAGGCAGGTGTGCTTGTGTGGAGGCAGGTGTGTGTGTGTGTGTGTGTGTATTTTACACTGGGTCTCTCATTGGCCTGGAGCTCACTACGAAGACTAGGCTGCCTAGCCAGCAAAACCGGGGTTCCACTTGTGTCTGCACCCTGCTTTTAACATGGGCTTTGGGGACTGAATCCAGGAACTCTTGGTTGCATAGTCAAACTTTATCAACTAGGCTGGTTCCCCATCTTCAGCTTTTCGTTTCTAGAAGATTTTTTTTTTTCTCCTTACATCTACATGTGTGTGGATATGTACAAACATGAATTGTGGGTACCAGCGGAGGCCAGAAGAGGGCACCAAATCCCCTGAATCTGGACTTACAGGTGGTTGAGGCTGCTTGAAGACAGTTGCTAGGAACCCACGTTTGAGTTACCTGCAAGAACAACAAAGGTTCTCCCCTTTGGCCCATTTCTCTGCCCCCATTCTACCTTAATCTGCTCTGCAACACAACGTGCTCATTTCCTCTTCAGTTCAATTCAGATTTGGTTCTTACTTCATTTCAAGAAACTGACTTAATAAATTTGAAATATTTTAATCATCTCTCTGCTTTATTTGTTTAGTTTTCAAACAGGGAAAACAGCTCTTAGCTCTGTATTGGGTATCCGTTTTTTCCCCTGCCTGATTCTTTCTAGGTGCATGAAACTTAAACCATTTTCTTTTAAATTCAGGATTTCTCCACTTACCCATTAATTTGGTTTTGAGAAATGCTTCAGTATCTTGGTGAAGAAGATGCATTTCACTTTGCAGTGTTGTTGTTCCTAACTTCAAACAAGAAATTCTGATTTTGTTTTGTTTTGTTTTTTAAAAAAACTCAGGTTCCAATTAGCAGACACTAGGTAATTATAAGTAGTAACACAGTACTTTTAAAAAAATAATTGATTTTTATAATAATATGAATTTACACTTTTGGACCTTTTCTTGCCTCAAGTATCTTAAAATTTTTAATTATGATTCTATATGTCAAATCCAGGGATTCAAAACAAAACTAAGTCATTCTTCCAGCCTTCTATTCTGATGTGTTTTGATTAACATTTGGATACTACTGTTCTTTATCCATAAGGACTGGTGGTACCAACTAAATGTGTGTGTGGGTGTGTGTGTGTGTGTGTGTGTGTGTGTGTGTGTGTGTGTTACTGAGATCCTGTGTTTTTCTGCAGCAGTCCAGATTAGAAAGCATTATGATTGGATGTTTGAAAATGATGGACTGTGTATATAATTTGTTTCCTTTGAGTTGTTGTGCTTTGCTGACAAGGCGGTGACATAAAATAAACAGGGTGGAATATGTAGATATTGAACTAAAAGGCAATAGAGAGAATGATCCTGGAATAATGAAACACTACACAAGAAGTAGATGATCATTAGGAGCACAATGTCATGATAAGGTACAAAATTACCTTCTTAACTGACAAAAAAGTATTCATCTGTGTTCCTCCATCATTGTGTTGTTGAGACTAAGAACCCAGGCTGACCTTGAACTCCCAAACCTCTTGCCTCTCCAGAGTTATGGGATTACAGGTATCATTCCCATCTATATGGGAGTGTGTATGCCTGTCACACACACACACACACACACACACACACACACACACACACACAGAGTGAGAGAGAGGATTTGTTTAATTTTATTATTTTGTATGTATGAGTGTTTTTCCTGAATGCATCTCTGTGCACACGGAATGCCCTGGGTGGCCAGAACAGGGCGTCAGATGCCCTGAGACTTAAGTTACAAACACTGTATAGGTTCTGAGGACTGAACCTGGTTCCTCTGAAAGAGCAGTCAGAGTGCTCTTAAGTTCTAAGCCATCTCGCCAGCCTGAAGGGAATTTTTCTGAATTATTTTTCATTTATTATTATTATTATTATCATTATTATTATTGTGTGTGTTCGTGTATAGGTGCAGATGCCTTGATACGTATGTAGCGGTTGCTCTTTCCACACTTACATGGGCTTCCAGGATCAAACTTGAGTCCAAGTACTTTACCACCCAAACCAGCTTCCCAGAACCATCACTAGGTGGCAGAGGCTCCATCTAGGAAATATCAGACTCTTGCAAAAACTTCAGCTAGATTACAAGTCACCGCTCCTCCAGAGCATCCAGGGCCTCTGGACAATTCATACACTTCATTCAGAATTGGCTTTCTTGTTCTTGGAAAGCAATTGTATTGGAAAATTGGACATTACTTAGATATTCAGTTTTAAAGATAAGTCTCGTGGACTATTGCCGAGTACTTGCTGTGTTGTTGGTCTGTGTAACTGAATCCCTTTAGCACAGACAGTACGGGGATGCTTAAATAGGTTTTGTCACCACTTAGCTTAATTTAGGTTATAAAATTCCTGTGACATGCTTCGCAGAGGCAGGAGCTTTCCTAGCTGCTTCTTCAGGTGCGTTTGAAACTCATGGCTTACCCTCATGAAGACAAAGCATCACGTTTTATCTTCATAATGAGTTCTGAAGCAATTTCACCTTGCAGGGCCTTTGCTCCTCAAAAATAGACCGAAGAGAGTCTTATGGAAGCAGATCTGCTGCCTCTTTTTTCTTCCAAATCAAACTATGGCTCAAAACTGTCACTTCTGTTCCAGGTTACATACATTGAGAATCAATGCTCTCTTAGATACATCAACCATCTGGAAGATTCCTTAATGTTTTTCCTCTTGAAGATCCTTTTAATATAAAACATTTTCTCGTATGTCACTTCTCTCCATGTGTGCTTGTCTCTGTCTCTCTCTCTGTATGTTTATATATATCTCTCTCTCTGTCTCTCTGTCTCTTTGTCTCTCTCTCTGTGACTTTCTGTCTCTGTGTGTGTGTTTGTGTCTCTCTGTCTCTGTCTCTCTGTCTCTCTTTCTGTGTGTGTAAGCGTGTGTGCGCACGCGCGTGCGCGCGCGCACACACACACACACACACACACACACACACACACACACGGGTGCCAGAGATTCCTGTCAACTTCTCCCTCCATCATTCCCCACCTAATTTTTGAGACATGGTACCCCACTGACCCTGGAGCTCCCCAATACATGTAGCCTGGCTGATCAGCAAGTTCCAGGGTGCCCTTCCCTCTTCTCCATCCGTGAAGGGTTACAGTCGTCTACCCCCTCGCCCGGCTTCTACCCGGATGCAGGAATCGAACTCAGGCCCTGGGGTTTGATCAAGCACTCTATCACTGAGCTGTCGCTCACATATCTAAAGTGTTTTCTCCACTTAGTTAACAATTTTCAAATCTCGCCAGGTCTCTCCTTATAGAAGCTCTGTCCTCTTGCCTTCTGTTGTCTTTGAAGTGGACGGAAGAGACTGATTTTTAAAACTGTTATAACTAACAACCATGTCTTCATTTAGGCACTAGTATCAAGTTCCACAAAAAAAAAAAAAAAAAAAAAAAAACCTGTATTCATTTTGTTTTTAATTTTCCCCTTTTCTCTAGTCTGAGATTATTTTCAACATGTCTACTTTTATATCCTATCTTTCAAACATAAGGCCACACTTTTAAAAGAAGAAAAGCCATAACATCAGCATTGGTAGCTAGAAAATACAGAGAATTTGATCAAAGCAAAATCCCAAATGAAACAGCCGAGAAGAGCTGTTTTCTGAGCTTAAGTAGTATGCAAATTGCTTTATTTTAAACGGTAGCATGATAACAAATGATATTTCTGGATCTTGGCACATCAAACTACCCACAGATGAAAGATGACTTAATTGCTTTGACCACAGTCCGAGTCGGAATAGCTCAGTTGGCAAATACAAAAATAGCGCGGTGCTGTTTGCATTTGGGCAAGGAATGATTTCACTCTAACGCCCGAAGTCTAGATAACAAAGCAACAAGGGAGGGGGATATGTCTTGCAAGAAAGGTGCCATTTCTGATTGCTGTGTCTGAGGGTTGTATGGGACACATTGATCTTGTCAGCTACACCCGTGTGCATAGGAAATAACGCTGTCAGGGCTGTGCCTTCAAATTCAGATCACGGTATATCGAGAGTTTATGTCTTCAGGGGCTTAGCGGTTAAGCACTCACAGAGATTTGTTGCTTGCACTATCGCCTTTAAATAACCTACTAAAGTTATTTTAATAAGTCATTGTTGCCTTGAATATTTAATGGTATTGTTAATACCTTAAATTCTCATCATTTTACCAAAGTGTTTCAAATAATCATACCAGAGTGGGGCTTGTTGTACTTTGGACTTTACTGGTAGCCATTCGAATAAAGTAAATATATATATATGGAAAAATTTGACACAAAGAATAAGAAATTTCTCCAAAGCTTGTATTAAATATAAATCAGAAGTAAGTAATGGTAAACATGGACCACGGACTCTCCGTTTGTTCCCAAAGGTCTCTGAGATGGTGTTGCTGCTTATATCTTCTAAACTTTGTAATCTAGGCAACAAACTTATTTCAGAAAAAAAAAAACTACCATAACTGATTACCACAAGCATGACCACAGACATTTAAATCAAAAGTCACTTGAGTTGGAAAAGGTTTAGGTTTTTTCAATAAATTATTTTTTATAATGACTATAAAAGTTATATAGTACTCGGAGGCTGGCTGGAAGGGGATGCTTTACTGTGTCTGAATTGCAGGGAGCACTTCCTGAGATATAAAGCTGACAATCAGCCATCTGAGTGTGACGCAGAAATAACCGTCCATGAGAGATTGAAGTGAGACCTTAGCGACTGGACGCAGAAACCCTTGTTCTTTTAACCGGGAGCTACGACAGCCAAATCGCAAGACAAACACATACACATAGATGGAAAGAGTAAAATCCCACCTAGAAACTATTTTTCCCCCAAAGAAGTAAGTGAGAATTCTTGCTCCACAGATCTGCACCTCTTTCAGTTTTTAGCAAATAGTGCTATGGACAGCACAGGAAACTGTATGCATAAAATGGCTTAATTTTCAAAGTTTAAATCCTAATTACGCTTTACTGAAGTTCAACAAAGCCGCTGCGTTAGCATTATAATCATTTCGTGTTTTGGATGTTGAAAATTCCCCTCAACTGTATAAGGAAAAGCAGATATGTTTGGTTAGGCAATAGAAATTCATAAATTCATAAATTAAAATAAACTTATTACTTTAAAACATATTGTTGACCAAGGTAACGAAGAAAAAGGAAGTGGTTTAAGGGGATGATAGCTGGAGGAGAATAATTTTAGATTCATTTTAAAATTAGGAAAAGTGATGATTCTGTTTCTAAATGAAGAAGACAATGACTGAGGTACAAAGGCTCTGGAGAAGACACTGGCATTTCTTCCTAATTTACTCTTTTGCAGAGATCGAACATCTGCCAGTCATTCCACCTTCTGTAGAGATGTTTAAAATAAGTTTATGAAATCACCCTACCCTCGGTCACCCCATCTCAGTTACCAAGAGGGAAAGAAAATTAACTGTTGAATAAAGTTTCCATCAAGTAGGAAATGAGATAGATCTGTTCTCGCTAAGGAGCTAAGACTGGCCTTCCACCAACTGCAATCCACCTGCCTCGAACTCCTGAGTGTGGAATTATAATTGTCAACCACCACATCGGGCTTGCAGGTTAGTGGCTAAGGGGCCTTGACTTATCTTGTAACTGGTCCTCTGTTGACTGGCAGTCTCCCTGGGCTTTTGTTGATGCTCATGACTGCCTTCTTACCTTCTAATAACTACTACACGAGCTCTTTTCCCGCAGTGTAAGTGGTCACTGAGACAGCACAGCCTTCCTTCTGAGCTCCAGCCTGTCATCCTTCTCATTCACTGCAGTGCTGGGAAGTGAGTTCAGCTGACTCCTGTGTCTGCCAGCTGATGACGGCTCTACTGGAAGTCTCCAAGAAATCTGGAATTTTGTTTGTAAACCCATGCATCCTGTGTTTATCCTGCTATCTATTGTCCTGAACAGTGAAAAGGGTGGGGGGGGGGTTCCTACATATTTTAAAATGTACTGAACGCATTAGATTCCACGTCTTTCTTTTTCAGTTTATGTACAGAAAAAATCTTCTCAGTCCATGGCTTATAAAAATTTGCCACATCAATTTGGTTCCTTTATTTTGACAAAGGGTCTCTGCTATGTAGCCTGATTTGCCTCAAACTCTCAAGGTCCCTGCCTTTATGCCCTTCCAAGTGCTGGAATTCCAGGTAGATCTCACCACATCTGACTTCACAGTCACTCTTTATAATGGTATATCACCTCGTGGGACGGAGACACTATAAAGTATTTAATCCTTTGCAAGCCTTTAGGTTGTTTCATATTCTCTGCCCTTTAAGGAAATCCTTGGATTTATTTCCACGTGGACTTGTACTTTTGTGGGTGCTTATATTTATTACATTTGTGTGTAACAATTTTTACTACAACAGTATTTGTAACAATTTTTACTACAACAGTATTTCTTATAACTCTGCATATAGCTATTTTAAATTTAACCTGTTTTTAACTTTTATATTGTTAAAAATCTTGGGTCTCTTTTTATACCATTTTGGATATTTTTACTTTTCCTGTTAATTACCAGGTTAAATTATTTCCCAGTTTTTCTGTTAAATAGCATTTTGTACGCTTGACGTGCCTATCTTACGCCGTTTGTCCTATGACTTTGTTTATAGTTGTTTCCTGCAGAGAACAGAAAATTTAGTGTTTTTAGTACACCAGTCTTTTCCTTTGTGAAACCTGCTTTTTACCTTGCACAGAAAGGCCTTTCTTTCCACACTGTCTGTAAAACTATCTTTATAGAAACAGCGCTATTCATTCACAGGACCTGTATTTTGCAGTTTATAGGAAGCCTGCTTCAAATGGAATGCTAGATCGATTTAATTTTGATTCTAGAAAAATGAAAGAAAAATTGAGTAGAATTTATCTGGAAGAATAACGAAATATCTGAGGTTTAAAAAGGAAAAAAATAATTCAGACAAGCATGCTTTTTTCTCAATAAAAATAACAACCTTAGCTGGTGACAAAAAATAAAAAAAAAAAAAAAACGTATAAGAAGTTTATACCTTTGACATGCATTGGCTTCATAACTCTTTTACCAAAAATTAATTCTGGGTGGCTTCTTCGAGGAAAATACTTTCCCTGAGTTGAAAACTGTCAGATGGAGCTTAAGCAATGGAAATGCTGACAGCATCAATACACAAGCCACCGGGAGAAAGAAACCAGCCTCGTAGGAAGACTGGCATGTGAGTGTGACACTGCATGGCTTTGTAGACGACTGGAGACAAACGCACTCAGTTTAGCAAGCACTCCGTAAGGAGGACATAAGGATAATTTTGTCTCCAAATTCTGTGACTCTTTTTGTTACTGTGCTTGGTTTTTTGTTTGTTTCTTTTTCGAACAGGGTTTCATGTAGCCAAGGCCTCAAACTTTCTATGTAGCCAAAGCTGACTTTGAACTTCAGATCCTAACAGCTTCCTGTCCCACATGCTGGAATTACAAGGATACACTACAAAGTCCAACATCCCATGACAATTTTTTTTTGACAGTTTCTCTATGTAGATCAGGCTTGACTGGAAGCCAGAGAGATCTGCTTACCTCTGCCTCCTTAGGGCTGAGATTAAAGGCTTGGGCCACTTTGCCAGGCTGTGTCCAATGACTCACTTAAACATGGCTCACTCAGTAAAAGGTGCTCTGCAACCTGCCAATACCTGAAAAATAGAAAAATAGTCAATGAGATATAAACCAGGAATAAGCTGTTAGGTGAAAGGTCACCTAACTGGTTTAGGCAGAATTGTCCAAGAAACATAACACAGTGTTGAAATTAAATTCATGTGTCGCCTTAGAAACTGCTTTCGGGGTCTCCATTGATTAATACCACATGGAAATCATGAAGGGCACGGTTAACAGGCCCATTTTCCTTTTGGATCGACGTGGGAATCAAGAAAATTGCCAAATATTACACATCACAAATATTACTGTGCTGCAGGTCTACTATTTCTGCTATGGCTCTTCTTACTTATTAAATAATTTGCAAAACGGTGCAGTCAGGTCTGACACAATGTGATTCATAATTCACAAACTTCTTAAAAAAAAAACAGGCTGCCTCTGTGAGGGCACCCTTCCCACGAGTTCTGCATACACCGTATTAATTCTTTGGACTCAAATACATATGTTTCCTTCTCTTCCGGTTGTCTTCTTTTATTTTTCCTCATGAGCTTTGTTCTTGCAAATATGGGATGGAACTCAAGGGAGGAAATACGCGAACAATCACTCTGGAAAAATCTGGACTTTCTCATCCATGAGACGAGTGGGGCTTTAGTTATTTGTCTGTTTGTTGAGAAGAAAGTATGGTCCAGTGGCTCTTTAAATCGGTTTGAAATGTGCGTTACTGTCTCCATACCACCTGCAGGGTATTGCTACTCCCCTCACGGGCATCATGGGAACTTTGATGTTGTAAGATGGCCTCCTTCAGAGATTTGACATAGAAGATGCTGTTTGTATATAGACACTCATGGCATGATGACTTACAGCTGTTGGTTCCTGCTTTCTTTTTGAGACAGGGTCTTGTGGCATAGCCCTGGCTGGCTTTGAACTGACCATTAGCCAAATACATATATATATATATATATATATATATATATATATATATATATATATATATATATATGGAGAGAGAGAGACAGAGAGAGAGAGGGAGGGAGGATGGATACTCATATATGATATGAATATATACATTCATAGATGAAAAAGTATATTTTACAATACTAACTTGCCACTGTGTAAATACAGCACAAATGAGAACTCTTTCTCTCTCTCTTTGTGTTCCATCCAGACAACTCAATCCATATTTTTCAGTGGAATATACTAACAGAAAAAATTAGATATCTCTTTAATATGTTAAGGTGATTATGTGCAACAATACCAAATTGCTAGAAGAGATCAAATGACCTCATCAAAAGCATTTGAGAACGTGTCAAACTTACCCATGTTAAATTTCAAAGACTACTGTGAAAAGCTCTCTAGCTAACCATCTGTTTATCTAGTTCCTCCTATATATAAAATCAAATTTCTTTTAAACAGGAGCTCTTACATTGACAGAGTAAAGGAGTCCAAATATTTAGCTTAATAGATCTTCACTGTAATTAATAAAATTAATCTTTCATTAAAATGACATTTTGCGTTTGTCTGTTTGATCTGCTATTTTTGAAGGCTATTCATAATATTTTGTACACTACAAAAAGCATATCAATTTTTATTTGTGTTTCAAGCAGCTGGCCTGTGTACGCAATCCTAGATGAAAATTATTTTAATAGGGGTATAGTCTCTAATTCTTTTTTCAAATTGGAGGTCAAATCCAGTGTCCTGGGCATGCTAGATAAGCACTTAGTCGATGAGCTATCTTCTCCAGTCCCATTTCTGTGTCAAAATTAGTTTCCAATTTTATTAATAAGAGGAAGTAAGCTTTTAAAAAATATACTTCAGAAATGCCAAGGGTTAAGTACCAATAATTCTAGTATGTAAACTAAGGTTTTCTGGAAAATTATTTACCCTAGATGACAGGATCAAAGTCTAAATTGGCCATTCTATAGGGCTGTATAGTGAGGAGACAGTTGCCTAAAGGGAGTGAAGGTCTTTGAGAAGTTGGGGCTGGATTACCTGCTAATGTTCTTTAAGGATGCAAATGAGGGGGCAGGAGCAGTTGTGTCTGGATGGATTACCTTTGCTTCTATTGCCCCTCCCCACCAGAGGTGGTAAGTACCATCCCCCAAAGCAAGAAGTGGGGAGAGCTGATTCTACTGAAAGTACTGGGGCCTTGCTATGTGGTGATAAATCATTTGAAAGCCTGTTTGCTGACCTGTTCATTCTGGATATCACTGAAGCTTACAACACCCTTCACATAAGAATAGTCTGGCTTAGACGTGAATCTATGATCTAATTTATGTGAACAAGTTTTGTATTCGATAAACTAAATAAATCTCCAGCAGAACTACATCTGAATACATAAAATTGATGTGTATGTAAAACTAGAACACAAACTTCTCTCTACAAGCAATTCGCTTTGGGAATTGTGCCTGACAATGTTAAATGGCAATAGATGCCTAGATAATGCTTTTTAATCATAACAAAGCTATAGCTGAAATGATTTTTGAGGCATAAAATAAAGTGTGTCTTTGGTACCTATTTCGGTTTTTAACATTCAAATATTATCATACACCATGATATTCTCTTTGTGGTCAGGAGATGGCGCTGTGGGTTTTAAATCACAGACCTAACAATTCCCAAAGCCCAGCTAAATTTTTAGTTTTCTTATTTCTGATCAAACTCTAAAAGTATCCACCATTTTTGAACGGATAACTTTAAACATTTTTCCGAATGTTTTCCAACATTTATCAAGTTAGAATTTCAGGGGAGAGAATCCTGTAACAAGACAAAAATTCTACTGTTACAGGTCCCTAGGAAAGACAGTCACATTTTATGTCTCAAGGAAGGCGACAGTGAATTCTTCATAACCCCTGTCCACTAGTCTTCCGTTTATTTCAGCCATGTAGCTTAGGTCGTCCTCTGGGTTATAACAATGACAACCAGGTACCATGTTACTTTCTTGTCACAAAGACTTCCTGTACTTGAAAGTCACCAGGATTGGGAACTTCCCTTCAGTGAGCATAGTCCCATTTGTATGGGCGGATTCTGGGAAATCTTTTGAAGACTGAGGGTTTCTGTCCCATGTCTACTCAAACTTAAACTACTGCGTCACCAAGGAGTAGTAAAGATCAACCTCCTTTCTTTAGAATAGATTAAGAAGAACTCCGGAAATGCAGTCTGTAGCAAATCTCGACCCTCCCTGGTCGAAATCTTGGGAATTGGGAAGCATCTATGTAAGAAGGTCGAGACCCTTGGAGCGCTGCCAGAAGTGCTCCAGCTCCCGTAGCTGTCCTGGTCCCTGTCCCCCCCCCCCCTCCTCAGTCTGGATGGTGCTGGGACATTCGCAGACCCAGTCTCTCTAGAGCTTTGGGGGAGGCGAAGCAAATATTGATAGCAAAAGGATGCCAGAGAAACTTTACCCCGGAGACTGTGCCACTGAGATCTCCAAGGATCAGGGAGAAGCGGAGAGACCCAACACTGCAAGGTAGAGAAAGCAAAAGAAACTTCAAGGTCGAGGTGCCTCTTCCTGGGGCTGGAGGATGGCCAAGATGGCCTTGGCCAGAGGAATAGGGGAGCGATGGCTTCATTGCACTGTGTCAATCAGCACAGGAACAGAGAGGGTCCCTGGGGGCTCAGTGGTCGCTGCCAGACAGGACCTTCAGTGCCTGGGGAGGGTACCTCTAGTCTGTCACGTACTCCCCATAGCTCTTATAGAATTCACTTTTCCTCCACTTCTCCCCCCAAGCTAAAGTTTATATTATTTTTGCTCAACTTTGTTTTTATTTTCCGAAGTGTTCTGAAATAGATAAATTGAAACACCCAGACAGCCAGAGCCACATCCTCCCGGCTGCTTAATTTAGATAAGCCATAAAGTTATCAGAGATGTAGAAATACCACAGCGAAATTCCTACCATCCCACTCTAAAGGTAGAGTTCCCTTATGATTCTGTTTGAGCGATTTCCACATTCAAACAAATATAAGAATGATCTCTAAGAAATATTAGTTTGACCTACACATCACTTGGGTCTGCAACTACATCCTCTAATTCCTATGCGGTGCTGCTTGCTGAATATTTTAGATTCTTTCTGAGGCCTTCGGAGTGTTTCCTCCAACAATAATAAAATGTGTTCATCTTTATGAGACTGCTTTGATGTGTATACATTTGGCATCCAACACTCAGCCGAAAATGCACCCTTTTCTGATGTGTTGACCAATGAGCTTTGCTGAGCCAATTAGTTCAACCACAGGGGAGCCCAAGAACTGATTGTCCTACACTGCTGCTGGCGCTGACTAAAGGACCTGTCCCCCTGGGTCTCTGGTTTCCCATACAGCCCTTTGGTTAGACAAAGCAGAGCAGGAGAGTTTCCTACAGATGTTTCACAAGAGGGGAGTCATGTGTGGATCAGGGGATCAAGCCTTAGTAGATGCCCCAACCCCACCCAAAGAAAAAAAGAGCTAGTTTGGGCTTTCTGTTCAGTTTTCTAACTTGCCCATTGCTTCAGGAGCCCTGGTCTTTCCTCTCAACTCCCTCAGGATCAAAGTTCAGGATTTATCGGAGGACACTGAGGGAAGCAGGGGCTGATATCACCCTCCACCGGGCCAGAAAGCCGCCAGCGGCCAGATTGCACCCAACATGAAAGGAAGTTGAGGCAATGACTTGGGGTTGCTGATGATTAAACCAGGTAACGAGACGTCGGGCAGATGTGTTTTCATTGCCTTGTAAGATAAATGCAGTGTTAAGTGCCTGACAACTTCCCAGAAGCAATCAGCAAAAGTTTACGAGTGCATAAACCTGGAAGACCATTCCCCGACGGTGGTTATAAGGCCCGCGTTTAAAGCTTCCATAAATTCTCTGGCTGTTTCCCCAGCACAACTTTCCAACCACCATTAAACAGCCACCTCCTTCGGGGAGCCTGGGGGGATTTTCTCCAATCTCGGAAGAGGTGGGCGGTTACAACCTAGAGGAATAGAGTTGAGAGAAACTTCCCTGTAGAACTTTGGATCCTTGGAGGGGTTGGGAGTTGGGAGTAGGTAAACGGGGAGATTATGCCCTCACGTGATCGAGTTATCCAATGCCTATGAAAAGAGCCAGGATTTGCTGGGGTCCCGCATCTTCTGGATGCCGCCCCGGAAGACACCCAGGCAGCTAAATTAGAACTCCTGTCAAGTTGGCACTTGCTACATCCTGTGCCCTTTAAACACCTTCTCCAGAACCCAAAGGAATCCAAGCATCCTAAGGCAAGTTCAAGAGCACGACAAAAAAACACCCCGGAGAACGAAGTCAGACTTTGGGGACGTCTTTTAGCCACCCTACCCAGAGCCGCCACGGTGCTAACCTCCATCCTTGCGTTAACAGCCTGACAGGAGCCTATCATCAGCCAAACGCGATCTACCTACGTTTATAGGGACCCTTCCTTTCTGATCCCTGTGAAAACAAGCCTGTTAATTGACAAACAATAACACCACCGTGTCTTTAGTTTCCTAGAGGGACAGGCTAACAGCTGCTAGGAACAGAGCAGAGAAAGAGGGGACAACCAGTCGAGGAGCTGAGAGCAGCAGGAGAGGCGCCACCCTGCACCAAAATGGCTTAGGTCCATAGCTAATTCACATGGGCAGGCTCCAGCCTTCCGGGACCAGCCAGGATCCCTGGCATAGAACTTCAGGCAGTGCGGCCACTGGTCCTCAGTGTTCGGGTTCTGACACCAGTAACAGACGTCCTGATAGTGTCTCTCCCTTTAGTGGTAGCATGCATTTCAGGCAATCGTTCAGGAAGAGTAGCGCTCTAGGCTCCTTTCCGTCCTTTCTAGGTGACAAAGCAGACATTTCGGTGTCGCCCTCATGCTTCCTTTATGAAATAAGGTGTCCAACTGTTCTGATATTACCATTCAAAAACAGGTTCTGTGGTGAACCTCATTTGTGAATCTATTACAGAGATTAATAGATTATTTCTCCCTTTTCAACTAATTCTCAGTGGGGAAATTTAACCATATGGTAAGGAGAGAATTAGAATTTCATCACATTAGCACAAAATATAATGAAAAGAGTCCAACACCTGGGGCCAACTCTGAAAGCCACAATTAAAAGGTTTTTAATGAAACCAGAGAAACCCCAAACTGCACAGCCTTCAGTAATTCTGCCACGTAAGAGAGACTTACTGGAGATGTTGGGAAATAATTGTTTTTACTTATGTCTAGACGCTAAATATCATGTGCTTCGGGAAACTGAACTCAAAAGCAGGAGGAGGGTGTTACTGTTCCCCATCCGGAGAGCGCTTGTTTTCATAATTCTGCCCTGAACTAACCCCCCAGGAACAGCTCAGAAGGATCCAGATGTCCCCAAACGGCTCTGGAGCAGCGGCGGTTACGTTTGCGGCTAAATAATTATGCACGAATGCCCCCACTTGGTTTGTGAGAGGATTCGACTCTCGATGTTCACTCTTGCGAAGCAACTGGATTTAAATCTTGAGGAAAGTTTGAGGCTAGTTTGTTTCTGTGCATGAGGCAGCGCGCTTCGGTCACCACCACCTTAGTAGTACGGGGGACGGAGCAGAAGACTCCCCCCCCCACACACTCCCTTGGAGTTTTAAATCAAACGGGCTATGTGTGCAATCCGGTCATCCTTTAGGCGCTTTATTTTTATATTTTGATCTCATCTATATTAGGAAACGGGCAGTAGAGGGATATGGGGGGAAAGGCGTGGTGGGGAGGGAATCTGGGTTCGCTCTTGTTCTGCTCACAGACTAGCTGAAAATCTAGAATGAAATTGGGGCAAGCCAGCAGGGCCATCACTCCCCCCACTCCCCCCCTACCCCGCCCAGGTCCCATCTCCAAGTGCAGACAACCTTTGAACAGGGTAGGATGTCATTCTCTCCTCCGAGGGTAATTGCGCAAGCTGAGACTGGAGTGGAGAGTGAAGGGTAGTGGGGGGTGGGGCGCAGTGGGGGCGGGTGGGGGAGTCGGCTTTCCACGGGTCTCCCAGCCTTTACCGCTGATCTACAATTTGCTGAAGGAGCAAAGAACATCCTGGGCTCTAAGTAGGGCTTTTAGTGTGTTCATTGATGAGTGAAAGTCGCCACACATGTCAAGCTAAAGGCAGTTGTTGGGTTACTAACAGGACCCAGCGCCTTGCAAACATATGCGCTAAGCTGTGTATACAGATGGCAGGCAGAATAATGGAGCAGGCGCCTTTTATAAAGCTCTGGCTGCTGCCTGTCTTCAGACCTGGGAAATGAAACTATTCAGACTCGCGGCCAGATAGCGCCTGCGATTGTTTGTTACCGTTTTAATCCTATTAATTAAAACGTTAACCTGATTGGGTAGAAAGCGCTGTCCCAACAGGCGAGTCTTCTTCATAATAACCTACTCAGAGATAATGATGTAAAAGACTCCCCCGTCTGTGGCGGCGGCTGCTTGATGGGTCCGGAAATCTCTTGAAGGTGAATCCCAGCAAGATAAACGGTGCGGAGAGGAGGCGCGGGGCTGGACTCAGAGCAGCGGCGGCGGCGGCGGCGGCGGCGGCGGCTCCACTCCCTCCGCGCCCACCCTCCCACCATGAGGGGCCGCGGCCCATGGTGAGCCCCAGCAACCAGCACCGTCGGCTGGAGACGAAGAAGAAGAAGAAGAGGAGGCGGCGAGCGCGGGGGAAGGCGAAGAAGAAAAAGAAAGAAGGGGACAGGGCTGCGGGCAGCGCGGGGACCGACGCGCGCAGCAGCTCCGGAGCCCGGCCGGCGCGCGCGTCCGTGCGGCCGCCTGACTCCCGAGCGCAGGCGGCGGCCGGGCCGGGGCGATGGAGCGCGGGCTGCACCTCGGCGCGGCGGCCGCGAGCGACGACGACCTCTTCCTGCACAAGAGCCTGGGCGCCGCCACCGCCAAGCGCCTAGAGGCGGCTTTCCGCTCCACGCCCCCGGGCATGGACCTGTCCCTGGCTCCGCCGCCTCGCGACCGCCCGGCGTCGTCGTCCTCGTCGCCCCTCGGCTGCTTCGAACCGGCTGACCCCGAAGGGGCCGGGCTGCTGCTGCCACCGCCCGGAGGAGGAGGAGGCGCGGGCGGCGGCGGCGGCGGCGGCGGGGGTGAGTGTCCCCGGGCTGCTCGTGGGCTCTGCGGGCGTGGGGGGCGACCCGAGCCTGAGCAGCCTGCCGGCTGGGGCCGCCCTGTGCCTCAAGTACGGCGAGGGCGCCGGCCGAGGCTCCGTGGTGGCGGAGAGCAGCGGCGGCGAGCAGAGCCCCGACGACGACAGCGACGGCCGCTGCGAGCTGGTGCTGCGAGCCGGGGGCGCCGACCCGCGGGCGTCCCCGGGAGCGGGGGGCGGCGGCGCCAAGGTGGCGGAGGGTTGCTCCAACGCCCACCTGCACGGCGGCGCTGGCCTGCCCCCGGGGGGCCCCCCGGCCGGCGGCGGAGGAGGAGGAGGAGGAGGAAGCGGCGGAGGAACCGGCGGCGGCGGCGGAGGCGGCGGCGGGAGCAAGAAATCCAAAGAGCAGAAGGCGCTGCGCCTCAACATCAACGCCCGGGAGCGCCGGAGGATGCACGACCTGAACGACGCGCTGGACGAGCTGCGCGCGGTCATCCCCTACGCGCACAGCCCCTCGGTGCGGAAGCTCTCCAAGATCGCCACGCTGCTCCTCGCCAAGAACTACATCCTCATGCAGGCGCAGGCCCTGGAGGAGATGCGACGCCTAGTCGCCTACCTCAACCAAGGCCAGGCCATCTCGGCCGCCTCCCTGCCCAGCTCGGCGGCCGCTGCCGCTGCGGCCGCTGCCCTGCACCCCGCGCTCGGCGCCTACGAGCAGGCGGCCGGCTACCCGTTCAGCGCCGGGCTGCCCCCGGCTGCCTCCTGCCCCGAGAAGTGCGCCCTGTTCAACAGCGTCTCGTCCAGCCTCTGCAAACAGTGCACGGAGAAGCCTTAAACACCCCCTCCCTGGGAAACCTCGAGACCGACCCCGAAGCCAGAGGAAAGCAAGAAGCTGCCTCCCCACCCCACTCCTTTTATGTTGGTCCTCTCCTAGTTGCGAAACACTTGCAGGGCAGACAAAGCAGAGGCAGGGACCGAGAAGTATCAGACACTCCGGACTGTCAGCCTCGGCGTGCCGGGGACCTCGGTCTTTTGGGTGGGGAGGGAGGGAGGGAGGGAGGGAAGAAGGAGGTAGAGTTGGGATGGAGTGTGGAAGTCTTTTTTTTCCCCCCCTCAGAAAAATGACAACTTTGGTGGCAACCTAGACCTCAAGGAAATACAGTCTTCTTTGAAGGTGAAACATAAATTGAAAAGTAGTGCTTGGCTTTCAGACGTGGAAAGTACTGAGTGGCAAAATACTAATCTTATTAATAGTTGAGATTGTGGCTAGTGACGAAGTTGGAGTCCAGGGCTGAGAGGCTTGGGGACAGACTATTCATTCAGACAAATCAGAAAGGGCGCTCGAAAATAAATTTTGATTCTGAGCCAGGAGAAAATCTTGAAATGCAGACTTATTTAAGTGGGGGAAAAGCAGAGAGAGACATGTTGCTATGAAAGACTTGTATTTTTATCATCTCTGAACTTAAAATCCCGTGAAAATGCTCACAAAGTTTTGGCGAGAGTGATATAAAAAAAAAAAGGCTGTGGCTGAAAGAATTGCATTTAAAATATTTATGTGCACCTTGTTACTTTCTACTCTGCAACGATGTATTAGCAATTCATGATATTTATTTGTTATTCTTCAATGATCCACATCAGCAGTATTTATTATGTGTTAAGGTCAAGGGTCTTATGTGCAGATTTTTTTTAATGCTTCTAAAATTCTGTTTTATATATTAACTTACACTGTGTGCCAAGTGTTTAAAGGTTTATTTGCCAACAAGTATGAAGAGAAATATTGATGTATCTGAGCTGCTTAGGTTTTTTGAAAGGTCACCTGGATATTTTCAGTTGCATCATCCCTGTATTTAAATTGAGCTTTAATAAATTGCTTCAGTCCAAAAATTACAGGAAAGGTGTATTCTTAATTGATGATGAATTGATCTCTTTTTCCAAAAGGGGACCTATTTGCATTCCAAAAGGGAAAAATATCACAGCAATAGATCTTGTAAGAACATGTTAGGCAAATATATTTTCCAGGCTGTCCTGTGCATTTTGAAAGGTCTAATTTAATTGCTTTTAATATAGATGTACATATATAAGTTATTCTAACTGTGAAGACTTATTAAGTCAAAAGACTGGTTTGATTTGCTTATGGTGTGAAATCCTTTGTTATTTTTCTAAAAAAAAAAAAAAGAAATAAAAGAAATGAAATAAAGCTAAGGGAGAGCAAGAAGCTATTTACCCAAAGTGAGCTTTCAGTTTTAGTTTGCATGGCTATCTGCCTGCCTTTCGTCCTATGAAAATCCAGAAAAACTCTTTTAAAAAATGGAGTCTTGCTATTTTCCACTCCTTACAGATACTACAAGTTCAGTTTGTCAGGTTGGATGGTGATTTTGGAGCTGGGTTGGATCTGTCAGTGGGTTTTGGATGTGTAAAGAAGTAAAGAATGAGATATATAAATAAATATATATATTAAATAGGTCAATCAGATTATGACAGCTATGTACGACCATTTGTATGTGTATCTATGTCAGAAAGAATCTTTATTAAAATATTTTGATCAAACATTTTATTACGTTGTGCTTTATAGAAGGAGCTACCACCTCTCTTCTGTGCCATTCTTGCCGGAAAAGTAACCAAAAAGGAAGGAGTTTCATAAAAGTGGAACTTAAGTTTTGGTAGTGCCGTAGTTATGAATAGCCCTCGATCGCACGTTTACCAAAAGGGCAATAGCTGGGGTGGCCGAGGAAGCAGAGATGAAAGAGGTCAATGGTGGGACCCAAAGCAGGTCCATTTCAGACACTTGCAAGCCAGACTCTCCCTGGAAGTCTGTCTCACATGGACAGTATCTAGGCCATGCTAGGGCCTGTTAAATGTGAGTAAACTTTCTTAAAGACTTTTTAATCCAAAGTTCTGCCTCCAAATGCTTGAAGACCCAGGGCAAGGTGGATCTGGATTCCCTGACCACCAGCTTTATTGTGGCTTCACTCTCCTGTTTGGTGACAAAAGGGTCAACTGGGTTGAATTGCATACATGTAAGTCATGCCTATAGAGGCTCCTAGAGTTTACTCTGTGGCTTGTTAATGAGATGTTTGGTGTGTGAATTGAGTTAGGCACGGACTCTACTAAGGTATGATGTGTTTGCTTATATGCTGTCCTTTGCCCTTGAACATATAATTTGAACTGTGGTGGGCGTCATAGAGGTGACAATGCTGATGTAGAGGTATGAAGGTACAGAGCTTCCACTGGACCTACTGGCCTAAATGCATTTTGGGGGATCTGTGCAACCTCAGCTCATAAAGATATTCCTAAATGCCATCAAACTTAGTGGGGGGTGGTAAGGAAGGATGTTTTCTGCTCTAGTTGCCATCAAAGAAGATTAATCAGAACCTGTAACTTTTCAGACAACATAAGAGCAAAAGGCCTTGAAACTCAAGCCCTCCCAGTCAGGGAGTGGGGGTAGAGCAGAGAAAGGGACCAGGGTAGCCCCCAGGCAGGAGAAGACCGTCATCGCTCAGCATTTACCAGACAAAGCCTGGGTGCATCTAATTATGATTATTAAAACAATTTCCATGACGATGTCTAATATTATGTTAATTTGAAAACAACTGTGTATGAAAACTGTCGACTATAATACCTAAATTCATTTAATGAAACACATCGTTAAGGCAATTAAACCTCCTGGATGTGATTAAGAAACATAATTACGACACTGTTCTGCACCATAATTGGGTGTCTTTAATCAAGGGGTAAAGTGATCAGCAACACGGCCATTAGTTTGTATTGTTCTGGCTCTGCTGTCCATCATTCTGATTAGGAATTAACCACAGCCACCACTAGTCAGACTTTTTTCTTCCTTTTGCATATTAACAATGTAGGGGACGCATTCGCTGCAAGATTTACTGCTTAATAGTTTGCATTATTTAAGGAGCCCTCCCCGAAATGCTTCCTCTGCAACCTTTGTGCTGTTCACCCCTTATCAGAAATTGGACAGAATAACAAATCTCGAACCCGAGGAAAAAGAAATGCCTCTATCATCGTTTAATCGCTCAACCTCTGTGCTTAGTCCAGAAGAGAACTGCAAGAGAATGCAAGGCGGAGAGGCTGGAGAAGGATGTCAAGGGGGATAGAAGCTGTCAAACAAACAGGTGTGAGTTCAATGTATTGGGGGCTATGGTATTTCTTTTCATTTTAATATTTTCAGGCATGCCAACCTTGTCTCCAGACTCAAGGGCTTTTCAGCACGTGGTTTTAGAAAACCCACAGGACATCTGGAAGAACAGGCAAAGAAGCTTCAGATTTACTTAGATGTCTTTCTCTGTCTCACCTCCAACCTCTCCCCAGCTCCCCCAGCACCTGCTTCTGGTTGAAAAAAGGATGACTAGAGAAATTTTCTACCTCCCAACCCCTCTGCCCCGGAGGAGCACTTTTCTTTGAGCCCTGTTTTCTGCCTACTGTGGAGAATTAGCCCCTTCACTGCTGTACCATAGTGTCTGTCCAGATGGGACACTTGTACCAGAATTGCAAACAGCACCAGGGCCCTGAGAGTGCCCCGAGAGTGTGGTCACTTGTCAGCCAACAGTGGCTAATCTAAGAGCTTGTTGGGATGTCCACCAGACCCTAAGGGTCCTTTCTCAGGAGCATCCAGCCATCAAATCCTTCCATGGCTCAAGCTCCTCGGGGGACTGAGGATGGGCAGATAAGACCTAAATTCTCACTTGTCTAGAATTCTAGCAAGAAGTTGATACTAAAGCTTGACGGACACTTCAACTGTTCGTTAACCAAGGTTCCAGCAAGTGAACATCTCAGAAAAGTCACCTCTCTTTGCTCCTCCCTGAGGTGGGTAGATATGTGTGCCCCTGGTGTGTTGAACACAACACACACACACACACACACACACACACACACACACACAGAGTTCTCTCTCTCTCTCTCTCTCTCTCTGTCTCTCTGTCTCTCTCTCTCTCCACCCTCCAACAGAAGGACCCTTCCAAGATCTTGTTTTGCATTGGAATTTTCTTTCCTGCAACCATACCTATCTCCTTCCCTCAGCCCAGGACCCAGAACCCTGACTGGCTGAGTTCCCTTCCCTGCATACTTCAGGCATGCAACTCCTGAACCAAACCTTTCCACCTGCCTAGCCACAGGACCCGGCAGGAGTGGCAGTGTCTGTTGCAATGTAATGACTTATGAAAGATATAATCATGTGTTAAATTGAATCCTCCGTTTAACTGTTAATGGTGTGCTCTGGGCACATTTACGTATTAAATGCTATGGTAGCTAATTACCTCTAGGAAAAAAGATAATACACTTCCCAGACTTTGAAAAATAATGATGAGAATTCACTTCCGGGCTTGCAGTACATTGTGCCTGCTCCGCCTGGCTGAGCCAGGGAACCAGTGGAGACCCGAGGTCTGCCTGTGTTCCAGCAAAGAGGGAGGCAATGAATCCTGGTTAGGAAGGTTCCCAAGCTTCCTCTTCCAACTTTTAATGAAAATGGGATTCAACCTGGGGAGGTGGGGGTGAGGATGGGAAGGGGGGAACTGAATGACCGCCTCTACACAAAATCAAATCGCTAAACCTATGCACCTGAAACATAAACGAGCTTTCTTTTAACCAAAATGCAGATCAGACGAAAGTCAGCCACGTGCCGAGGAACTTTACATCAATTGACGTTTTTAGTGTTGTGAAGACAGACAATAATTGAGTCTGTCTCCTGTGCTCTATGCCTGCCTTTGTAACTCCTGTGTCCCTGGATTGATCAAACCAGTGAACTGCAGACTGATTTAAACTCAGCTTTTTAAGCCAAACATTAGGCGAACGAAGGAAAACCAAGAGGTGGTAATGTCAGTTCTGACGCACAAACAACTTTCAGGATGAGCGTTATTTTCTCTCAAACAGATCGCCGATGCTTCTGGTCAACTGGTGTGGATTCTGTAAGCTGGGCAGGATAAACGAGAGTCTGGGCCAACACAGGTCCCAGGCAAGCCCTAATGCGTGTCACCTCAGCGGGAGCTAGGGGAAGGCTTTCCAGAGCTGGCTGGTGGAGAAACCCAACCACGTCCCAGCTCTGAGCACCCACGGAGCTGTTACCACTCTGCGCACCGCGACAGGGTGGCGATCCCGGGCCACTGAGCCATCTCTCTCCAAAGATGAGCATTTTCGCCCCTACCACAGGCCAACTGTGGCTCAACCTCCAAGTTTCTTGGGACACAAAAAGAACTTGAGGTGCTCTGTCCTGAATTCCCTTCCTGAGTGCTGCCACATCCGGCTGCGGCAAGATGCACGCACCCCTGACTTGCAGATTAGCCAACCCCAGTAGTTCTGAGAACATGCCCCAGTTTTAAACCTGGAGGAACTTTTGCTTCCTTATAGGGCAGGGAAACTGTTCTCCAGCGGCCCTTTCCTGGAGATTCATGTGGATTCCATTCTATTACTTTTTCTGAATTAGTGGTATTGGTCTTAATATTTTTTCTGAATTGTGTCAAACTGAGAGAGGAGGGAGGAAAGGAGAGTTTGCTTTCTGACTCCCTTTTCGGAAGTGTTCTGTTGTTCAGCAACAGGGAAATACAGGTTAGACAGCATTGGGAGGGAACTTTCTGGGATGGAAAGGTCAAAATGCAAAAAAAGAAAGATGATGTTAAACGCTGACCACACCCCCCACACCCCTGCTAAGGGTGCCCATCTTGCTTGACACTAGGATGTTTTGATGCGGAGTTGACTTTTATTATACTCAATATGATATCATCTCCTTCCCAGCTTGAGAAAGAGTTAATTCTTTCTCAAAGACCATAGCTGTCCTTGTCTTTTCAACCTGATTCACAGATGCAATAAAACATGAAGCAAATTTATGATCTGTTTCAAGCATTTTATTGCTGTATTTTTAAATTCATATATGCACATATAAGAACTATGATCTGTGAATAATTTGAAATGCTATAGTAGAATGATACATTTTAGATAAAACATAACCGTATCTTGATATAATTATCTCAGATTAAAATAAAAAAGAAAAATAGATTTCTAATGTGGATCAAACTGAAAAACTAATGACAGCCATAAACTGCTAACCAACCATAAATTAACATCTTCATCAAACGTTAAAGTGGTATCAGTGGTTATATAAAGCAATTATTATTTCTCCTTACATGTTTTAGAATAAAGTCCAGGTATATTTGAAGGATCTATTATTTACAAATGCTTCTCAGTCTTACAGATTCATTTTTATTAGGGAGATGGTTGCAACTCAAACCTCTCATCCTAATAGAGGTGTTTAGGGATGAGAATTTAGATTTCAACATAAAAATGCTTCATGGCTCAAGCTCACTTTATATGTTTATTCAGCTCTGGCAATCGCTGAAGTATTTGATACAAGGATTTTTCTGTTAAATATCCTTGTCTATTCTTTGAAGAGACAAACACTCCCCCACTCCACCCCACCCCACCCCACCCTGTGGGTGGTGGTGATGGTAAGGGTGATGATGGTTGTGGATTATGTATCTGTCTGGTTAAAATGTTAACTTGTGCATTGTCTGTTCAATAGGTGCAGCTAAATTTGCTTTGTACAATTTCTCAGCAGTATTACGTTCAAAATCAGGTGCCAGGCTGAGCCTGTGCCCTTCATTCCAGTCTTTGAAGGGAGAAAATGAATATCCTCACCAGGCCTCCACAGAAACACAAAGAGACATGAAAGAAGAAGGGCCATCCATTTATGGAATTCCGGGTGCACCACCGAGTGGGGTCCGTTAATACTCGCGTCTCTATGACTGTGATTCTCTTTTGCAGAAGCATCAGGTATACATATATTTAAGGTGTAAGTGCCTCAAATGAGTGAAATTTTAAAAACCTATAATTGCTCAACAAATTGAGCTCTTTGGACAATTAAAAAAATCACTGTCTATGAAAGTGGTAGCAGACTTGTTAAGTCATCACCTGTGATCTCTGGAAGAAGTATGGATGGTCGTTACCAAGGGTCAAAGGCTAATGAAAATGTTCAGAAAGCCAAGAGACTTGCTTTAGGTTTAATTATTTGAAAGTGTTGTGTAGTCTGTTTTCTTCCTTAAAAATAAAAAGAATTTTTACAGCTTTTCTGTAGGGTTATTATAGTTCAAAGATAAAAGCTTTAAAACTTGAAAATCTGTGTTTGCAGCATAGATGAAAAGCTGTGGTGCGTAGACTAGAGGCTTCTTTAAGAAGTCAGATGACACTGAGCATGGTGGCCCATACTTTTAATCCTAGCACATGGGAGAGAGAACCTAGACCAGGCTAGGTTCCTGGCCAGCCTGGTCTACAGAGTAAGTTCCAAGACAGCCAAGGTTACAGAGAAACTCTTTCTCAACAAACAAATAAAAAAGCAGAACACAGATCATTTTAAACACACTTAACCAAACATTTCTTTACCTGTGTAAGACAAAGGCACTCGCTGAAACTTTTAATTATATGGGTTCTTATGATATTGGAATCAAGGTATGCTTGATTTAAATGCTAACTTCAAGATAAAAGACAAGCATTTATTAAAATGTTTATTTTTCAAATATCAACGACACATGTTGACTATTAACTACAATGGCTGGTTCTTCAAAATGGAATTTATGTGGAGTCCATTTTTGCAAGTAAGTAAATCTCTCTGAATGGTAAATGCTTCATATTTGCAAATGTTTAAATTCATTTCAAAGATGAATCACTAGATAGCAATACCTTTACCTGGTATTTTTGTCTTTCTACGTGCTTCATTTATAAGCACAAATTGCTGTTATATGTAATAATGGGTAATGATTCCACCTCTAGGTACTATTTCCTATGTAGTCTGCAGTATGGTCTTTCCTTATACAATAAAATGGTCTTTAGAATCTGGCATAACCTTAGAATGTTTCTTTTTTTTAATAAGGCCTACTCTGAATAGAAAATGCACATTATTACTTACATGATCATGCTAATTCCAGAAAGTTCTGTGCATTTTAATTTACTCAGTAAGTGTTCTGTAGAGCAGAAGTGAAAGGCAAGGTATAATTTTCAGAGAATGTCCACTTAGTGATCAAGGCACCCTAACTAGGAAACAGGGGATACTGCGCAGACCACATCAAAGGATCAGGTGCACCTTCTGCAACAGTCGGCTTCTGCTAAAAGGAGGGTGGGCAGCTCCTAGTAGACTTCTATCAGAGTCCCTCCAAACCATAAGTGTTCCTAAGAAATGCCAAGTATCCCAGCACAACACTGCAGTCACGCTACTGCAGGAGACTCGCTTCACCCTCACCAACACCGTTCTGTGTTGCAGACTTTGTCTAGCATCTGCATTTCAGTTGTATGAATAAATTGAGTGCTGTCCAAACACTACTCAGCCGTCTTGACTATCTGTGGAGCAGTGAAGAAAGCTGCAAAACCCAAAGCCTAGCTAGACTGAGACTTCCTTCCCAGGGTTGCTCCGTGTAGCTCTGGCTGTCCTGGAACTCACTCTGTAGACCAGGCTGGCCCCGAACTCACAGAGGTCTGCCTGCCTCTGCCTCCCGAGTGCTGGGATTAAAGACTTGTGCCACCACAGTCTGTCCCCCGTATCTCTTTCTTATACAACTCTTTCCACAGATTAGAAGGAATACAAATTGTATCCCAACCAGGTCAGCATTACAAATTAGTGCTCTTTCTTGGATCCATTTTTTTATCCCACATATAAACAAAATTAAAATGTACTGAAAGATGCTCTGAATGCCATTCTTTTTAGAGAGAGCACCAGGAGATGAGAACATATACTGATTTATTGATTTTATTGTAAATTAAAGAATATTAACTATTTCATTTGTAAAAATATTTGAATTTATTCAACACTTCTTTCGGATGATTTACTGTTTTAGTAAATTTGTATGTATCCTTTAAAAATAAAAAAATACTAAAATACTAAGTAAACATATCAAGACAATAGTTTATATTTTTAGAACATTTCAGTCTAAATACATTTTGAAATGTAACTGTTGACAAATTTTCACAAGTGTGTGGATGAATTAAATTTAATCTACCCTAGAAATTTAATGTAAAATACATTTAAACCAAAGTGTTCAAAACTCATTGGTCACTGACCTAACACTATAAGAAGAGTAAGTATTGATTGCTTTAGGTAAAGGAAAGTTTTGAGAAATTGATTACTATAGCTCAAAATAGTGCTACAGAGAAAGCAATCTTGCATGCTTTTTCCTGAGTGTTTGAGTATGCATACCTAATAATACAGTGCAAGTAAACAGCAGTTTGCAACGCTGGCAAACTCAGTAAGGCTAAAAGGTGCACATTTTAAAAGCTGGAAATTATAGCTTACACAACACAGCCACTTTTTATAGTATGATAATTAATACCTGAATATACTTTGTGCTTTGATCTTTGAAGAAATTTTAAGATTTTATTGTTCACATGGAAGTTATCTAAAGACAGTTATCACTCAAAAGCACTTTTTACAATCAAGTAAGCACAAATGCATAGTAGATATTTGAATTATGAGTATCACTTTGTTTTAGGCAAGCGATCCAAGATCTGATGAGGAAACACAGCTGGCGTAGCTACAGAGCCGAGGAAGCCAGGACAATGCGATGAGAAGTTCAGTGAGGTTGCTCTTTAGCAGGGCTTGGTAAAAACTAGTTCTAAAGATCCCACAAGGGCATGTAGCCTCTGCTAACCAATCAAACATGTCATTATAATCGGTCATCCATATAAAACAATGCTTTATATCCGTTTTACTCAAAATTTAGATGAAGCTGTGAAAATGAAAAGATGAAAATTTAGAATATATAAAATAGTTCTGGAGATTCTAACTATTTGGTTTTGGCTATTTTTTCTTTTATCATATCATCTCAATGCATTTAAAACAACATATATGAATTTATTGATTAATTAAGTGTGTGTGTGTATGCACACTGCGTGTGTCAGTGTGTGTGTGTGTGTGTGTGTGTAGGCCAGCGGACAACTTTTAAGAGTCAATTTTCTCTTTCTACCCAGGGACGAAACTCAGGCAGTCAGGCTTGATAGCAGGCAGCATGACCCACGGAACCAACTTGCTGGCCTCATAGCCCTTGTGTATGATTTTAGCTTGTGTAATTTGTGTATGATAATTTATCACGGAACCCCAATTTTTAATGGCTTCTGGAAGGAAGTCTATTTAGAAGGTATACTAGACGAGACAGTAAAAGAGTTCCAGGAATAGATTACCTCTTTTGGAATTGATAGTCACTGATGTCACACAGACAGGTTATTGCCAGTGTTCTTGGCTACCATCTAGAACTCAAAAGTAAGCCTCTCAAATGCTCTTACAACAAAAGTGCATGTATCTGGGTTGATTTAATCATTGGATCTGGTTTAATCATACCACATCGCTTCTATAACTCATAACTTCACTTTGTGTTTTGTGAATTTATATAAGTATAAATGGTCATTTTGCAATAAGAAAGAAATGCGATTGAGAAGAAAGGCCACCTCAACCAACCGGAAGTAGAATGCACGGCAGGCAGTAGACCTTCACTCAAGAAGCATCTGAAGAAGAGCAGATGCTCTCGAAGGAGAAGAGAAGTGTTACCATGTTGTATTTATCTAGTATAATAAGCAGTTTAGAATGCTATTTTATCTTATGATTATTTTTTTTCTTTTGGTTTTCCCAAACAGGGTTTCTCTGTTGTAACTCTGGCAATCATGGAACTCACTCTGTAGACCAGACTAGCCTTGAACTCACAGAGATCCACCTGCCTCTGCCTCCCAAGTGCTGAGGTTAAAGGCATTCATCACCACTGCCCAGCCTGGAGTGCTATTTTAAATCAATTTATTTTATAACAACATAGAAAATTTCCAAAGCATTAGAGCTTCTAATTAATGCAGCATGAATTAATCTGGCTTAATTATTTGCCCTGTGAGTTTGTATTTTGTATCCCCATGTATGTCAAATATCAGTCACACAGAAATTTGATAGTAGAAATCTTTTAATCATTGATACAAGCTATATTGTGTCACATGAAATTATTTTGTATAATTTAATGTGATAATTCAAAATAATACAACTAACCTCCAAGTCCAAAGCGTTGTAGATACATAATGTTATCTAGTTTCTCAGTTTATATAAATGGAAACATTTAGTAACCTATTCACCGCAGTATGAGAGCCACACAGTTTATACTAAAGACCAACACTATCATCAGTGCTATAATGACTTCATTTCTCTCCATAGTAAACCTAATACTGCTATCTAGAACAGTTGCTAAACATATAGTAGGCTCTGTGCTTTCTTACACATTGAATGTTAACAGTATCTAACTTGAACAGGAGAGGTCTTACATACAAGAATTTTTGTCAGATTGAGCTGTGGAATTCAAAGTTGTAAGGAACATATATGGATGTTTAAATATTGAAGTGAAATTGGAACATTTAATCTGTTGCAAATCTCATTTAATGCAAAGGTACCCTGGTAATATACACATTACTGACATTATACCTGAAGGGCACATTTTCATCCAGCTAACTCATGGGATTTAATTTCTTTTTTCTCTGAGAATCTTGAAATAGTTAGACTGCCCATCGATAGCACAATTTTCTGGCAGTACATAAAATCATATTAGAGAATTTCAATAACGTAAAAAAAACATCACCAGGGCCAAATTTCTTACTGGGAAAGCATGTTCACTAACTGCAGATGATGAAAGTCACAGTAACTGCAAACCGGAAAACGTTATTTTGAACGTTTTTTTTTTTTTTTTAACCACCGCCCTCTAATGTTTTAAGATAAATTTTGTGACCAAGTACAAACTAGATTGACCTTGGATCAAATATAAATTTGCCATTTTCAAACAAACAAGCATAGTAATTGCATTTTTGGGGAGCGCCACAAATCGCAGAGCTCAGGAGCTGTACCTTCGTTCTGATAGGCTACTTTGTCTCCCTTTCAGCTTGTGTAAGCTTTTGCCTTGTACCTAAATGAGACATCGGAATCAGGGTTCGGAACACCAATAAACAAACGGCTGCGGTTGATCCCAATAGGCTTCTTGTCGGTTATCTCTAAATCAAAATAAGTTAAAATTATAACCAAGAGTAGCTTTATTTCAGCAACTGCAAAATACCGGCCGGGACACTTGCTGCCCCCGAATCCAAATGGCATGAGGAAATGCTTCAGCCTTGTCCCTCCTTTGAGAAAGGTTTTTTTCTTCTTACCATCTTCCACGAAGCGATCATACCTAAATTCCTAGAAGGAATAATAGACATTGTTAAAATTGTAATTTGACATGGGTCCACTAGCTTTCTATCTCTCCTTGTCTATCTTGTTGTGCAAGGCTGTCTTTTGTCTGAAAGCATACATGAGGAAATAAAATTTGAATACATCCAAGCTATACTCAAACTTTCAAAACAATTCAAAATGTTTCGAGGAGCACCTGTATTCAAAGAGCTGTACCACTTCTCCTCTCTGCTCATGTTTCTCTTGTCTTTTCTTACTTGGTGTTCTATGCTATCACTACATACTGGAGGCTGGGTAACTGATAAAGAAAAGAAGTTTTATTTTGGCTCTTGATTTTGGAGCCCCAAAAGTCTAAGAGCCTGGTGTTGATGGGTGTTGAGGGCCGTTAGAAGGCAAGTCATCATACAAAAAGTGTGTCTATCCACGCCATCCAAAGCGCGGAAAGCGTGTCATATGGGGTCCCCAAAAGAGTGAAATACTGCATCCACTTGTCGTAGCTTTCATTGTTTATCCTTCTTCGTGGACACTGAGGAACTCACCACGGGGGTTAGAGCTGGACTCGACCCCCGCAGATGGAGCCTTGTGCTGTTCCTTATCATGGAAAACCGCAAGGCAAGTTGGTACATTTGGAAGAGGAAAAATCAGAGAGGCAGTCTCCTGTTATAAAGAAAAACGCTTTTCTAGTAGCCAGTGTAGTTTCAAGAGGGGGGTGATAACTAACATGGCAAAGGCCTTTCCCTTAATAACCTGTTAAAATCTCACCTTCCCACACCACCAAAACAGCCTTCAGATTTCAGGATGAGTCTTAGAGGAGACACACAATAGTCAAATCGCCATGACTACGCTGAGTTTTCTAAGCACAGAAGCTACACCTTTATCTATTTCCTCTTTCATGGGTCTTGATATATTGACCCTTGATATGGCAGTTATGGGTAGAAAGGGTCTCCTATACCGCTGCTGTTGCTATATGAAGTAAGGGATCTTAGCAGCCACAGTCTGTTACTCATTTTTCCTTCCAACTAGCTACTGATGGATGGGTACCATACATTTAGCATTCAGTGCATGTGTTAAAGAGACAGAAAAGAATAAGATTCAAACAAAGTCCCAGAGAAAACCTAAGCTGCAAAACAGATTTCGCTTTCTTCTGTTGTTATGAATTTCCCCTACGACATTTCTATTAAAGTGTACTCTGCTTTATTAATTAATTCTAAGTATCAGGCATTTCTGGCACATTTTCATAGATAAGTTATACTTATGTATTAGAGAAATGGTCTGCTTAGGGTAGTCGGCCTGCAGCCTTAATTTCGCCAAGCTGCTAAAGTGTTCAGTCCCAGCTCAACTCTCCGTTCAGGTTGTTAAAGGGTACTGAGTGACCTTAAACAATCAACCAAGTTAATGCCCACGATTTGAATGAAAATAACAAAGGATTCTGGCTGTTGGAGCTCATTAGATCTCCTCAACCGCAACTCTGATATAAACTACATGAAGTCAAACTTTAAAAACTAGGTCAGCGCCAATACATTTCAGGTTATGGTGAAATCCTAAAGTGTGAGTAAATTATGAATGCACCCCAAATGTTCAAACTAATTTGATGGCAACTTTAGTAAGGTCAAAGCAATCATTCCCTTTATCAGTATTGGGTTTTCCTTAGTTCATCCAGAAGACTTAGCTCGTTAAGTATTCGAGCTTTGAAAAACTTTGTGAAGTTCCTACTCCCAACTTGCAAGAGAGAGCAATGATGTTGGTGATATTACTTAGCCTGATATTAGTTGTTTTACTTCCTAACAAGTGATACTTCAACCATGCTAGAATAGAAGTATATTTTACCAGTGTTATGGGATGTATCAAAAAAAAAATCTAACCAATGCATAATCAAAATATACATTCATCTTTGCAGTATACACCACAGTATTCTCTGAGGATCTACAGAGTTCCCAGAGAGAGAGGTGTTACAGAAAACCCTCTCCTGGTGAACTTCCATTCCTGGAGTTCCAAGCCTGCCTTTCTGAACTCAGCACTGGTTCACTCCTGTTGACCAATTTAAGGAGATTCGCGCTCTTTCCTACAGCTTCCTGTTAAGGCCAAACAGCGCAAGTAAATTTTGACAGCAAACACTATCCTAAAAATAAAAAAACGTTTCCCTATAACGTTCTGGTGTGTTTGTGTCAGGAAAAGCAAAAAAGGAAACTGAACATGAATTATGACTTCACAGATAACGTAAAATAAGCCCGAACTACCATGGTTTCTAGGCTCCTTCGCGCACTTCAATGGCTGCTCTCTGAGGGGCGAGGGCAGATCCTCCAAACTTCTAGCCAATCACTCATGTTTCTTTTCTAGATTTTTAAAAAAAATCATTCTTTAAAATCTCCTCAGGATGAACATCTCAGAAATTTCTATTTTATGGCTTATTTAGTAAAACTAGAAGAGAAACTCTCCATAGCCTTTGCTCTGTGACTGCCATCATGAAAACATAAATATATTTTTGAATAAAAATTTAGCTTTAGAGTGTTCCATTGCCTATGCATGGAGAATACGGACAGGTCCACGTCAAGACAGGGCCATGATCTCCCTAGGGAGTTAGTTCAGTTGTAGCCCCCACAGGGAAGCAGATTATGGCTTCACCTGACCTCTTTGGGACAGCAGTAATGTAAAGGGAAGGTCCTGAAGCTCCACTTAAGCTCAGTATTGATCACAATCACTTGAATCCAAGTGACCTTAGGGTGTCCAAAACAGGGCTGTAGGTGTGACAGACACTGAACCTGGCTACGGCTCATTAGTTGTTCTTCTGCCGGAATTTCCAGGAGGTGGTCACAGCCACCGAATTGCGTAACAACCTCTGACTGGCCAGTGGCACAAAGGCAAAAAAAACAATCTGTGGGACCTCAAGGAGAAGTCCTTCACTTGGAAAGGAACAGGACAGAAAGCAATGCCAGTTGATCTGTCTTCCCCTGAACTAGAACCAGCTCACAGGAGATGGCAGTGAGCGAATGCCCCTGGGGTCTTCTTCATCTCTCTCTGCATCTTTACAGCCTCCAGTACAATGGCACTCCCCTAGCAGGGTTCTGAGTATGCTTGTTGGACTAATGAGCAAATGTTAGTAATGTCTATTTTTAAAGCAATATTAATGTTCTTGAAGAAAAGATAGACTCCAAATGTGAATGTGAGCATACAGAGAAGGGAAAGTGGATGAATATTCAGAGTTTACGAGTAGGAGAAATGGAACAGTAACGAAGCGTTTCAAGCCTGATTTAGATAGGAGACACTTTTCTGGACCAAGAGGAACTTTTAATATATACAACAGAGGAGAATTGGTAACAACGACCTCATTCTTGTTTTCCAAATACTCTGTTTAGCAAGTTCTACAGGCTTTTGAAACGTTTGCTAATACAAAGACACAAAATACAGCCTGGCTGATGCTGAGGCGGGGCATTTCCTATGGGCGTGTCTTCAGGTCACTCGGTCCATGACTTGAGTGGAGGGATCTAAATCAAATAAGAGATACAACCACACACACACACACACACACACACACACACACACACACACACAAAAACAAAAACAAAAACCACCCTTTCAGGTTTGGAAAAGCTGCCCAAGCAACTGCAGGGCTGCCTCTGGATTCCAGACCTCCTGGGGAGAGGATTATATAGCAGAGAAGTCCTCTTTCCCCTCCATGGTTTGGGTTCAAATCAGTCATGAGTTGTCGCCAGCTAGTGCCAGCATGTGAGAGGGTGTGCACAACTCTCAAGGCTCCATGTCAGAGTCTTCATGTTGGTCACATGCTGCCTACCCAGGACTGTAGTGTTGGCCCAGAAACAACTCATCAATGGTACAAACTAGGGCTTTCCAAGCTGTTTCACCAGGACACCAAGGGTCTCAACACTGGATGCAGGTGTGAAGTCTCAGTGTGCTGGCATGGCAGATACTTAATATGAAGCACCTGACATGAGAAAAAAGTCACATGATGAGACCTATACTGCAAGCTATAAAGGACAGGGTTTATAGGTCTACTGTGTCAGGATTACGCCATCAAAGGGATTCTGGGAAAGGAGATGATCATTCTGTGTTTGCTTCCTTGAGCTCTACTGAGGGCACTTGTCGGAGATAAAGAGAATCGTTTATTTGTAGTACTTTTCCACCTGTGATAACTGGTCTATTCAAAGAACAGTGATGATAATTAAAATAATATTGACATGGAAGTTCCCATAGTGATTGAGAAAATTTTCTAGTTTAAGCAAGGTCTTACAGTGTCAGAGCTTTTCTGGAATATTCTGAAGGTGCTGGACTTCCAACGCCACTTAACCGTGTCTACTTCAGGAGCTGCATGGCGAAAGTGACTCATTGCCATCTTGAATGGAGCTTCCTGTTCCCTATAGCCTGATACTGTCAACAGGTTTCTCTGTTCTTGGCCCCTTTCAGACCCGGGAGAATAGACCCGTGAGGTTAGTTCCATCTATAGCTCCAGTTCTGGGTGTTTTGGCAGAAGAGAAACCATCTCTGTTTACTTTCCATTACTCTATGGCCAGTTGTATGATTTCTGGCCAATGACAGATGAGAATTTAGGGAAAACCTTAGAAAAATTTCCATAAGCTACTCATGGCTATTAGCAGATTATCTGGACTGTGTTGGGTAGCATGTCTACCTCTAAAGAAGGAAACTGTCAAGAAAGGATGTTTCCTTTGTTTCGCTCTCATTGTATATGTTTCATTTGCCTGTATGTTATCACGCACTGGCAAGAGCCATCCAAATATGTGCTATCGCAACAAGATAAGCAACCCACGTTGAAGAAAGAATAATCCTCAACACACTAGTTACCTGTTAGTCGTTTATAAGCCCAATTAGATCTCAGAACACAGTTTGTTTATTCCATATTGTTTGAAACTTTATTTTTCTGAATATTTAAAAATTTGAAGTTTCATCTCAAAATCAATTATTCTTGTTCTTTAAAATCTATTTAAATCAAGTCTTTAAAAACATTCTATGAGCTTGCAGTGTCTGAAGGTCAGGCATTAGCCAGCTGTGACGTTTAGATGCCTTCTAGAACTGTCTTTCCACCTCTCTTTCTCCCGTTCTTTGAATCCTTTTCAAAACTATTTTTTAAAGATTTACCTATTTTATTTAATGTATACCATATGTATGTTTGGTACCTGATGAGGTCAGAAGAGGTTCCCCGGAACCAGAGTTACAGATGGTTGAGAGCTCTCATGTGGGTGCTAGGAACCGAACCTGGGTCCTCTACAAGAGCAGCCAATGTTCTTAACCACTGAGCCATCTCTCCAGCTCTCCCAGGTATCCTTTCACTATGTTTTAAACCATTCTTAGTATGACTAGATCTATGCTGAAGCTGCTTGCTAATTTGATCTATTTACACCTAGAACACATTTCAGTGTGTACTTCTCTCCTGCCTTTAAGTCTTAACTAATGTAGAGTTTCACCTTCATTGCACCCATTCACCTTTGCATTCTCCTTACTTGCTTTACACGATTGATGTCCTGCTGGGAGGAGCACACTTGAGGGTGGAGCTGCACGATAACTTGAGATTTGCAAGGCAGTCAGTAATAAATACATCGTTGGCGTGCACTATAGCGAAAGCAAACGCCAGTGACAAACGGACAATGGCACATTCTCACAAATTTGGTGCAAATTGCACATTCTTTAGAGAGGGGATGGCAAAGGTGATTCTTGTGGAGGGATTTGGAATTGGCTAGATAGACAAGTAAAGGAAGGGGTTTTAAACAGGAAGATAAGTGATGAGGGGCATTCCGGGAGGGGAGAGAAGAGTGAGGAGGGGTGCTTTGGGGACAGAGAGGTACAGGTATCAAAGGTGCGAATATGTGAAGGAGAAGTGTGCTAAGCACCCATGTTGGGCTGAGGATCCTACATCTTCTACGTCTTCCAAGAGCTACTAAGCTGGTATTTGGAGCAAGTCGGCCTCAAACTTTGGGCCAACTTACTGACTCTTTTTCTACATGCAAGTCCCAGTCTTCCCACCAAAGTCTGGAGGACACAAAGTCTATAGCGAGGAGTAGGAGTCTCCTGGGGACTCAGGGGCAGTGATTTCAGAGACAGACGGCCAAGGATATGGTTTTCAGGCTTTCCACTAGTGTTAGTGGATGGTGGCTTGGCAGGGCCTTCTGTCCCGTGAGCGCCTACTGTGCATTCTCATCGCCATCGGAAGATGTTAAGGACCAAAGACAACACATTCGTGTGCCACCTGACAGTGGTAAGTGCTTGTCAAACGTTCGTGGAATGCATAGTAAGAGCTGGCAAAATCAAATAAAAACGGTTCCACATCATATCTTTGCTTTTGTACAAAGGATGATCATTATTCCACCACCAATTTCAAGAAAACAGTACTGTGGCAGAATTTACCTAACGCTAACACAAGTCAGGAGTAACAGAGTGACGCTGAAGCCTACATCCACCGGCTCCGTTAGAGCCATCCTAACAACGTTAAACCGCTGCTTACAATACTGAGATCTGATTGTACAACTGACTTAGAATGAGGCAAACCTTCTATTTATTGTTAAATCTGAGTTGTGTCAGTGTTCCACGGGGCAAAAACATACAAATTAAAACTCAGCCCTTTTCTTAACCCCTCCTCTTCCTTCAGCTTCTTCTTCCTTCTTCCCCATCTCTCTCTCTCTCTCTTTCTCCCCTTCTCCCACCCCCCTCACCTTCTTTCCCTCTTTCTGTTTTGCAATAAAGCCAAGACTGGCGTTGAACTTGGTAACTTCCTATGCCAACCTTGCCAGGATTATAGATGTACACCACTGCTACTCAATCAAAGCTTATAATTTCTTTCTTTTTTTTCCTCTGTGTGTGTGTGTGTGTGTGCGCACACACACACGCACTCATGAGACAGGGTATCATTATGTAGCCCTGGATGATTTGGGATGTGCTGTGTAGCCCAGGCTGGCTCTAACATATAGAGACCTGCTGGCTGGCCTTTGCACCACCATGCCTGGCCCTAACATTGATAATGTATAATTCTGACATTTACATTCCTAAAGTTATCAATCAGGTTTTTGTTTTTTGTTTTTTAAACATGGAGTAGAAAGGGGAGGGGGCAAAAGAAAGGTGCCCATAAAGATGGTGGCAGTCTGGTGATACATTGAATATTTGATGACAATGATAATTCTGATTTAACTCTTATGACATGAAAAATAAACTCAGCTACTAATAGAACAATCACAAAGAAAACCATCGGTAAGCAGAAGTGAAAAATCGTAGGGAGACGTGTTGCTATTTCATTTTTTACAGATATTTTTCAGATATTATTTTCAGTTCTTTCATCTATTGAATGTGCACCAACAACTGGGATTTTTGTTCTTTGCAAATGCAGAGATGGATGAATCCTGTTCTCTGGAGAATGCTCATTCATTGGCTGAAACTCTACATCCTCTTTGCTGACTTTACCTGCATAATGCCTCTCCGAAAAAAGTGCACACTTTCCCCATATAGTAAGACACTGGCTTTGCTGGTTAAATAAAAACACAAATTACGTCATTGTTTTTGAAGTCTGCCCTCATACTAATTTCCTAAATTCAACAATGTTACTGTTCAGGTTGGCTGCAGAAACATCTATCTTAAAAGTTATACGTAGAGGTGGCCCAACTGTGAAATGCTTGAAGACTGCACAACTTTCCTCTTTGACAGGTGGACGGTAAATATTACAAGTCAGCAGCATCCCTTCATGCAAAGCACAGGCAGGACATAGCTGCACTCAATCTGCATGCAGGGGCTGGCTCTCTGAAGTGGTATTAAGGGCTGAACCAGGGTGGATTAATTTCCAGTCTTTGATATTCATTAACTCCAGCTTCAGAAAAAAAAATACAAGGGTTTACCCTCAGGAGCTTCACCCATGAGCAGCAGCTTTACGATCTGAAGCTCACAGTACCATGCTAATTGATCAAGCAAGGGGCACAAACCCTTAGCTGAAAGGGCTTAACCACTATTTGCCCCTAACTACGGTGACGGTGGTGTTTGACTTTTGAAGTCAGTATCCTTTTGGGTGTGCTTAGCAAACTAGTTATCGTTGCTTAATTGTTTTATGCCACATATCAATAGCTAGCTCTCCATGGGTTCCAGTAATTCCTTGTCAAAGGAAATCTAATCTAGTGGCGAAAGGTAGTGGCGACCAAGGAAAAATGTCCATCTTATCTGAACAAGGCAGCATTTTAGACTTCTCTGAATTTCTGAATCCAGATCACATAATCATTCGAAGGCAAATTCTTTGGAAAACAAAAAACAAAAACAAACAAACAAAAACTTCTGTAAAGGCAAAAGCCTTCCTATCGGAGGGATGAACAAACCATCACCAAGCCACCTCAAGTCTCCAGTGAGAGGAGGGGAGAGGATGAGTGGACTTGATACTCAGCAGCCTATTTACCTCAGGAGCTTCGAAGACTTCTGGGTCGTTGTGTGTGATTGGAGGAAAGACAGCCAAAAGGTCTCCCTTCCTCAGCCGGTAGCTGCTGTGGGTGTCCCAGTTGAAATCCAGATCCTCTTCAACACCCCGAAAGACGGTGGAATGTGAGCACAGCCTCAGGACCTCCAGGATGGTGCTTTCTGAAGGAGACAAACAACAGCTCCTGTAAAGTGAGCGAGCGCTTGAAGGAGCTCTCTCAGTTGGCTGCTGGAACTCATTACCAGCGGCCTTGCCTGATAGGGAAATAATTCCTTCACATCCCCTAAAACTAAGAGAGAGCCAAGGAGGCAGTGGACGCTGAGGTGCTGTTGTCCCAACACCGTTGGGGAGAGTTACAGGAAAGACGTAACCATGCTGTTTATGGCCAGACAGGGGAACAGGAATGGTCTCCTGGAAAGGACTGATGGGTTAGGGGCGGAAATCCAGTGAAGTGAAACCAGGGGGGACTTCACCAGTGTTTAGGCCGGCGATGCCTCTAAAGCCAGGCTCAGCTGCTTAGCCACGCGTAGGCAGTTAGCAGTAACTGCAGTCAGTGCATTTGGAGACAGCCTAACACTTAATTTCTCTTATTCTAGCTGCAAATAAAATGAGTCAGCATTTGCTGGAAATTTTTTCAAAGGAACACGTTTTTATAGGATTCGGGAGGAAAAAAAAAAACAAAAAAACAACACTTTTTCCTCGGCATCCAGGGAGAATAAAAATGTTCACCGTCATATCCTGGAAGATTCCAGAAGCTGAATGTCCTTGCTTTCCCAGTGGCCTTCACCTTTTGCTCCTAGCATGGCAGATTTTATGGCTAATTTCCGGCGATTTATCCTGGCAGTTTGAGGAGGGATTCCTTTGGGAATGATATGCATAATTTGCATAAATCATCCTGATAGCGTGCATATCAGTGTGTAGCTCCTGTCTAGGGCCGCATCTCTCCCTTCATAATCAAAACTGACTATGTTTCCACCAGCGTGAACGGGTCCTGGAATATAAAGCTTGATCCTTTCTAATCAGCAACGTGAAGGAGCTCCAAAGCTCCAAGCTTTCCCCCCTTTCCTGTGATAACAAGTGATTGTGTTTATGACTTGCAATTTAGAAAACCTCACACACACACACACACACACACACACACACACACACATACATGATCAGAGCCTAGTGTCTTGGTGTCAAGCACAGTTCTGGCACAGCCAGTGCCCAGTTATTAGATTATTAAAGGCAGGCCCACCGGCAGGGGCTTGTATAGAGCTAAACACAAAAGTACTATGTTAGCAAAATTTAAACCTATGAACAGCTTGCACAGGGACATGAAGTAGCTTTGGGTAACCCTCTCCCGGGAGGTTTTCCTCGAGCACGCATTTGTCTGAAGAAATGAGGCTGCGGTCAGCTCTGTGTGGGCAGCGTGGTGATTCGATGTGACGCACGGTGAGGTTGTGCATATTCTCTTAGACTGCCTTCGTTATTATAATCAGGCAGAGTCAAATCGGTTTGCTGGTGACGAGGCTGGAGAAGAACTTTGGTTTTGGAACATGGACTCTACTGCAGATAGCCACGAGGCACCTGACGTGACAGATTCCTACTGGCAAGATGCCAACAGCCAACATTTCTATGTTGAAAATCAAGGACCGGCTTCCCATGTCCTGCTGCTGGCCCTATTGGGCCACCAATAGCATGACATCATTTTAACGTGTGGTATGAAATAGTAGTTGACACATGTAGTAGTTCTGTTCACACAACAAGTCCAGTAGGGGTGTGGAAAGAAGAAATACAAAAGCAAAATAATGCTTCGGATGTCTGCTGTGACAGGGTAGGTATTTAACAGTCCGAATAACACGGTCGAATTCGATTGGCTGGCGTGCTCTTGGGAAGCATGGCAGCTTTCGCCCACTGCAGTATCCCAAATGACAATTGGGCAAGCGTATCTTATGCAGAAGTTAATCACAATAATGGAGCTCAAAGTGTGGCCCAGCAGTCAGATCGTAAGTGACAAATCTGTTTTACCTTCCAGTACCAGTTATGTGTGCAAGTCGAAGCTGGCTCTCGCTCCGAGCGATCACGCCGATAACCATTAGGCGACAAAAGTAATGAGTTGTGTTATTATCAACAGTGGAGAGGAGAGCTTACGGGGTCTGCGGTGCAGCACAGAGACACAGAAGCCAGAAGCATTTCCACCGGCCCCAGAATGAATGTGGGCAGAGCTATATGTTGAGAAGAATGACAATAACACAATGGAAAAAAAAAAAAAAAACCTGCTTCTCCTTGTAGTTGTCATAGTTGAGCAGACACCAGCCAATGCCACTGACAGACCAGCTGGGCCCTGGGAGGACTTCCATGCTCCACCAGGAGGTACAGTAAATTATCCTGCGTGGTAGAGCAACATCTGTTTCTATGCCAGTGCCGAACAAACAAGGCAGTTTAAAACATACCAAGGGATAACCAAGCAACAAATGAACATGACCCCCACTGTCCCCCCTTCTCACACACGAGCTGCTAAACTCCATTGTGCAAGCATCCTATGAAAGAGAAGCCAGGTTTTAATTTGATAAGGTGTTGTCAGAGAGATTTTTACATATTTCCAAAACGGAACGCAAAAGCTTATAGTATTTTTATTCTTAGAATTGCCCCCCTTCTATCTTCATTTCTTTTATACTAAAGCTAGCACTTGGTTCTCAATTCGCTCTAGAATTTAAAAAAAAAAAAAACCACAACTTTCCATATACTTATAAATATTCAGTCTTTAAACCTAATTTGCTATACTTAGTTCACATGCCTTCAAGCATTTGTCTTCCAATTCCCACTGAATAAATGCGTACTAATGAGAACTAGAGCAAGCTGCTGAGGCAAAGCTGGGTGACTGGGGTCTGGCCTGCCACCAGCTTGTGATAGGCGGGCAAATTGAGTTAAAATGAAAAGTCTTGTCAGCTAAAATTCAACATGGTCGCCAAACGGCAAGCTGTCAATCATCCATCCAAAACAAGGGACTATAGGTACTAAAAGGTCACTGTGAATCATTAATGCACACTTGGCTTACATATGGAAGTTAATTTTAATTAAACATGATCTCTATCTGTAAATGTTTTATAAAACTTACTGTGTATAATGGATTGATAATTTATGCAAACATTTAGCAGGTAATGGGACCTTCTAATTATTAGACTGTATTGTAGGAAAATGACTATCTAGAATGCAAATATTTAGGGGATAAATTTACACCAGGCATCGCAAGGTGCCAACAGTCATAGCGGTGGTTAAAATAAGACTGCTTGTGTACTGGTAAGAACTGAGTTTTACTGACTTTCATCTACAAGACAATTGGGCCACAAAATTTTGATGATAAACTCACAATTCTGAGCTTGCATCACCTTGTTTTCCTGGCTTGGAAAAAAAAATGAGTTTTGTTTTTCAAGGTAGAAAACTAATACAATTAAAAGTCCCTTCTAAGTAAAAAGCTGGGCATGTGTTAAGCTCCAGTGCTTTATAATCCAGTTGGAGGAAAAGGAGAAAAGAAGGGAAATGCTGGTAGGAAAAGGCACATTCGCTTCGGCTTTTGGACTGATTCACACATGATTCCCACTTGCAGACTTGAAGTGCCAAAGCAGATCATGATAATCAATAAAGCCAGTTACAATGCAAACACAGATCAGCACATGCAGGCCCCTGCCTCCTACTCAGGCCATGTCTGTATCTGTGGAATGAATGTACTGTGACATGGCTGGGCTGTTAATTTGGGTCATCTTAATGATTGGTGCAGGCTGGCATGCCATCTGATTAGCCATGGTGATCAGTGGATAGCAGCGATGGCAGGAGTGAAATGAACAGCCAGCCTTGCTACGGTCACTGGGGCTGAACACACTGATAGTCCTAAAAAGCAAATGGCTAGGAGAGGGGGAGGGGATGGACATGGAAACGGTGTCCTCTAAAAGGTGTGGTGCGGCTGAGCTCACGACGCTCGTGGACCTGCCTCAGATTCTTTATATGGCTCTTCCAGACAGAGGAGAAAGTACATGAAAATGGTGATAATTAATATATAATTTTAGAGGGAAATCATAAATTTCAGATCACCAACTGTATATTTGAGTAAAGTTAAAAATAAACCCAAATTGGTACAAATGCCTACCTTCGCACTGCATCGCAGAAACAGGCTTTGGTTTCTGCTATTTATGGTTTCTGCTGTATATTTATACACATGTACGTTGAACAGTCATATGCTCAATACATTTTGTTAAGGTCTTACTCTGCTCAAAGGACTGGGACACCGTGGCTTAAGCAAAGAGAAATGCAACAAGTGGATTTGACCTGCACTCATGGAGCAGTCTGGGAAGACCAGAGTCAGAAAAGAGGAATAAGCAAGAGGCTTCTAAGACAGTGTTTTAAATGGTTTCACAATTTATTTATCTGTTTGTTTATTTGTCTGTTTAGTGTGGTGTGTGTGTGTGTGTGTGTATGTGTGTGTGTGTGTGTGTGTGTGTGTGTGTATGTGTGTGTATGTGTATGTGTGTGTATGCGTGTGTGTGTGTGTGTGTATGTGCAGTAGCACTGGTATGCGTGTGGGTATGTGTGTGAGTGTGGTGTGCACAGATGACCGAATGTACACATGTATAGAGATCAGCCTCATGGAACCCAGGGATGGACGTCAGGTTGTCAGGGTTAGGGGCAGCGGCCTTTGCAGCTGAGCCCACTCACCGGGCCCTGAACGCCTGCTCCAGACACTGGACACTTCAGATCGTGAACTTTGTCTGGCATTATGTATGCCTTGTGGAACAGCTCTATCCATTCAATCAGTACGTGCATTGTTTCCAGCTACTTGTTAGGAAGGCTCTTAACTATTCTCTTAGCATCTTGGTTTTTCCCTTTCCTTCTCATTGTCGTTTTGAGGTGTAAGGGATGGGAGTCAGGGCCTTGCAAATGCTAGGCAGGTACTCAACCACTGAACAACATCCACAGTTGAAATTATGGCTTGCAGAGATTGATATTGAATTGTGTGTGTGTGTGCTGCTGGGGATTAAGGCCAAGGCTTTGCACATGCTGGGTAACTAAGCTAAAACTTGTCCTACCTTCCTCTCTCCCTCCCTCCTTCCCTTCCTTCCATTACTTTGACAGGGTCTGGCTTCCCAGCCTAAGCAGGCCTTGAACTCGTGACCCTCCTGCCTTGCCTCCCAGCCTCTGGGATTACAGCCCGTATCACATGCTCAACTGAAATGCTGATATACTGAGTGTCTAACTCCAATGACAGCATTCTGAAAGCCTCTTTTAGAAGAAAGGTATTTTCACACTGAAATCAAATTTTCTTCCCTTTAATTTTCAACCTTTATAAGACATTTAGGCAGAAAAATTTAAGTCTTCCTCCAACTTTTAAGAACCCCTAAAATGATATGGATATTTCATCACTTTCTCTTTTGTAGGGGTGGTGCTGGGGATCAAACACAGGGCTTTGTGCATGCTAGGCAGACACTCTACCACTGAGCCGTATCTCAGCCTACAGTCATCATTTCGCAGTTCTGTATCAGAGATGTTATGACAGCAGCCTTTGACAGGTGGCAGAACCGCAAGCAGTGTTTGAGTTGGGAGAGAAGAGAGGTGCTCTCTCATTTTCTTCGCCCCAGGAAATCATAATTCTATTGATGCTTCTCTTGTGGAAGCAGATGAGGGATGAGTTTTTGAAATAATCTAACCACTCACTCCTTTGAAGCTTTCTGGTATCGCCGAGGTTACCAGCTGCTGTGGCTGCCTGTTAGGATCACCCGGGATTGGTGAAAAACATAACATCTCCGTCCCAGATCAATGAAATCAGAACTACAACATTAACCACCTTGAAATGAGGGGTGTTGAACCTTGGCCACCTATTAGAATCACCTGGGGAGCTTTTAAAGCCATCCCTCCAGAACGATAAAATGGGGTTCTCCAGGGACGGGCCCAGGGCTGTTTTTAAAGCCCTCCAGATGATTCCAATGACCAATCACTTTGAGAGCTGCGGCTTTAAGCCGAGTTTCGCTGAGAAGCCTCATTCCACTCTGTCCTGGTTTACTTTTAACACTAATGTGATGAATTTGCTTTCATTCATTGAGGTTACCTTCCAACCACCTCGTATTTCTAACACACATTCACTTCCCTGAACCCCTTAGCTTTGTACTAAAATGCAAAACTGATAAAACTGAAGTCAGTGTTTATCATTGAGGTTTCCTAAAGTTACCCGTAAAACCTTACTGTCTATTGTCTGTTTCTGAAGTACCCCTTTCTCCAGTTAGGAGCGCCTCACAGGGGACTAGGGATGCAGTGTAGGCAGTCAGAAGGCATTTGTCTAGCCCATGCAGAGGCCTCGGTTAAATCCTCGATATGGCAAAAAGAAAGATTACTAACATGATGTGAAACGTAGACCTTCTGTGTTTCCTCATGAGAATATCTTGGCCAACTTCTCAATTAGCCCTAATCATCTAAATTTCTAATTTTTCAACTACATGATTTATTTTTTTTATAAAATTGAATGCTGTGTTTGAGAACCAGTAGTACATAACTGTATAAAAAAAAATAATGGTCATTTCTTGAAGAATTTTGCCTGAGATGACATTTGTTACCATCAAGCATTAAAGTCAACAGCCTGGTATTACTTGGGGAAGGGGGCTTACTACTGTTTGGCTGCACAGTTTGGATTGATTCTCTTTCTGGACCTTTCTCCCCAGTGATTACATGAAAACAATACATAAGGTAAGATATACAACCACTCAGTCAACACCCAGCACTTGGTGAGATAGTGGTTGATAGTCTGAAGGCAGGCATAAGACTTGGAGGCAGAGTGCTTGCCTAGCATTGGCTTGATTTCTTGCACCATCAACAAAACACAACACATTGTTATCTTTATTCTAAAGTCAAAACCTCTGTCAGTATCATGACTTGGTTTACCTTTCCAGATCTTGTCGACATACACATTGTGATAGCTGCCTTGGAATGATCTAGATATAAGCATTTCTCTCCTCTCAGTGGGGGCAGTGAAAAGAAATCTAGGATTAGAGAGATCTTACAAGAAAGACATAGTTATGGCCATAAAATCTAAGTGAAAATTCGGTCTGTCTCATTCTGAAATTTTTCTTACTTGGACAAGATGTAAGAGCAGCCGCTGTCCCTCAGAGTACCTTGGTGAAGAGCACATGAAATAACTATAAACTACTTTGAAATATTTAAATAACTAATGTGTTTAACATAGACTTATGATTATTGTTTTTGTTACAAGACCTATAATTTTCCAACTAATCCTTCTGTTTTGGGTTTCTCTCTCTCCTCATTCCAACTACTCACAAGAAATAGGTTTAGATTCTGGCCAGGGAAATAGGTAGACTGACTGCAAATCCCTATCTCTCCCCCATCTCCTCCAGAACCAACTAATCTTCAGCTTTGCAGCAGAACCCCTGCTGCAGCTCCTTTCTCCTACTCCCATCTCCAGTGATCACACAGACTTACCCCTCCCAACTTCTCTTAAACCATGCATTGCTTTATCCCAGCCTGTACCTCCAATAGGCCTGGAAACCCACAGGCCACTCCAGCCAGTAAACAGGTAAGAAAATGGCAGATCTTCACCTCATCCTCCAGTCCTCCAAGTGCAATCCCCCAGTCTCATCACCATCTCCAGAACAGACCTTCTGCTGTGGCCTCTCCTCACTCTTTGCCCCCATTCCCCTCGGACTAAGCAGATCCTGAATGAACACCTCACTTCCCCCCTCCTGTGGACCCAATACCTAGAAACACATTTTTATCTGGAATCCACATATATTAGAATCCCAGAAGAATTTTCTACCAAGCCACACACAGCCACCACACTCTCCTAAGAACCAGAGAGGTCAACAGAAACCAAGGAAAAAAAACCCAACCATCAAAAACAAGACCAGGTATCAGCACCCAGAGTTACAATCTTCCCAATCCCAGATGACTAGATGCCAGGACAAAAACACAATAATAGCCAGTACAACTTGTCTTTACTAGAGCCCAGCAAGCCTACCTCAGCGGACCTTGAATATTCAAACAGCTGAAGGACAAGAGAAGGGCCGGTTACAGCCTGTGTGACAAGGATGGAAGTCTTCAAAGAGTAAGTGAATAAACCTCTTAAGGAAATCTATGAAAACACAAACAAATAATGGAAGGAAATGAATAAAACTTTTCAAGACTTGAAAGTGGAAAGAGAATCAATAAATGAAACTCAAGGAAGGAAATCTCAAAATGAAAAATTTAGGAACTCAAACAGGAACCTCAGAAACAAGCCTCACCAACAGAATACAAGAGATGGAAGAGACAATCTCCAGCATTGAAGACGCAATAGAATAATGGATATCTCAGAAAAAAGGAGGTGTTAAATCTAAGAAAGCTCCTAGCCAAAAATCAATCAATCAATCAATCAATCAATCAATCAATCTAGGATAGTATGAAAAGACCAAATTCCAAATTTAATGAAAAATAGGAATAGAGGAAGGAGAAGAAAGCCAGATAAAGGCACAGAAAATATTTTCAACAAAATTGTATAAGAAAATTTCCCTCACCTAAAGAAAAAGATACCTACGAAGATTCAAGCAGCATACAAAACACCAAATAGACCAGACTGGAAAAGGAAGTCTGCTCAGCGTATTTGAATCAAAACACTCAACCTACAGAACAAAGCTGCAAGGGAAAGATTAAAGGCAGACCTATTAGAATTACAACTGACTTCTCAAAGAAGAGCTGGAGGGGCCTGGGAAGATGTGCGACAGACTCTAAGAGACCACGGACGCCAGCCCGGACTACTGTACCTAGTAAAACTTTCAATCGCCACATACACAACAAAATAACATAGTCCAACAGAGACCACCCGTTGATATTTCTCAACACCAATGGTCTCAGTTCCTTAATAAAAAGAAACAGAATGTGAAAGCAGAATCCATCCTTCGGCTGCATCCAAGAAATGCACCTTCACAACAAGGATGGGTACTTCCTCAGAGTAAAAGGACTGAGAAAGGTATTCCTAGCAAATGAACTGAAGAAGCAAGCTGGTGTAGTTATTTTTATATCTGGCAAAACAGACTTCAAACCATATCTAATCAGAAGAGATAGGGAAAGACCCGACATACTCATCAAAGGAAAAGTACTTCAAGAGGAAATGTCAATTCTTAACATCTAACTCCAAACACAAGGGCAAGTAAGTTTGTAAAAACAAAAACAAAACCACTACTATAGCTTAAATCACATAGTGACCTTCCACATCCTGATAGTAGACTTCAATACGATTACCAATAGACTGGCCATCCAGACAAAAGCTAAACACAGAAATAATGGTGCTAACAGACGTCACAAACCCAATGAGTTTAACAGATATTTTTAGAACATTTCACTCAAATACAAAGGAATATACCTTCTACTCAGCATCACATAGAACTTTCTCCAAAACTGACCACATATTGGAACATAAAGCAAGTCTAAACAGATCTCTCTCTCTCTCTCTGCTTCTCTCTCCTTCTCTCTCTCTCCCTTTCTCTCTCTCTCTCTCTGCCTCTCTCTTTGCCCCCCCTCTCTCTTCTTTGAGATAGGGTTTCTCTGTTGTAATACTGGATGCCCTGGATCTCACTCTGTAGATCAGGCTGGCCTCAAATTCACAGCAATCAGCCTGCCTCTGCCTCTGCCTCTGGAGTGCTGGGATTAAAGGTGTACACAACCTGTATCCTATCAGACCAGGACAGATTAAAGCTGAATATCAACAACAGAAACAATAGAAAGCTTGCAAACTCACAGAAACTGAATAACTCACAACTGAATGAAAAATGGATCAAGATAGAAATAAAGAAACAAATTAAAGACACTTTAGAATTGAATAAAAATGAATATACAACACACCCAAACTTTTGAGACACAGTAAAGGAGGTTCTCATAGGCAAGTTCATAGCACTAACTGTCTACTTTAAAACAAAACAAAATAAAACACTTGGAGAGATCTCTTACTAGTAAATTAACAGAATGACTGAAAGCTCTAAAACGAATAGGATAAATCAGACCCAAAAGGAGTAGAGAGCAAGGAACAATCAAACTCAGGGCTGAAATCAATGAAAAAAACAACAAACAAACAAACAAACCAAAAAAAAAAAACAGAAGCAATTCAAAGAATCAATGAAACAAAGAGTTGGTTCTTTGAGAAAACAAGATTGACAGACCCTTATCCAAATTAATGAAAAGGCTGAGAGAGGATATCCAAATAAACAAAATTAGTAAGTGAGAAGGAAGACATGTCAACAGACACTGAAGAAATCCAGAGAATCACAGTATGCATTTTAAAAAGCTGTACTCCATCAAACTAGAAAGTCTAAGACAAATGGATAATTTTCTCAATACGTACCACTTACCAAAGTTAAATCAAGATCATATAAACAACTTAAATAGACCTATAACCTATAGCGAAATAGAAACAGTCATTGAAAGTCTCCCAACCAAATAAAGCCCAAGGTCAAATGGTTTTAGTGCAGATTTCTACCAGGCTTCCAAAGAAGAGTTTATGCCCATACTCCTACAATTATCTCACAAAACAGAAACAGAACAATAATTGCCTAACTTATTTTAATAGGGCAAAGTTACCTTGATATCCAAACCACATAAAGACTCTCAAAAAGAGAGAGAATTACAGACCAATTTCCTTTAAAAACCTAGATGCAAAACATTCTCAGTAAAATACTTGCAAACTGAATCCAAGAACACACCAAAAAGATCATCCTCCATGGTCAAGTAGGCTTCATCCCAGAGACGCAGGGATAGATCAACAATCCACCATAGAAACAAACGGAAAGAAAAAAAGCTAAATTATCATCTCATTAGACGCAGGAAAGCCTTTGACAAAGTCTAACATTCTTTCATGATAAAAGTCTTAGAAGAGATGAAGAATTCAAAATAGTAGAGGCAATTTATAACAAGCCCACATCCAAGCTCAAAGCAATTTCACTAAAATCAAAATAAAGTTGTCCACTCTCTCCATACATACTCAATATAGTCTAGAGCAATAAGACAACTAACCGAAGGGGATCAAGATGATACAAACTAGGAAACAAAAGGAAGTCAAGGTATTCATGAGTAACCCTTAAAATTGCACTGGGAGTCTCCTACAGTTAAACACATAACAGCTGGATGCACAATTAACTCACAAAAATCAGAAGCTCTCCTATGTACAAATAGCAAACAGACCAAGAAAGAAATCAGGGAAACACCACTCTTCACAATAGCTTCAAATAGTATAAAATATCTTAGGGTAATTCTTACGGAGAAAGTTGAAAAACGTATATGATAAAATCTTTAAAACTTTGAAGAAAGAAATGTAAAAAGATATCAGAAGATGGAAAGCTCTCCCGTGCCCCTGGATTGCTAGACTGATGCAGTAAAAACAGCTACCCTACCAAAAGCAATCTACAGATTCAATGCAATCCCAATAAAATCCCAGCACAATTCTTCACAGATCTTGAAAGAACAATCCTCAGCTTCATATGGTAACAGGAAAATCCCTAAACAGAAGAATGGGTAGAGAAATTGTGGTACATTTACAAAATGGAATAATATTCAGCCATAAAATAAAAAATGAAACCATGAAATTAGATAGACGGATGGAACTAGAAAAAAAATCATTTTGAGTGAGGTATCCCAGGCTCCGAGAGTCAAACATGGCCTGTATTCACTTATGTGTGGATATTAGTTTTTAAGTCAGTGGTAATCAAGCTACAGTCTGTACAACCACATAGGTCAGTGCAGAGTAAGAGGCTGGGGGAAGAGATGGATCTTGTTACTAAAGGGAAATAGAATATAAAGCTATGGATGGATCGGGGGGGTTCTCTGAAAGGGGGAGATCAAGAAGGGAGGTGGGGAGGGAATACGGGGAGAGACAGCTAACATTAAGCAACATTTGAGGGGTGGTATGAAAACCTAATGCAGTAGACACTTCCTAAAATACATACATACATGAACGAGGTAACAGGGAGAGAAAGCCCCAACTGGTATCTCTTGTCACCAAATGCAGCTTCTAGTTCTGGGACTGGGTTACCCCTAATTGGCCACAGGGGTCCCCTGGGAATCCCCAAACAACCCAACTGTTGCCAAGACATAAACTGATGCTCTTTGTAAAAGGACCGAAGACCCTGTTGCTGAAGACAACACCTCCACAACTCACCACATAGGGGTAAGTCGAGCTAATGCCTATGTAGTGCCTTCACCCCTATGTTCTAGCATCCTAAGAAGGTGCTCTACATGCTACCCAAAGAGAAAGTTGGGACTAACCCAGCTACAATCCTTTTCATCTACAGTGGTGTCCTGCCTGCAAGATATTATGCTAAGGCAATGGTAGCACAAAGCTTGTGGGAGTAGCCAAACAATATCTGATTTGACTTAGGTCCCACTCCACAAGATAGAAGCCATACCTGACACTGCTTGGGTGACCAAGAATCTGAGACTAGCCCAGGGTCCTAGGGTGAAACCAAATACTACTGCTCTAAACACACGAACAACATACAAGCAACAATAACAAGAAAAACATAGTAATAAAATGACTCTTAGTGGCATTCTGCTACACTCATAGGTTAGTGCCTCGCTCTGCCCCCCGTCAGAGAAAGTTCCTCCTCAGCAGACAGGAACAAATACAGAGACCCACCACCTGGCGTGATGCAGAGAATGAGACACCATAAAACACTCATACTTAAATGGTATGTATCTATCAAATCCCTCTCCTTGGGGGTCAGGAAATCCTGGAGAAGAGGCAGAAAGAATATAAGACACAGAAGGGATAGAGGACACCAAGACACCCAGGGCCTCTAAATCGACAGGATTGACACATACAATTCACATGGACTGCACCAGATCCTCCGCATATATATCATGGCTTCCAATTTAGTGTTTGTATACGGGATTCCCGAGTGTGTGAGTGAGTGGGTCTCTGTTTCTTGTGGCTTCTTTTGGGCTTTTTTGCTTATTCGTATGTTGGGTTTGTTTTTTTTTTTTTTTTACTTTTGTGTTGCAATGTGTTAGTCTTTGTTTTATATTATTTTATTTTACTATTATCCCTTGGAAATGTCTTTGTTTTCTAATGAAAGACACAAAGGGAATAGATCCACAGGGGAGGGGGGTGGGGCGGAACTGGGAAGAGTAGAAGGAGGGGAATCTGTAATCAGGATATACTATGTGAGGAAAAGAAAAACCTATTTCCAATAAAAGGAAAGAAAATATCAAGGTGAAAAATAAGTAAATATTAATAATCTGTAAAAATAAATAAATCATAGTAAACAACTAACTACAGTAGCCCATGTAGGGAGTTTATACACCCAAGAAGATTTTACAATTTATTGAACCCACCAAGCACCTGAAAAGCAAAATTAGTATTTCATTTTGTTTTTAACTATTACTAAAAACATTCCATTGTAACAAAAAGAATATGTAGGCAACTTAATTATCTTTTAAGTTTACCTACTTACAAGTATTTCAGTGACTACATAAGCTGGAAATAAAAAAACGAAATAGGCTTAAAAACATTTAGTAAAATTTGGTAGATAAACACTGTCAGCTCACGATGCTAGAGCTACGGTAGAGTATGGAGAGTATAATTGTAGAGCGTGATCTTCAAAACTTGACAGATTGTATCCAATTTCTGTCTCATGGTTCCTCCTCTTATTCTACGATCTTTCACTATAACTACAACTTGTTCAGTTTCAGGAGATGCCGTTGAATAAAACCAGATACCTGCAACTCTCCTGAGCTGCTTGGAGTTACAGGACATCTGTGGTGTGTTCTTAATGGGAGTTATGTGTGTTCTTTTGGGTGGTAATGTATAGAACTAGCACCTCCGAGGGGTGAGTCAGATTTGAATAGGATGCCAGTTTGATTCATCCACTCTGGAAAAGGAGGAAAATAGTATAAAGTTTGTGGGGTGCCATGCAGTTCAAATATTCTGAGGCTCACTAGACAGCAGTTATTGAGTCTACTGTATTGCGACATTCGTGTACTTCATTCATGCAAACTGTCGGTAGCATTCATCAAGATAATTTCCCGTGAGTTTGTTACACTTTCAATAGTAAGCTTTTATCTTTCCTTGCATCAATGTTTTTCTTAATCTTCCTCTATTTGTATTATATTTATAAGGTCACTTTAATTTTTATTCAACTCACTTGTGGATATATTTATTAAAGACGACTAAGCACATAATTTCAGTGAGGCCATTTATTATAAGCAGAACCGTTAATGAGATATAAATATGCAAAATGCATTGTACTTTCCTCGTTTAAAAGACAAGGTTAAATGGTTTTAATGAACAAATAACATTGGGGAAAGCACACATCTATCACAATGCCTTGAAAAGGACCGCTTTAAATGACTCCAACAGCCTCTGGCATTCCAGCTTCTTCCCTTCCCTTTACAAGTGGTGTGCTCCTAAGCAATGCCTCCGCAAAAAACAGCACCCTTTGCTGTACTAGTATCAAGACTTCCCTTCCTAGGTAAAAATCACAGCCTTTATTTAATTGCAACATTTTTCCTAATAATGATAAAAATTCAAGATATCTTTAAAAAATAGTGTTGAAAACACCTAGGCCTCTTCCCAAAGCAAGTAGTGCACTCATTTCGTGGGGTACATACAGATGCTCAGCCGTGTGAGTCTAGCCTTTCCAGTGCACTGTGTGTTCTTCTGATGACGGGAAACTCTTGCCCGAACGACTACTAAATGCAGAGGTTGCTCAGTGTGCTGAGGATCCGTCACAGTTTGCGTCAATCTGACTGAACCGTTTATCCCATGAAAGATATATATATATATATTCTTCTCCAGAAGATAAATGACCTCTACTATAAGTTCTTGCAATAAATGTCACTGATCTTTGCTGGTCCCCTGGGCTGCAGGGGACCTGGCTAGCTACTGAAGGCACTGGTTAAGAGCTCATTGTTTTGTTCTTTGGTTGCCCATGGGAAAGCTGTGAAGGTACGAGGGCTCTAAGGGTAACAGTTTCTAAATCTAGCTGAAGATTCACCCGAACCTAAATTGCAGCCCCAGAACTTGTCTCTTCTGGTCAAATAAACATTCCTTTCCTAACACTGCACTTGGAAAACAATCTTTAATTTAATGACTAATAGCTACTAGCTATGAACACAGAGTTGATGAATTTCAAGCAAACTCTTAAGAGTAATAATTATGTACGGAATACAAACATATCCTTTGGAGTTTGTTTGCATTATTTCCTGATCATCTCATTCTTAAAATGAAACAGTAATTACCTGAAGGCATGGCAAATGCAACCTAGATCTCCACAGAAAGTAAATCAACTTAGAAAATACTACTTATCCAAGTATAGGCATCCACCCATGCTTTATATAAATTTTGTGTATTAGTTCCCCAAGAGTTCTGCAAAAAAGAAAATAATATTAGCATTTTGATAATATTGGGAATATTTTCTTTTACCAAACAAATATGAAATTCCTTTGATAATGCGCACCGCAGGTGACACAATTTTCATAATTGAAGTATAAAACACAATGGTCACTATTGCCGGTCTGATGAGTCCCAGGGTGACCAATGGGATCCACCTCTGCAAAACTTGGGCTATTCTTATGAGTGCCAAGGAGCAGTCAACTGTGATCAAGACTATGCAGATCTTATGTCTCAGAGTCTGCCAAGAGAGAGCGGGGAATGTATTTTATGCATAAAGACTTGAGGCCGACATGAGCTAAAATGGTAGTCTTATTAGGTCAAATAGCGAAGAAATCAGAAAGTGTATAAACAGTGCATTTGTCCAGGGAGACCGAGAGGACGATATCCCTAAGAGTGCCACGGGGGAGACATGAAGACAGAGGGTGTTGACATGATCAGTACAGATTTTAACTTTAGGAGTATGTGCTCCCTGCAGCATCATAACAAGCAGCCTGCTCAAGCACAGAAAATGCAAATGCAATTCTGCAGATCAAGGGTTCATGTCAGGTCTGAGGCTAATGAGGAAAAACAAAAGAAAAAAAAGAGGGGAGAAAAGAAGCAAAAATAGCCAGCTCCTATGGGGCTCAGATATATTTGAAACAGAGTTCTCTTTTATTTCCCAAATCAGTGAGTATTTTTAATAATGTTAATGTTTAAAGAAAGTGGTTTGAAGCTGTTTTGTCTCCTCCCACTTCCCTGCCTCCCTCCCCTTGCTCACAGCCCTCCTTGTCTTTGCTTTGCTCCTTTTTATTTGAGGGTTTAAACCATGCGCTTTCAATGAGAAGGATTTTAACAACAATTATAGGAACCATATACTCCAAACGATATAAAACACCCTGACCTGCGCCTGAAAAAAGACAGACACCACTTTAAGGAAGAGTAAGGACTTTTTGCACACAAGTCGCCTCTCTGCAATACTTTCCTGTTCAACCATCGAATCCTTTTCTTGTCAAGATAGGACAGCAGTGTTTTGTAAGCATCAGCAAGCCAACAGATGCTCAGAATCAAATGACTTAATAGGCATACACATTTTTCCCCCAAAAAATAATTGCAAAGCTTTGGTTTAGCCCTTTGCATACCTTGCATAGTTAATTAGCTAGGCCTTAATGTTTACATGCAACGAGAGTACCTACAGCTATAAACTACATAATTTATAATTGATGTAAATGGGTGTTATTATGTCAATTAGGCAGCTGTGTCCTCCACCTCTTGGTAAACAGCTATGAGTGATAAACTGAGTTTGCAGAGAGCTACCTTCTTCTCTTCATAACAGATAAAAATAAATTACCCAGGCAGACCAAGCTGTCCAATTGTTCGCTGGAGAAGTGGATGGAAAGTCCGGGCCCTTTCCTTTGACCTGTTGACTGCAGGAAGCTGTCAATTTCGTCACGCAGTACTTCCATAGTTTCTGGGTGCCGGAGAAGGTAATACATTACCCAGAACATAGCCGCACTGGTGTTTGAAGTAGAGGCCCAGAGAAAGGCAAGATGATGTGCTGGGAGAAAGTAAGTGAAAAGGAAGATTAATAGCGTTTATTACACTGATTAGATTTGCAGTGTGCTAATTAAAAGATGTTAGGACACAGCCCCAGCCAAGGATCAGTGCATGCTAATGAGAACCAATAGGCTTCTGAAGTCTAATTTTCTGCTTAATGAGAATAGTTTAGAATGTAATGTGTGTGGTGGGGGGCAGGAAGGTGGGGGATGAGATAAGAGGAAGAAATGCCGCTTGGTTATACTCTTTCTCATTATCATCATTAAGTATCTTGTTTTACCACCTCAGCAAAAAAAAAAAAAAAAAAAAAAATCAATTATCACAGAGGGTTGTTTCAGAGTAAAACATTTTATCATTAGCCAATTAGAAAGAGCATAAAAAAGAAATCTTCAAGGTCGCCATTTTATCTTTTTATCTCAAAGGTCTCCTGTAAATTATTTTATTTTAGCCGGTGATCGTTCAGAACCCTCTTACCTCCGATCTCAGAGTCTTCACGCCTATAGTGTTTCTCCAGAGTATCTTGCCTCGCCTGAATAATTTCTGACCATCCTTGTATCTGGGTTAGCTTTTCTGATGTGAGACGTTGTATAAGCTTTTTCTGCATAGATTTCAAGTTTCTTAGAAGGTGTATGGGGATGTTGTACAGCAAGTACGGGAACATGTTGTCAAATTTTAAAAAGTCGTCCTTCAGCTCGCTGATAATTTTTCCCCTGTCCCCAACAAGAAATTTCCCGTGGATAGTTGTGAATGAGGTCTCAAATATCAGTGAGCTACAGAATGAAAACAGTTTTGCCGTATTCCAGTCTGTGGCTTTCAGGAGCTGGGGCTCAAGTATGTCTTTGAGTTTTTGGATCATGTTCTCCATGAGAACTTGCAGAGCTTTGCCTTGCAAAAGCTGATAGCTTCTGTGAAGGTCGTCATTGAGGTCATCATTGGTTAGCAGCTTCGTGACCGAGAAGGCTTTTGCTGCAAATTGCCTGCTGAACTTATCAAAACTTAGTTGTTTGGGGTTTTTCATTATGGACTGGTATTGGAAAGGGTTCAGAACAAATGTTACATATTTCCCTAAAAAAAAAAAAAAAAAAAGAATATAGTTTATTTGATAGCAAGACAAAACACATACCTGAAGTCTGAAAATACTTAAATTAAAATTAAAGAGACTCTATCAAGAAGGCAGTAATTTAATTAAACAAATTTAACAAAGATCTATTCCACCGAAAGACCTACCCTGTCCCCTTTGAAAACAAAGGATAATGTAAAAATACTTCTGGAAGCTTGCAGTACATTTCTTGAAATTCTAAACTTCATTACGCTCTTTACAGCCTGTGTCTCCAAACTGGCAAAAACTTTGGATGTCTAACCGAACCCCTGAATTCATCAGCTTGAGAGAGCTGGCTGTGGGGGTTTAGAAGCAAACAAAGAGGTCTTTCCCTTTGCACCCAAATTGTCTTCACCTGGTCCTGTTGTCTCTCTGCAGTACTGCTTTAAGATTCCCTCTGTTAGGAAAAACATACAGCCAGCACGCCAGAGGCAGGAGACAAATTACGTGTGGTTGGTCCTGCAGCGTCTAAGTTCGCTATTACTGTCTGAACTTTTCTTTGTCTCATCTGTCTGTCTGTCTGTCTGTCTGTTTTTCCATAGCGATAGAAAAGATAGAGAGATAGCTCTCCCCCCACCCCTGTAGCTTTCTTAGGTAAAAATCTTCCCCTTGTGATTTATGGTAATTCCAACTACATTACAAAAATTAACCAGTTTGGTACAAGATTTGGAATCACTGTCAACCAAATCCTATAGACAGGATAAATGTGATTTTATTTGGCAATTTAAAAAAAATACATATTAAGTGCTAAATATATGTGAATGTATATGCCTTGATTAGTTTTTCTTAAACTGCATCTTATCCGCTCCAGTTTGACTTGACTCATGAACAGGGCAAGGCAACGGAAAAGCGAGGAAACGCTGGAGGTAGCTGCTCATTCCATTATAACTAAATTAAAGCTGCCAGCTTCCTCCTGACAGATATTGGGGGGAGGGCCAACTTTCTCATTTTTCGAAAGAGATAATTTTAGACAAAGCCATGTATTTTCACAGGTGATGATGATTCATGCTTTCTTCTTCCTACATGAATGGGTTTTATTATAAATTAATAGGATTCTTTTAAATTAGTATCTAAAATTCAGAGTATACACAAGGTTTATTTTGTAAAACACAGTATTTGGAAAGTATTTTGAGTTTTTTCCTACCATTTCTCTACATTCATCTAAATTTAAAAAGAAACACACGCACACACACACATACACACGTGCACACACATGCACAAGCACACACACATGCACACACACATACGCACATGCACATGCACACACACACATGCACACGTGCACACACATGCACAAGCACACACACATATACACACACATGCACACGTGCACACACACACATACACACACATGCACATGTGCACACACATGCACACGCACACACACACACACACACACACACACAGAGCTCAAGCACATCTCGGCCTTTTGAAGAAGAGGATAGATACACACCAGATTTCTGCTCTGTCTACAAGTCGTCAGAAACAGACACATTCTTATTTCTCATTCTGTCTTTCCTATCTCTCTACTTTCCTCTTTGCCTTCCCCTCCATTCAGAGGAAAGCATCAGGTTCACTTCAAATAAAAGTATAAATGGTGAAAGTAAAAAAAACAAACAAAACCCCACTGGTTCGAGTCAGTAAACACATTTAACATATTATAATGATGGACTGACGGGTTGACTGTGTGTGCTGATGTGTGTGCAGGTGTAGATGTGCTATGGTGCGTGTGCACAGTGTGCCCTCGGAAGCCCGAGGACAGCTTTGGGGAGTTGGGCTTATCTTCCACCTTGCTGCTTCAGGTACTGTGCTATGTGTCCCAGGCTGATTGGCCAGTGAGCCTCCACGCAATTCTCTTTTCCGGAGACTCACACTGCGCGTGTGTGTGTGTGTGTGTGTGTGTGTGTGTGTGTGTGTGTGTGTGTGTAGGAATGTTGAGATTACAGATGTGCACAACCATATCCAGATTTTTATTTGGATCTAGGGACTCAACTCAGTGAGGGTTGCTTGCCTCCCACTTTTACCATCTGAATCAGTCCCCTATGAATACATTTATAAAAAAGAAGTTGTCTTAGTTTATTTCTCTCTCTCTCTCTCTCTCTCTCTCTCTCTCTCTCTCTCTCTCTCTCTCTCTCTCTCTCTGTTGTAGGTACATTTTTGTATGACTATGTGCATGTATATGTGCTAGTTATACCTGCACATGGAGGGCAGAAATGAACACCAGCTGTCTCCCTCAACCACCCTCTGTTTCATTTTTTGAGACAAGATCTTTCACTGGATCTCGGGCGCATCAATTCAGCTAGGTTGGCTGGCCAATGAGCACCAAGGAGTCTACTTGTCTGCACATACTTACAGACACACACCCCTCCACACCTGGCTTTACATTGGTGCACAGATCCAAAACTCTGGTCCTTATGCTTGTGTACTTGTCTTGGTACCAACGGAGCATTGCCCGTAAGCCCTTCTGAAGGACCATCACTGAGAAGTTCAAAGTAACTTTTCATGTTAGGATCTGCACATTCTCTTCCCCATTCCAATTTTATTTTTCTGCCCTATCAAATATTACCCTCTTGCCTTCTACCTTCCATCTGTCTGAAGGAGACGTGGATCACTTTAGAACCACACATTTTGGTTTTCTGGATTTTACTTTTCAAGTGGGTTTGGAAGTACCAACAACCCTGGAGATTTTAGCTGGCTTCCCAACTTTTAATCTTCAGCATAAACAATTTAAGCTAAGTTTTCCAAAATTAATATTAATTTAACCATCTGTCCACCATCTGCTAATGTGAGATGCAAAACCAGAGTTTCTTTGTGTTCTGCAATCAGACAGCTAGGAAAAAAAAACATATACATTTATAAAATGAATTTAAATTTCCTAACAAATGAATTTTTTTTTCTGAAAAGTTATCTTGAAGGCTATGAATGCTGAGAGAGAAATTAACTTTTGCTCAATGTGATTTTATGTAAATGAATGCCAAATGTCAACAGGCCGGCTGCCTGGTTCACAAAGATACCAATGTAGAAGCAATATCATTTGCCATGTTTTCAAAAGAGAGGAGAATGCTGTCAAAAGTGGATGTAAAATATTGATTTAAAGAATTTCAGAGTTTGCATTTGTCTAAAATGCAAATGTCAAAATGAAGCCCATGTCTGAAAAAAAATACAGTACGAAATAATTTTTCCTGTCCATTAAATTTGAAATGGGGCCAACAATTTATAATATCTTCCTTGCCAATTATTTCATCTTCTTCTCATTTATGGAGCAGACTGGGACTATTAGTTTCAGAATTCTTAGATCACCCATAAATGCTTTACCAACTCAATACTCTCATTTCTTTCTTTATATTATAATATATTAATATTATCTTAGGAGGCTAGTGCTACATAATTCAAAATAGTTTGATAAACATATATCTCATCACCTCTCATACCCAAGAACTCTGGCTTTTAGATTGAGTTTGATGTTTTCCTGGCTGACTTGGTGCCACATGGACATAGGCCTGGGAGTTCAAGTCAACTAGTTGCTCAGTCAGTCAGTAAAATATGAAAAAAAAAAAAAGTTTGCTTTCAAGTATTCTTGAATCTCCAGTGGATTTTGGTTTGAATGTTGACCTGTAAGCATTAGTTGAGAAGCTGGACCAGTAGCCAGCTTTTTATCTGCTGAGAATGACTACCTTTGTGTACTTACTGCCCTCATTAGGGAGATTTCTCTAACAACTGACAATGATGTAGAGTGGAGCTTCTCTGGGGTGACATTTAGGGAAACGATTCCATTGCACTAACACACAAAACCAATTAAAGAACTATTTTCTGCAATAGGTCATGAATTTATGTGGTTTTCTCCCGTATCTTTTAGTTTCTTTATTAAGATGACAGTTGTGCTCCTTAAGTCTTTGGAAGACTACAATCGTTTTCTCGTCCTGCAAAAACAGACACTCACTAAAGTTGCACGAAAAGGACTCGGGTGGGTGATTTTGCCCTCCAGTTTTTAAATGAGCTGTATCACAAGCTGAGTATCAAGATTGTATTCTCAGAACATGATAGACATGTACTCAGCAGTGGCTATTTACTGCTGAACTCAATAATATAATGATGGCTAAATTATCTAGGAAATCAGTGTTTAAGTCAGTATTAAGCATCTTAGAACTTAAGATTAAGAAATCGTATGTGAGCATGGACTGATTGCTTTTGCTTGTTTGGTTAGTATGTGTGCATGTGTTTATGTGTGTATATGTACGTGTGTGTGCCTGTAAAGAGCAGAGGTTAATCTCAGGAGTTGCTCAGGTGCTGCTCACCTTGGATTTCGGGAAAGAATCTCTTACCGGGACCTACAGCTTTGCTAACCAGGGTCGGATAACTGGCCAGGAAGTCCCATAGGTTCCTCTGTCTCTTCCTCCTTCCTATAATTGGGATTAGAAGCACATGGCATCCTGTAGCAAGTACTTCATCAGCTGACCTATTTTCCAAGCCTTCCTTTTTTAGAAAAAAAAAAATGTTTCCTTTTCTTTTGTATTTCCTTTTTTTTTTTTTTTCTTTTTTATAGGATCTTGCTGGATGGCCTCAGACTCAAGACCCTATTGCCTAAATCTCTGAAATGCTTAAAATATATTATAAATACATGTATGTAATATATACATTATATATAGTATATATTGTATATACACATATATATTACACACAAACACACACACACACACACACACACACACACACACACACACACACACACCTATGAAAAGCCAAAGAATAAACTGGAAAGCAAATGAGGGGCTTTCAATAGTGTATCTCCATCAGCACATCACTTGGAATGCATGTGTACCATACTGAGATGACATGTCATAGCTGGGAATCCGTGACCAAGTGAGAGTGTGGTATGAGAACTCTGAGCTACCCGCCGAACTGCCTTTTACTTCTAAAACTGCTCTATATGAAATCATTAATTAAAAACACATTCTAGCCTGACGGTGGTAACACACGCCTTTAATCCCAGCACTCAGGTGGCAGAGGCAGGCGGATCTCTGAGAATTCAAGGCCAGCCTGGTCTACAGAGTGAGTTCCAGGACAGCCAGGGCTATACCGAGAAACCCTGTCTCAAGGAAAAAAAAAAAAAATTCTAGATCATTTCTTTTAAGTCTTCTCAAATAAACTAAGCCAACCCAAAACAAATTGGCAAGTGAGGGCAGGAGAATGGCTTCTTTAGGATGTGTCAGAGGATTCTGTAGCCATGTTTGAAATACGACCACCACGGCACTAACACGTACCATTCTTCTGCATTTGCTCTATGACACTAGATCAGTGCTCACATTTCCACAAATGGGAAGACATTAAAGACCAAGCAAGAGATGACGACACATGCAAAGTGCTCAGAGCACTGTGTCTTACCTCCAAGCAGAACAGTGAAAATGTCGCCATGCTGCCTTTGAAGAGTTCGCAAGAAAGCTATTGGATCCTTTCTGAATTTCAGGCCCACGCCCAAATAAGGAAGCCAACCTTTCACCAAGGGAGGTTCACCGGGTCTCCTATGAAGAGAAAAAAAAAAAAATCAAAGAAACAGGAAATCATTTTCATTTTACTACAGGTGGGTTACTTATCCAGTCTACACAAACCGCGTGCATTGCCCAGCCTCTGCCAGCTCAGCTCTTCATCGATGCTCACATCATCATAGACATGTGTGTATTATGAAGCTTCTTCCCTTTGCCTGAATATGCGGCAAGGAGCAGTTCCCGACTTTTGTTGAGAAACTTCGGATAGACTTTTCTTAAAAGGATTCAATGGTTGCTGGTCAGCTAGGCCACAGTCTGGTGTGTTTGTCACATGTTCAGTTTAGCATCATTATATCATGGGACACCTGAAGGTTCTGACGCTAAGGTGATCGGTATGCAAGTACTTCAACTCTTAGATTTTCTTTTTCTTTTTTCTTTTTTCTTTTTTTTTTTTTTTTTTGCAAAATCATCAGTTTGGTACAATGCTTAAAAAAAAGAATCAATTGCCTGATTTTTTTGGTCTTTTACAAGTCATGCTATAAATGTTGCCTATTAAGTCTAGTACGCTCTAAACTTGGTCATCTCATTTTTATAATATTTATTGTATATATATGGGTGTTTTGCCTGCATATGTGCTTGAGTACCAAGTGTGTGATGAGGCCAAAAGAGGGCACTGGATATCCTGGAAGTAGAGTTACAGATAGGTGGGAGCCATCACGTGGGTGCTGGGAGTCAAATCGGGGTTGCCTGAAAGAGCGCAAGTGTTCTTAATCTTTGAGTTGTCTCTCAAGTAACACCCACCCCATAGTTTTAACTAACATATGTGGTTGACTGCTATGCGTTTGACAAGCAAAATGGCTGAACTTGATTGTAAACTTGACATACCTGGGGAGAGGAATTCCTCAATTGAGGAATTGCCTACAACAGAGTAGCCTGTGGGCATGTCTGTGGTGCCCTTGCTTGCTTGCTAGATGATGGAAACGTGTCCACCCCACAGTGGGCTGTGCAACCCAGGGGAAGGTGGTTTTGGTTATTATAAGTCACTTAGCTGAATCTAAGTCTTAACCAGAGGAAGAGGGAGAGAAGGAGGCAGAGAGAGAGAGGGAGAGAAGGAGAGAAAGAGGGAGAGAGAGAGGGAGGGAACATTACAGTCTCGGCTTCAGTTCCTGCTTGAATTCCTGCCCTGATACCCCTGAGCGGTGAGCTGGGACATGGGACTATAAACTAAATAACACAATTCTCACTCAAGTTGGTTTTGCTTAGCATTTTATCACAGCCACAGAAAACAAACTAATATACCAAAGTGTTATGGGATAGACCTAATTTAAGATAGAATTAAACTGCTTATAAACACTGTGTTGCAATTGCTAATTATTTTATTTCATGGTAACATGGTGTGTTCAGTTACATGGACTCCATCATTTAAGTCCCAATGTATACAGAAACACATCTTCCCACAAATACAGGGTATGAGTTTATTACATCTCAATAAGACTCCATTGCATTTTTGTATACTAAAGCTTTAGGGAAGTGGTGCACTATGGGACTTGAAGGTTTTCAAAACACTTTAGTGAATTTTACACATTCAATGGAGATGTGTTCTTTAGAATGAACACGTCATGTTTTTCATTGTGCACGTTTTTCCTGTGATTTGGTTGATCCAAAGAGGTCACCTTGGAGACTTAGTGTATTCTCTCATTTTCATGGCCAAAGGAACTCAGGTCTCAGATGTTAAGATATTTGCCTAAAGGTGTGTGAGCACTTATGGACATGCTGTAAAGTTCTGCAGCCCTACAGCTGGTCTTTTAACCACCTAGGAAAATTATTCAATCCGTGAGCCCAATAAATCATCCCAGCAACGTAGCTTTCTGGCTGAACTGATAGATACATGCAGTAAACACAGTCTAGTGCAAACCGGAGAGCTCTTGCTGTGCTAAGAGTGTCAGATGTCACACAGCTTAGCTGCCAAGTGAAGCTCTTTGTTATCAGCTGTCAATCAGGCTGGAATTACATAATCAGAAGAGCGACAACAAATTAACTTGAAAAATATTTGATGCTATTGAGAACAATAAAGATGCCAGTTTAGAGCTTGGAGAACAGCGCAGAGGCAGAGTGCTTGCTTGGTTTGCATGCGTGAGACTTGTGGTTTGCTTCCTTGCACCACACAAAGAAAAAGAAACCCATAACACCTCAGCATGGTTTTCCTGAGCATTATATTTTGTTATCACTTTATGACGAATTTTACTGAAATAACGAATGAATACGATCAGGATCATTTGTTAATTGTATTACCAATAAAGTAATTCTTAAACATGAGAGTCATTTCTTAAAATGCTATCAGTTAAGCGGTTTCTTCTTTTCTGGTCTCTGAAATTAGCAAACTCGCATTTCAAAATTTCTTCCAGTCATTTATCTGGTGAGTGCAACCCGATTTAAGATAAAAATAAGACAAACAGAATCCTTTCTCTTTTAGCCTGGAAAAGATCAAAACAAATATTCAAAAGAACTTTGATTCTCTGGGTCCATCTGTGAAACTATATGCTTTATGCACTCCAGTTTGATCAATCACAAATATCACTACCTCAGATCTATTCAAAGGTTAAGATTAAGGCCATCTCAACAAGGGCTTGTGTGTAGCTGTATTATTACACTATCAGAAGTCTTAGTTCCCCACACACCAACACAGTAGACTTAAAAAAATATAAACATTAGCTCTTTCCAGGGTTGTGATAGAAATAACATAAGTTTTTGCTTTCTCTATTTGAAAGGCAATTTATTGCTTATACTGTGTATGCCACTAAGTAAATCTGTACAGGCACATGAAAACAAGTTACATTACAGAAAAACATGATCTGGTTTGTCGTACCTTTTTCCTATTCTCAGCCTTTTAAACTTTTTAAAAATTATGTTTTAAGACAGGGCCTCATCCAGGTCATCCAGGCTGGCCTTGAACTCAGTATGGTCTCGCCTCTGTTTCCCAATCTCAGTACCAGGATTACAGGATTGTAGCACCAGCTCCTGGCTAACTTATTCTTTTCTTGAATACAGCTTTCAGAAATGAAGACTGATTTTTAAATTTTTTGACATGTAAGATAATTAAGAAAACACTGTAACCATTGACTTTATATCCAAACTGTGTGTGTGTGTGTGTGTGTGTGTGTGTGTGTGTGTGTTTGTATGTGTTTACATGTACATGTGCTGTATGTACAGATGGTCAGAAGTCAGTGTTGGATGTCTTTTTCTCTTATTCCCTGCCATATTTTTTGAGATAAGGGCTATCCTCAAGTCCAGAGATAATTAATTTGCTAGACTAGCTGGCCAGTGAGTTCCTGAGGACCATCTGATTGACTAGACAAGCTGGCCAGTGTGTTCCAGGTGCCACCTGACCCACCCCATACGCTGTCTACTCAGTGCTGGGACTACAGACACAAGCCACCATGCCCAGCTTTTTGCTTGTGTGCTAGGGTTCCAAATTCAGAACTTTGCTTATTGGGCAGACAATTCACCCACTGAAGCACCTCCTCAGCCAGTTTCCATCCCAATATTAAACAAGAAGAGACCACACACAGAAGCAGGGAGCAGAACCCTCAGGTTGGAATTTGTTACAGGACTGGTCCAAGATCCTTTGAAGTTTATTAGACATTCTAGTTCACAGCATTTCTTTTCAAAATACTAACTCATTTTCTTGATCTGCTTTTACCGTGTCTGGTTTAATGTTGCCTTGTGAAAAAGATTTAGTAAGGCCTTTTGTCATATTCTAATTTAGTACAGCTAATACCATCTTCCATGCTGTCATTCAACCAAGAGCTGTATTCTTCCTGCGGCTTCCAGGGGGGAGAGGATGGGATACAGAAATCCAAGAGAGTATTAGCAGTGTTCAGAGTCAGGGAACCACACTAGGATGCCATTTTCTTGCTACAGACACGACAGGGTCATCATTTCTTACAGCTGTGTTTATTTTGGCAAGTAAGCTTTAAGTAAGCTTAAGGCTACTAGGTATGATGTCACAATTGTACACAGTTACGGGGAAAAGATACAGTGCTTGTTCAGCTTACACCCCATCCAAAGCAGATAATGGAACCTATCTTTATCAGTGTATTTGTGAAAATTATGTAAGGAGGAAAGACTTCAGAAAGGCCCATTGACACATGACTCGGAGCAACTACTGCTATTTGTCTCTCTCATGCTCCATGACTTTAAACCGTCTGCTGAGCGAGGACACGGGGTGCTCAGCGCCACTTGTGGCTAGTAAAATCCTAAAGCTGGAATGAACCTGGGGCCACTGTTCTGATACGTAGTTTAAAAACTTATAGTAAAACTCTTTCCTGAGCTCACTGTACTAATACATACATTCTCACGTTTTCTCATTAGTATTTAAGATACTAAAAGAGAGATAGCAATCACATTCACTTGAGCTTTTTAAGTGTCCTCAAAGATCAAATCCAAGTTCTTTGCACGCACAATTTCATCTGCATTTGGGATTTCTTCCATGGGTACTTGGGCTCATCTTAAGATCTAAACAAAACTTCTCTCTTCCACATTATCTTGTCAACTGGTGTTGCCGTTATGCAGGTCTCATTAGGCAATCACATTGTTGAGATTTCATGGGGACAGCTTCCCTATCATGCAGGTATGAAAGATAAAAAACACTAAATGGACTCAGTGTGTGTGTGTGTGTGTGTGTGTGTGTATACATATACATACATATATATATATATATATATACACATGCACATACATGTATGCATATATGTATATATTTATACACACATATACATAATGAACACATATATGTGCATATGTATGTATATAATATATTGAGAATAATAAATAAGAAAAGATTATGAAATTGTATGGTAACTGGGAGACATGGGAAGAGCTAACAGGGTGAGATGCAAGGGTAAATGACAGCAACAGACTAAAGCAAATAGTCGCTTGCTCGTATCAAAAGGTAGAGGAAAAAAAAACTGTTTGAGAATATCTAATACACATGTGTGTTCTACCACATGTAAAAGTCAGCTGGAAATAGATAAAATCCTTAAATGTAAAAACTCCAAAATCTAAAGCCGGTAGAGGAAATCCTAAAGAAAAGTTCTTTGAGATTTGTCATGTCATTAGTGTGAGAGATATGACACCAAAATCACAAACACTAAGAACAAAAGTTAAACAGAGGACAGAAAATCAGGAAGCCACTTCACAGCAAAGGAACAAAATGGAGCAGTAGAAGACGTTTACAAATCATGCACCTGACACAGAGCTTATCTTTAAAAAGTACAAGGAATCCCTACAACTCAAAGCAAAACTTTAACAGTCTGTTTTAAAAAAAAAAAAACAGGCTGTGGACTTGTATAGTCATGTTCCAAAGGAGACATGCAAATTGTCAACATGTATTTGAAAAAAGGCATTCAAAGAAATTACAAAACAAAAACAAACAAACAAAAAACAACCCATAATGAAGTGCCATTCACGGAACAAAAGACTCCTTGTGCTGCGACTATGCGGAGAGACCGGACACTTCCACATTCATTTTGGAAATGCAAAATGATGCAAGAACATATTATGGAGATTCCTTAAAATGAAAAGGAGACAATTACCACATGATCCAATGATCCCTCTTGTCTATTGAAAAGGATGAAATCAGAATCTGGAGGAGACATTAGCACCTCTGTGCTCAGTGCAGGGCCAAACACAATAGCCAAAAGGTGGACACAAGCTAAATGGACTTCTAATTTTATCCGGAGAAATAAAACACTCCAAATAGTCAGGGCAGCATTGAAAGAGAGGAGAAGGAGATGGCCCTGACCACCTGACTTCATGACAGTGTGAACCTGCAATAACCGAAACAGTGTGCTGTCCATGGCAGAACAGGACCACAGATGGAATAGGCGAGCAAGAAACCCAGAAGTAGACCACGTAAATGTGATCAACTAACCTAAGACACTAGCAAAGGCAGTTCAATGACGAGAGGGTGGCTTTCCAACAAGGGCTGTAACAACTGTGATTACATGCAAAACATATGAGTGACAGACGATTTTATACCTTCACAGCAACGAACTCAAAACAAATGAGAGACACTGTTGTAAACTGTAAAATAGTACATAGGAAATAACATCGGAAAAGTAACTGGCCCCAGGTTTGGTGATAGGTTTTGAGATATAACACTAAGCATTAAGTAGTTGGAAATATTTTTTTTAAATCTTGTTGTTTTTGGTTTTTCGAGACAGCGTTTCTCTGTTGTAACTCTGGCTGTCCTGGAACTCTATAGACCAGGCTGGCCTCGAACTCACAGAAATCTGCCTGCCTCTGCTTCCCAAGGGCTGGGACTAAAGGCCTGTACCACCACTGCTTGGCTAGTTGGCACTATTTGAGAGCAGTTATTTATAACTTAAAAATAATTGACTATTTTATTCATAGGCATTATGGGCTCTATAAAAGCCAATTGCTACAGCTTTTCTAACTCAAAATGAAAAGGTCAATGAAGCATTCTGTAGGATTTAGTATCAAAAAGGGTCGACATTAACAGCTGTAACCTACATATTAATTTTTAAAAAAGGGTTAGAGAAACGAAACAGAGGAAAACACTGGGCAGCATCCCTGTTCCTGACAGGACCAATCGGCTTTGTTCTCCTAAGGAGCTTCAAGCACTGACATAAGGCTCTGCTTGGGCTGAGGCTTTTGTTCCTTTGCTGGTTTCAGCCACCTGAGGGACTTTTAACAAGCGTCTCTTTCTTCCTTGAATTATAGTTTTAATATATTATTTTTCATATTTCTTAATCTTCACATGCATGTATATATATACGTGTGTGTGTGCGTGCATGTGTGTGTGTGTGTGTGTGTATGTAGATGTACATGTAAATGTATGTAACATAGAGGCCAAAGGTCGACATCAGGTGACATCAGGTGTCTTCCTCAACCACTGTCCCTTTTATGTTTTGTGTCAGGGTTTTCAGTGGACACAGAACTCATGGACTGGGATGAGATGAGTGTCAGGGCTCTGCCTGTCTTTGTCTCCCCGTCTTCAGCACTGGAGTTACAGACAGGCACTGTGGCAACTGGCTTCTGTGCGGGTGCTGGGGATCTGAGAGCGGGCACGCATGCTTGACCCCAGGCACTGCATTGCTGGAGTTATTTCCCGAGTCTCCACTCCTGTTTTGGTTGTTTTTCTTTTCCTTCCTTCCTTCCTTCCTTCCTTCCTTCCTTCCTTCCTTCCTTCCTTCCTTCCTTCCTTCCTTCCTTCCTTTTCCTCCTTCTCCTTCTTCTTTCTTCTTCTCCTTCTTCTTTTATTTTTAGACAACGTCTCTTGCCTTAGAACTCACCAGGTGGGCAATTCTTCCCATCTCCCCAGTGCTGAGATTGTAAGCACACCAACTCTCAACCATTTTTGTAAAAATATTGGTTCCAGGGAGTGAACTCAGGTTCTTTACCAGCCGAGCTATATTCCAAGATGATAATTTTTAGCATTTCTCTCATTTATATTCTTTTGTTTTTTCCCTTATTTTATATTACTCTTTCCTTTTATCTTTCTGTTTTCTCATTTATTCTTTATTCCCTTTCCTATGGTTGAAGTAGAATTAGCTCATTAGAATATGTTGTCACTCATTTTTCTATGCATTTTGCTTTGAGTCCCTTTACGCAACAAGTTTTACAGGTGGGTTCGAAAGTGAGTTCGATTCTCAGATGATTTACATCAACCGTGCTACTAGATCTTCCTTTGATTTTAATCTAACAAGACAGCATTTCTCTATTAGTAAGGACACTGTGCTGTTGGGCTTGCTACGGTTGTTGAAGAGACCACTGTGCCCTGCCTGGCTCCTCTAGACCCCTAGCAACACTACCTTTGCCAAGGAGCCATTCCCTGACTGCATAGACATGATAGTCAACATGTCCATGGATCCTCGTGTGATGGTGAGTGGAATCTGTCATGTAGAGGCTGGGATGGCTGTCTACTCAGAGTTCATATCCGCAGACGGAGCACTAGACATCCCTCAGGCTCTCAGAGTCTGTCAATGTGTTTTCCATGCGAACAAAAGGTCTGATATGCTTCACTTTGAGAACTGAGTGGTCTTTAATTTTAGGTGGGGAAGTTAAGGGACTTTGTTCATTGGCATCTTCTAATCTACAGGTGAGGAGGACACATTGCTTCTGAACAGTAGCTGCTACTTCATAAAAAGACCCTCAGCTCAGGCATTCTGGTGTTTCCGCATTACACTAAAGGTACATTATCTGGAAAGGAATCACACAGAAGTGTTACTTCCTTTCCAGTTCACTGTTGTTTTATGTAACATGAAATGATAATTCAGAGTTTAAAGTGAAATCTGTGTAACAAGTGTTGGTCAAAGGGGAGGGGGCGGGATACACTTTACCAGTGAATCAAAAGACTGATTCTAAAGATGCCTTCACCAGTTCTAAGACAGATAAACCAAGAATCTGCCTAAGACATGAAGTGAGGACCATCAGAACCCACACCGCCTGCACCAGGAGACTAGGAGCGGATGCAGAGGGCAGGGGCTGAAACTACGGACTCAGGGTGGATCCAGGTGTTATGCTAACGCTTTAGGAGATGCCATTTTTTTAATGACAGCCATGGGAGGAAGCATTGCTTCAGCCTGGCTCTTCAAGGCTTTACCCTGACACAGGACACCCCATCTCTCCTCCTTTCTAAACCCTAGGGGAATCTCACCTGTACAGTCAGGAAACGGGTCGTTTCACTCTTAGATGTGATAAATCACATATTCTTTAGGACTCATGACTCATATAAACACAAGTAAAATCTGTTTACTCCAAGAATATGATCTATAATCCCTTTTTACAATGGACGCTAATCCAAGTTTGTCTAGAAAAATTATGCAGTTCATTACCATAAGTAATCTCTATTGTGCCCTGTGCTTAACCTTCATCTCCCCTGCCGAGTATCTTAATCGCACAAATCCACTGGTGTTATGTGATCAGCATCCGGTGTTCACACAACCACTGCTTCATAGCAAATAGATGCAAAACAAATCCCTGGATAAAAAAAAAATGTCATTTTCCAGGTTGTTTAGATGATTAGACTCTGTTCTCTGGTGATGTTTGCATGCTCTTCTATCAAGATCTGTAATGATGAAAAAGGCCTTCCCTGCTCTAAGGTTTTGGTGCTATCTAGGTGGCAACTTACTTGAAACTCCATTCAATGTCCTGACTGTCAAGATGGGCACAATTTAAATGTTTCCAATAACAGCGGTCTGCGAGACAGAAGTAAGCTTAGTGGTCAGGACATCCTTGATTGGCACGTGGTCTGAGCGAGTGCAGGAGCGCAGGAGCAAATCTCGCTTCACACACCCAGGACACAGCTTTCAAGCCTTTCTTCATTGAGCCCTCAGCCATCAGTCCATCCACGCAGCCCTGTGACCCAAATGACCCTGTGGAGAACGTGCCTTGTGACGCTGGCACATTGGCAGCTTTATACTGAGAGACGTTAGCAAGTACTTCTCTGCATAAGAAGCTGAGCCTCATCAACACAAGATTTCAAACAAACGTCTCAGTCTAATTGAAGTCATTTTTTGTTGGTTTGTTTTTGGCAGGGAGTGGTTTCTTGGGGACACATGAAAATAATTTCATGACTCTCTCTCTCGCTCGCTCTCTTTCTTTCTCTCTCTCTCGCTCTCTTTCTTTCTCTCTCTCTCTCTCGCTCTCTCTCTTTCTATATATATATGTATGTGTGTGTGTGTGACCAAACATATCACACACACATATGCACATATACATATACTGATATATATACACACACATATACACACACACATGTATATGCATATATTGATATATACACATCTATTGATATATATGCATATATACATATAATGATATATATGTATACACACACACACATACACACACACACACACACACACACACACACACACGTGTAACTTAAAACTTGACTCTTCAAGCTATGAGGCAATAAATAGGCACACCCCTAAGGTGTATCTCTTTGATTTTAGTCTGTTTTTTGACACAGGACTATGAACACAAGATCGTCTGGCCTCTGCCCCGGAATGCTAGGTTAACAGGCATGCACCATCCTGCCTGGCTTGCAGTGTATCTCTTCGTGAACTTGGTTATTTGGGCATAGTTCAAGCCTACATGCTTTTTGCTGTATATCACCACAAAAGTCCAGTAGTTCCCAGATTATTTTCACCACATCGATGTAAGCCATTGTGTGGCTTAGATCTCAGGCTCTTCTTAGTTCAGTGATCGACCGATAGACTAATCTTTGCCTTCTGAGCTGTGAAGTGGATCTACCGTTGGAATCTCTTTCTGTAAGAACCAAATGAGCTGGTGGATGTGAAGAAGAAAAGACAATGACGGGAACACAATGAAACGTACGCTAGCTGCCATTGTTGTGCATTAACATCGTCCTCACATGAACAGCCCGTCTCGCCTCTACTTCTGTTTTCAAGATCTCTCCCTCTCACTCAATTCACATGAACATGCCTTCTTTGATCTAAGTCAGATTTTGATTCATAGCTCCCACTTATGATTGGCTGGTCAGGGGATCAGACACAGAATGGTCTTGTCCTCTGAAAGAAGGTTCAATGTGTAAACTTTTTTTGTATTCTTTCAATAACTTATACCCTGAGAGAAGTGGCTCAGGAGAGCACTGGATCCCAAAAGAAGGTCAGCCAAAAATCTGCAGACAGCCTCAGTAAATCTAAAGGAAGAAAACCGATTCATAAGTGAAAGTTATTTCAACTCCTTAATAAAAACAGAAAACCACGCGACTGACTTTGTAATCTCTGAGATGATCAGTTGCTAATTCATTTTACACATGGGATTCCATTGAACTCTATGGAATAGATATAAACTCTATTAAGTCTTCGTTTCTTAGATTTGATTAAATCATTTGATTTAAAGAAATATTTAATAGAAAAGTAGAAACCATAGTTTTGTGAGAGCTAAGTTATAACAAGACTATCGGAGAGAGCCTGAGAAATGACAACAAAGAGATGAACACGGGGGTTGTATAAATGCAGGGTCAAGTAATCAAGTGACATTCAACTAACCCACACCAATGAAGCAATGAAGTCTCCCCCCTCCCATGCTGCAGCCCAACACCCAAATCATCAAATACAGAATCATAGTTCCCTGGTTTGCTGTGGCAGACAATGAAAGAGAAGCCTGAAGAACGCGTGTTTTAGTTATTTTTCTCATTCTGATCAAATACCTTACGAGAAGCACCTTAAAGAAGAATCAATTTATTTTGGCCTCCAGTTGGAGGGGGATATAGCTCACTGTGGCTGGGAGGGTCAGGGGCCTGGTGACATTATGTCCACAGTAATGAAGCAGAGAGAGATGAATGGGCCACTTAGCTTGTTCTCTTCATTTTTGATTAAGGTTGAGACCACCATCCCCTGAATGGTGCTTCCCAAATCCAGGAAGAATCTTCTCTCTTTCTAGGTTCCCCTGGTGTTCTGGCCTTTCCCTCCCTGCTGCAGAAGGTCGGAGGCAGGAAAACTGGAGAAGAGAGGTAGGGGGGAAGGGAAAGGGACACGGGCCCGGACTGGTGCAAATCCGATAGCCATGCAGAGAATTGTCCATCGTACAGGGCGGAAGAAAACACCCCAGAACACACTTCTGGTGGAAGCTGAAGTCACTTTGATGCAGTGTGTAGGGTACATATATAGGGCCACAAGCAGGGGAGGGTCTTTGATACCCAGGGTTGGGATCCATTGGCTCAGACAAGGATATTGGAGTAGCCTTATTTGCATGTGGAGCTCAATTCTAAGTGCCAAGGTCTTGCATGGGTACCTTCTGCATGAGGTGTGGTCTTACGGGAAAAAAGAGAAAGGCACCTTATCAGTGAATGGACCCATCACTCGGCTTCCAGCTACAGCACAGGTAAACCTCAACCAAACTATATTCCTTTGCTTCCGTGAAGCAGACAATATTTAATTTTTAGCTGGGTTCTGGCCAGGGCCAAAGTGAGGAGCAGCTGAACGCCTGCCATCCTCATCTCCTGGGATGACTCCGGGTTCCAAGCCAGCTTCGACCCACTCTTAGCTCTATGACGGTCCCACATCTCTTCCTATACGTTCCTGAAAAGAGATGTTCTCATAATGATTCTAAATCCACCCTGTTCACAAATGAGATCAACCATCATTCCATGCTGAAAAATACCATTAACCAAAGCATACTGTAATGTGAGATTAAACATTTGCTATGGTTAGAGGGGCCAAAGTGACAGTCATATTTGTCATATGGCACGGAGCATGGAAAGACAATGTTTGATCCTGCCGTCGGCTATAGAGTATCTTCCAGAGCTGGCTTTGGCTATAGACTTCAGTCACTGCGCAGAGACTATGACTAATTCAGGAAAGTCACCTTCACCACCACTGGACCACAGGGCACAAGAGGCAAGGCTCCACCCTCACATGTAGTGATCCCTAGGAGGAACTACAGATTCTAAATTCTATTTGAGACAACCTCTTCATATTTTAAATATAATTCTTGCAGGACAGTGGTTCTCAACCTATGGGTCTCTTTTGGGGTCGACTGACCCATTCACAGGGGTGGTTTAGAACCATCTGCATATCAGACATTTACATTACGATTCATAATAGTAGCAAAATTAATGTTATGAAGTAGCAACAAAAGTAGTTTTATGGTTGGGGGATCACCACTGCATGAGGGACTGTGTTAAAGAGTCGCAGCTTAGGGAGGGTGAGAGCCGCTGCTGCAGGGTCCTTCACTCATCCTCGTCTATTTTATCGGTGACTTCCCACTTCTTATTTGGCGATATCAGTTTTCATCCTTTACGTCATTGTCATTGTTTAAATGGTTCTCAGCTCATCTGCTCTCATTTTGCCTGTCTTTTACGAGAACTCATTGCTCCTTCTACCCTTCCAGAGCCCTCTAGTTGTCAGGGTGGCCACAGGTGTTTTATATAACTTCAGTTCTATTTTCCATCATTCTTTCTTGTATTCCTATTACTGAAACATTTTCTCTGCCTTATCCATTTTCCAAATTAATTTACTTCTGAATTCCCAATTTCCAACAGTCTTTTGTGATCCCCGAGATTATATTACAAAATTGTATTCTGCTCTTGTTTTATGAATGTAAATAATCTCTTTCTGTGACTATTAAAGGCAATGATTTGGGGTTTTTTTGTTGTTTTTTTTTTTTTTTGCTATGTTCCAAGAATTGTGTATCTTCTGGGAGTCCTTTTCTGTTTGTGTTGTTGTTGTTGATTTTTCTATCTTTTATGATAAAAACTTTCCTCCAAGTCTCCATGACCCTTGGCTTTCTCTCACAGTTGAAGGAAGGCAGTTGTATATGTTCGTGGGGGTGACCAAATCACATGGTGGTTGGAAGAGGAGCTCATTATTCTGATGTGATGATTCTTTACTAATTACATGGGTGAGGTTGTATATTTTTTATTTTAATTTTGTTTGGGGACTCAGGCTACAACATGGTATGTCCAGTATATTTATAATACAAACTGTAAGTCTATAAGGGATTTTAGCTTTCCATGGTGTTATTCTCAAAATTGCTCTAACATTCCTGGAACATGAGAGAAAATTCACAGAAAGAACCCAGAGTATGAAACAGGCAGGCATAGTGTGCAGGCTTGTAATCACAGCACTTGGGGTGGGGATTAAGGCTAGCCTATGCTAAATAATGAGACCTTATCTCCAAAAGTTAAAAATGAAAATACAGAAATGGCACACTATTTTTTCTATTTTAAAAAAATTAAATGATGCCAAAGTCAACACTTAATTAATTTCTTTCACAGAGAACCCCCCAAAGGCAAATACCTTAAATCACATTAAACAGAAAACATTGAATATGAAAGGGTTCTAGTGCCTTAGTTACTTCCTCCTTGCACTTCAGAAATAGCTGGGTTCCAGCAGGGTCATTCATTTACAGAAAACATATTGCTTTCTCTTCTAAAAAACAGAGCAGGAACGGAGCGAGCAGAAGCCCCTGTCGTACTTGTAAAGGACCACTCTACGCTGTGAAAGCTACCAAGTAAGTGTTCAGAGACACTTATTTAATGAACGGTGGTTAACGAACCTTAAAAAGAATTCGTCCTGCTTGTTTCTCAGAACTAAAATGTCCAATTTATTTCAAAAGTTTCAAAGCAAGAATGGGAAAGAAACGAACGGTTTATTTACAGGGAATACATACAGATGCGAGGGGCAGGGGGAGACTTGTAAAATTCAGGGGAAGACACAGAGAATCCTTACCCTCCGCTAATACTAAGACAAGCAACACGCTGCGGTCACAACAGCGAGGAAACGGAGCGAGGCTGCATGCCCCTCAGCAGATGAGTGGCTAATGGAAATGTGCTACTTTTACACAATGGAATTTTATTCGGCTGCAACCAAAAATGAAATCTGCAGGAAGCTGGATGGATCTGGAAATGATCGCAAGGTGACCCAGACTCAGAAAAACAAATACCGCAAGTTTTTGTTTTTTTTTTCTTTCTCATATGCAGACCCTAGCTTTTAATATATATATATGGGAGTATAGGTGGGATTTAGGCTACGGGAAATGAAAGGGGGCGCCTGAAAAGGAAAAATCTAGAGAAAGGACAACAGAAAACAGCTGGCATAAACTGGAAAGGAGGCTACTGGGGATGGGAAGGTCAGTGAGAGGGAGAAGGGGCGGGAGATCAGCAAAAACAAATTATACGTGAAGATGTGTTAATGGAAACTACTACTTTGCATGCTAATTTAAAAAAAAGATTATGGGAGAGATAAAGGGTCTGCAGAGAAATCCCAGTGGGTAAAGTGTTTGATGTACCAAATGTGGACCTGAGTTTGATCTCCAGTACACATGTGGAAAGCCAGGGTCCTGGTTTGCACTTGTCATCCCAGTGCTGGGGAGGTGACAGTCTCCACAGACAGATTCCTGGTGATCTCTGGCTAGAGAGCCTAACCCCATTGCCAAACATTAGGTCCTGCCTAAAAAAAAACCAAAATGGAAAGCTAATATGTACCAACTCAGAGTGACTTCTGGCCTCCACATGTACACACATGCACTTGCACACATGGACACGCACATGCATGGGCATGTATACATGTGTCCACACAATCACATACAAAAGAGACACATAACAAAAACAGTTATCATATGAACAAGCATCTCACTCAATAAAGCACACAAATGGCCGATAAGCACGTGAAGTGTTCGCCGTCCTCAGTCTTTGGAGGAAACAAACATTATGGAGGCAAAGAAGAAAGTAATGATTATTGAAAATCCTGTCAAGGAGGAGCAGGAGTTGTTGCACATTGGGTGCAGAACTGCACAGTTTGTTTGCAAAGAGTATACCAGTCCCTTGTAATGACATTCTAAATACAGAGTAAAGCCTCTATCAATTCCACTCTGAGATACTTCTACAGAGGAGAAGCAAAAATATGTGTCCACACAAAGACTCACTGTTAGGAAACAGCAAAATAATCCAAATGTCTGCCATCTAATAAATGGCTAAATAATGCAGCTTTGCTCAGCGATAGAAAGGAATCATGCCTACCATAAGAACTGATAGTCCTCAAAAGCATATGCTAGTTGAAAGAAGCATGATACATGTTTCCATTTACATGGAACTTCTAGAAAAGACAAGCTAAAGGCTGAAGACAGGTTGGTGCTCTGTTAGCATTTTAAGTAAATTCAGGGATTAATCACAAAACAGTATAAGAGAGATCTGAGGAGTGATAGAAGTGTTCTAAACCCATGCTGATGATTATACAACTGTATCGGTTAGGATCTAATTGTGCATCTGATAGGACAGCATCGGTTAGGATGCATCTGATTGTATAGCATCTGATAGGACAGCATCAGTTAGGATCTGATTGTGCAGCATCTGATAGGACAGCATTGGTTAGGATCTGATTGTGCAGCATCTGATAGGACAGCATTGGTTAGGATCTGATTGTGCAGCATCTGATAGGACAGCATTGGTTAGGATCTGATTGTGCAGCATCTGATAGGACAGCATTGGTTAGGATCTGATTGTACAATTTAAGTGTAGGAACACCATAGTCTGCAAACCGCAGCTCAACGAACCTAAGAAGAAATATGAGAAATGCTCTATGATCGATTTCATTTTCAACTGTCAGACAAGTATATAACCCTCAGAACTTCTATTAAAATTTCTACTACTAGGTGCAGTAAATGCTAGGATTATTCTACAAAATGTAAACATTTAGATAGTGTTGATTTAAAATGTTTAATTTGAGGCAGTGTTAACGATTCTGTACCATTTTTACTCATGAAGAAACACGTTTTATCTTCTGATACTGCAAACGAAACTCTCTAATAGCTTTTGCTGACAATCATATGACTTCTGAAAACTCCGTAAGTGGAAGAGGCTCCTGCGATTGGATGAGACTTGCACATGTTCTCCAGCTTGCTGGCACAAACCAGCAAACCAAAGCATGGCCAGGCCTCCTAACTCATAATCCAAGGGTTTGTTTCCGCAGTAACCAACAAAGACAGGCTCCTGTCAGCTCTGCAGGCATCTTGTCATTCTGAAATCTGATTTTTTTTTCTTTCCTGATATGTTTTGCACTTGCAGTGAGCCCAGAAGTGATAATTCTATAAAGTAAATAAACATAAGATGTTATCTCCCATAGGGCAACTTCTGTGTGTGGCTAAATGAGCCAAGATGAAGAGACACTTCAAATACTCAGCTGGAATAGCACAGCAAAGAAGCCGCTTAGCTTGAAAGGGAGTCTGGCACGTAGCCACTGTGATTCATAAACCATAATGTAATAAACTTGTATGAACAAGAATCTAATTTCCATATTCAACACAGGTTACCTGAATGAGCCATATGAGAGATAATTTTTTGGAAACAGCATTAATTCTCTGGAAAGGAAAATGGTCCACGTGATACCAGCCAGAATGTGGTGGCTAAAAGGCTTCCACACCCACACCATCCATACCTCTCCTCCATTGCTACACTCGGAAAGGTATCACTAGACACGTCTTTTGTTGCATCTGAGTCTGGTTTAATGCCTGTTTCTAAGCCATCTGTGGACAATGTAAAATAACACAAAAATTGGGCATCTAAAGAAAGAAAAAAAGAGAAAGATATCTTAAAATTTTCAATACCACCCACTCAGAGAGATCCAGGGTTTTTGGTTGTATTGTTGTAACAAAATGAAGAAGAGCTTGTTCGAGATTAGAAACAGCAATGTTTACACAAATGATTCATACAAACTACACCCAACTAACGTCTCTGTAAACCTGGCAAGTAACAGAAATAAAGACTTGACATTCATCAGATGTCCTGCCTGAGGGAACTCACAGATGCCAGGCTTAGTCACATGATGTTTCTTGACCTACCCATGCGCGGTGAGGACTGACAGTGACAGGTTCTGGTGAAAGCACCCCAATGCCCGGGCTGTTTTCACAAACCAAGCCCATCGTTTGTGGAAGGTTTTCCTTAAGTCTAGAGTGTGGGATGAACATAATGACTCATAGTGAACACAGAGACTGAATAAGAAACACACTCTCAGCCACAGCCGCTGAGTTAAAACCACAGAGAGAGTTGCGTTTTAGGTTTGGTTCTTCTGCATGTCTCACCTGGAAGACCGATGTTTTGCATACTCTCCCAGTCCGATGTGCGCACCATGATATTACAGAATTCTCTTAACGTGTATATGCTATATAATATTTTGTATGTATATACCAGTATTGTTTTTATCCAGTCACCCATTGATGGGCCATCTGGGATGACTCCACTCTCTATCTCTTACTTATTGTAAGGAATGCTGAAAATTGAAAAGGTGTCCATGTAACTTTTGAGAGAGTCTTAGAGAGCAGATGAACATCTAAGACTCCAGAATTTAAAGTACGTGTCGCAAATTATTCTGAGTGTCAAGGCTAACAACCCCGGAGGTGAGGAACGCAGGATCAGGGGCCAGGTTTGGCTCCTGGGTTCACTGTCTACTGAATACACAGGTTGGGGATAGGTCTGCCCAGTGCATCGTGGCTACCACTACAAGCTAAATTGAATTCTACCTCCCCAATTTCACTTCGAAATATAATCCCCAGTGCGATGGATTGATATTGAGGCCTTCGGCAGTTAATTATGGCTTAGGCATAGATAAGTGCTTGCCCTTTTAAAGAGGACTCTAAAAAGCTCTCTCCCCCTTCTGCAGTGTCAAACCACAGTAGAAAACAGCGTCAGTGAACTCTAGGAAGCAGGTCCCTACTAGACAGCTGATCTGCTAGTAGCTTACTCAAGGGCTTCCTGCCTCTAGAATTGGAAAAAGCATATTTTTTTTGTTGTTGTTGGTCACAGGTAGAGACTGGAATTCTGCTGCAACTGAGTGGGTGAAGGTGGCATTCTTTCTTATCAAACTGGCTAAAAATTCTCCTTCCTTCACTTGATGACCATGAGGATCCAATGATATATAGACAATATGTAAGAACATCAGAGCTCCTGAGAGAGGCTTTCCTAACAGCAGCCATTCCAGGGAATCTTGCCGCCTGACCTGAGATTGAACAGACAAAAACACTGAGTCACAGAAGTGCAAATAAAGCATGTCAAGGTTAATCTTGGTCATCAACTCAATGGAATTGGATCGACACAGAACAGATCTCTGGGCATGTTCTCTGGCATGTTGTAAGGACTGTCGGGAAGACACACCTCAGTTGTAAGCACTGCCCCTCCCCAGGCTGCTGTTCAGAACTGAGCAAACAGGAGAAAGCAAGCTGAGCACAAACACTTAGCACTTCCCACTTCCGGACTGTGGATGACGTGTGACCGACTGTCTCAAGCTCCTGACCCCACGGCGTTCCCTTCATGATGGACTGCTCCCTCAAACTACATGCCAAAGTAAGCTCTTCCTTTGTTAAGCTCTTTTCATCAAAGCAACCAGACAAGTAACTAATGTAACATTCAAGTAGCTATAATTACATAAATCTGGGACTTGGTTCCTTGCCTATCGACTTTCCGAATTACTGATTGTTATTAAACCATACATGCTTAGATCACAGACATAAGTTTTAGTCATATCCCCCAAAACTCCTTGTCATGTTATTTTCTTGGCATGAAAAATATTTCCTTTTACAAAAGAAAGAAGTTATTATGGTAAAGAAAAAAAAGACAGAAAAGAAAAACAAGAAAATGCAGGAGAAAAAGAAAAAGCAAGCAAAATCCAAACTATGGCTACTGAGTACTTCGTAGATCTTTTAAGCCAAGTAAGGGCCAAAGCTGAGCTCTGCTCTTTGGCTCAGAAGGATGATTAGCAAGTGTTTGGGAGTGAAGAGCGGGCCCTTAACTAATTGAATGCTTGTTGAAGGCAAACAAAAAAGAGCTTCTCTCTCCACAAGACGGTTTACATTAGTAGCATACCCTTCATTACTCCCTGACCACAAAAGGCTCACCAAGCATCAGAAAAAGCTACCAGTACAATGTCTGGCATTTACCACCAACATGGTTCATAGATAGAAGCACTTTCAATAACGTTCATCAAAGTGAAAACTGTCAAAAATAACAATTCATTGGAAAAACCCTGCTCAATTACTCAGTCTTTCAGAAAACCGACAGGATTTTGTTGATATCTTTCCCTGCTTGAGCCTATCTGCTGTTTGACAGCCGTAGGTCATAGCTACAGTGTGACAGGTCCATCACTGGACTCTAAGCCACTGTCAACATATTCACCTGATTGAAAAGCTCAGAACAAAAGGGAATCTGGGAGCAATGAGGACAGACTTGAGGTCACGCAAACATCTGTTAGTCACCTTCCTGGCCTCAGAAGAGAAAGATGGCCTTGTTAGTTAGTTAACAGGAAATAAAGCTATATCCTGAGAAGAGTAAGATAAGAACTCTGCAAAACAAGGAATGGTAACAGGAAAACTCAAAAGATCAGAAGCTGACAGACAACCCAGAGAAACATGTGAAGCAAATCACAGCTACAGCTACAGCCGTGGCTCAGCAGACCCAGTGGTAACAGCTGACCAGTAATCCTAACTACAGTCGACATCTGAGTTTCGGTAAGCTTTAAATCAAATACGCAGACTGGGTCTGAAAGTGACCCCTGCATAACATGCATAAGAAGCCACTACAGAAGTCACCAGCCCTCGTGGATAACTAGGCACCCTCTAAGAAAAGCCTCTGAGGACAGGCGTGTGTCCGGGGTATCCCTGCATAGTGGCCCAGGGAGGCCATTGCTTGAAGTTTTGAAGATGAAACCTGGATTGCCTTGGGGACCCCAAGATGTTGGAGATGCCAGAGATGCAGGGTACCTGGAAGGAAAGCCGTTAGCAGGGAGTGGAACCAGCTGGAGAGAGAAGTGTGCTGTTGTTAACAAAGTCGAAAAGAGCGGGAGAGCTGAAGAGCATTTTGACATCAGACAGGGAGGTGCCGAGTTTGGAGTTCGCCCACCTGGTTTCTGGCCTTGCTTTGGTTCAGTATTTCCCTACAATGCCCCATCTCCTCCTTTCTGGGATGGTAATATAATCTGTGCCACCATATGTTGGAAATACGTGATCGGCTTTTTGATTTTGATTTTACAGTTGAGAAATTGTCATGAATCTCAGAAGAGACTTTGACCTTTGAATTTTTAAACAGTGTTGAGACTGTAATAGACTACTGTAGTAGTACCCCGCTGTTGGGGCAGCTCAGCAAGGAGACACGGAGGCATGATCATAGCACAGATGCAAAACCTGCCGAACCTCAGCAGAGGGACCCACTATCATGGCAAGCAGCATACTGGACGGTGCAACCTTGAGCATGTCAGCTCAGGTGTTATTGATCCAGAACTCCTTGGGTGTTCTACTGATAGCACGTGCAGATCATTAGCAATCAAACATCCCCGATAAATCCAACACCTGCAGACAATACAAAATGCCAAGGCTATGCAGCCCCTCACCCAACAGTGAGCAAAACAGTTTATACATAACTAAAAATAAACTTCTACAACAGACTCTGGAAACATTTGAGGTTGGACTAATTGCATTTTACATTATGATATGGCTACAAGCCTATGGGGGCCGAAGCCCAAACGAGAAAGAAGAGAATGACTGAGGACTTGCAGTTGACTCTTCGACTACATGAAAGTGCTGTGACCTTGGTCTGCAACTTGCAGAGGTCTGAGGTCTTCTTCCCTAAACACAAGGGTTAGACAGAAGGACACTCACTGTTGCCTACATTAAAATGCTGAAAAATGTTAACGATTCTTTGTAAACAGTTGGAGAAGGGCAGCCACGTCTGCTCTATAAGGGCAATTTAGTCTCTTTGAAAGTTGCTCTCTGTCAGCTCAGCAACTCTGGAGACATTTGCTGTCATTTGCTTGCAACTAAGCCAGGTTTCACTTCCCTTCTGTTTCTTTCTGAAGAGCAGAGATGATCTCTTACTGTTGCTGCAGCAGATTCAGAGCCCTGACTAGCATCATGTAGGCTGATTTTTGTTCAAGGGTTTCATGTCATTAAGATCCTTTTAAAGTATTTAAAAATGGTAAGAAGCATTCACAAGGACAGGCCTTAGGGACAGGCCTTGGGGACAGGCCTTAAGGACAGGTCTTAGGGACAGGCCTGGTACAGACTGGAAGCCGCAGCTCCTTCAGGATGTCTGCTCATCTATTAAACCAACTCTGAATTCTCCCACCCACTCTCGTTCTCCTGAACTCACAGCAGCCTCTTCTTCAAGCTGGTTCATTCAACTGTAAGGGTTTGCTCGGAATATGGGCCTTACTCTCCTGGAAGCCTATACCTTTATAGGACCTGATTACATCAGTTCAATATATTTAACTATATCTTGAAACTCTATAGGAAAATGGCATACTGTGAAGGACAGAGTCTCAACAAGATTCTCTTTCACATTAATGTACCCCATGAGTGAATTTTTTTTTTTTTTTTTGGAGACAAAGACTTGCCTACTGTGCTAACAACCTGCTCTCTAGCCCCTGGCTTCAAAGGATTCTCCTGCCTCAGCCTTTTTCATAATGAGAACTACTTTCATAAGCCAAAGTGCCTGGCTTTGATTTTCATTCTTAAATACTGAATTCAGTGCTCGTTAGCCAATCTCACAGATATGGTTCTAAATTACTTTTGTATTAGAACAAGAATAGCCGCCTCTTCCAGTTTGTCTCTTTGCTTTTAGCCCCATTACTATAAAGAGAGTTCAAATAACAATTAACACATACTGATAGGTTCCTATTAGGTTAGGCACAGTGTTAATTAGTTTCCAAGATATCATCTAACTTTCATAATGACACAAGAATGTTAAGTTCCATTTTGCAGATGAGCAAACCAACGCTCAGAGAATTTAAATAATTTTCTCTAATCAGAAGTCAATTAATTCTACCTTTCTCATTTCCTATGGTTGGTATCTGGGTTTGAATGTGTGCCCTAAAGGTTCATGACCTGGAAGTGGAGTTCCATGTGTGGCAGTGTTGAGGTGATTGACATTTTAAGAGGCGGGGCCTGGTGCAAAGTAAGTAGGTTGTTGGGGGTTCCAACGTCAGAGGAGATCAATGTGGGTCTTTCGTGACTCTGCTGGTGAAGTTTTGCAATCGCGAATCATGAAAAGGATGAACCAGGTCCACGAGTCTCTATGACTGCCTGTCTCACTGTGTTTTCTTCTGCAAATGCTCCCACCATTGCGATGAAGCCATCCACCGCGAAACTTCACAGGGCATAGCTGATGGGGTTGCCTGATCTTGGACACTCAGCCTCCCAAATACTAACAAACAAAACAGAAAAATGTTTTCTTAATAAAATACCCAGCCTCAAATAAGTTGCTATGGCAAAAGAAATGAGATGATTACACCATCCTGTCAAAACATGAATGCAAACAGGGTAACTTTGTCAATCAAAACCAGTACTAGCTGCTGGCACAGACAACATATAGCACAAATTTCTTAGCACATTGCTTAATAGTGAAACACTTAATACTCTCTGGATCCCTGGCCAGGGTTTTTGCCTACAAACTCTGACTACAACCCTTCAAGGTTTATGAACTTTTCAATATAGTGGATGAGGAAACAGAACCCCAGAGGGAATGTCAAGGCCAGTAGCTCTTACTGATTCACAAAAATGGGTTCACCCTGATGAATCCCCTAGGGTTCCTGCTCCTTCCTTCCTCTACCTTTGAGGGCCTTGCCAAAGATGAAAAGTCTGTACACATCTCTGATATTTTGTAATTACATGTAAGGAAGCCATACTTTCGCCACCAATATTTATTTAGAACAGTGAACCAATAAATCGACCGGGTGTGTTCATCAGTAACAATCACCGAATGTCTATGGATGCACTTTATTGTATTCATCTCTGTTTGCCCAGCTCTTAGCACAGGGCTTGGCGCTTAAATGATCAAAAACTGACGGTATGAGTAAATGACTTAAAAAAATAGAAACTTCCCTGGGGAGCAGGGACAGCTGATTCAACAGTAGTCACTTCTGAGTCAGAAGCTCCTGATACATGTTCATCCACGACTCAATTTCTTTTGCCATTTGTGGTGAGGGCAGTGTGTCCTCTGGCTCTTCGATGTTGGAAACCCAAAGGTATTTGTTAAGTTCTTCCAAAAGGACTCTCCAGATCCTGTTCATCCTATGTCTGTCTGTCTGTCCCTTCCTCCCCACTTCTCTCTACCTCTCTCCCTTTGTCTCCCTCCCTTCACACACACACACACACACACACACACACACACACACACACCATCCCGTATCTTGTACCGATCCAAACGGAAACTACTCATAGCACACAGAGGGGACAGGGAACGTGACAGAGCTGGCTGCTTTCTTCTTTTCTCTAAGAACCTGGCATTCCTGTTACCTGTCCCATGTGACACAAATGTTCCCAAGTTTCCTTGCACTCCTGGGCTGTCAGCAGCAGTGGCTCCGGCCAGAGCCCCTGGTCCCTTTCTGCAGTATTAGGAACAAGTTTGGAAGCAGAGAAATTCCAGAATCTACTTAGGCTAGGAAGGGAAGGAGCTGCTGGGACTTTCCCCTCATTGTCCCTCACACTACATGGTCTGCTGGAGGTCAGCTGAGGGGCTGGCTGTGCATGTGTGTGTTGTGGGGACAAGGCAGCATCCAAGATTAGATCCATTGATTGTATTACAGTTTGAATAGGCTTGTTTATCCCATAATGTACATATCATCTATCTACCTACATACCTACCTTCCTACTTATCCATCATCTCTCTCTCTCTCTGTCTCTCTCAAACACACACACACACACACACACACACACACACACACACGCACACACACGCACACTGCTCTTGTATCTAAGTCAATTTTAATGCTAGCTATTATTTATAGAACCCATTTATGTCAGATTTTGTGCTGAGTACTTTGAATGGATTATCTAATTTAATCTTTACAGTCAACTTCTCTCGCAGGTTTTAACAGTACCCTCTTTTAGACATACACACACGGGGGTGGGGGAGGCAGGGGACAGGTGTCTCAGCATCAGGGAAGCTGAGATTTGAACTGGGCTTCCACAGCAAATAAAGTACTGTTTGGTTCGCAGGTCTCTCTTCAGTACCTGGCAATTCAATTGCCAAGCTGCTAAGTTGTAACTCCTTTGAGCTGATGCCCTTTCAATCAGGTTTCATTGACTGTCAGCTAATGAGCACAGAGAATTAGGCATGCGCCTACAAACTTCTGAGGGACCCTTGATGGGACGGGCTCTGAGCTCAGACTGGTACCTGGGCTTTTTTTTTTTTTTTATCAGTGTTTGTCCGTCCTGAAGGCGCTGAAGCATGAGAAATGTTGAGTCAGACTACAGAGTGGAAATACTAGCAAAACAATGGAGTTATTATTTGGTCCAAAGGAACCCAAACTGACTGCAACTTGGCTCGATTATATGGGGAGTTAAATTTTGTCTCTCCCACTACACTAACATTCTTGTGACAAAAGCACGCAGAGCTCTTCTGGATTTGTCTCTAGAGACTTTTTAATGTGTCCTATATGAAAATGATGCTCATCCGTGAGTAGCCACAGGAGACACATTACTAATTGTTAAGCCTGTCTATCTCCTATCTATCTATCTATCATCTATCTATCATCTATCTATCATCTATCTATCTCCTATCATCTATCTATCATCTATCTATCTATCTATCATCTATCTATCTATCATCTATCTATCATCTATCTATCATCTATCTATCTCCTATCATCTATCTATCATCTATCTATCTATCTATCTATCTATCTATCATCTATCTATCTATCATCTATCTATCTATCATCTATCTATCATCTATCTATCTATCATCTATCTATCATCTATCTATCTATCTATCATCTATCTATCTATCATCTATCTATCATCTATCTATCTATCTATCACCTGTCTAGCTATTCACAATTCCAAACATAATGTTATATATAATAGCTACAATGTTCTGCCAAACTACAAAAAACAGTTGACAAACCCTTGCTTTTACATCTTTCTGAAACTGAAAACAACAGTAACATGCAGTTTTTTTTAAAAAATAAATACTCATTTTAAACAAGAGAGCTTCATAATAAAAAGTCTGATTTTAGAATATCCGTTCTAGGAAAGAGAAAAAGACGTTTGTCTAAATTAAATAATATATACACCCAAATACAGACATACGAGGACCACCTTTCTTATTGACAATGTTGTTTTAGGACTGCAACACTAAATTTAACTGACTCAAGCTAAACAGATGGGTTATGTTCCATTCGAACCTATTTTTTTTATGTTAACACGATGTATTTCAAAAAGGATATAACCCCGGCGTTCTGTCTGCCTGGGGAGATGCAAACAACAGAAAGATCGGACAGGACTCCTCGGGAGGATGAGTTGGAATGCTGTTTGGGTGGTTGTGTTTTGACGACACTAATGTACAGCTGATTTAGTGAGACAGAGTGAGTAGGGTCGCCAGAGCTTTAAACCAGGGAAGCAGCTTCACATCCCATTATGTGCTTGAATCTCCTTCGAAGGAGTTGAGCATCACTGTTCCTCAACAGCATGGTTCGATTGTTGGCTATCATAATGACGAGCCAGCCCGGCACTGGATAGCAATGTTGTTAGCTACTCCCTCTCCTGCTTCGGTTGTATAGAGGGAGCGTTTTCTAGTCTTGGAAATTCAAACGAAATTTAGCATGTGAATTTATTCCATCTCCTAACTTAAAGCTCTGTAGGAGAGTGGGTTCTGATTCTCTCGTTGCTACAGTCTTCTTCCTTAGCCTGGAAGTCACCAGCATCTTCTACAAAGAAGCTGTCTTTTCACAGGAACAGGGGTTTCTCACCAAACTTAAGTTCCTAGTTGATCTGGAAGCTATTTAATTACAGATAGCTATTTATTCTGAAAAGGTTAGTTTTTCTTTCAGTGGCTAGAAGGGGGAAAGGAACAAACCGGCAAACAGAAAGCAACGTCTACCAGTAGCCACCAAGTTGTGCTATTGGAATTCTAGACTTGAAAGAAACACACAAGCTAAAAACAAAGTGACTGCCAAATTTAGGAGTGTGGGCCTAACGGCTAAGTAATTTGAAACTGAGCAGAATTATATTGTCCCTTATGACTACCCTGCTAACTCCTTAGAGCAGAAAATAACTGTGCTTTGTGTAACACATTAGCGCAAGAGGCCACACAGCGGCAAGAAAAGATGAAAAGTCTCCTATTTTCAACCCAGAAGACCCTGAAAAGCCACCAATGCCCTATGCTCCTCCCAGGAACCAACTTAAACAGTTCAGGACTTGATGGCAACAGGGATCTTTAAAAATCATTAAGCCTTCAAGCCTGTAAAAGGACCATCTATCGGACCTATCTGATCTCACACTGCACTAACCCGTCATCTGTTCATCCTGACAAAGGGAAGACTCATTATTAGCTGTGCATCCGGTGAGCACCCTGCCATTACGGAGGGAAGAAACTGTGTTCCTTATCTCAAAACTTGACAAATCTCAGTGGTAGAAGAAACCACCGATTCTGGGTTAGCAGAGAATGATGGAGAAACCCACGTCGGCACTTTTTCTTACATTTGAAGGGCTTATTTTTATTGTATCTTCGTTATCATCGATACATTCTAAACAGCAGAGCTTACTGTACGTAGATGGTTTCGAAACCTCAGTTGACTTTGTTAGTTAAGAACTTCTTTTTTGAACTAGTCACAGTCGAACTCTACGTGTCTGAGCTCAGTGGGCTCGGATAATTATTCAGTCTTCCTCTGAATGCTTGCGGTATAACAACAGCTTCCGGGATTGTTCCCTTCCTTCTTCTTTTCTTCTTGCAGGCAAGAGCAGCTATCCTGTCAACTGCCATGTTTGAGATGTTTGGCGGTGGGGGGGAGGGTGCGCTTTACCTTTGATGAATGCATAGCATGCCACACTCCCTGAGCCTACAGATTCATCACTCTCCAAATTTATAGGGATGTATGCAGTGTGATTTGATAAATTGTTTTGTTTTGCCTTTCATCACTCACAGGATATTGGAAGGAAGCTCCCTGTATATCTTAGGCATCATCTATCAAAAATAAGGCTTTGGGGAGAACAAATAAAATGCAGTAAAAACTTGTTGAGCTGATAACTATATAATATGAACGTGTCATCTCTGAATATGAAGAGCCACTGTGTGAGGCTCGTATTTTATCTTTCCGGCAACTTTACATATCTGTCTCCCAGTGGTTTAAACTGCATTTGAGCTCAAATGTTTGTAAAGCTTCCCAAGTGTCTCAGGCAGAGTACTATAAATTAAAATGATTATTAATCTTACTAAGTCTATTCCTCTTTACTGGCGTTTATTTAGGAGTTCCGCACCTCCTTGTGATGGATTGCTTTGGCAACTTACTTGACAAAATGTTGTGTAAAAGTGGGAGGTGGATCTCGATACTCGGCTTTTGTTTTGTTTTGTTTGCAAAGGCAAAAAAAAAAAAAAAAGTCCCCACTAAAATAATTTTTAAATTAAAAGCAGATGTTAAAAAAGAGAATTCTGTGGCATTGTAGTTTCTGGACCTGGCAGTTTAAATCCAGGTAGGAATGATAATTTTTGCATTTATGTATTAAAATTCTATTTATAGTTCATTAGGAGGAAGCTTCTTCTAATAAGTAAGACATTTCTTATCCAGGGCCACTAATGAATGAGTCCATGAAAAGAAGTTTGATTCACACACACACACACAAAAAACTCCTTTATAAGTTATAAGGTCTCATGTCTTACCAGATATACAAAGCGTGGTATCAGTGACTCAACTAAGCAGATTCCACAGTAAAGATGAACACATAGATCACAGGGTACTTACCTTGCCAGAATATAATGCCCAGATGAATAAATCCAAGAAAATAAATTAACACAGAACAAAGGTAACCGATTTTCCATTCTTGTAGGCAGCATCTCAAAGGCTGATCATTTTCAGGACTGTTTATAAACACGAGCAATGAGAATTCTCATGCACTCTTCACACGGCGCAGCTCTGAAAGAATCAGGCATTTCATGCCAAGATGGGAAGATATTTAAGGCACGCTGTTAATTGACAGCATGGGTTATAGAACAATACAAGAATATGGTCCAGTTTGTGGAAGTCTCTACCTTCCAAATACACAGCACAAAATTGAAGATGCATAACGCTCCAGAACAATCTCTCAGTAGAGCTGCTGTGTGGTGTGAGGGACAGAGAAACCTGGCGCCTGTGGGAGCCCTTCCACTCTCTATGGATCCCTGTGTTGACCAGACTACAACCCTAAGTGGTTACAAGCCCTAAGTGTTTTCAGCAATTACTATTTGAAAGAAAGCACAGAATGATGAAAACCTGTGGGCAAATTACCTCGAATTTCATATAAATCTCAGGGAGCGTGACGGCACTGTTCCATTCCCTTGAGACTATTGTTTGCAAACACATCTGAAGACTTAGAAGTTCTCAAGCCTTCTTGGGGCCAAATAATGAAAATTCGAGCTAGTGAGTTTCAGACATGCTTGTGTATGAGTGTGTAAGCATACACACTCACTAGCTCACACACTCCCCTGTCTACTCCGGCCTCTAGTTCTGCCTTCCTCTGTTGGCGCAAACTAGTATTAAACATAGGATTTTGTGTGAGCCATGTTTCAAGGATTAAAAACGTTTGAAGTCCAGTCCATCTCCATTCACATTTCATCCTTGTAATGGCAACACTGTTGTGGTAGCGTGCACGCACTTCTAAATGACGGAGGGAGAGGTGTGATGTTAGTTATCAGGTCAGCGTGGCCAATCGGGTTAGCCAAACACCAATCCACAAGTTTCTGTGAAAATGTTTTGTAGACACAGTGAACAGCTACAATCAGTTCACTTCAAATGGAAGAGATCACACTGAGGATGTGGGTAAAATCTAATACACCGAAAACCTTACAACCAAATGTGTCTGAGCTGGAGAGAGAGCTTGTTTGATGAAGTGCAAGAGAGCTGACTTCAGTTGGATCCCCAGGACCCGTGTAAAAAAGTCAAGCGTGATGGCACACACTTGGAATCCTAGCAATGGGGAGGCACAGACAGGCAGGCTTGCTGGCCATGACACCAGGACAATGCCAGAGGTTGTTTTCTCATTTCCACATACACATACATATATGCACCTGTACCAGGCATGTGCACACGAGCATTCACATAATACACACACACACACACACACACACACAGACAGACATACACACATACACACTCATATACACATACACACTCACACATACACACATATACACACATACATGCACACACATGCACACACACACATACACACAGACACACACATACACACACACACACATACATACACACACACATATACACACATATACACATACACACTCACACATACACACATACATACATACACACACATACACACATGCACACACACACATACACACAGACACACACATACACACTCACACATACACACATACACAAAGACACACACCACACATACACACACACACACACACACACAACAAAACTTATTGATCAATGTAAACTAGATACAGCGAGGCAGGAGGGAGAGGTTCCAGTGTGCGGTGGTGTGTGGGGAGATGATGATAATATGCTGTACGTTTATAAAAGCTACAGGAAAGGACATTTTGGAAGTTTTCACCACAAAGAAGTGATAAATACTTGAGACTATAGATGTTCCTTGACATAAATGTTATGCAACACATATTATTTCAAAACATCACGTGGCGCTCCACAAATACGCACAACATTTTAATGTGTTAGTTAAAAAGAAATTTTGAAAAGCAAAGTTGGATTCTCCTGAAAAAGTAAATCTGCCTCAAGACTTCCCCTCAACTCCTTTCAGCCTGCCAGCTGACGGAGTTTGGACTTGACACTTCCTGCAGTCCCTTGAGCTAATTCCATCTGATAAGTCATAACAGCACAGTATACAACGCGTGCACACTCCGAGTACACACGTGTGTATGTCTTCTACTCGTTTTACTCTCTATGAAACACAGTAGAGAGAAGAGAAGGTTTGGGATCAGGACACCGAAGGTATTCTGGGGAAAAAATGAAAATTTCTAAAAATGAAAATTACTGACAGAGAAGCATGCTGATAACTTGGTGCAGAAAACAGCATGTGACAGATCTGATTGTCTGTGGTCGGTGAGCCACATAGACCTGGTGGGCAGGGGAGGCCTCTTCAGAGCAGTGACATGCAAGCAGAAACGGAGCGACAGCCTCATCAGGGTTTTCTTTCTCCCGTAGATCTTTTATAAAGAAATTTACATAGGATGAGCATAATAAATTATTTGGAATAAATAATGAATGTATTAATAACGTGATCTTAAGGAAGCCTGGCGATTCCAATTTCATACAGCTAAGAGACAAGCTAAGTTTGGTACCTTAATAAGAAGAATCTTTCCTCCAAGCTGAAATTACACCAACCCAGAGCTGGAGGATCTTGTTTGTAACTTGATTAATGAATGGAGGAGACTGATTAAGTCGTTTTAAGTATGCAATTACTTTAACCTGCACTAATTGGAAAACAGTGTAGACACAACACAGCGACGGGGAGAGTACGGAGCAGAACAAGGGCCCTTTTGTGCTCCTGTTCTGTCTCCTGCTTATCTGCTTTTCTTTTCTTTCAAAGCACAAACAAAACTTCCACTAGAAACCTCCCAGACGGAAAGGTTATTATTCAAGGAGAAAATACTCGATTCTGTATTTCCTATGTTTGTTTAGAACTCCTAGTATATGGCCAGTCCATGCCCACTGTTATTGTTGATCTCTCTCCCTCACTCTCTCTCTCTGTGTACATTCATAAAGGAAGAAGTAGTCAGAATAATTTTGAGAACTCTCTGTACTTGAAATTAGGAGATGCCCTTAATTTAAAGAGCCACAAGTCTTTCCAATGAATCAGGTAAGTATTTAAGAAGGCATAGCGTGCTCCAGATCTATGCCTCCAACAAAGCTGACTTGCAGCCTGTTTCTTAGCACATATAGGCTGATCTCTGCGTGTGAGTATATCGTACATATATAACTAAATGCTAGCTGTGGGCAGAAGTTCAGGCCACCAGCAAAAAGTGAACCCTTCTGATTGTCTCTTGGATTGCAAATTCCTGAGAAAAAAATAAGACCCATTGTTAATTTTGCTGAGAAAACTATTCATTCCCGTGAGCTAGGTTTTGTGTCAGGTATGAGGAGAAAGTTTACATCCAATGCTAAAGGGCAGGGAAAGAACCAATGAGGTAAAGGGGGAAAACTGCACCCACTATGGACTTCCTCCTATGAAAGGCATACTCAGAATTGCTCCAGTCACACACCCCTCCAAAGGAATCATTCTTGCTTCCCATTGGCTGAAAGTTTCAGTGTTCCTGTTGTGTGGAACATGTAGCCATTCCATGACGGGGGCACTGGGGATGATGGGAACACTATAGGTTCAAAGTGTTTCAGACACCAAGTCTGAAGACTATGATGGCTCCTGCTGGGAGAGACTGTGTAGCTTCAAGGCCTGCGTGCTGCATGATGTCCCTCTGCAGACCCTCCTCTTCCTGACTTAGCTGTGGCTCAGGAAGCCGGAGCAGAGGCCTCAGATCTAAGGAGAGCTGTCTGCAGACTTTGCAGGCAGGCAGTCAAGGTTGACCGGAACTGGAACTGTGCAGAGAGATAAGAGGTGGCGCTGAAGACTTAATTAGCACCTTTGCTTGGAGAAACAGAATGCTTTGCCCAAAGGTTTGCGTGGCATTTCCACAGTAGTAGGGCTAAGTATTGGGGTAGTTTGGCGGACGATAGATTTGATTCATTTTAAGGAAGAGAAGTGGAAAGAATGTATTAGGCACCACTGAGAAAATACTTTTTTAGCATTTAGAATGAGGCTATTTTAGATGAAAATGGACCACATAGATAATTCGGACCCTTTTCCCTCATTACTGCAATGATGGTCTTTAAGCACATTTTTCTCCTGAAGAAGAGCCACCTTTTTCATGCCAGGAGCAGATATTTCTAGTCTTCAGGTAGAAGCTGCCTAGGCTGGTCAGTAGATTCTTGTGAGAAAGCAGTTTCTCCAGACCTTACCCTATGCTATGGAATTACTATAAGAAACCACTGGGATCCTGCTTTTTTCACATTTCATGTGTCAGCCTGCTGTGGTCTCAGCTGATCACGCTGCTTCAGGCCGTACACACTACTAAAATACGTCCAATAGAAAGCACCACGTTTATCGATGAATAACAATATGCTAAGCATCGTGGTAGGGATTTACAGGTTGTAGTTGAGGAAAAGATACGTTAGACCACACATCAGCGGGCTCCTTCGCGAAGCCAGCTTCCTGGATGACTCACCGTGCAGAAAACTACATAGAAAGTTTCGCACCCCTTCTCTGCGGAGCACATACAGGGCCCTCAGAGGTTCATGGTCCCTGACTAGCCTCCCCATTTGCTCTAGTTTCTTGGAATTTTCCACCTTTTGAACATGCTGGAATCTCAGACAAGTTTTATGGGGCTGCCCAAATTTGCTATGGTGCCTGTGTTCTTTATACATACACTCTCTTTATCCGGTGCTAGAGCTTGATCTACTTCCCCCTGGCCTTTAGCAGGAGGTACCATGATTTGGGACCTGACTACAGATGACTCCCCAGACTGCAGCCTGGGTTCCCACGCTCTGCTCATGGTTCCCTCCTCGCTCTGTATGGCTGCCACAGGAGCACCAAAGCCACAGCCTGGACTCAGGCCTGAACGTGAAGTCTAAATTTCAGCAGTCCTTCCTCTTGTAGGTCAGGAGTGAGAGACAAGGAAGAAAGCATAACTCAAACACAGCAGCACTTCAAACAGAATTATGACCTGGGAGTAATTCATGATTCTATTAATTGTTTATTCTTTCCTGTTCTGAGTGAGATATTAGCGGCCATTGAGTCCTTAGGTGCAATAAACAGATGAGGTGACGGTAGAAACGGTTCCTTGATTAAAAATCTATGTCCTGCAAAGCTGCAAATTAGATAATCAGAAAAGACGGGAAGAGACGCTCAGAGTATAACCATTACCGCAGACGGCTCAGAAAATAAACAGCCACAGGCCTGAAGATAAAAGCGATGTCCACAAAAGAACAAAATAAGCTTTAAGTGGATGCCGAGAGCCTTAAAGACAGAGGAACGTTCCTGGTTCTGAACTACGCCAAGCAGCCCACTGACTGCTCTTTTTGCGCTCCTTCCCTCTGCCTTCCCTCCGGAACAGAGCAGGGTTTACCTTGTTGACGGAGCCAAGAAGTGAGTGATCGACACTAATGGGATTTTTAATCTTCAACCTAATTAACTTTGTTAAAATTAAGGCTTACCAGGAGGAAATCAGCACAAAGAAATTAATTAAAGCAACGGAAGTTTCGCCGGGTTTAACGGCTGAGGGCCGACTATATCTATAATGCACAAGGACACAAATATTTTTAATTCGTTTCCATTTCACTTTTGTTGCTTACGTTGTTTCTATTTTCAAGACAACCCACGTTCCTGAGGCTGAGAGCATGCACATCGTTTACTGGTGCCAGCCATGCTGTAGTACACAGGGAGATTCTGAGTTCTGCGTCTGTTGGATTTAGACTGCCTGGTGCCTGGCCAAGTGTCTGACATACGTGTTTGATACATGTTTGTTGAAGAGATGATGCGTGATACAAGAAATAAGGATACCTTTCATTAACTGGGGATAATATTAATGATAGTGATGTCATAGCTGATTTTTCTCCGCCTTTTTACTTATTTCATGAAAAAGAAAGAAAAAAGGAAGAGAAGGAGAAAGGAGGGAGGGAGAGAGGGAGGGAGAGAGGCAGGAAGAAAAAAACGAGGACTTTTTTTTCTATGCAGAAATGAAGCAAGAGGATGCTTTCGACATCTTTAGTCCATAAAAGCATCTTCCAGAGGGTCCTGGCTTTGAGAAACCCACTGCTAACTGAATTTCACATCTACCTGAAACCAGTAGTTCTATTCATTCAAAACCAGGGAGTCAGCTTGTTTTGGATCATAGAAAAGTGTCACGCTTTGAATGAGTCAGCTTGGCAGAGCTCTAACCCTCACAAAATGTTCTGCACAGCAATATTTATAAACTTTATCAGAATTTCTAACCGGTATAGTATAATATGCACAATGACCACAATTTAAATATTTGTTAATAACCCGAAGTCACCCTTCATGGATAAGCAGTTATTACGGCAGATATTACAAAGCAGCGATACTACCATTCCCAATGTGGCATTTGGGGTCACTTAGAACTTCGCCCCAAATTCCAGGAAACATCTTCTCTTAAAAAAGAAAGAAAGAAAGAAAGAAAGAGAGAGAGAGAGAGAGGGAGAGAGAGAGGGAGAAAGAAAGAAAGAAGGAAAGAAAGAAAGAAAGAAAGAAAGAAAGAAAGAAAGAAAGAAAGAAAGAAAGAAAGGAAGAAAAAGAGTTCACGATAAGGGAACCGCAATCTGGTTGGAGAGGAATGGAGGTAGGTTGTCAGGACAGTGTTGTATTGGAGAGTAAACACGGTTTTAGCTGATGGAAAAGGCAGTGAAATGAATATTATTTCAAGAGAAGGAGTCAGAATAAAGTATAGTGTGAGGCACAAGGCAGTGGGAGAGAGGACGTTCTAGTATCTTAAAACAAGCTGAAAGCTGGTCAGGATGGCCCCGCCGTCCTTTAATTCCAGTACTCAGGGGTCAGACGCAGAAAGTTCTCTGTGAGTGTGCAGCCTGGTCTGCAAAGTGAATTCCAGCCAGCGAGAGCTACAAAGTGACACCCCCGTCTTAAAAAAAAAAAAATCCCTATTATAAATGTGAAAAATCAATGAACTTGAGGAAACACTTAAAAAGTCTAGGGAAAGCTCAGGAAAGCTTATTCTCAGTCACCAGAGGCAGAGAACATGATGGGAAGGCAGGATCTGCAGCTTCCCAGCAGCTACTGTTCCAGCAATCCCACCCACACACCGGTTCCAGGCCTGCTGCCAACCAAGGGGTCTGGCTAGCCTTGCCCTTGAGCCCCCTACCCACAGGTGGGACAGCATGGCTAAGGGTGAATTTCCACAGAGTCCCACTGCTTGAACGGGGTAGCACCCCACTGTTGCATCTTGCATTGAGGTGTCTCTCTGTCTTCTGCTCCCCCGCAGCCTGTTGCTCAGTCTTCTTAATTCCTTTTTCAGACTTACCTAGTCAATGGACATGAGCTTGGGAGTCTAGCTGATTCCGAAGCCACTGTTATTCCTACCTGGGCCCATTTTCATTGCAGACTAAACCTTGGGCTATGAAATTTGACACTTGAGATTTGTGGTCCGGCTCAAGGTGAGAAGCACTTACTTGTATAGAATATTTAAGAAGTGAGCCAGGTCACATGTCGAGAGGTTACTATTCCAGCTTCCTGACACGAGACAGGCATGGACTTTTTTTTTTTTTTTTTTAAGCTCAGGTGATTCTTTTTGTTTGTTTGTTTCTCTGTTTGTTTGTTTTTCAAGATTGTAGCTCTGGCTGTCCTGGAACTCACTCTGTAGATCAGGCTGGCCTTGAACTCACAGAGATCTGCCTGCCTGTCTCTGTCTCCTGAGTGCTGGAATAAAAGGCCTGTGCCGTCACCTCCCAGTGGCTTAAAACTCAGGTGATTCTTATGAATGACTTGAGGATCACTTTTCATACCTTGCCTTGTCCCGAACAGAATCTTCTCAGAGATGAAAGCCATTTCATACTCAAACCTTTCTCATGGAAAGGAAGACTGCTTAAATCAGTGGTTCTCAACTTAGTGGTTGAGAACTCTTTTGAGTTGAACAACCCTTTCACAGGGATCACCTAAGACCACCTGCAAAACATATATTTACATTACGATTCATAATAGTGGCAAACTTACAATTATGAAGTAGCAATGAAAATCATTTTATGGTTGGGGGTACCCACAACATGAGGAACTGTGCTAAGGGGTCACAGCATTAGGAAGATTGAGAACCACTGGCTTCAACTGACTTATGCATTGCTTGTTTAGGGAATTCATTGTTCCTGGCTTCTGTTGAGCGGGATTCCCAATATTCTCAGCTGGTTATAACAACATGTCTCACCCTCAGGGACAGACCCACTGAGAGAAAAAAAAAAAAACTGACAAAAATATTCCTTCACTCATCACTTTGCTACTCACTGAATTTCAAACTCAAGCAAACAGAAAGTATCAAGACGAGTCCGGAACAGCAAGCCAGCCAGGTAGGCACAAAGGAAAGCAAAAGCCAGGATGTGTTGACTGATACCAAACAGCCAGAAGGTCAGTTGCCAACGAAGGCCAAGGGCAGCAGCAGGGCAGTGCTGTGCTGTTAGAGTAGGGTGTAAACACAGCAAGGCATCGCACCAGTCGGGAAGTGCTGCGGAAGCACGTGGTCCAGACCAGACGAACAGTCGGTGCACAGAGGCTGGGGTCTGCACAGGGTCGAGGTAAGGTCTGCCTGAAAGGAATCCCATCTCTACGGTTGGGCAGGCTGACATGCGCATGTAGACGCAGAGGGTTGAGTACAGGCGTAGGTCAAGGGGAAGAGCATGTATCGCTCCACCCACCGTGGGTGTAGGCAATGATGTAGGCAATGTCGACAGAGAGCTTCAGGACAGTGAGAGAACTGAAAGTCCGTCTGCTTTCTGTTATCACCAAGCAGCAGCGACTCCAAATAGTGCTATAGGGGAAAAAACCAAAAACCTGCATACTAAGACATCTCACATTGACCTAAGATCTAAACAATTGCTGGGAATATGTAAAATAAGACAAAATGCTTACATTTTCGTTCACGAACATAGCATTCTGCATGCAATTTAATTCTGGATATCACTGATTCTCAAGCCAACCCTCCTGATATAGCCAGGCTCAGCTACTGGAATTCATTTCAAGGAGGGGTATTTAGCTTTTTGAAAATGGACTCTGTGTGTGTGTGTGTGTGTGTGTGTGTGTCCGTGTGTCTGTGTGTGTGTGTGTGTGTGTGTGTGTGTGTATGTGTGTGTGTATGTGTGTATGTGTATATGTGTGTGTGAATGTCTGTGTGTGTGTCTGTGTGTGTGTATGTGTGTCTGTGTGTCTGTATGTGTGTGTCTCTGTGTGTGTCTGTGTGTGTGTGTCTGTGTGTGTGTGTGTCTGTGTGTGTGTCCGTGTGTGTGTGTGTATGTGTGTGTATGTGTGTCTCTGTGTGTGTCTGTGTGTATGTGTGTGTCTGTGTGTGTGTGTGTCTCTGTGTGTGTCTGTGTGTCTATGTGTGTATGTCTGTGTGTGTGTCTGTGTGTGTGTGTCTGTATGTGTGTGTCTCTGTGTGTGACAAAAGTTGAAAGGGAAACATTAAGGAAGATGGTACAGGAGAGGAAGAGATCTTAAGGAGCAGGGAGAGGGTAAAAGCATAGGGAGAAAGGGGACCAGAGAGAGAGAGAGGTGGGTAGAGAGTGGGGTAGAGGGTTACAGCAGAAGGGAGTGAATATAGACAATGACACCTTTGTGTAAGTGTCATAATGAAACTCATTGCTAGATATGCAAACTTAAAATGTGAAGTTAAAAAAGTAAATGGGGACTTTTATTCTTATTTTAATTCATTTTTCCTAACCCAGCAGTTCCCCGTAGACCTTTCGTAAATGGTGGATTCTAGATAAGTCTAATTGCACCAGGATTGCAATGTGAGGAAACAGATCCTGCATTTCCAAACCATTATCCCATTAAATGCCCCATTTTTGTTTACATTTAAACTCAAAATGATGAAAACTCCAGTATGAATTGTCTCTTGTTTTGTAAACCCAGATTTTAGTTTATGCATGACAAATATAGTTAATTATGTAGATTATCTATAACATTGACTTTTCCATTTAAAAACCAATATACTAAAAATAATTACGACGGTTTGCTACATAGTAATCAGCATCTGATTTCGCCATATAGAAAGAAGGCTAAAAACTCTTCTGAGTGTTGATGCCCTGAGTTGCGATGCTGTGACACAGCAAGGGAGAGCAGGGTGAGCAGGGCAAGGCCGCAGAGCACGCATGCGCACTTCCCAGGGGTCCTCTGAGGTTCACACACACTCTACACAGTTACAGCCTAAGCAAAGGATTTGCTAGAGGTTTACAGAAAGTCCCCTTGTGCACATGCCACGGCCAACCTTAGAGGTCTGAGCTGCAGGCTACTCTTCTGCATAGACCTCTGGTTTGATTGGAGTCACTGGGCAGAGAATACGGGTGTCGCATCATGCTTTCCTATCCTCAGTCCTGCTAAAGCGCACAGAGCAGCAGAGACGGAACCAAGGAAGAGTCGGAGACTTCAGGGGAAATTTCAGCTATTTGTGCTGACAGGTAACTTTCTTCTAAGTTGTCTATGAGCCTCTTGCTTGTTTTCAGCTCCTGTGTACCCTTTTGTCAGCCACCAATCGAGAAATATTTACAGGGAGCTACTGTATGCGGACATGGTTTTTAGGACTGGAAATATAGTCAGGGAGCAGACCTCAGAGCTTCAGTCTCTTGAGTGATCACTTCTTGGTGGCTTGGGCATGGCATCTCAGGTGTGTGATGGCCACATAAACGTCCCCTACTTGTTAAGCTAGGCAACCACTCTGGAAATGTAAACTCCGTGAGGTTCTCCTTTGACTGATCTTGCCTAACCTGGCTTTTATATATTGTCAGACCACTGCAATGCAAAACCTCTGAAGGACCTCTTTAAATGCTCATGGCTGAATTGATATTCCATCCTACTGAAAATAGGGGACAAACATAGTGAGTCTGAACTATGGCTTATACATTCTCTGAATTTACCACTCAGCGCATAGTAGACCCTCAATAAATATTTATTAAATTAATTCATCTTATAACGTCCATAACGGATCATTTGTGATATGTTAATGGCATTTAAAAATCTCAGCAATATATAGTGTGTCCCAAACTGCATTCTCTTACAGCCTCAGTTCAGTCCATGGTGGTCTGTTCCCATTTCTTCTGACTACTCCACTGCATTAAAGCACTGATTTCTTCCCCCAAGCTTCCAATTTAAACGTGCTTGCAAAATTCCTATTAATTCCATTCCAAGTATTTGCACAGAACTGATCCACCATAGCTGCCTGCTAATGATACATCTGTCATTTTATTGACACCCCTAAACAGCTTTATTCTCTTTTCTAATTAAGAGACAAAGCTGGTATTGTCAGCTGATGAACCGACATTTGGGGGCTTTTGTTCCAGTGCAGAAGCGACACATTATGATGCTAAAACAAAAAACACAAACAAGAAAAAAAAATCAGTAATGCTAACAGAAAAGCTCTCTAGACAAAATGTATTTACACTTATTTTGGATTAAGCTTGTTATTAGCCTATTGGGCGTATATATATCGTGAGTTACAGGGAAAAAAATACACGTGGTGACAACATGTATGCCGAACAAAAAGTAGAGCTTTAAGTGCCCATTAAATTCAGAACAAAGTAGTCTCTGGTACTCACCAGACAATCGAAACTCTTAAGGGAGGGAGGGAAGCCTTAATTCTAAAGATGACCGGCATGCAGCACTAGGATACCAGTGGTCATTAAAGTTCTGGTAATATTTGAATAACAGCTAAATACGAACTGGGATTTCCTTCAATCGAACCATGGAAATGAGGTAAATAGAATATTTTTGCGGCGGGGGTGGGGGTGGGGGAGAGAAAGCAATGATGTCCTGATAATTACATTAGCCATTTCGCGGGCAACTGACAATTACACCCAAGTACTGTACTTGCAGTTCACCAGAACATTCTCAAGCAACTGAAGAAGACAGGCCATAAAAGCCGTATCACCATCACATTAAAAATCCCATCTAAAATCATTGCGTGTCAGAGAATTAAGTATTCATCAAAATACCCACCAAAGGTTACGTGACGAAAGGAATGTACAAAGAGGAAGCATGAACTGTTCCTTCATTTCCTTAAATAAAAATACAGCTTACGATCCACATGCTAATATATACCAAATACAAAATCTGGTCTGCCAAATGAGCTCATTGTTATAAAGCAGTTAGCACACTGCCTGGCTTTTGGAGATGTTAATTGCTGTAATTTTTATTAGTACTATATGACAATGTCAGAATCTCATTGTTTTTCATGGTCGCTTCCCAAGGTTAATGGGAGAACTTCTCTGGCTGAGCCATGATTTTATTTTTTATTTATGTGTATATGTAAAAGTAGACTGCATGTCAGGGGCCCTCGGTGGCCGGCTGGAAGACACTGAACTCAGGTCTGCTGGAAGAGCAGCCAGCGCTCTTAACTGGTGAGCCATGTCTCCGGTCCCCTTATTGTAATAATAATACTGGTTTTAATGATTTTGTTAAGGCCCTTGTTTGAACATATATTTTTCTCTAACTTTGTACGCCAAGCCCTTGCGTTAGACCTGGATTCTCTCTCTTCCTAGATGCTCAGGACTGAAGCTTCAGTCCTAGCCCTTGCCTGCTGTCTTGCTGGCACTACCCATTTTACAGTAACTTCTTTTGTATTTTGGGCTTCCTCAATGTCAGGGACTATGGTTGAAACTTACTACACTTGCAGCGCGAGGCTATGCTCAAATTTCTTTCTCAGAAAGAAAAGTTTGGGGATCCTCTGCACTACCTGTCACCTGTCTACCGATGCCCTCAACCAATGAGACCCCTGGGGAGGACTCACCTCAGGGCACCCCTCTTGTGGCTCTCAAAAGCCCACTTCAGCTGCCAGCCAGGTCCTGAGATCCTGGTCTCAGTTCCAGTGGTAAATTACTGTTCGTTTGAAAAAATAAACTCTGAGGTACTTGCCATTGAGTTCAAGACATGTGCGTTATTTCTTTATGTTAGTTTATAAAATAGTAGCTGTGATCTTTTATGTTTTAAAAACCATTGTAACCAAACACAAAGTATCCTGTTTGAAAAAAAAAATTGTTATTTTATGTGTATGACTCATTGCCTGCAAGTATATGTGCAGAATTCAGTGTGTTGCCTGGTGGCCACAGAGGCCAGAAGAGGGCGCCAGATCCCCCAGGACTGGAGTTACAGACAGTTGTGAGTGGTCAGGTGAGAGCTGGGAACCGAACCCAGGTGGTCTGGATGAAGAGCAGCTGATCTTAACCACTGGGCCACCTCTCCAGCCCCTAAAGCATCCCTTTTGAGCGAAATTACTTACATTTGTCTATCTATAGAAATTTAAAGGGAAAGCTATATTCACAGTGTCCTATGCAAAGTGGTTATCTGACATGACAAACAGCACAGTGATCTTCGTTCTGTTCTCCATGTTGCTTCTGAATTGGATCGGCTCACACAGAAACAGCCATTGTTTCTGTGGATTATTTCTGATTCCCATCTACCCGAGATTCCAGCTGAGCGATTGCTGCATTGGACTCTTAAGTTTCACACGACACCCTTCTTCTTTGAAAAAGGCTCCAAGTGGAGCACAGCCGTGTGCCGCCATGTCAAAATGCATGTTTTCAGGACAGGACAATGACATCTTGATTCTCTCAAATCCTGAGAAACGTTCCCAATGCTAGACATTCTGCAAAATTGGCCAGCAGTTAGCATGGCGGTTTATATCTATCTCCCCAGCATTTGATAGGTGGAGGCAAGGAGATTGTGTGTTTCAGGCTGTCCTGGAACACAGCTGAGAACCTGACTCAAAGAGCCCAGGGCTGGACATGTGGCTCAGTAGTAGAATGTTTGTTCGGAATGTGCTAATGTGCATTTGAACCCCAGCACTGTAGAAAGAAATGAAAAGCAACTGTTTTATACCTCTACTTTCCTATGCTTATGACGAAGCATCCTATTAAAAACAATGAACAAACCCAGGTTGTTGCATGTGACAGGAGGAAATAGAAACGCTTGCATTTCTAGCGTACTTTGAAGCCAAGGACCTACAGGATTCTCGTAAGCTTGAATTATTTTTTCCTGTCATGCTTACAAAATACTACTGAACGCAAATGAGATGTGTGAGTCTTTCATACATTTCAAGTACGAAAGTTTGAAGTTTGAAGGGGGTCTGGGGATTGCAAGTTTCAGGACAGCCTTTAGTGGAGGAACATGGGAGGCCTGGCGGGGGGGTTGGGCAAATGCAGTGTACTCACGTATGAAATTCTCAAATAAATTAAAAAGAAATAAAATATTAACTTCAAATAAAGACCTGAAGGCTAGTAAGACACTAGACAAGACATCCACTGAAACCTGTTCTGCTCAGTGACATTTAAGATGAATTTTGAAGAGTGAACAATGTCTCCCTGGAGGTTCCTGCTTTTCAAGCTTCAGCTGTGGCTGTGGCTGTGGCTATGGATGTGGACACAGATACTTCCCATGCATTCTCTTTCTGTCAGGGAATTCTTTTCCAGGTTACATACACACATAAGCATTAGTGCTGGGCCTTCCGGTGAGAAAAAGAAGCAAATTCCCAAGTTCCCGTGCATAAAGTAACATAACTCACTGCCTCTCATCTCCCAAATGTCTGTGCCGGTGCCACTCCGGATGGAAGACGTCGAAGATGGAGCAGCCCTCGGGTGGCTGCGGAGACGGCAAGACAACGGAAGTAAAGGAGTCCTGTCAGTGTTGGGCATTGGCTCAACACGGAGACAACATCCGTAGCCGCTAGAGTTTGAACTAGCCTACATGGATAGAAATGCATGTCAAATCTGTATGCTTGATCCAAATATCTTTCTGTTCTCATTTCCTTATATAAATTCACACATGAAGGAAGTGATGCAGTTTTGGGACGTTAAAAGTGGCTTAGTAACCCTCCAAATGGTCTGATGAAGAAGAGGGGTGGGGGTGAAGGAACACTTGTTTCTGAACACTTGTCCACTGTTAAAGGACAGGTTGCCAGCGAGAGAAGCATCTGTGCACACACATCCACCTTAGGTGTAACTGGCACCAAGACACAGAGGTAGCCATGAGGCAGTGGTGGTTGGGGTAGAAAGTGGCTAACCTCCGAAGTCCTCGTCAACTCCTAATGTAACAGGCTTATTCAGGCTATTACCTTTCACTTGAGCCCAAGGAGCTCAGCCTGCCTCCTGTACCAGCAGTCAGGGGTCGTCAGTGTCGGGGTTGGGCAGAGCTTTTCTGCTCTCCTGTTTAACATCATATATCTGAGGAGAGGCTAACAAAGGCTTATGTTCTATGATCCTTGGGTCAGGGTTCCTTTCCTGATCAAGACTTCCCAGAACTTCCTGTGCTTACTATGGAGGGGACACAGAGAACACCCAGTAGGTCTGTACTGTCTGCCACTCAGCAAAAGTCTTAATTTTGGAAAGAGTGGAATACAGATATCCAAACTCTACCTCGAAAGATTACAGTAAGTTAGCATTAACTGTAGGCAAAACACAAGGAAATAAACTCGTAGCTGAATATACAGTGTATTGACAGCATGGGCCTGCCTCAAAGAGACGTGAGACTATGCACTTTCATCGTTTGAGTCACTTTCAAGCAGCCTCTGGGAGACCCATGTGACCTCCAAGCCTCGCCCACCCCATATTAAGAAGGCTTTCCCTGATTAATATATGAAAGCATTCAACTCTGGAATAATTCACCCTCAACTGTAAATAATTAAGTGGACAGTCTCATTTGTGTCTATCGTGAGACTGCAAGCGTACACTTTCCTTTCTCTGGTGAGAGGGTGGCATCCTCTTACTGATGAACTCGGTTGCTCAGGCTGCAGCGAGCTGACTCAGACCCCGGTAGGATGAATGAGAATATAGCCCGGGCCACGCTCCAGTCTGCTGGGCATTTCCCTCAGCAGCACTAGCTTGGTCGTCACACCAGTAGAAAACATCCAGAGACGTGTCTGAGAATGTCTCAGTGGAAAAGCCAGACCACAGTGAACCAAGAGGCTCACAGCCTTAATCGTGTCAGGGTAAAGATGGATTCCAGGTGGTGTTCTCCCGTTATTCCTGACATTCTCACTCTGGGAACAAGGTCAGACACAGCAGGAGAGGGAAATGTCCCTCGATACAATTTCTACATTTTTAATTACCCTCTACATTTTCCATGAAATCAAAGACTTACACTTTTTGTTGTTGTTTGTTTTGGTTTTGGTTTTGGCTTTTCGAGACAGTTTCTACTGTAACTCGGGCTATCCTGAACCTCACTCTGTAGACCAGGCTGGCTTCAAATACACAGAGATCCGCCTGCCTCTGCCTCCCGAGTGCTGGGATCAAAGGCATGCACCACCACCACCCAGCGTTTGTTTTGTCAATGTATACCCAGCACCGAGCATTGGATGTGAAGCACAGTAAGAACTCAATACGTGCTTGAATGTATTTATGGATAAGGCCCCGTTATGCTCCAAAAATTTTCTTAGGGGTTAATACAAAGTGTTCCAATTTGCCAGAGAGAGAGAGACATGCTTCTATTTCCATTTCCAGAACTTCAGTTTTGAAGTCAAACTGTTCAAATCTGTCTCCTTGGGGACCAAAGAGGCTGGAGAGGATGAGACTCTGCCAAGTGCCACAGCACAAAGACCGCCTGCTTCTTTGCTCTCAGCAATGACCTTGTGCTCTCATTTGCAGTCTGTTTTACAAAGAAAGCTCCATTATGGTCATTTCTGGGGTGTAGCCAGAATGACGGGGACTGTCATGCAGAACCTGAAGGCCTGGCCATGGCTAGAGAGAGATAATCAAGAGCCAGGTATTAGAGACATCTGAGCACTAGCACTTGTATGCATTAGAGCACATGCATATGAACATGTACAGTCATACACATGTATGCACATGTATTTGTGTACTCATATACACACAAAGCATGCATATGAACATGTATAGCCATATACATGTATGCATAGGAATACAGATATGCAGGCCTGCACTTGTGCACTCATGCATATACACATATACATACACATATGCGTACATGTTTTCAGTTATGTATGTACACACAAGTGTAGGCATATCCACGCACATGTGTGTGATATCTAGGATGGAAAGTGGAGTGGAACACTGTATCCTCAGGGGGAGGACTCCAGTTATCCTGACCTGCAAGCTGAGATTCACAGTTCTGAGAAATCTCGCTGAGAAAATGGCAATGTCTTTCGATATGACACTTAAACAATCCTTTCTTCTTTTATAAAAAATAATTTTACTGTGATGTGTCACCTACCTCTTTAAAACATGGATGAAAACAATCACATAATTAAAATTGATGTTAGAGGTGGAATGGAGATAAAATAAAAAAGGACCATAAAACGTGTGTGTATGTGTGTGTGTGTATACATATATATGTATATATGTGTGTGTATATATACATATATATATACATACATACGTGTATATATACATATATACACATATATGTGTGTGTATACATGTACATATATACGTATACACACATATATACATATATACATGCATATATATTTATGGTTAACAATGAACTTAGAGTATATATTTTAAGAAAATTTAAAAAAACGATGTCATTTTAAGAGAAATGCAGAATCTTTGGCTGTACACAGAGCGATGCACACATACAAATATTCATGAGCGTATGTCACATGCCTGTGGTCCCTAAGATCCACTGGCTAGTTAGTTTCATGTTACAGTGACCAACCCTTGGAGAAAGGCAGAGAGATCAATGTGTTTCCAATTTAAGCAAACTGAGGTCCACAAGGAGTCACTGAAACCATGTGGTTTCAGTGGGTAAGTGGTAAGTGGGGCAGCAGGATCTCCTGGCCTCCTGATACTCAGATCACTGTATATAGAACTAATCTGGGTACTGGAAGGCAAAACTACCATCAGCTCTATTTTGTAAGGGAAGCTGCATAGAAAGAAAAATAAAGCAACGTGGTTCGGTATATTATCGTATTAAGCTATCCAGACTTGTCCTGTTTGATATCTCATGATCATGAAGAACTTCATTGCTTCATTCCTGCTCCAAATTCATTTAAAAATTATTTAAAACTTAATTTTTTGTAGCGTATGGTGGATAAAATATCACCTGCAATAAAATCTCAATTACATGCTCAGGGTCAAACATTTGAAACCTTATTTTCATTAAATAGACTGGCACCAACTCTACCAAGGGTTCGCTGAGTTGCATTATTTTGAAAAGGAAAACAAGTTACTGATTTCTTATCCAAAATGTATGGGGCAGAAAGGATTGGGATTTCTTTCAGGGGTCAAAATATTTGAATATTTGTATATGAATAAGATGCTCATTCATGTTTCATGTGCACACTATATCCAGAGGCCAAAGTACATTTATACAATGCATGTAGTTTTGATGTCACCAGTCAGTCACATGGGATCGGGTGAGAGACTCTGCACCTGTGGCTTCCTCAAGCACATAAGAAGTCTGAGATTTGGGAATACTCAAAACTTTGGATTTTCAGATGAAGGGTGCTCACCATGAACCAGCTGTGATGGCATATTTAAGAGCCTGCGGTGTTGTAGTGAAATAAAAGCCTGCTTCTAGACCAGATCAGTTCAAAATCCCAGCTATACAGCCTGTACTGGGTAGCGAGCCTCACCGGAGGAATGAAGACTCTCCTCTGGCAACTCCAGAATCATCTTATGTTGGTTAATGTGATAAAATTGGATAGTATTTCAAGCGCTTTTCTATTTCACTTTCCTAGTCATTTGATGTTATTGTGATGTGGGAGATTTTGATGCATAACAGATTGGTAAAGAAAATAAGAGCGTATTTCATCAACACAGGAAGTCTCAGAAGCACTGTACTAGGCCACACCGGCAGGCCTCCGAGTGAAGTTTTATTTTGCAACAATGGAAGAGACTCCTAGAATTTCAAAGACAGCAGCATCCAAACGAAAGAGTAAAAGTTAGACCGTGGGGGGGGGGGGCGGCGGCGGGGGTGTTATGCATGTGAGTCTTGATCGTTCATTGTTTCATGGCGCTCTGGCTGATTTCCAAGCTCAAGGGCAATGAGAATCCAGAGGTGAATGAAATCTAATGAAAGAACGAGTGAGACAAAGTTACAGGCAGCCCCGGATGTAGATCGCCCAAGTGTGAGCGGTTCAGTGTTAAACTGCAGGCTGGAGCCAGCCACTTTGAGGCAGGAGTGGGGGGGCCTGCTCTCCCTGCATCCTGGAAGGGGAGGTGAACCGAGCAGGTGTTTGCAGCCGGGCCCCTCATTTATAAACGGGCTCTGCGATCACACAAACACAAAGCCGCTTGTTTGGCAGTCTCAGAAGAGGGGCCTAGGACTGACCAGACATGAGACACGATTACCCTCTCACCCAGGAAGCCCCTGCGGGTTGTGGGGGACGCCAAGGCAGGTCAGGATGCAGGAGGCACAGCTGCTGCCTCCTGCGCGGGCCGCAGGGAGAGGTTCTTCCAGACAAGCCAGCCCTAAAACTGAGCGATCAGGTGGCGCTGGTGCCCCCCCCTCCGTCCCCGCTTTAGCTTCCCTGCTCGCAGGGTCCTGATTTTAAGGCAGTGTTGTAAGTTTGTGTCCTCCTTAGAAAGTTGTACATTTTTAAAGAGAAAGACAACAAAAACATTTCTTTCAAAAAATAAGGTGCCTGATGAAATTAAACATCATTACCACGGCACTCTGCATGCACGTGATGTCGTAGACAGACAATGGACCCCTTACCAGTGCTCTCAAAACAGCCCACGCATCCTTCTCCCTTGGGTTTCTGGCTTTCGTGACAATGCAGACTCCCTCTAGTGGTCAAAGAAATATATGTAAATTCTCCATTAACAAAAAAGGGTGGTCTTTTCCAATTAGGATGTTTTCAAAAAGAAAAAGAAAAAAAAAAGCAAACCTTTTTTGAGTACATATTTTTAAAGTACTTAAAAAAAACCAGACAATTTCAAATGTTAAAAATGCAAATTTAGATTGTATTCTTAACTTACGAAATTGTATACAGTAAATGATAGTTATAATCCCCATAATTTATTAGACGTGAAGTCACTTTTTTTCTGAGTATGAGACGATAAAGAAGATAAGTATTCAGAAAAAGAAGATCCATTGCCACATTCATTAATAGGGTCATGATTAGCGGCTGTTCGCACAAGCTGATGCTCTCCAAAGGTATGGGATCATTCTACAGGATGTCTGCAAGGAAAGCTTTGTTCAACACGACAAACATTTTAACCTGGTTAAAGGTGAGAATGTGTGACGACTCTAAACTGCAAAGAAAGAAGCTGACAACTGTAAATAAGTGATTACTTTTACTGTCTAATTTCAAACCGCGGTCAACTGAACAACAAAGTCATGAGAAGCAGAGAGCTCTAATGGCTTGCTCCAAGTCATGGAACTAGCGGAAAAGCCCGGGAGAAGCCAGTGCCCTGAGCTTTTCAACTGTTCACGAGAGGACTCATTTGTCTGTATGTTTGCAGGGTAGCATGATCTGTGATTGTTTAGATCCTGCATGTAAGCCTCTCGTTCTTTGAGATTTACATTCTTTTACATTGTGTTGATTAGTTTAAAAACTGGAGAAGCATTTGTTAGCTGTTGGGACTATCTCTCAGAGAATTATTTTACAAGAGATTGAAAATTAGTAATTATGAAAACATCAGCTGATTTCTGGTCCTAGTTACTGTGGACTTCAGAGTTCAATAACTCTCTGCTTCTTCTGTTTTGGAAAGAACAAATGGAACCAAATTAGTAAAAAGTGCTTTGAAATTTGGACACATGTTATAAAAATAAATTTGTGTTTTAGTTAGTAGAAGTTAAATTACTCTGGAAAAAAATGACATCTGTTTTATCAACATCTTTAGTTTCTTTGAGGGTGAAAGAAATAAAAGGAAATTGCCCATTCATTTTGTAGAATAATCGATACAGAAGACAATCACAGCTTCCCTGCAGGAACAGACACTGTGTGGCAGGGTCTGAGGTAGGTGCTGGGAAACGTGGTCTGCCAACTCCCCTGGAGGATTTGGCATTTGGTTTGCAGTAGAGTTAAAATCTTGTTACACTCATAGCTATGAGTAACTGCAGTTAAGCTCACACATAAGTACTAGGATAAACTGCCAACCCCTAGACAATGCCAAACATGCTCAGAAAATTGAGGTTTTATGACATGAAAAATTTAAATCCCTTCTTATCGACCCTGATGTCGAACTCTAAGATGAACCTCTGTCCATTTCTGCCTGTCCATTTAGAGAGTGTCAGGAGTAGAAGAAGCATTCATGGCTGTTGAATTTGAACTCGGCCTTGGAGGATAAAGGGCAGAAGAACAAGAGAGGATGTGAGTTAACAGTATCCAGGGACAGGCTGCCTGACCCCTGGCTGCTTCACCGAGAGCTGAATTCCAGGGTCCCAACTGGGTGAGGGTGGTTTCTTATATTTTCCAACCCATGTCCTGACATTACACAACCTTCCCAAACAGAGGAAAGAGGATGTGTGAAATCCCTACATGTCAGAAAAGGAGGCAGCAGACAGCAACATAGGCTCCCAAGTGAATGCAGAACACCCCAAAATCCAAGAACAGTTGGTGTTTCATTCTTAATTTTTAAAAGTTTGGCCAAGAAAGGCAGGTCTAGGCTTGCTGGGCTAGATGCTTCTACATACGTGGACTCCATGTATCTGTGTGTGTGTGTGTGTGTGTGTGTGTGTGTGTGTGTGTGTGTGTGTGTATGTGTCTATGTATGTAGATGATCCACCTCAGCCTATGAGTCTGTGTCAAATATCAGAGAATGTTCTACTTAAAGGATTAAAATGAGGAAGGAAGGGAAGAAAGAAAGTAAGAAACCCTACCAGTTTTCTAATGTCCTCTTTTGAAATAATTTTTAAAAAAAAACTCCCAACACATGTTGGGTAGAGAAGCTTCTTTTTACTATCAGACAAATCAAAAAGAGGTTGCGAAAGAATTCACTAGGCAGAGAGGATCCTGAAAGTAGCAGGCAGTGGAGCCAGATGTTGGGGTGACCTCGGTCAGCGGAGCACAGGGGCATGGTGTTGATTCCGACGGCTCCTGGCAGAAGCTTTGCTCCAGCAGCAGGGGGAGAAACCCTGAACTAATGGAATTCTTTTCTACTCTTCTTTTCCCTCGCTAAAAAAAAAAAAAAATCCCAAACCACTGGTCAGTACTGCTGAAAGCTGTCAGCAAGCTGAGTTCCCCACCCAACGCTGCCAGCAGGGATCACGTCAGGAGGGAGCTGATGGAGTGAACGAGCACATCTCCAGGCTGTGCCATGTCACATCCCACTCAACTTTCAACAGCTGTTTCTCGAGTGAATGCAGACCTCAAATAATTATATGAAAAGAACAACAAATTCAAGATGCATGCAATGTGTACGTGTATTCCTCGGGCCCTGGGTGGAGTATGCAAAGGACGACAGGCAGCGTCAGTTCTGAAAAAAGAAGGGTTTGTCGGCAGGAGAAATTAGAACCCACAAAGTTTCTCTTATTGGAATTCTGAGCTATGGACTCAGAGGATCGCAGTGGCTTCCCGTGCAGCGGGATTCCTCTCGCAGAAAATGCATAGCGGGGCTGTTATAGCTTAGGGACTCTCGTAAGCTCTGCTTGATCATTGCCACTAGTGACTGGATAGGAATATATTGAGCTTTTCCGTGGGCTCCAGTGTTCTCAGTATCATGGCCACTCATAAATTAGGCGAACGCGCTCTCATCTCAAGTTCTGACAGAATTTTCAATCTCAGCCTCCCCACAATGCTGAAACACAGAACATAAAGAGAGGCCTGCTTTAGAATATTAGATATGACCGAGGCACACTCAGCTCCTCTGACGCTTTCAGACATTTTGTCACTTCACCTGGAGAAATATACGCGGCTTATTCGGCATCGCTGCCAATGTCCAGCGCCTGTCAAAACCTCTATCTGTCAAGGCCTTCACAGAGAGTTTCGAAATGACAGATCAGGATGTCTGAGTTGATGGAGCCCCAGGAAAAATGGAACAGATAGAAAATTCATGACTCTAAACTAGATCAAAGTGACTTCTGTCAACATCATGTCAAAAGAACTGTTCATTTTTAGAGTTTTTTTTTTAAATTATATAAACACTTTTTTGAGTATGAGCGAAGTGTAATGGAAAAAAAAATTTTCCTGTTGTACAGTATGATCATCCAAATGTTCAAAAATATACTTTATATCATCCAGAGAGAAGGAAAATTCTAATAGTCATTACTGTCTGCCAGTTAAAACCAGTGACATTCAAGAAAGAATTATGAAGATGCTATCTTCCCGAAATAGGGCAAACCATCTGGCTATCACAGAACAAAAGTATTTTTTTCTTTTGCACACATCAAATCCTACAACTGGATTCATTCCTTCTTATTCTGTTACAGTCAGCTTTGATTTTTTTTCCCCCTTAGTGTGACAATTATAAAACATCAATTCAGCATTAGTTTCCTAAAATATTTGGTATTATTAACTTTAAAAATCAATGGAAAACCCTTATAATGCATACTTCACTTAAATTACTACTTTCAGAGGGAATCAAACAGAAATAAATGGCTTGCGACATGCAGAATGCATTCTCAGAAGCCCTCCATAATCGCCCTGGAAGTTGTTCACTGGGTGAAAGACCCATTGCAGAAGTGAGCGCTTTCCCGTTCTAATCTCTAACACCTTTAAGGGAGAAGGGCTGGCACCCGGACTTAAAAATTGGGCAACTCAATTCCTGCTGCTTCTCTGTCAACAGATAAACAGGATATATAACCTCGTGAGGGCAAGTCTAGGGGTTCACTGGGCTTGTAAGTGGGGAATAGACATTGGGAGAATATGTATAATGCATACCACACAAACATACACCACACACACACACACACACATACTCACATGCATGCGCACAGTGGCAGTTTCTGCAATCTCTACAGCTGACCCTGATGTAGTGACAGTGTCACTTGCAATATCTCATTGGCCTTTCCTTTACCTAGTGTTGAGCAATTCGGACATCAGCCCCTTTAACCACCTTCTCCCAGAGGCCTGCTGGATCAAAATGCCCATGATCTGTGATCAGAACAAGTTGCTTACCTCCAGAAGGGCAAAGTATTTAAACGATAACAACCACATCTGGCTTTGAGGGAAGAGACTTGTTTGACAATGGTCCCATTGCAGGGCGTCTACACTACGTGGGACGTGCCAGTCTAGGACTATGAAATTAGCGCAAGATAACTACGCTTTCCTGGAGGGTGAACTCAGTGCATTCTCATTCCTACTTATGAAAAGATGTTTATTACCTGGAAGTGCACAGAGGTGTGAGCCTCACGGACCTGGTGATGGGTGATAAGACGCTTTCTCTCATTTACATTGATAGCCAGCATTAGTGAAGATATACGCATTTCATTTCATGGTTCAGAAGGAACAAAGTATATGTATATGCGGTAGCAGTAGGTGGTTAATGAAATGGTCTGACAAACATAAGCTAATACATAATCATACCAGAATGTGACTGCAACACCTGTTCTTGCTTCACAGACTTCCAATTCTTAAGAGAAAGTTACCACTCACAAGGAGCGAAGCCACTCCTATTTAGACATCAATATGTTCCAAGGAAATTTTAGTCACTGTTTTTGGTGGTGGTGTTGCAATCACTAAAGGGTGGCTATTTTAATGATATCAAATCTCTTTTGCTTGTGTCCTAAGAGTAATGAAAACTTCACACATGCATGAAGCTCCAGTAATTATTTTAAACTGCCTTCTGTTGTCCCCCTGAGGAACACGGTGGTATTTGTTTGATGCAGTTTAATTAGTGTCAGGGTAATTAATGCTATGCTATCTACATGAGATCAAAACCCTTTCTTTGTAACATTCTGGTAACTAAGAACTAAGAAAAGGAAGCGTTTTGAAAACGTCCTGGCATGGTGTTAATCCGAGTTCACTGCTGAACTGAATGGCTCCGCTCTTCCTCCCGACCCCACCCAAATGCCAAATCCAGTCTCTCCCAGGACAAAATCAGGCCTGTCATACATTGCAACCACTCTGCCAGGAAAAAGACTCGGTGGCTGCTATGGAATTAAATTCTATTTTTTTTTAATGGGCATAATCAAATTAACTAAAGCATTCACAGTCACCAGGCACCTTTGCAATAGTTTAATCTTTTAATAATGAAATAGTAAACTTCCGCACTGACAGAGGACAAGAGTACCCTGTAAGTGGGGTGTCGCATCGCCATGTGCTGATATATTTTTTCAAATAAAGGAATCATTTGGTTTAATGAATGAATGTGATTCTGCTTAAATGCCTGAATAAAATTTGCATGTAATTGTAGGTATAGATAGTCTCTCTGTTTGACAATAACATTAAGAGAGGCGGGGGGGCAGGGAGCAGAGATAGGCAAGGAGAGAAGTTAAACACACAAAAATTCCAGACACATCCATAACATACACTGCCATAAATCCCTTTTAACTGTTTCTTTGGTAATAAGCCACGGCGGTATAAATCTCCCAACACACAAACTCAAGCTGATCACAGGCTTAAGGAAATAGCTCCAGCTATCCTGACTGGATAAATTATTATACCCCAAAGGTTATTCCAGTTTCTAATAAAGCACTGCGGCTAACAAACAAAAATAAAAAGACTAACCATCCTCTTTATTTTGTAACAGATGAAATTACAGGCTGCATGGGATCAACGCAATGACATTGAATTTATTCAATGTCTCAAAAATGCACTGCGCAGTATTCGTTTCAGAGAAAGACTCGAGCTTTAGCACAAAGAGGAGGGCCAGCATTAGGCTAATAGTATTTTTATCGTAAGGGGAGGGTTAATGGCACATATCTAAAACATAAACGAGACTGTCTGGAAGTCAAGCCAAATGGATTTTGTCCATTGCGTAAGTACAAATAATGAAAATAACCTGTGTACGCCCTGAGGCATGAATAGCCAGCACCTCCAAGGCAACAAATGCTCAGCGGGTCAGAGTTATGCCATTGTGTCTGTGTCCCAGTGGCCAAAATTATGGTTAATGTTATAAAACGGAATTGCACGAAAAAATTTTTTCTTAAGCTGTCGGCAGGTGACAACCCAACAGGGCTGCCGATGACGGCATCCTCTCGAGGCCGTTCATTATGAAATACCTGCTGGGGTCAGCTGACTACCCAAATAACGTTCTTTCACGTCTTTGGATCTGCTTTCTATGAGTTAGCTGTTTATCCATCAAGGGGATAAACACAGATGAGTCTGCGTAGAGCAGAAACACAGTCAAGTAACCTCTAGGAGCCCTGCAGGGAGAACCGTGTGCAAAGTTCAACAACTGTGAAGGAACTATTAAGGAGGACATACAAACAAGTGACCTTGACTGACAAGCGCACTTCATTCCGGCAATAAACAGCGCCGGTGCTGATAACTGCTCATTGGCGCAGAGAGTAATTACCTATCTGTCAGCGTTGCTGGTGTGTGCGAAATAGTATAAATGAAACATACATAATGTGGGGTAATAATATCGGGCGTGCAGAACCTAATGCATTATCATCATTCTCAGGACCCAGGTTTATGTGGCTGCCACCACTGAGTAAATGCCTCCTGGCCATGATAATTTCATTCTAATCTCTCTTCCATATTATAATTTTCATTGCTAAAAGATACTAAGGAGCAATACGTTTCAATCAAGGGCTAAATAGAACACGACCTGTAACTGGCTATTTTATACACCTATATATATATTTTTTTCTTTCAAAAATTTTAGTCAATTTATGAAGAGATGGGAATAAGCTATAAATTTCTGGGTGACAAACCCTGTCTGTGCCAATGTCACCGTGTCTGGAGACTGAGTGGAAGAGGCCTAGGGAAGGGTCGGAAGCTTTACATCCCGTTTTTATTTCAACAACAACAAAAATATCCATCTCTTAAAACTCCCATTCTGTTCTGAAACAGAAGGTTAGAAAGCATTCTGAACAAAACAGCCTCCATTGAGAAGGAGACAAACAATCCAGTTTCTAAGATAAATGATCTTCATTTACTTGAATCACTTAACGGGATAACAGAAGCACAGACGTCTTCCACTCAGGCACATGCTCTACTCTGATGAAACCGTCCAGCTCTTTCATGTCGGGTTGTGCTAATCTCCTAGAATGTAAATTTCGTCTGATGACACTGTGAAATCCTGTTTTTAAGACCATGTAAAAGGAATCAACAACACACAGGTAGCCCAGGGGCCGTCGTGACTGGTATGGCTCTCTTGGATGAACGTTACAGCCTGTCAGGTAGAGGCTGAACACCTGGAAACACAGCACCCCAAACTACAGATGGAAGCAGCTGCTAGATGAGCAGCTTCATCCAAAAGGGAAAGAAGGTTGATTAACATGCAGAAAACAAATCTAATCTATACAGGGCATCATTTTAACAAATCTAGTTCTCTTTATAGCAAAAGAGCTTATTTTGGAAACTTTAAGTAAGCATGAATAATTACTGCAGAGTCTACTTACTCAGGAAAAAAAAAAACAGGGATTTTATTGATTGGACAGCATCACCTGTAAAATAATTAAAGAAGTGACTAATTTTGATTATAGAAGGACCTTTCCAGTTTCTGACTTTTTGTTTGCTGATTTCTCAAAGAGGTTTTCTCGAGTTAACATTTTGTGAGCAATAAGTGTCCCTAGAGATCTGTCAAACCAAACACAGGGCTCAAGTTTTTGTGGTGGTGTGTGGTGTGTGGTGTGTGGTGTGTGGTGGGCTCCTTTATGTTTTATATGCTTCTCTTTCTATATTTCTGGTCGGGAGAAAAAGTAAGAAATAACCCATAATAAGTTGCTTAGAAATGTGACATGTTAGATATCAAAGACACACTACCATTTGAAAGAAGAAGGAAGCCAGAGGTCATCTTTAACACAAAGAAATAAAACTTATTTAAGTTTGTCATATCATTACATTAAACAGCTCATCTACGTGACTGTGCCAAAAGTACCTGGATTCTATTGCCAGCCGGATCTGGAGAGATTTTAGCCAAATTGCAAGTCATTCAACCAAAGCCAGCATTTTAATCCCTACAAACTACAGAGATCCATCTCACTCAACTGAGTGACTTCCATTTGCTCCACATAGTACTGTTTGTCTGAGTAATTTAAGTCTTTCTTGGGCTTGTGTGTGCTCTCCATGATGGTTTAAGAATACAATACTTCCCAGAAATGTAGACAATTTTCAGGGAGAGATATTACCTTATTTCATTGATTACAAGAACAGTAGAGCATTTCGTGCATCTTGATCTTGTTGGAAAAGCTTCTTATATTCTCAGGACGCCAAGTAGTAAGATCATGTGGGTCCTAGCATTGCATCGCCAAAGAAGCATGCTATTCAGCTCTCGCACTCCAGGAAATACAGTATTTCTCTCTCTTTTTGCTGTGAGAAAGACCTGTTACATGCTTATCTTTAAGTGTTCCACAGCCTAGTGATCACATCTTAGCAAAATATCCAACCAAATAATATACTCATTTTATGTTAACATCTCGGTTATGTAGGCATGCCGTAACACCTCTAGTTAACTGATAAATCAGCAGCGAGTTGACTGTGTGTGTATACGGAATCAACAACATAGGTGTACTGAATGGATTAGGACCAGTAAACACCTTGCACTGGAATAAGTGTGACATTTTTCTCCAGGTTCTAATTAATAATTAAGTATCATCACAGGTTGATGGTTCACGACCTAGGAATTGGGCAGAAAGCCCCACGGACCCTAACTCAAGTCCAGCTTCTGCAGAGGGACAAACAACCACCCTACAGCTGAGAAGCACTGCCTAGATGAATGTGTTTGGGGGACTGTGGATTATGCCTTCAGTGTGTGATGATGATAAAAGACAGCAAGAACCAGGGGAGAGCGTAACGCACCTTTCAACGGAGAAGGGAACGATCACCTTCTGCGATTTCTCAGTGTTACAAGAGTATTTACATACAGTAGTATTAGAATTTATCTCGCTGACTGCTTACTTACATAACAAAACATTGCTAGTGTGACTTTCTTTTCACATTCATCCTCAGCTCTGACATATCACTTCTTTCAATAAATGTGTATTGAACAAGTGAATGAAATCAACCAGCAAGTAAATGAATAGCACTCTCCCAAAGAAGATTATTGATAAAAAAATATATCTTAATTTGATATTTTAAAGTCCATGCCCTCCCCGCCCAAAAAAAACCTCAAAATGTTAAGCACAAAGAATTCACTTTAACATGAAATCTTATAAGATATTCTTGGGAACGAGTTAATAAACTTATTTAGAATTGATGGTTTTACAGTTAAAGACACTTTAAAATTAGAAATTAACTTTTAATATATGGCTTGGTGAAGATAAGAGTGAGATATGTAAAGTGTAGTTGCCTTTGTGTAGGCAATATACTTGATTAATTTGGAACAATTTAGCAGTGAAAGATTAATTAAGAATTTCATCCAGTACAGGCCATCTTTCTTTTCCAATTACATCCTTTTTAGAGCCTTCATAACTGTTTTAATAATTGCATAGAAAATGCTAGGAAGTATCAAGATAATACAGCAATTCAGCAAGAACAGTCAAAGTCAGGGGACATGGCATTTTAATATTTTGAGAAGTTAACTCGGAGGTGCGTAGTTAAGCTCTCCGTACTTAACAACAACTGACTGTAACCCAGCAGGTCTATAATGTGCCCAATGTCTTTATTTACTTAAGAATCACTTTTATTAGGAACTTACTAAGATACTTGGCTGAAAACAACATTAATATCCCCTGCAATTAAATACTATTAGACCCTAGCCTATAATACTTATGAATTTTATTAAAATTAAAATGAAGTCACTTGTGTCAACCCTAACAATAAATACATAAATAAATACCAGGAATGCTATGACAGAAAGGTTCTCGTGAATGACTGCCTGCCAAGAACAGCTGACAATGATAGAGTCACAACCTTGCACAGAGGCTACCCTAGCCTTACACTAAATTGTGCAGCAAAGACAACTGCCCCATACCCATTTGCTGAATCCTGAACAGACACTATCTTTGTTATTGAACTTCGTAGTCATGGATTATTTCAAACTATCTTATATGATCCTCCCGAGAATATGCTTGTAGTGTCCAGCCACTCCCGAATAAATATTCTTTGAAAGGTTTCTCTGTGGCTTTTTATTTTTTTTCAGGTGGCAGGTTTCTTTCTGAGCAAAGATTCTGTAAAATATTCTTTAAAGCAAATAGATTATGTTAAGTTGTAACATTAATCTTATTTAAGGAAAATATGGGGCTGTAACACGGGGGCAGTCAAAGTTAAGGTTCACAGTAAAGGTAAATATAAAACCTTTAGTAAAATGTGCTGAACGTGAATTATAATGTTGAAAAGTTTAAACTTTAGGTGCTTTCTTTATACTCAACCTAGGAAATCTATTCTGAAAGCACCAACTTTTCCACAGAGTAGTTGAGAAGATATTCATAATTTAAGCATATGCTTCCTCATATTTTGGATCTTGGAAATCAGATCTCTAATTGTAATGGAATGGAATTAACTGTCAAATGCTGAACAAGTGACGTTTCCTCCCTTTTCTGGCTTCTGATATGAAAGTTGTAGCACAAAATCATAGCTGCTTCAAGACTCTAGAAACAAGGAAGAACCTCACGTGGCTATCAGTTGCAATAATAAGCTCTATTGCATCTTCATGAGAACGGTAAAACAGTAACAACGTGATGACCGTTTTAATCAAGAGCTTGCCCTGCATCCTTTAAGAACAGGAAAATCTGAGTCCAATTCCTTGATATATACATCCCTTACATAATATAGCATAGTTCTTACTGGCACACAAAAGGAAGAACCAAGATTATGGCTCTTACTTTTCCACCAAGATTAGTGGGAAAAATTTTCTTACAAAGGAAATTTAGATTGATATTAAAAGCAATGGTGCTGGCATTACAAACAAGTGAGCAGTCCATGATGCTCTCCCATAGCTTGCAGGAAAAAAAATTGTAATTGAAAACTTGAATAGCTCAGCTGTAAACAATAGTACATTTGAGGTGGTTGAATGAGGATGGTGTCCACAGACTCATACGTTTGAATATTTGGTCCCCAGTCGGTGGAACTGGGAAGGATTAGAAAGTGTGGCCCTGTTAGAGGAGGTGTGCCACTGGGGGTGGGCCTTGAGGTTTCAAAAGTCTAATGCAGTTCCCAGTGTGTTTCTCTCTCTCCTACTTGCGGATAAAAATGTAAGTCATTAAGTAAGCACCGTATCTGCTTACCTGTTACCTGGCAACGTACACTGGATAGTCACTTAAGCAATGTTTTATTGACGTACTTCTTTTACTTTGCTCTAGGTCTTACTTTGTTTTTAAAAACTTTCAAATTCAAAACTAAGCTTAAAATAAGAAAACTGTATCATTTCTTTCTCTCTGCGTTGTTTTACTGTGGCTGTCAGTCCACCTTACCCAACAGGACACTCTTGTTACATTCCTAGCTACACAATATCACACTGCTTTCCTTTGGTACTGTGTAAAAACAAAAAATACTTTTGTTTGTACATGAAACACTTAAGGAAAGAAGTCTCCCATGAAAATCCACCAAGATAGTAAGAAAATATTTAATAAATATATTGTTGGTATCAGAATTCATGGTCATTTGAGTTTATTGTTTATGTTCTATAAGGTTCTCCCATTTAGCCACAATGAGGAACACCGAGTGCTTTGCAGTGACAGAAGAGTTGCAATGTAATAAAATAGTGGTTCATTTACAAAGCTTCCAGGAAAGACAAAAAAGAATAAAATATATTTAAACAAAGTCAAAGGGCCAAATTATTTTGTGGTTATTGCAAACCATTGAAATGATGCCTTTATACTGACAATCACAAGCTTAACTAGTTTCTGAAACAATCCTACAAGTTCACATTAGAGGTTGTAATAAAAATTTTTCTTTTTTCGTGTGTGGTCGTAGAACTTTTATTTATGATCTTTAAGTAAAGCATTATGTTTATGAAATAATGTTCTATTAGAAATTCATCATATTTTTGCAGTAAGAATTAAAATATTCTGTATTACTGAAGATACACATGTGTACCTTTCATTTGCTTTCTGTTGCTGCAATGAAATATCATGACCCAAAACAAAGGAACTTATGTACAACTTAATTTTGGCTTGCAGTTACAGAGCAGCGTCCATAAGGGCAGGGAAGTGAGACCACAGATGGCGAAGCATGAATCAGAAAGATCACATCCTTAAACACAAATAGAAAGAATGGACTAGAAGGGGGCGAGGCCATGCATTCTCAAAGCCCACCCCCAGATAGTTCCTCTGGGAAGATTTCACCTCCTGAAGACTCAACCTCCACACACAGCATCAGTAACCTAGGACCAAGTGTTCAAATACATGAGACTACAGACATTTCTCATTCAACCCACCACACACTCTGTGCATTCAGATTCTACCCAATGTTAAAACAATGATGCTACTAAGTAAAAGTCTCAGTCATACATACTAAAATCATACTAGAAATGTGCCCCGGAGACATGCACCTGCCCCACATAATTAGCCTGTTTCTCTACTACTCATTTCTCAACACTTCCAACGCTTCTCTCCACAAAAGGAATGTGAGCTTATCTAATCCTGGACCAGAGCGACCCAACATACCTGGTTTCAGTTACAGACCAGTCCTGTATTGATTTGTGTACTGCAAGGATATTGGCTTGGGAGGATCATCACCTGCTTGTCTGAAGAGGAAGAGCCCAACTAGTGAATATCCCATAAGCCCTTTCATCTGCAGATACCAGGCCTCTTTTTTTTTAATAGTTTGAACAACAATACATTTGCTATTTAGATTCCCATATTTCTATCTTGTGTCTTATTTATTAGTTATTTCTGTATTATATGGATTAGAGAGAGAAGAAAAACAAAAAATATCTTCTAATCATATTGATATGTTTGTAGAAATGTAGAATTGAATATATTACATATATTCAGTCAAGAAATATCTACATTTCCATTCAGAAATTTAATAATTTAATTATTATGTAATCATTATGTAATTGTATATAATCAATATAATTATTAATAAATTTATTAGTAGCATGATGAAAATTATTGACATTTAGATATCTAGAATGTCCAGGGTTGTTTATCAAAATATGGAATATCTTCTATAATTATTATTCTAATACCTTATAAAGATGTAAACAACTCTCAAACATAATAAAAAGTGAGATTCCTTAGAGCTAATCTGGATGTGACCATAATTCATGTAACAGACCCAAGAAAAGGCATAAATGTTATGAATAATGTATTGTCTTTTGAAGAAGAAATCAGAAAAAAAGCAAATGTCAACTTAGTTCTCTCCAAGAAGCCCTTGAGTCTAGTGAAAACAAAACACAGTAGTAACTGTGAATTCACTCCTGCGTGTTTTTCACTGTGTTGACTCTCATTTCTCAAGCGCCTCTTCATCTCACACTCTTCGAGCCATTTATTTGTCTGCATTCGTAACTGGTTGTGTCATGCCACAGTACTCAGTGGACATTTTTCTGTGGGAGGCATCATGCTTGGTTCTGTCACATAACAAAGGCACCCAGTTCATTTTGCTGAGGGTGACATTTCAGCAGGGACAAACACATAGACGTCACCTCTCAGATGACTCTGCTCGCAGAATCAGGCCTTGTGATTCTGGAATTTCATCATTCCTTCTACCCATTGCCCCCAGTGTCAGGAAGCATTGGCCAGGTCAGAAACTCCTGGTGGTTAGCCATCATGCAAATGAACTCCAAGTCTTTGAAGCAGAACCAGAGGCCTTCTACTATTTGATTGTAAAAATCAGTTGAACTTCATTGACTGTGGGGCATTTTGTGAACGACCACAGCACAAATACTGTTTTCTCTAGTCCTCAGCTCATGCAGTTGCCTTCAGGTTGGGGTCATTTCTTACCTACTCATCTTACATGACCCAGTACTCCTCATTTTGCAATCACGGAGCAAATACTGTTGTGGCAGCTCCTAAGCATCCGTTTGTCTGTCTGTCATAAACTCTCCTCACATTCTCAGGGCTCCCACCTCGGAAGCAATCTTTTCTTTCAACTCTGTTAGCCATTTCTATCTGCTGGACAATTACCACTGTTCTATCAGAAACCTGCTGCATATATTACTGTAAACCTATAATGTGTGGCAATAGCAGAAACTCAGCAAGTTTTATGAATGGCTCAGTCAATATTGAGTAAAAGACTAATATAGAAAGACAAGTACTTTAAAAACTGTAGATAAAGGTTGCAAACATTTTAATCCCTATAAATATATATATGTTAAATTTATGTATAATATACAATACATAAAGGGCACCATAAAACAGATGAAACCTTACTTTCATGTTTAAAATTATTTAACTTACCAAAGGAGCTCAATTTTAGAAGGAAATATCTAATTTCTATTAGTTTATAACTGGAAGACGACATGATCTTAAAGAACAAATCTGCATACACTTTTCCTCCAGCGTCACAGGGCTTTCTCCACAGTTGTGACGAGCTGCACATAGAGCGGTGAGCACGCCATCCGTGTCTCACGTCAGCGCCATGCTCCTAGGAGGTTAAAGTACCCGTGTGGCTCCGTAAAGGCAGAGGAAGGAGGCAAAGTCCCATTTTCAAGGCATTCAAGATCTACCCCACCACAGGGCAACTGTGGAGAGGCTAGCCTTCATCGCCTCTTCTATTGGCTCAGCACAGAGATTTCTAGAACATCTGGAATAACAACTCCTGCAATCCCAAACCCCTCTCAGTCCACACAACTCACTCAGCTGAAAAAGGGTCTCTCAGCGTAAACTACCTAGTATTTTTCCTAGCCGGAGGCCCTACTCTCCAGGATGAGTCACTGAAGTGGTCCATGTCCGCGCCAAAAGAAGATAAGGTGCCAAGGAGAGGCCATCTAGCCAGGGTTGGTTTTCTCATCGGTCCCTTTCTGAAATGCAACTTTATCTTAGAGAAGAAGGTCAAGGCTTGTAGAAAAGATCCCACCAGGCACATCTACATTGAGAACTGTCCATGCAAGATACACAACTCTCTCCTTGAAGGGGATAAGAAACCGTTTATTCAGGAACCAAAGATGAATCACCAGACCCAGAATACAGATTCAGATTACTTCAAACTACATGTATCCGTGTGGCAGCGGTTAAATAAAGCTTTTACAGTGACAGAACAATGTCAGTCACAGACCAAGGTGCTTCTCAAATATCTTAGTGGAGGCATCTGAATATTCTAAATTCTTATCCTAATATTCTTACGCTATGCTTGTCTTTGAGAAAACAATGCAGAATTTGATCTGGATTTTCCAAACGAGGCTCTCTCAGAAGGCCATCTACTCAGTCATCACATCAACAATGCTAATTGCAATTTACCATGTGCAACGTTGCATGCGCTAATTGTCTTATTGTAGCACTGTCGATACAGAAGATGAAGAATGATTTCTGTCTTGGTGGTGATGTCTCATTTTCACAAATACTTAAAAAATGATCTCATGGCCAGTCCTTAATTTTCTCCTCCGCCTGTTATTGTCCTTCACATGGCTGTTCTTTCAGGGATTAAAGGGATAAAGAAAGAGCTAAGCAGAGCCTGTCGCACAGCACAGGCACGTGGTGACAATTACGGAAAGCACAGCCGTAAACAGCAACCAGAGGTATCAGAACGCAGTAGCAACAGCACGTGTGATTGCTCAAGCCCAGTTCCTCTTTTGCGATTAAGAATCTTCTTGAAATTCAAACCCTAAAACTCCAAGAATAGGAATCCGTTTCATTTCTACAGAAATAGTACCAAAAAAAGACAAAAATACCGATACGTCAGTCGTTCCTTTAACAGAACACACGTATCTGGAACTCGCAATATTAGCACTTAAAATCTGGATCTCAGACACAAACAGGCTGGCCTGCCTGGGGCAAGTTTTCTACCATTCACAGGAAGCCAGCGTCGTCACAGCTCTTGCTAGAAGATGAATTAGTCTTCCTTGATCGTGTTTCGTGTGTGATTGCCACTTCGTTTTCTAGTTTTGAATTTGCATTTTGAAAGGTCTTTGTTTTGCTCACGACTTCGGTTCCAAGTCCAGAACGGGCACGTACTAGCCTGTGGTATATATTTGTCAAATGGAGTTTGGAATGCTTATAAAAGTAGACATATTGTTCTCCTTTGATCATATATAGTTACATGTGTATGTATACATAGCTACATTAATTTATCCATATATTTATATATACAAACATATACATGCATTTATTCTCCCTCTCTCTCTCTTTCTGTGTGTCTGTATGTGTGTGTGTGTGTGTGTGTGTGTGTGTGTGTGTGTGTAATCTTACAATCCAAAATTATTTTCTGGATTATAGGTCTAAAAGAAACTATTAAACAGAAAGTAAAATCTGATGAATATATTTTGACACATACACATGAAGGTAAAATGCCAACAAAACCACAGCACTTTGCATATTATTCTGTTAATACATATCACCAAATGATAATGTTTTAGTTTGCGTTGATTAGCTTTCTACACTGTAAGCTCCTTGAGGATTTTTATTCATCTTTATTTGATCATACCTAAGAAACGGAATATAACATCCATCAAATAATGGGTAGAGAGTGAGTTACTTAATAAAGAGCAGTTACTGAACAAATTGCCAGGTTAGAATTTGAGACCTGTCAAATGATTTGTGGCCAGATCCAGTCTTTCAAAGCTTAAACATAAATTCCAAATGAATCACATTAGGATCAAGAAGTTTTTAAGTGGTTGCTAGAACAAAGTCCAATACTGTGCAAAGGAATATGATGAGATACAACATGACCAAGATTCTTTATATTCGACTTGCGATCAAGAATTATCAGGTATTCAAGGAAGTCATGACTATAACATACCCCCAAATGAGAGACCATAAAAACTGGTAAATGGAGATGTTTACACAGTGCTTGTTGAAATGCTTTCCATTTACTCCAAACAGTGGTAGACACAAAGAAGTGGAATTTATTAAATGAAAGACAGAGTAACTGCTCTGAGAAGAGTACAGGGTGAGATAAGATTAGACCGGGTGCTGCAGAAAAGGAATGAATTTGATGAAATAGTGATAGAAACTAACAAAAAAGAAATGATTTTTAAAAAACTTTAAAAGAATAAGAATCACACTATCCAGTAGGATAATGTGATCAATCTAAGCAACACAAGGGAACAGAACTCCAAAAGGAGAGAGCAGGAGGGCGCATTCTTCAAGGAACAATGGCCCATGTTATCCCGAATGTGATTAAGGCTATAAACTCATATCTCCTTTTTTAATGCACTATACTATCCCATGAGAGTTGCGTTTTGGAGCTATAAAGCATCAGGGACCAGCAAGATGGCTCACTGAGTAAAAGCCCCTGTCACCAAGCGTGATGGCCTGAGTTCCAGCCCCAGGACCCACACAGTGCATGGAGAAAACCGCCTGCAAGCTGTCTTCTCGCCTCCCCCAGACACCTGCTGTGGCAATGCCTGCTTGACACCATGTTGTATGTACCAACCATGTAAACATAGCCAATAAGGGGATAGCAGCTCCCGTTAATCCGTATTTAACACATAAAGACACTATTTCCAGAGATGTTAGGTGGTACTGTGCTCAACTCCACCAGAGTCCGATGAGGAACCAACACTCAAATCCACGTGGTCACATGATTTTTTTTTTAAACCGTCTATGCAACAAGGTATTGATGTACAAACCCAGACTGGCGCCAGAAATGCCCCTATGAAAGGGCTAACTGTGGTTTTAAATACAAAGCAATTCATTGTGGCATCGTAGGGAATATCAACTGGGTGTTCCAGGGATAACCGCCAGAACAGTGCTTGCCATATAAGTTTAAGGACATTAGTTTCATCCACAGCCTCCGTATAGAAAGCCACTTTCTTAGCATCTGAACAGAGAAGGTAGGGACAGACGGCTCCCTGGAGTTCATGGACCAGGCAGCCTAGCCTCATCGGCAAGTCTCAGGCCCCAGTGAGAGTGAGAGAGCCTGTCTCTAAAAACAAGGTGGACAGTTCCTGAGGCATGACACTGAAGGTTGACCTCTGGCATCCACACAGATACCCATTCGTATGCATGTGGACGTATGTGCAGATATGTAGGAGTCCGCTTCTATCCCTGGGGAGTAGCTATGCCATCGCCAGTGGCCCAGTTCTGGAGCATAGGGCATGGGTCTACGCATCCATGCAGGTCCCTGATCGGAGGCTCTGAGAGCCAACACGATGTACAGAATTCCCTGGAGAGCATGACAGAAGGTGTCACTCAGTTTATTGAGGGAACAAGTCACATATAGAGAAAGGGAAAGATCTCTGGCACCCAGGGGCATCATGGGAAGCCCGTTGGTTAGGGCACCACAGGTACGACAGTTCCATCTGCATGGGGGGGGCATAACTTGGACCTAGATTTTCCTGCGGACCAGAGGGAGAGACCTTATATGGCCATAGAGAGAGAAGTAAGTCCTAGCATCAGGTAAACACCCGCCAGGTCCCACACTTTTGAGGGGGTGGAGCCTTGCTGTGAAAGCAGGCAGCATAGCTTATGGTTTGTAAGAGCAAGTGAGGGGGAGAAGCGGAACACCTTCTGCTTTCAGATTGAGAGTTTCGGGGTTCTAAGCACGCTTCTACCCCACCCTTAGCTCTAGAACAGCCTCACACAGATATACCTGAGCGCACACATACATAACAAATAACATCCCTGACTTCTCATCATTCAGGATCCAGGATGTCATGAATAACTGTGAGAAAATAAACAACCCAACTGGCAAAAAGATGAAGAACTTGCTGGCGTTCAAACCAGCATGATCCACCATTGAGCCACGGACTAAATCAGTAGGGAGAGTGCTTCTGTCCAGGAATGCGTGCCTGAGATTTCCTGAACTTTTATTCCAAGTGAAAATCAAGTGCACCCACAAATCCGAATTGTCAGCAATCTGACTCCTACTCGGGACTAGAGGGTTCTTGCTGACACATGAAGTCCTGCCTGTCCTTTGTCACATATGTGCTTCCCCTGCAAACTGCCAGTGACTTGTCAGAACTGATCAGAAAGTCTTAGGTCATCTCTCAGTGACAGACCGGTCTAAACACAACAGTGTCCCCTTTCTGGTTCTGTGTCACATACCGTATGAAAGCTGATGTCCCTATCACCCTGCTCTCAGGATGGATGGCTGAACACAAAGATGATGTTAGTTTTTAGATGTAAAAAAAAAATCAGTAGGATAAACTCAGCACTTACTCATTGTAAACAACTGTTTAATGTTGCAGAAAGAATGGATGCTGTAAATTGATGTAGAATCTCTACTCGTGTTATAAACAAATAGTCACACTTGTAGTTGAGAATTAAACCAGGAGTAGAGAAAGGGGGCACTTTTGGTAAATGACCTAAGGCTTCCAGCCAATGATTTAAAGGCTGGAAATCTGGAAGCATCTTTGTTGAAATGTATTAGAAGTTATAACTTGCGTTTCACTTCAAAGACGTCTATTGTTTAGCATACTGGGCATCTTACTACATTAGTCTCCTCTCCTCCAGCTTCATGAGTTTCAGCCACCAGTGGTTAACTGTAGCCTGAAAATATTGAATGGAAAACTACAGGAATAATTCATAAATCTTCAAGTATATACTGTTCTGGATAGTTGATGAAATCCCCTGGCATTGCACTCAGTTCCACCTGGCTCAGGAATTACCCTCTGTCCTGGGTCCCCACGCTGTATGTTCTACCCTCCTTCCCATCAATCATCCCGGTTCCTAGGTCAACTGTGGAGTTACAATGCTTGTGTTCAAGGAGTCCTTCTTTGGTAGCTTAATACGACATCACAATGGCCACAAAGATTACTTCACTTCATCATCTCAGGGGCACCACATCCAGAAGGGGCGAGGGTTACAACCACATCATGTTGTGAAAGGGACAAACCACATCCACGCAAATTTTCATTATAGTATATTGTTACAGTGATACTATTTTGGTATTATTAGCTTCTCCCTGTGCCTAATTCATAAATTAAAACTTTATTGTAAATATGCATATACAAGATAAAGCATAGTATATACCAGGTTCTCTACTACTGCCCTCGTATCCACCCTTCCCCAGTGATTCTCCCCTTCCTCTTTCATAACTCATGTGTTTTATTGCCCCGTCCTTTCTTTAAAGCCTCTCTCTTCCGTCTCATGGGCCCCTTCCCAGTTTCCAGCTCTACCCAATACTAGTTGCCACACCTTTAGAAGAGCGAGGGTGTTGGGGAAGTTTATTTTTAGTTATGTTTGGAATTGTTTTATGCACTGTTGGGTGAGGGGCTATCTTAAATCTAGGGCCTTCTGTATTGTTTGCAGGTGTTGGATTTCTGTGAGGGTTGTTTGACTGCTAATGATCTGCATGTGCTCTCAGTAGAATACCTGCGGCGTTCTGAAAGAATGAAAACACCTGAGCTGAGATGCTCGGGCTTCCACTATGGAGTCTGGCACTGGCCAGGATGGCGGTTCCCTCTGCTGAGGTCTGGCAGGGCTTCCATGCATGAAAAGTGCCTCCTTGTCTTCTTTGGTGAGCTGCCACAGTGGTGTACAACTACAAATGATGCCTGAAACGTGGCGCCTGACATCACAAACCGGCTAATCCAACGTGGAGACAAGGAAGAAGAGAAAGAAACTCGAGACTTCACAGAATCTGGTAAAGTACACTCAGGGAAGCTACTAGAGGATGGAGATTAAGGAACTAATTAAAGGCTCCAGAAGGAAGGGGAGAGAGAGAAAGGGAAATAAGCCTCTATGAAGAGAAAATTGTAAAAATTAAGTGAGAAAGAGGGCTCAAAAGTAAGTCGCGGAAGAGAGGCCTTTAGAGGAAGACATTTTCATGGTAGAAACAAGAAATTCTGCTGGAGCAGGGAAGAAATGAGGTTTTGTATACTAAAGAGAATTTTCATATTTGTCTTTCTGAGCCTGGTGTACCTCTCTTACTACAGTATTTTTCTAGTACCATCCATTCCCTTGCAAATTCCATCATCTCATCTTCCTTCACTTCTGCTGCATGTGTGTACCAGTGCCCTCACCTCCATTATCCGTTATCCACTCCCCATTATCTGCTATCCATTCATCTGTTGATGCTCTCTCAGGCTGATCTCACTTCCTTGCTATTGTGGATAGGACAGCAATACACACGGACAAGCAATGTGTCGTAGGGCGTGGAATTCTTCAGGTAAATGCCTGGGAGTAGTACTGCTGGGCCATTTGGTAGATCCGCTTTTATTCGTTTGAGAAGTCTCCACACTGATTTCTACAGCGCCTTGACTGACTCATACACCTACCGAGAGTGGCAAAGGTTCTGCTTTCCCCACGTTTCATCAGTATTTGTTGTCATTTGCTTTTAAGCCCACTATGTTTTAATTATTATTCTAGGAGCTGGAGGCTTAGCAGTTAATAGCTTACAGCTATTCCAGAGGATCCCAGTTTTGTTCCCTGCCCTCATATGCAGTAACTCACACCTGCCTTTAACTCCAACTTCATGGGATCTGTTCCTTCTTCCTGACTCTTGGGGTAGGTACCTCCACACACGTGACAGATTAATTAATCAATGTAATTATTCTTTAAAAAAAAAGATTTATGTTGTTTAAGTGTGCTTGCTCTCTCTTTCTCTTACCCCGTGTGTGTGTGTGTGTGTGTGTGTGTGTGTGTGTAGACATGTACATGTGAAAACAGGTGCCCTAGACATAATTTTACCCTGTAGCTGGAGTTACAGGTGGTTATGAGCACTGGACATGAGTTCTGGAACCCAACTTGGACCCTCTGCAAGAGCAGGACAATCTTAAACCACTGAGACATCTTTCTAGCCTCAGTTCTTGGTAATTTTAAGAGTTGACTGACATATATATTAAGAGAGCACAAAATAACTGTAAGAAATATCACAAACTGGGGACATGGGTTTAAACTATGTTATGTTGTTCAAAGGGGATTGAGGAGCTCCACGATGTTACTCTTAAGCTGTGTGTATAATCTGCAACCATATTAGCTGAATATTTCAGAATGTTGTACAAACTGCTCAACTTGCCTCCTCTGCCTTTGTGGGTGACACTAAGATGCATTTATGTAATGGAGCAAAATTGAATAACCCCTCTGAGAATATTTATTTCTTCTACCTTTAGGAAGTCTGCAATATAAACACTGATGCTTTGCCAGTCTGTCATGTCCATCTTGACTGACAGCTCCGAAGAGCCTTACTCTTTAGAATAAAGAACATAGAGTGCTCTAGCAAATTGCTGTAATGCTCTAACACAAAGACATAACACCAACCAAATCATTGGTAATAGTATGTTGTAATCGAGTTAGGAAACAAATGACATTAATGATTATTAGTGTTAACTACGATATAGGCAAATGTTCACATACTTTCTGCCATGACTGTGTAAGAGCCTGAAAGGTACAACTCAGGCCATTTATACAGTGCATGTTAGAATATGTAGAATATCAAACTTCAAAGGTCTAGATAAAAGATGCCACTGACTTAAGGTTTTATGTTGCTTTGTCCATAGGTACACATGGCTGCACCTATGGTAAACAGACCACTTATACCACAGAAGAAAGAAGAGTGCTTATTCCTTCTCATTGCTGTAAATTCAAAGTGAGAGTTAACAACAGGTCCCATCATGGTTCCAAGTGTAAGGTATAGTAATGACATTCCAGGGTCCCTCAAGAGTCCTTTTTGGGGTTAAATGCATAGGGGTCTGCCCTGAGTCTTCCACAAGCAATCCTACCAAGAAGCTCGGCAAGCCAAGGACTCGCTGCCTGGTCTTTGCACCTTAGTGCCCATAGCTTTGGTGCTCGTACAGCAGCTCTGGCTGCCTCAATAATACCATGGAGAGGCCACCACTGGGACAAATGTGGGTCTCCTTATGTCCACCTTCCACGGTTCGGTCACGAAACCAAACATGGTCCCTGAACTCCTGAGACCATGCAATAGTCATCACTGGGGTGAAAATCTGATAAACCTTTGGTGGGAGAAAGGCTCATTCTAGGCATGGAAGAGGAGCTGGCATTGTAGAACGGCCCAAGCGATATGCTGTCTTGAGGGATGCCGTTGTGTCTGTGTCCGCAGTGATCGGGGTAGACTCTCATGGGGTAACTGGAAACGTGAACGTGTGGCCGAGGGAGTGTTTCAGTGGTGAGGCCACGAGGGGAAGGGGGGGGTACTTCTTTCAGACCATCTATCAAAGTCGGGCACAGTCTTCTGGGGCAGCCATGGCTTAAATCCTCATGGGATACGGCAGCTTCTAAACTCTTAATAGTGAGGAGGTCGCCGGAATCCATTCCTAAGAAACCTCAGCTCACGCCAAGAGGTTCTTTCGTATTTTAGGACCAGAATCAATAACCAACTACAGTATTCGTGTACCTCAAATTAAATTAGATAGAATTTTAAAGAATAAGAAGCCTATTAGAGGATGCGAATATCATTTAGGTAAAGAAACTTCACTTCTAAAATCTGAGGTGGTTCTGTGGCCTAAAGTGTTCATACAATCTCTTCCTCCTCTCCACACTCATCCACTGGCTACTTAAAACACATCACACTGTTAACTGAAATGGTTAAGAACCCCAGAATACAAAACACAAGTCACCTTCTCCCGAAGTCCCCTTTTGTGTCAAATCAATAACGAGCATGGCAGATCCTCATGTCGTTAATTGTCAAGATATTTGCAGTGCTGATTTCCAAATTTAAAGAAAAAATAAATCCAGAATTATATAAACTACCCTGAGCTTATCCAGTGAGACAGATTGCTCCTTGTCGGAGCGACTTAGTTTATGTGACAGAACTACATGCTGCCTTTGGGTTCACAAGTCCTTCAAAACCAAAGATCCATGCTAATGGAAACCTTTCAGCATGAAGCAGCCAACAATCAGAGTTAAAGTTTTATTTATTGGCTTTGACCATCTACTTCTGTTATCAACCATAAGGGCCCGCACACTTCATCAACCCCTGACAATAGCCGCAAGCTTGGACAATCTGTCTTGTGTCTTCATCGGGTGAGACTTCAATGGAACAGGCTCGATTAAAGAGCGGCCCATGCATAAAATGGAAACTCATTAAAATAAACTTTCTCAAAGGGGAAACTTTGGTTCCCGTTGAACCACACTGTTTTTATTTCCGAGATGAAAGGCCCATTCCCCAGCCATACATCGATGTCTTCTTGGCCTCACTGCTCTCTCATTGAGGACGTTAGCTCTGGGGCCTTCCCATGTCTTTTTCGAGGCTTTAGAGACAAAATAGGAATTCAGCCCTTATTCAACCTGATTGGAACATAGTATCTGTGAACCTCTTAATAATACTTCAGACTTTTATGGTTTAATTTGCAATGGTGTCCCTTTTGTCCGCCTTACAGGCCTTTAATCTGAGGCACAATGCACCCACTTTACATTTATTTGAAGAAAAGCACTGAATAGCTAAGGATTTTTTAACGTGCCCATTAGAAACAGTGACTTTTAAAACCACACAGGTATGGTCATTTACAGAAGAGAGTGCGAGGCCAGCTACGGGCAGAATGATGTCAAAGACAGCTTTTTGTCAGTTGTTTATATGAAACCTGACTTCCAGCTTTGAGGCCAAAAACTTCACCTTGAACTTATTGGGAGGGCAGTGCCAGTGAAAGGAAAAGCTCATTAAAATGAAAAAGTCAGGAGACTGGTAAAAATCTGCATTCTGTGAAAATATCAGCCAACCTATAAAAAGAGTAATATAAATGGCATTAGCTGAGGCAAATAATATTTTAGGCTTTAATTTTATATGAATGACCATTAAGTGAAATGAACCACAATTATGGCTACTTAGACCATAGAATATTCAGAGAAAATGTTAATATTCCAAGCAAGACAAAAACATCCCTGTAATGACTGTGTACACATGCCATCAAAAGGGGGTTAAACTCTTTAAGATGGGCTATGTCACTGTATAACTGTAGTACATATGTCTTTGTCTGAGATCCACACATATGTCAAGTGCATATTTAAAAAATTTAAAAATATAAATATCGTGTATTAAGATTTTTCCTTAAAATATGTATCTATAAAAGAATACGTGGATACATTTAAGTTTTATCATGAGTGATACCTAGTACAATAGTCTCAGTGTAATGAAAACACTATATAAATTTTCAGTAGAGTTTCTTAATAAGTTCTCAATCATGTTTTGAATTTAATCTATTTGTAAATTACTTCCAAGAGTGATTTTTCTTCATGCAAAAATCTATCAAAAACTGAATACATAAATAAAGCCCTTTTGCAGTAAACAAAATGTATTATTTAAAAACAAAACTGAAAGACAAAAAAATCTAAAATTATTGCCAAATCAAACATAATTACAAATGACAAGCAATAAAAAGTCTTGATCCTTACCTAATTGTTATCAATAAAATCAAACTCAACTTTCTTCCTCATTTTCGTCTCATTCTTTGAGGGATTTTGTCAATTTTTTTTTAAACATGAGATACATTTGAAAGTTGACATTAATCTAAACCAAAAAGCAATGAAAGAATTAAAACCCACCACCCTTGACAATGATAATCCGGTCACCCATCAAGTTAGACAATAGCTCAAACGCACAAGACCAGCTCTCCACCGAGAGAAAGCACTCTGTGGATTCCTGGCTTTGCTCACATAGAGCCAGTTTTTCCCATTTCTTTTTTCTAATGCCTTAATTTCTGTAACTTATTTGATATTGGTTTGGTCTTGGCGCACTTATTACCTAAGAGATCTAAATGTATGAATATGAAAAATAAAATGAGAATCTTCCAGGAAACCTGAAATAGGTCTATCTCATTTTAAGTAAAATCAACACACAGTGTAGGTGAGGAACAGCGAAAAGAGGAAAATGCGTGGCACAGCGCCTAATCTTCTTCTCACACTTGGAATCCCGGCACTCAGGAGGCAGAGCCAGAAGCCGTCCTGGGTTCCAGGACGGCGTGAACTGCATAAGAATTCCAGGTCCGGCAGTACTACAGTATAGGAACCCGGCTCAAACAAAGAAACAAACACACACCAGCAAATCATCCTATCCCATAATACCAGCACAGAACTTCTGCAGTAATGAGTTGCTCTCTTACTGAAATGTACAGTCTCTAAAAAGTTTAGTATTTATAACTGTGCCAGATAATATCTAACATACAATATAATATTCCATACATTCTTTCATATGCAGATTTAACATGTATGAACGTAATGAAGCAGATCATATCATAATTTAAAATGACATGTATAATTATCATATGTATATACAGCATTATCAGCTACAAATATTTTCATCCAAACAAGAAGCTATTCCACCAAGTCTATTCCTCCCAGAATACCGATTCATAAAATTGTGATTATCACTTACAGGAGGCTGTACATTTTTAAAATGTTAACTCGGGAATTTTACATTAGCTGCAAATCATTAGTAAGTTTAGAAAGTAATATAAGAGTGGCATCAATGATTTTTCTCGTTATCAGAAGGTCGAGCTATGGAAATTCAGAAACCAGAATGAATTTATCATTTCCACAGGTTAACCGAAGTTGCTGCATGGAGTCCACTGGTTTAAGATGACCAGTGTGGGCCCTCTTTGTGGTAAGCAGCATAGTGAATGTAGGAACTAGAGCAGAAGTCGGCACGTTAGAAACCAGGCCCTTTCTAAGCCACATTTGCAAGGTGGAAACAAGAGCAGCCAAAACCTGTCCGGTTCTGTTTCCCACAAGAGAATGTCCCCCAAATACCATGAATAGTAACCGCAAAACCGTTCAGATAAGCTTTGCTTGACCATGCATCATATCCATGCAGTTTAACTTTTATACTGTATTTAATGCTTTGTTAAACATTCTACGCCAAATGTTTGCTGACATTTAGATATAGAACAGTATCTGCTAAGGAAAAAGCCTAACGTAATGATACTACTACTGCTTTTGCACTGGAATTACTATAGTCCCAAATGCGATGCCGCAGAGACATGGTCTGGGTTGTGAGGGACGTGTATGGTTTTCACTTGCATGACTTTCCTCCCTGATACTCGCCTTGAAAACCTGAGATCCTATAGCAGTGAGATCATCATCAGTACACAGACTCAAATAGCTTGTAGTGTAGAAGAGGTTTTTTTTGGGGGGGGCTGCTTTTTGGCCTTTTTTTTTTTCTCTTTTCGCCTTAATCCTCTCATTTGGTTTAGAAACATAAGGCCCCGTTCAGTTCATTTAAGCCTCACAATGACTCGAAGCCTGATCAATCTGTCTTGTGTCTTCTTGGGGTGAAACTGCAATTGAGCGGAAGCAACAGATGAACAAAGCTCACATTCAAATCTGCAGCTCATTAAAATAACGTTAAAATGGAGTAAAATCCCAATTGTAAGTGAATTGTAGCTGCTTTTTCTTCCCCCTGTTAAACACATTTGATTAATAAACTATACAGACATTAACCCCAAATCAGTGGTCTTTAAACTTAAATAATTGTCTTCTTTTTAAAGATATGAGTGTTGTGAAAACCTTTTGGAAACAGGTTTTGAACATAGCACCACACGATACACCTTTGCAGCATGCTCCAGGAACACAGCCCATCTAGAGAATGATACAGAGATTCGGGAGAATATGGTTCTTCCTACAGTGTAGGGGGGAGCTATATTCTGATTAAAATCAGCATTGGCCAATAGAAATCAAATTTAATTTGAACCATGACATACATCACAGTTTCTATAAAGAAAGGTGCAGGCTAGGTAAAGTTTGTAGCAACTTCTCAAATGTCTGATGGATAGATGTTTGAAAACATCTATTAGTGAATTCTAGGCAACCCAGAATTTTAGTGCCTGTATACCCAAATAAGCCTGCTAATACTATCTCTGGCAATTTGTTTTCCCCCCAATTCCATGAATTTTAGTTTATACCTAATCCAGGTTTGAAATGTCTACAAAAACATTTGACCAAAAATAAGAATTTGTAAAACCTAGATTTTAACCTGGGACCCTTTTGCCCATTTTTGTTAGTTTGTTTCATGATTCCAACTTGGGTTGTTTGGTGGTTGGTCGGTTTTTCTTTTTCTGTTGTTTGTTTCACTTTGTAACCCATGCTGGTCTTGAAGTCAGGATATTGGTGCCTCAGTCTTCCAAATATTTGGATCCTAAGAGCACCATTAAACCTGGCTGGTTTGTATTTTCAATGTCCTCTAAACACTTGAGAAACTGTTGGAAGATGGCAGAACCTTTAGGAGGTGAGGCTTCCTGGATAGATGTTAGGTTACTAGCGATGTGCCTTGAAAAAGATACTAGGATATCCCCCCACCCCAATATGTATGTACCCCCTCTCTCCTGGCTGCTATAACACAATCTGCTTTTCTCAACCACGGGCTCCCACCTTTTCAGCATAGACTCTAGCCATCTGGTCATGAACTCTCAGAAACCATGAGCCAAAATAAACATTTCCCAGGCATTTTGTCACAGCCTTGGAAGAAAATTAACTAAGGGCAGCTTTTGATACAGGTTCAATTACACAAATCCCATAGGCAATCTAGAGATATTTATTAATACAAAAATGGGCACAGTCTTCAACCCCAAACTTTACCAATCTCACATAAACAAAAACACCAATCTGAAGTCACATGCTAGAGAAGGCAGTTTTCAAAAACGCAAAAGAGCAAAACACCTATACATCCCCGCGTGCAGACAGGCAGGCTTACGTCATAGTGCACTCAATGAGAAAAAGCCGAAGGCTACACAACGAGGTGTCAATATTTAACATGGAAGGGAGAATGGAGGGGAGGCAGGGGATGGAGCAGGAACATGAGCTGATCATCGTAGAGAACATTTCCCCACCCAAAGGCCTTTAATTATAGCACCATATGATCCTGTTAGTTGCATAAATAAAACAGACAAGATGGCTGAGAAGTAATCTCCTTAGGAGTTTTCCTAGCTGTGTGTCGTTTAGTAGGTCAATTCTCAGCTTCGCTCTACTTCCTTTTATAATTTCTAAGATACATCTGAATATATTTTAGCCTCTGGGCATAAAATAAAACCATGTATTTAGAGAGCTGGAGGACAGAGTATGGACAATGGACCCTCAGGACATCGAGATTCCTGTCTCCCCAGTCTCTTCTGTCTCTGCTTGCAGCCTCCAAGAAGTAGCTACTAGACAGGTCACAGATGTACATAAAACTTCAGGTCAGAGAAAGGAGGAGGGACAAGGACAGAAGAAAGGAGGTGAGAGGGAGAAGCCCCAAAACACGTCTTCAACGTCTCCTTGGTTATGAGACTAACACAGATGGCAGGGATCCCTTGGTGGATATAGCGTTAAAAATGAAAATTTGTGCAGGTTCAAAATCTGGGTTCTAATGGTCTTCCTGATATCCCAACTCCACTCTGGTCCCAGGGAAGGCCTACGCTTCCTTCAGCAAGCACGGCGCATGTGTGCAGCCCGTAGCCATCACACGCATACCCTGGTATGAGCAGGGTCTGAGTTACCTAAGCAGTCACAAAAGAAGCAGACGGCATGCTTCATGGGTATCGGGTCCCCCTGTGAGAATCTGAGTGACACGTTTTAATTAAACTTGCCCACTGGAGTTTAATTAAGGTGTCGTCTTCTTGAGGTGAAAGTAAAGGAAAATGGGCTCCTTTAATGGAACAAGCACACAGTACATAGGCTAAGAATCCTTTGCTCTCAACTCCCTGGTAATTAGAATAACTTGAGAATGTTTTCATCTTTGTACCAGGAAAGTTTGTTCAGGGGTGATTTTAAATAACCTGCAGGCTAGCACCAAGAAGTTAAATGTATCTGAGAAACTCAAGTCTGAATATTAACCTTGCAGTAGAATCAGAAAGCCCTTCATTTTAATTCAAAGTACTAGAAGTCAGCTTAAGAACTATGAACCTATTCCCCCATATCTGACCCCGTGGATATCTGGGACTGCAGAAAATACCAAACACACATACATATCAAACAGGATGTTTTTGTTTATGTATATATTCCAAAGATAAATCTACCTTTATATATTAGCCATAGGAGGAGATGAACAATTGCTAAATAACACTACACTGTGATAAGAGAGGGCCCAGAACAGCACCACCCAGAATAGTGCTAGCTTTAAAACTTTAAAATTATTTCCAGAATTTTCCACTTAATCTTTTTAGACCAGACTTGATTACAGGTACCTGAAACTGCAGAAGACAAAACCTACTGTGTGAGCAACTGGTATTGATACCAGTTCTAAATACATACATTCTAAATACGTTCTAAAATATACTGTGAATATTATTTTTAAGGTCAAGTTTTCGTGTACTCCAGACTGGCATTAAATCCGATATATATTCCAAGATGACTTTAAACTTCCGATCCTCCTGCCCCTGTCTCACGACTGCTAGGGTTACAGGCATGTGGCATCACCACCAAATTATATGGTATTGGGAAATCAAACCCAGGGTATGCTAGGCAAGAAACTACAGACTGAGCTACCCTTCTGGCTCAAGACTTTGGTATTTGGGTTTTACAGCTTTGAGCAAGTCATATTCCTAACACTAGCTCCCTGAGCTATAAGGAAGTTTATTACATACCATTAGATTGCGGGGGAGATTAAAGGAGGTGTGGAAGTGAGAACCCAGTGTGACCTGTGTGCTACCAACAGGGAGTTATCACTACGGCATGGGTCACAAGGACAAAGATTTAAAGTAGTTTTCTTTTGAAAAGGCATTACACAGAAATCAGTTAAAGTAGCTGGGGCTCTAGAGTCATGCAGATGTAACCTCGTTTATTGAGCCCATCAGTGAACAGGATCACATACTTCTTATTTCATTATTTGCATTATATATATATATCTCCAGAGAACAGATTTTCCCAATAGCTTTCATGAATTAGCTAGTCACAAAAATACATACATTATTCAAAATAGTAAGCAACACAGAGAACCTAAGCTCCTGTAAAGGATAATTACACAGAGATCGCAGCAACAAGTGGCTACACCTGGCCTACTACTTCATTCTTCTGACCTGAAAGGTCTGCAGCAATCAGGTGACCAGATGGAAATCTTTATGCAAAGATTACGTTAATATGGGAAGTCAGTCTTACTAAAGACTTACTAAAGTAAGCCAGGAGAATGATCTAGTTAGATTCAAAAGTTTTAAAAACTAGTAGTCAAGGATTATGGCTATGGCAATGTGTTGTTTGTTTGTTTGTTTTGTTTTGTTTTTGTTATTTTGCCAATTCTGTCAGAATTCCAAAGATCTCTTTTATTGTAAAGCTGGGAAGGAAACAACGAAGAGAACACTTCAGCCACACCCTGATTCCAATCTGTGAAGCATGGGTAATTTAAAACAACACGAATATTTAGCCACGTGCTGGCGCATGCGCATGTAAATCCACCATCTCACCCTTCTCTTCAGCTCTTCAAACTCTCTTCTCACCACAAAGGAGAAGAGGAGCATGTCTGCCACCCCTCCGGTGTGCTCAGTCTTGGGTTTTGTATGCAGCACCCGCTCTGTCCATATTCCTCTGTTAATGAGCAAGCGTTAAGTCTGCATCCCCCACAGAACTCACTCTACATATAAAAGGATATATAATTTTTATAACGCCATGGAGAAGTAAATACAGCCCATTGAGTTTTCTATGGGAATCTTTGAAGAATTTAATTATCAGCCACTGTCTGCATCTCCAGGTACTAGGTTGGTTTTCACGCTTAAGTTCTTTCTATCATACAACCAAATTGCCAGGCACATTGTTGGTAAATATATGACGAATGCACCTGTCTGTTCCCCTTGGTGATGTCTGGGTTCAGTTTGCAGATCTTTTCAGAAGAACACCTCAGGATACCTGAGCCACTTGGTTGCAGGCAGTGAAAAATAGAACTAAGGCTCCATCTGATCCTTCCTTGTACTCTGTCTAAGCTTTGCCTCAACTGGAAGAATCTCTAAGGTATAAATTATATTTATACTAATTAATGTATAAACTGTTTTTCCTGAATATACTAAAACTTGAAGTTATTATACTTGCCGAGTTGAAGAAAAGCATGACAGGAATGTCCCATGAAGGAATTCTCATGGACTAAATGTGCAGCAATCATCACTAACTTTATGAAACGTTCCAAAGAATCATCACACCTTTCTCTAAAATACTTAGGAAGACAACTGCAGCTGAACTTGAAAATGTTTAGGGAATTTCCAGCTTCTTACACTTCTCGTGATGTAATTATGTTGTTACAGGCATTTCACAAGAGGAAAAGCTGCTCAAGAACAGTCGGAGGCCAAGGGGAAAAAAGTTTGCCACAAAATCAAAGTTGAAAAACAACTGCAGATGTGAAGATGTATGCTCAGCTGGCCTCGTTATCTGCTACATCAAAGCGTCAATCTGGGACTTGCTGCCATCGTCACTTGACTGGAGGCATGGACACATACACACACACACACACACCATATGCACACACACAGACATACACATACACCACATGTACATACACACCCCCTCACACACGACATACTCATATGCTCACGCCAACTCAGTCTTACAAACAGATATTGCAGACCCAACAAAATTACTAAACTAAAACAATGCAAATAATGGGAACTATCATGATTGGATTTGTGACCTATGCATGTGTGTTTCTGGTTTGCTTGGTTTTTGTTTGCCAGTTTGCTTTCTAGAGAGAGGGTGGGGGGAAGGAGGGAGAGAGGGAGGAAGGGAAGGAGGAAGGAAGGAAGGAAAGAAGGAAGGGAGGGAGGGAGGGAGGGAAGGGGAATTGGGTGGGTGAGGAGGTGGGAAGAATCTGGGAGACATTCAGGGTGGGGAACTGATCAGAATATATTGTATGAAGAGTTTTTTTTCATTAAAAAGTCATAAAAATTATATTGGAAGTCCTTTCTTCCAGTGTAAGGCAAATTTAAAGTAAATTAAAGCTAACATTTACTTAGTCCACAATACATTTTTAAAAGCTTTCCCGTCTTCAAATATTTCAGCAAAGGTAACTTGAATTAATTTCTCCTCTGAAAACTGACAACGCGGGAAGGTTTCCTGTGCGCCAGCGGATGGGCCCACACCAGCGTTCATACGGGCAGCGCTCACTGGACTCAGCAGGCTAACAAACCAAAATAGAAGATATGAAGTTGGGAGGGGAATGTGTCAGTGGATGTAAAGTGAATTCGGGCGATGAGGGCTGACTATGGTATTTCATTGTCTGAATTTACAACATTCTCAAAGAATAAAAAACAACACACAATTTAGAAAAGAGGTGAGGTGCTCATCATTTTTCTGCTTCAAGACACGACCACCGCCATCTTTTAGATTGCAATCAGATTCTAACATGCCGTCCAGTAGCTCTCAGTTCCTTTCATTCAAAGATTTTGCCGGTGTCTTTACTACTCTCTGGGCGTCTTGGTCCATTTTTAAGGATATATTTTCTCACTTAATAAAGTGAGAAAGTATAAAGTAAAGTGTTCATCTTCACTAGATTCCTGTAGTTGAAAATCTAGAGTTTTGTGAAAGTTTGTTGCTAGCAGAAGGAGTTCAAATGAGTTAAAACCCTCAGGTGATAAAATTCCTAGAGCTCACTGCTGATCATTAGCTTTGTTCCCTGAAGAGGAATCTCTGGATCCACAAGCCTGGTCCCAGTAAGGAGGAGCAGTTCAGGTAGAATCATTGACAGATTGCACATCCTCCTGAGGTTTATGGACAAATACATGCTTTAGCACTACAAACATGGCCTAAGTTACCAGATTCTGAAAAAGAAGACAGAGGAACTTTCTACTATTAGACAAGGTCCTGATGAGCCATAGCAAGATGTTGTGTCTCATCTTTCACAGGGCAGTCACCTGATGGTTGGTGGAGCCAGAAATGACTGTCGTTAAACAACTGACATATAAAAATGCTAATGCTGCATGCCAGACTGCCATCCATCCCTTTCGAAAGAAAGGAGATTCATGACTACATATGCCTCTATGCTGACACTTGGGCCTTCACATAGTCAAGGACTGACTCTGTCTGTGGCCCTCCAAGGACAAATGATGCCTCAATTAAGGACGGTCATTCAACAACAACAATAAAAACTAATAATGGCAATGACAAATAGCCCAACTTTTTGTCAAAAATGTGTTGCTACTGCTTTAAAAAAATCAAGAAGCTGTCTCCTCTTGCTCTTTTTATATATTAAGGGATGATATTTCTGATAAAAGTAATAGAATACAAAAAGATCTATTTACAAAAATAAAAATTATATTAACCCTTTACATTCATATTCCTAATGAAAAAATAAAGCAATTAGGGATATTTTTACCTTTTGTTTCAGAGCTCTTGCTGTTTTAGTCCCTTTTAAAATGCTAAATCTGACAAATGCTCCTATATATACTGCCAAGCCTTTTCAAGAACTTTGTCAACAATTTGATATAACCCATACCACAGGCATTCCATTTAATCCTCAGGGTCAAACTTGTGGTACAAGACCTACTGGACAACTTAAGCTTAAACAATATTTGAAAGTAAAGGAGGGAAAACAGGATAGTAGTCACTGGGGTTGGGCTTTGAGGTTTCAGAAGCTCAAGCCAGACCCAGTGTCACTCTCTCATCCTGCTGCCTGAGGATTCAGATTCTCTGGACTCGTTCTCCAGCACCATGTCTGTCTGCATGCTGCCATGCTTCTTGCCTTGCTGACAATGGACTTAATCGCTAAGCTGTATGCCACCCCAATTAAACTAAACTCTTTATAAGAGTCGCCATGGACTTGGTATCTCTCTACAGCAATAGAAACCCTAACTCAGACAACATGTGTCTTTGTTTCATTGTGCATACCTATTTAATGCATTAAAAAGTGCATTTACCATGTGGTCAGGAAGTCTAGAACTTACTACAGGCTTAATTTTCCTATCAATAACAATCACAAGTGTATTTGTGAGAGAACTAGAACGTGCTTCATCACCAGATCTCACCTTGTTCTGTTAGTGATGCTACACCAAGAAGTAGACTGAGATGAGTAATTTATAAAGAACAGAAATCCATTTCCTCATAGCTCAATGGAGTGGGAATCTGCGATCAAGGCTTTAGCAAGTTTGGTAACTAAGCAATGCTCAGGTCTTCTTCCCAGATGGCATTTTGAAAGCTAGGTGCTCACAGTTGGGAAGGACAGATAAGTAATAAAAGGGCAGGAAAGGGCTCCATCCTTCAAGGAGGCATTAACCCATTCCTGGAGGCAGAGAGAGCTCTTGTGACAATCACCCCTAAACAGATGCTAAACAACGTACCAAGGATTAAGTTACAACATGAATTCGGGAAGAGACACAAGCACCTAAATCATGGCAGATCCTCAGTGCCTACACTCAATTTTCAATACATATTTGGTCTCACAAATTGTATTGTACATCATATCATATTATGACAGGGATGTTCAAAACATTCCTATACCATACTATTAAATTATTTTACTTTATTTTGAAATTTAAAATTTTGAGATTATAATGTAGTTACACTATTTCCCTCTTTGTTGTCAATCTGAGCGATAGTCCACCTGTATCTTTTGATTGAAGGCAGAACTTTCAGTTAGGATATTTTTCTGACAAAGGGTAAGATATCAAAATTTTGCTGGGTATCTGTATGTTGTGTCTCATTATGAGAGAAGGTGACTGTGGCTTTTAGTTTATGCAAATGGCCTTGTCCCAATCAATTTTCTGTTGTTAAACAACTTTTGAGCTGCCTTCAGCAACTGGGTCCTATTTATATCTTTAAATGTTTTAAACTTTTTTTTCTTAAATCTGGAGCTGACTGAAGAAGGCAATGTTGAGCACCTGCCCCTTCTCTAGGGCATCTGGCTCTATGGATGTATAGGTACAGTATGCCTCTAGGAGGCGCTGTAGGAATGCAGCAGGATGCTCTGAGGTCCCCTGTATGACCTCAATTACCTTTGACAGGTTTGTGGGCTTCTGTGCTGCTGCTTGGAGCCCAGCTAAGAAAGTCCAGTGGTAGGTATCTAGAGCCTCCTTACCTCCTTAGTGTCAGGATCCCAGTGGGGTCTCTTGGATGGAAACACATTCTCAATGCAATTAGCATTATCAGCCAGAGATCCCCCTTCTGGACCCAGGAATGCTTTTTTAGCTTCCAACTTTGTGTGGTCCATTTCTTCTGAGGTGGACAGGGTAGCCGGTAACTGTTGGCAATCACGCCAGGTGGGCTGGTGGGTATAAAATACAGTCTCTAGGAGAGAGATGAGTGGGCAAAATTTTTGGTGCCTTTGCCCTTTGGGTCTTAGTTGCCAGAACCTTGATAGCAGCTTTAAAGGAACATGTCCTAGGCCATGGAGGAGGTTGCTGCAATAAATTTAACCAAACATCTATGTAGGGAAACTGATCAGGGTGGCTAGAAGTTCCTGTAACTGCCAGTCATACTGCCAAGGCCTTTTTGGCAATCATATGTACCTATGGGTGACCATTTCACATCAAAAGAAGGCCATTGTAATTCACAAAAAGTCTGGAGATGGCCTTTTGTAAAACGGACTCCATACTCCTCCTCCCTGTCTTTATATGCCTCCTGAAAATAACGAAGGAAACATTCCAAAGGAGTGGTCTGTTTGGAAGCAGAACTACCCACAGTTTCACTTTCTGGATCTCAATTCACAATAACAAGTAAAGACAAAGAAAGACAGGACAGGAAAAAACAACAGCAATAAGAAGACAAATTAAGGGTGGCCACCAGGCACTCAGACCAGAACAGGAAGAATCCTGAAATATTTTACAGGACTCGGGACACTGGATCAGCAGTCGCATCTGACCTCTCCTATGTGTCCAGACAGAAGGCACATTAACCAGACTTATCTCTGGAGGTGACAGACCAGGCGACTTTCTAATTTGTTTTCTTTTGGGGTGGAGGTGTCAGACTCCTCTGAAGCATTAAGTAGCGATTGATCAAAGGGAATCCTGGGGACCTAGAACATCTCAGGTTGTGCACCACCTAGGAGTCCCCCCCACCCCTACTCCCCACCTCCGACCACCTCACTCTTCCTTGCTTCAAGGGGCTCTGAGAGTTCCAGTGTCTTGAGATCTGGTCTCTGGGATCCCAGTAGGGCCTCCAGAAATGTTGTGGGGTATTCACCAGAGGGGACTGCTCAGATAAGAGTTTAAACCAATAGAAAGTCTTTGTTAGTCAGCTAGCGACTACACTGGGTGTTCAGGATCCCAATGCGCCCCCCCCACCTTTCTCGGGGTGAGCTTTTAAGCACAAAAAAACATATTCTGGGTTGACATACTTCCGTTAGCAAGAATAGTTAGCCAGAACAGTTAGCCAGAAGCAGAATTACAGAAGCTAAAAAGCAAGGTTAGTATATTTTGAGACTTTCCTAGAACTATATGGACTTTGATGGATTGGGCCTTTGCTTTAGTTTTGGCAGGTAGTGCTGTCTACGTGTTGAGTCTTACAGCCAGAAAGGCACTTCCATCATGGAGTCGGTTGTGCTAAGGTCTCAGGGTCCACTAAGGTCTGGGGCCCCGTTACACATATAAACAAATAACATCAGCCAGTTGTAATGAATGATCTAAAGTAAACTCCCTCCTATCCACTACTCCTGGGAGGGGCATGAAAGCACATTCCAAGAGCAATTCCACGTTGTTGAAGAGATCAAAAGACTCTTATTTTCTTGGCGTTTTCTCACAAGCACTCAGAATTCCCCTGGGATGATTTCATTCTTGGTCCATGTGCTGACAATTATTACTGTGCATATGTTTGTATGATGTGTGTATGTTGGTGCACATGGCACAGAACATATCTGGAGGTAGAGGACAACCTTGTGGAGTCATTTCCCCTCTTCTACTTTTATGTGTGTTCCTGGGACTGAACTCATGTCATCATGTTGAGGGATAAATGCTTTTAGCCCCTGAATCATTTTGCTGTCACCCATATTCTCAGGCTTTTGATAATATATATGAAATAGATCGATTAAAAAAAATACTATCTAAACTCATAAAATATGCTGGGGAAATGTCACTGAGTAAGAACATTTGCTTTGAAAGCAGGAGGTCTTGAACTGAAATCCACAGTACCCATCTAAAAGCCTAGATGTAGCTACACGGATGCTGGTAAACCCAATGCTACTATGGGTAGAAACAGGAGGCCACTGGTACTTCCTGGCCATCAGCCTTGCACCAGGATTAGTTAGAGATACTGTCTCAAAGTAATAAGACCAAGAGTGTTAGAGCAAGCAGGACCATTGGTTTCTTTCTTTGGCCTCCGTGCATCGATGGACAGGCACACTCATATACACATACGCATATATATCACACTCATCACTCATGACTGTTTTTCATAGTGATGGAAGGCGCTGTGAAGGCTGCCAGGGAAGAAAAGGCATCAGCAATCTTGCCTAGCTATGAGACCTATGAGGTCCGAACCCACTTATGCAACAATGGCATGACCATTATGGGTGTAACCAACAGCTCTCTGCTTGGATCAAAGCACATTCCGAAGGAGGTTATTCATGTCTAGTGCTATAAACATAGCCAAAAATATGGCTGAGGATATCCAAGGTCTTAGTAAGGGAACTTAGTACTATTGTTTAGCTAAACTGACATAGGATCAAACTGCCTTCTACAGATCTATAATTATACCCTAGACAAATGCTATTCTCAACATTAATAAAAGAAGTCTTTCTCTGTAGTGAACAGCAGTGAATTCAGAGACTCATAGCTGTTCCAGGAGCTGAGAATAGTGAGAGTCGAATGCTCAGCCCTAAGCAGGCCATGTAAACCGCTTTCTCTAAGGCTCAGGGAATGTCATAGAACACAGGGTAGAAGGGATGTAAGAGATTAATGATAAAGAGGGATCCCCTGGGAATGACACAACTATTGCAATCATGAACTCATAGAAGCCTATACGGTGCCTTCACAAGATTACTATCATGTCTTGGGAAAGAGCTCACGGAGATCTACACTCCTTACTGAACTATTGGACACTAATAGATTCTGGGAGAGAAGAAATCATCGCTTTTAATTTCAAACCCATTGGTTAATGCAGCACTCTCCAGTGGATCCTTCTCAACCCATGGTCGCACAGATGAGCCTGGTTAAATTCAGTGGGTTACAAAACAAGACAAGAAGACATGAGTGTGGGAACGTGATTTATTAGGAAAGGAGATCCCTGAAGGCCTGGGAGGAGACAAGAGAGGTTGGAGTGGGAGTCGTAGAATGCTTTGTATAGGTGAATGAAACTGTCAGTGAACAAGTTCAATTTAAAAAAATGTACAGTTCATCCCCAGCATCAGTTGATGGAATAAAACACTTGACAAAACCCAACATCCATCATGATAAAACCTCAGGACATTAGGACTGAAGGGCAACTTTGAAGAAATCATGACTATAATGAAATACCAGAAAAACCGAACAAACAACTCCTTGAGCGTGCACCCAATTACAGGAGACACCACTAATTTTTAACAAATAAAGAACAAGTGGAATTTTAATTGAAAAGAACATAATAGAGTGGTACCCAAAATGGGACACTTGATAAACCTAACAAAAATACGCAAGAAGCTATTTGCAAATCTATAAAACTCTGGTAGAAGAGACTAAAGTGTTAAATAACTGAAGAGATGTATTTCACGTTCATGGGTAGAAAGAGTCGATAATGTTAAGAGGTAAGTTCTCTACAATCTCAATAAAATCCCCAACCAAATCCCAGTAAGCTTTTAACAAAGAGGCTAATTAATAAAAACTTCTCAGTTCTTACACAGATTTTCTGATCAGATAAGACTACCATTGCTCTCACATAAGAGATATAATTATGAAAAATGGAAAAGTATATGCTCAGCTAAACTGATTTATAACTTCACTAATCTGTTACAAGAGAAATTATGAGGAACATATACTACGCCTCCTAAAATAAAATTTCTAAGAACTTTAGTAATTTTCAGACCATCAATTAATTACCCCAAATTGACTAATAACATTTGAATATTTAGATATTTCAAAATATAACATACTGAGGCATTTATCTCATGCATGTTTTTCATGTTTCATATTTACTTTCTATTTTTGTGTAGTTAATATATTCCCCCAACAAAAAAACACAGATTAACATATTGTATTAGAAAACAGGATCCAGCCAGGCATAGTGGTTCACACCTTTAATCCCTGCTTTCTTAAGGCAGAGGAAGGAGAATATCTGGGAATTCAAGGCCAGCCTAAGCTACATAGTGAGTTCCAGGACAGCCAGGGCTACAAGTAAATAAGAAAGAAAGAGAGAGAGAGAGAAAAGAAGGAGGAGGACGAGGAGAAGAGGAGGAGGAGGAAGAAGAGGAGGAGGAGAAGGAGGAGAAGGAAGAAGAGAGAGAAGAAAAGAAGATAAACAGTATCCATACTTTTGCTGCCTCTCAGAAACATACCTCCCCATTAAGAACAGATACCACCTTAGTATAAAAGAACGGTAAAGGTGTTCCAAGTGAAGAGAATCAAGAAGCAAACAGGTATAGGTATTTCAATATCTGGTCAAATAGAGAATGCTACGTACTCATTAAAGAAAAAAAAAATCCTCCAATTGAACGCTACAATTCTAAACATTTCTGCACTGTTATCTCGAGGTGCTAAATATTTGCTCTTGTAAAATGGCATATTGTGTACATTGACAAACTTTACTAGTCTTGTAAAATAGTTCCATGCTAACAGATAACTTTTTAAATTTTTGTAAAGTGTTTTTTCACACAATACTGTAATTTTTTTTCTTTTTTATTCCTTATATGACAATATTACATTTCTCCCTTCCCTTTCCTCCCTCCAAACCGTCCCATATGCCCTTCCCTGCCTCCTTCAAATTCATGGCCTCTGTCTTCATTACTTGTTATTGCATGTATATACATATATGTATACACATATACATCCCTAATATAGCCTGCTCAGTCCGTATGATGTGATTCATGTGCATGTTTTTAGTGCTGACCATTTGGCACCAGGCAACCAATTGGCGTACTCTTCTCTGGGGAAAACCTCCCTCGGGGTTCCAGCTTCCATCAGTTGCTTATGTTTGTTTGTGAAGGATCCCAAAACAACTGTATTGATATTTTAGCATAGTCGACTGTTCTTTTCTCTAAGTGTTAATAGGAAGAGTTTTAGAGTATAAAGAAAACATGTTAGACTATTAAAATGATTAAGGAAATTAATGACCTTTTGGGGAGAGAATGACAACGTCAAGGTATGGGTCTAGATGGACGAAGTTGGGTCGCTGGAGGCAAAGGGCATATTGAATCCGAGCCCTTTCCTCATGCTCTCTGCCACCGAGCTGCCTTAACGTGAACGGCTTTGCTCCTCTATGAGCTCCCTGTCATATGTTCTATATCACCAATGTCATAGCTACTGCTTCCTCACTCTGACTTCTAACCATACCCTGAAACACACAGCTAAGCATTATATATACACACACATATACACATATATATAATGTAAGCACATATATACATGCATATGTGTATATATATGTGCATGAGTAAACAACCTAGCCTTTGAATACACACACCTATTTTATTTTATTACTTTAGGGTAGTCAGTCATTTCTTTCCACAGAAATCGGTTACGCCTCCCTATTAATACATTTAGTATGTTAAAAATAAGGTCATTAAAATAAGGTCGTTAATTTCCTTAATCATTTTAATAGTCTAACATGTTTTCTTTATACTCTAAAACTCTTCCTATTAACACTTAGAGAAATGAAGAGTCGACTATGCTAAAATATCAATACAATTGTTTCCAAATAAATTAACTCGGGGGGGGGGGGAACTGAGCAAAGGTGAGCCATTAATATGTCACATTAACCCCAGTTAATACAGCTATTCGTTGCCTTTTCTGTTAACTGGCTTTCCTCTTCACTTTTTGTTTATCATGACAGGTTCTTACAATCCAGCCCCAAGGATGACGCTGCCTATCACAGGCTCTGCCCCACACTGCGCTCACAGTGGCACTGAGGCAACTGTGTATTCAAACAAAGAGATGCCGGCAGCTAATTAAACTGTGCCTCAGAAATAATTACTGGAGGCAGGGAAATAAGCTAACCTAGATATCTTCTTTAAAAGCGCACGAATTAAAATATGATCCTGGTCCCTAACCACTTGGCAGAAGACGTGGGCCTCCTCATGTTTGCGCTCAGCCTTCTTCTGTGCAAACAACCCAAGCCAATGGGCTGTCGCACCTCCTCTCAGCTGTGTGAATCTCACCGTCATGTAAAACAAAATTCCATCCACAGTCAAATACCTCTACTTGACAGGATTTTCGTTTTCTAAACTGAACCGTGGAGGACTTAGGAAAAGTCCACAAATGATAGATGGCTGCATTTTGCAAAAACAACAACAACAACAAAAAAAAAAAAAGATCTTAAACACATTTTTATCAGGCCTCTACAGTGTCACAGCAGTAAGTTGCGATATGGTCATACCCGAGAAACACAAAATGTATGCACGTTATAACGGGTTGATCATACAAGTAATTGTTAAATATAAACACATATGCTTTTGTAGATTTGTTGGAGAGATTCGTTAATTGCTTAATGAAAGATGTCTTTCAGATACTGATTCCTTCATTTAGTTCGACAGATTAGATTTTATATGAGAAGATATTAGCACGCACGCAATGAAGTGACTAGGACAACCGAAAATCTGAAATGTTAATGGGTAGAACACCACGTTCTGATCACTTTAAAAAAATGAAACCGAGTAATTTCCATTTTGTCTGCCTCCATTTGCTCTCCGCATAGGCAAACATGTCTTTTCCAATACTCATGCAAATATTGCAATATCAAGGTTGTTTCTACATATTCAGAGTTCTACATAAATTGTAAAACTTTAGTGCATCAAATTTTTCAGACAAGCTAAGATTGTGCATTTTCTAATTTGCAAATCTAGTCAGGACTTGATATTTGAAACTAAAGCAAATCACTATTTTGAGATAGTCCTAGGTCATTAACTTTATAGGAAGTCTGTAATGATAGTTTGCCGAAAGCTTTTGTATAAAAATAGCTTTGCCACCACAGAGTAAATATTGACTTTTTTTGTGTGTGTGAAAGAAAATTAGCACTAATACCAACAGACCTGTGTCTTCATTCCCTCAAGTCCCCTTAAACTGCAGTTCAATCTGGTATAATCTGTTTTCTTCCCCCAGTAGGGTGCAGAGAGCCCTCTAGCTTCCAAGCCTGTTTCCTACTGAGGTACATATTGGCCAGCATACAGCTGCTCAGAACAACTATTTGCATCTACAATGGGGTCATCCCACCACGTTCTTTTCAGATCAATATGATTGGTACAAACAATGGTTTGATTTTGATTGCTCTATAGTACGCTTGGGTAGAGCCACTGAATGCAAGTGAATTGCTCAGAAACAATGGGCTGGTTCATCATCCAAAGCGTCCCTTTGCAAACAGCTGCCTCTGCCACACTCACCCTGACAACGTCCAGAAAAACAGATGGTTTCCGCATTCATGGCCAGTTTAGTGAAAGCCCCTGAGCCAACTATTCAACGAGTGTTTTTTAATCTATTTGATATTAAGGGGTACTTCTCTCTACTAAGAAGTCCAAATGTATTTAAATGATCTTGTTCTATGTTAGATTAAAAAGAAAGCAAATGTTTTGGAGGTGAGAATAAAATGTCCTTAGTAAGTATGTAATAGCTAGATCTTTGGCTAAATCTCCATGGTAGACTCTCTTGCATGATATATGCAGCATTTCTGCAACACAAAACCAGAAGTAATAATGGAGTTGAGGTTGCAGAGTACTGGTATCCAGAGTAATAGATGACAATTAATCTCCTGGTTTTCTTTAGTCACAAGAAAATTCAGTTCAGAGGTTTACACTGGGAATACAACTGTCAACCCCTTACGCTATAACGTCATTCCTTTATAGAACACGTTAAATATATCTTACAATCACTTGCTTCTAATGGCTGTGAACACTCCAGTGCTGATAGTAACAATATTTGTGTTTGGTAATTTTTTAAAAAAGTAAAGTGTCATATTTGGGTCATCATTCCAATTAAACTGCATTTTTACAGTCAGTATTAAGGGCAAGAGCTTCTTACCTGTGAGCCAGGAGAAGTGTGCATATTTCAAAACCAAATTATTAGAAAGCAGAGAGTAAACAAGCTATGACTATTTATTTTGTTAATGTTACTTAGAACATAAGAATTTAGAAAAGGACTCCAAAGTAACCAATGCTATCTATTACCCTACATTACTCTTGTGTTTGCCACAACTCTCCAGGGACACACAGGAGCATCAATGTACATGTTCATAAGCTTATGGTAGCAAGGTCCTTTTGCAGATCTTTAACTCTAGTCTGTATTTGTAAATCTACATTAAAACCTTATAAATAAATGTTAAAGTATGCCAAGTTAAATGAATACAACCGTACATTATTTACTACAAATGTATTTATATAACAATTATATAACATAAATTTTTACATATGACGTTATGTGCTATATTATTTACCGCAAATATATGTTGTTTATGATACATATAACATTATACTAACAGGTCAGCTCCATAAAAGGTGAATACAAATTTTATCTGTTTCATTAAGTTGTCATATGAAACGAGCTGGATATCGTTTACAAAGGCACGTGAGACGCTAACTCTGCACCATGATCACGGCCTAGAGAAATATAAAGAAAACACGGAACAAAAGGGCATGTGAAGACACCCAGAGGATCTGGCCAAAATTCTGACAGAGGGTGAATGGAAGTCATGGGCTAGCCCTTGCAGGCACCCCTCCGACATAGCGGTCTACGCTTAGGATCCACGCCTGCTATTCTTACCTAAGCTCTTCTCCCGGGACCCAGAGATGACTGTTGTGCTAAGCCAACACAGCCAGCGTTGCCACCATTCTTCTATCTCCTCAAGTTCTCTGGATAGAAAGATCTGCACTTCCTGGACTCGAGATACCCCCTCATTTGTCTTGCCTAGGACCACAGCATCTGCTGAGGAGCTCTGAGCTGGAGGAGCAGCAAAGCAAGGCCTGGGGGCTTTCTCCAGGAGTGAATGGGTCTTAACATTCCTCCCACTTTCACAGACACAGGCGCCTTCCTCTAGATTTACATCTCACCCAACCTTCTCCTGCCTTTTCCTTCTGAGAGTGGTCTGCGCTCCCCATCTCCTCCCTTACTTCCTCTGTTCAAAACTTTCCATGGAAACTGACATTCAGTTGATTACCCAGGATTGCCGGCCTGCTGAATCCAATGAACAGTTCCCAGTTGCCTTAAATACTTGGCTTTGCTGACTGTCACTCATGCCCCGTTCTTACCACCCAGGTACTGAATCCTGGGGACCCAAGGAAACACTCACTGAGGCACTCTTCTCAAGACATCTCCTAGGCCATCCTCTCTGCTATTTTTCCTTCCTAGACATACAGATTTTCCTTCCCCTATCAACAAGTGAAATGCCAATTTTCATCAGGCCTGTGTTGTTTAGGCCCTACACGTATTTTTTTTTACCCATTCACTCAATAAATCATTTACGGAGCATCTACTATATATAAATTTTATCTGTGCCCAGCGGTCCAACTATTCCCTCCAAACTGACAACATTCACGTTTTCCCCCTCCGGGTGCTACTGAAGACCCAGTCTCTGCAGCGGTAGCGCTGATCTCATTTAGGTATCGATAAACTGTAGACTCCAATAAAGTCTGAAAAAGATAACTACACAGACAATTACAGTGCTGAGTTGCATGAAGAAGAGACACAAGACATTCTCCAACTTGCATTTTAAATAGATCACTGGTTTTAGTGCGGAAGACATGGGAGGCAATAAGAAAAAGTGGTGTTGGAAAACCAGATTAAAGTGGAAGTAATGGCAACCGCCACCCGGACACAATTCCATCTCCTATGCCAGTCCAGTGGTCTCTAGCATTTTAGATCGTGTATAGCACTATGTCATAGATATGCATGGATATGTATGTACACATATATGTATAACCAACTTCCAGCAAAGTATTTTTCCTTAAAAGCAAAGTGGAAAAGAAAGAGAAAGAAAAGAATGCCGTCTATAGGAATATAAAATAGGGGCCATTACAAAGTTTACTGATAGAAGGGAATTTTAAATTTTATTTACCTAAGTCTTTGCAAAATGCCAAGCACAAAGGCATATGTTTAACAGTTCTTAATGAATTCGATAAATTTAAAAAAAAATGCTAAAATTCTCCCTAGACTTTTAAGCGTACAGTCTGTAGAGACGCCCTGGGAAAAGAGAAAAGAGCCAGGTCACCACTCAGGTCACAGACCACTTCTGTGTTTTCTGGCCCCCTCCACAGGTCCTTATTTAGGGATGGGTGGGCAGATAAGGGAAGAGACATAAGTTTTAAAGGAAGAGCAAGCCTCAAGTCTGGAGAGAGATGTGATTTGGAGCCTGACAGGACACCCTCTCTTTATCTCGCATTTTAGACAGTGACACCAAGATCTAAGAATACCAGTATGTTACATAATCCACTTATTTTTTTCTCCTCGAGTTTTACAACCTCAAACTTTTTGCAGGGCTTAAAACAGTTACATGTTGCAAATAATCACAATTTAAGGAGAGGTTTGAAGTGATAGTAGTAAGGTCCAAGCTCGGAAGCTAGGAAAGGAAGAGGGTCATGACAGGCTAGGCAGATGAAGAGCTTCAGAGTAACTGTGGGCAGATAATGAATACATTACCTTACTCACCTGGATATAGGCCAATATACAGGCAGATTCCACCAGGCACCCAAGCACACATTGGCACACACATGCTATGCACAGATAGGCATAGGGACAGACGCAGACCATCGCAGAGGCCACACACAGTGGTAGGCACACAGGCCGACAAGCAGACACACACAGGAAGACTGACAAAGGTAAAGGCTATATTGATTAAAAACCCTCAAAAAGTGGCATTGGTCCAGAAAGAGTTGTATATGCGATTACATCACCCCTTGCCCCAGGTCCCCCAGATGTCCAGTGTCTGCTATGTGTTAGCTCTTCCATTCCAGAGCTCCTTACCAGTGCACAACAGCAGCGTCTCAACATAAACTGGCCCGTAAGGCCTTCTGTTCCCTTCAAGAGTCCTTTGCTTTCTAAAGGAAAATTAGGTAAATAAGATATTGGCTCCATCTGTTGGTTTAGTTTTGTTTGTTCTCCATCTTGTTCCAAGTACACGAGTAGCCCTAAGCGATGACTGATGCATCAGAGACTGTGCTTCAACTGCTCGACAAATGGTCCTCTAACTGTCAGTGTCCTGACAGGTGAGGGATGAAGACTGCCTAGAGCATCATCAAGGGGAAATGAAGAACCCAGATGCTCAAGTGACTTCCTCCTGATTGAACCTGATCTCCGGCTCTTCCCCAGATTAGTACACATTTCGTAGAACCAAAACTAATTTCTGTTCCATGCTCTCTTCTGGCATCTTGAGTACAAAGATGATTAAATCCTGGAGTTACTCTCAAGATAGTATGGTCGAGCCCTTCATTCAGACATGTCCGGTGCAACCTATGCACCCACGTGCTTCCAGACCATCCCTGAGCCGGCACGCCAGCATGGCTCTCTCATCCCAATGGCCCCATCTTCTTATTGCCTTAGATTCGCTTCCCAGTGATTACCTGTAGCGGAGTTGTGTTCCCCTCCAGTTGTGTTCCCACGAGGTCTCTTTTTATTCAGAATCCCTGGTGGCGATTGCCTCACTAATGTTTTTTCCTTAAAAGATATATTAGTTCGGGGGCTAGAAAGATAACTCAGTAGTTAAGAGCACTTGCTGCTGAGTTCAGTATCGCAGTAGGCTCACAACCATCTGTGGCTCCAGTTCTTGTGGGCACAAGCATGCACATGCGGCACAGACATACGTGCAGCCAAAACATGCGTACACGTAAAACAAAAGTAATCTTTTTTAAAATGTTTTTATATAATTTATTTAATTTTATTTATGTGCATTGGTGTCACACGCTCCCTGGAACCGTAGTTACAGACAGCTGTGAGCTGCCATGTGGGTGCTGGGAATGGAACCCAGGTCCTCAAGCAAGAGCATCGCTCTTAACCACTGAGCCATCCCTCCAGCGCCAGAAATCTTTAAAATGTGTAAGTCAGTTTAAGATGTAATAGTAGTGTGTTTCTATTGCATATGATTTATTAAAATGGTGATGTGGAGAAAAGCAACGTGAGATAATCACTCTGGGAACTTGGATGCATCTTTTGTGTGAGCCTAGACTACTCACTTATGCATGCAGGGAGTGTTACCCCCACAATGACGACCCCCTCAATAATATAACATAAACATGTATTCCTACCATCAGATATTGCTGTATCTCTGGTGGATGAATATAGAATGGAACTCCATTTTAGGGACATATCATAACATGTCGAAAAACCCTTGTTACTGGTTTTTATTTTAAATAACCTATTTTTCACTATATAATAAATACTATCATAGACATCGTATACATATACAGAGATGAAATAACTTTAATAAATCTCTAAGCACATTTATAATTATTTTCCAAAGATAGGGTACCAGCATTGGCATTGCTTAGCCGAATAGTATGCATGCTTTTCAGTTGGTTTTGTATCATTCGATTTTTTTGTTGATCTTGTCGCTTTGAAACAGTCTCACGTAGCCCAGATTGGCCTTGAACTCATGATCCTTCCGCCTCAGTCTCATGAGTTCTGGAATTAGTGGTTTTGTTATCCACACTCAACTCTTTTAAGACTTTTGATGCGTGTAGGAAAAGAGTTCTTCAGAATAACGGGAGCTATATCCAAGTGACAGTCTATAAAACTGTTCACTGCCATTTCAATTCTTTCATGAATAGTCTACCTGCGTCAAACACGAAATCATCCTAACGAGGACTGTTAGGGGTTGACTGTGAGCTTCACCAAACCAGTGTGGGAACCTTGCTCTGCGTGTGAACCTCCCTGATCTTTTCACTACAGATGGTGTATTGGAGAATGCACACCATGGAGGCTCAGAGTCATTACAAGTTCATGTGCTCCTTTCCTCATGTGGTATAGCATACAACATCATTATCACCTATATTGTTATTTATTGTTTTATGTGTGCATTTGTTTGGGGGGGGGTGTCTGCTACCCAGGGGTGAATTGTGATGAACAACCAGGCCACCTATAGAATTAGAAGGCAATATCATTCATTGCCAGCAGATGCCACTACCTGATCCATGATGTATACTAGACAGGAGAAGAGAGAGCTTGAGTATAAGTTTTCAGATACTTTAAGAAAAAAAAAAATCAGTGTTCTAGTTGGATCATTAATGGAAAAAAAAAAACCTGATATTACATAAAAATCACAGAGAGGAAGTTTTATCACTATGACTGCATACTTTGGAATATACCTTCATAATTAAATACCTTGTCCAATTTCTGTTAAAATAAATGATTTGTGTGTGTGTGTGTGTGTGTGTGTGTGTACAAATCTAGTTAAACCCTAAAGTTTCCCCAAGGGGATGAGTGCTTTCCAATGTACCTCTGCCACCCACTGAGTTCTAATGGCTTTAATGGCCTGCAATCCCAACATTGGGGAAGTGGAGGCAGGAGAATCCCTGGGCCTTGTTGGCCAGTGGGTACAGACAGGAAGGACGAACAGGGAAGACCTCCAGGAATGAGCTCACAGCCTACCTAGGATTTGGATTCAGACATGTTTCTCTCATAACAGGCCGGCTGCCAGCTGTGTGCTTGTGATGTTGCATGCCTGTCTATGTGCACATATTTGCTACGTTCTAACACATGTGATAACTTTTTGCTCCATTTAACCAACATGACAGCTTTTTTGCTGGAACACAGGACTGGCCAATTCTGAAGGACTCTGTAGAAGAACACTTTGAAGAAGTTTTTGCTACTTTGGTTTCTGTAAAAATGCAAAATGGTGTTTGGATTAGGTTTGTGTTCCCACCCCAGCTGTGGTAGTTGTTTCCAAGCTGGGGTTGGAATGCTTGATGCAGGTGGCTATAATTTGGTTAGGTGCAGTGGTTCTGGCACCTGTAACTTGTTTTGGGGATTGGGTGCCGCATGGGTTTATGGGAATTTTTGGCTTAGGGCGTAAAAGATCTGAAGCCCCGAGAGTCAGGGTGGGCACTGGTTGGTGGTTCATTGGTTGCATTGCTGTCATTAGTGTGATAATTCCTAACAGAACAAAGGTTGGATTGAATTTCTAGACCGTGAGCTGAGACACTAGTCTGACTCACTGTCAGTTAGTCCTCTTCAAGCGTAGAACAGCCTAAAAAAAGGCTGTGAAGATTTCTACCTTTCTCTCTTTCTGTATCAAGCTGCTTGTATAAGCGGTGAAGATTTCTTTCTGTCTTTCCTTTCTCCTTTCCTAAACAGAGGGTAAAAGACTGTAGTGTACTGCTGTAGACTCCATGCACATAGTTAATGAAGGAACATCCTGTTTCTTCCATTTACTAGTGAGAGCACACGCCATGCTTCCTTAGCATCCTTTTACCCTCTCCCACTTCCCCAAAAGCCCTCCTAGTGTCTGATAGTGTTTCCTCATAAACAGGGGCCAGCAAACATTTGGATATTGTACATTTCTTGGTTCGTGAGCCAAGAAACAAAAGCAACGACAATATGTTAATATTTGAATATAAAGGAGGGAACGGAATCTCCAAATGTCTGTCACTGATGATGTTTAAAGTATAATAACTGAGCACAGTACTTTAATCTATGATGCAGGCTTAATTAATACATTTGAAATTAATGAGATCTGAGAATGAAATTCTTTCAGTGGATTATTTCACCTGTACGTCACTGCCCTCAGTCATCAAATTAGTTGCAAATATTGGCATGTAACAAAAAAAAAAAAAACATTCTGAGAGTGCACACTGCAAAAAGAGGCACAGAACACGGGCTGTGCTAACCCATAGATTATAGTGTGCTGACTGGGAGTTCAAACTCTGAAGCCATGGAAGAAGAGGGCCAGGGAAGGCTGTGAGGTTGATGAATAGGTGGAGGGTCACTGGCAGAGAAGACGTACTTTAATCATCAGGGACAAAGCTGATAGGCAGCCAGTCCCCTTCAGACACTCAGGAACATACTGGTACACACAGCCTACACACAGTAGGGTACAAGCACACGCGCGCGCGCACACACACACACACACACACACAACTGGCACATTGGTCTGCAGGCAGACTGACAAAGGCAAAGACACAGGAAGAGACCACATAAAACCCACCCCAGATGGCCAGTAGTTCTATAACGGATAAGATGACTTGCTAGGTTTTCCTGCACATCCAGGTCAGCCATCATTAGTTGGCTTATGGTCTCCTGGATGTCTGGTGTCAGCCATGTTTTACCTGACTTCTCTTGGGTATCCCTATCAGTGTCGTGTTATCTACATATAAACTGGCTCCTATGGCCCTCTGCTCCCTACTTTGACTCCTGCTCTACATAGCTACACCATCGTGGCACTCTACATACTTGATGTATGGTGGTTTCACAGCGGGCGCCGAGGAAAAGACTCTCTGGCTTCCACGGTATCTCACCAGATGACTGTATTTCCCCAAAGGTATTTATTTAATGGGAAGCCCTCTTTCTGAGTTGTTAAGTGTAGGTAAATTCAGTTCTATGTCCAAGTGAGAGCATTTAGGGTGTGAGACAGGTCCTGTTCTTTAAAACTAAGACTGAACTCTCAACAACTGTGAGTAACTGAACTGGGTCTGCACCAGCATAGGCTCATCAACAGCCAGACGCAGAAGGAGGGAGGGCCCGGGGATCCCTGGAGAGTGTCATCTTTTTCAATCATGTAGGCATTGGTGACCCCACCAATGATAAATTGATAAATCCCAATCCAATGATACCATAGACGGCCTTGATTAAACTAAATGGCTGGTAAAATCAAACCCTAAAGTTATAAACTTTAGAAAGGGACTGATAAGAAAAGGAAAGTTCACAGAGGTACAAGAGCTATGAGACAACGGTATTGAATTGTCAAAACAGTAATTCAATAAAACAAAGTTGAAAATGTTCTTCACGTTCATATAGAGCTCACTGTATAGATATATAGATGTATAGGGTAGTTTATGTGTGAAATACCGTCAAATCTGTGTAAGTTATAATCACAACACTGTGTAACAGACTTCTGAAAATATTTTGCCTAAAACTTTGCATCTATCTTCTTTTTTTCCTTAGAATCTTCTGGGTATTTTCTCCTGATTAAAAATAGACTATTATAATATCAGTACGATCAACACAGTATTCAAATAGAGTGAAGCACTATAATAAAAACACTTGTGAAATTGTCACTGGTGGAGCACATCTTTAAATTTTCCAATTTAGGAAGAAATTTCAACATATAAATACAGTTAAGAAAAAAAAAAATAGTCCGACAAGGTCCTCCCTTCACCCAGAACTTACAGATATTCAGGCACTGTTTAAGGTCAGGATTTGTTTAGGAAGCAGACTATCTAGGTGCTGGGATAGGCTGAAAATCTTTGAAGGAGTGGAGGGAACCACTGAAGGATGGATGGCTTCGCTCCCCATCCCACAACCACGTGGAAAACACAGAGCCTGGTAAACGCTGAAGAAACAGAAACCACAGTGCTTCCGTGCGGGCTCTAGTCATTGACCACCGCTAGAAAGGGTCTGCAACAAACACAAACCTCACATCCATGCATCGTAATGAAAACACCACATCACAGAGGCTCGACGCTCATCTCCTCTGTACCTCTGGAGACGCTGTTTAACCTCGTGTTTCTGGACACTGGAGAAAATGTGGCTTTCCAGGCACTCGCCGGGGTGCAGGACTGCAGGATTTCTAACAACTCTCAGAGTCAGTTTTGCTGACGCTGTGTTTAAAAATTCATGGGTTCAGAAATGCAGCTCTGAGTCAGAAGTGCCGTGGGGATTTCCAGCACTTTCTGTGGACACCTGCCAGGGCTCCAGCTCACTCATTTGCGGGATGTTGACAAGCCTGAATCCCAGAAGTGAGCACATTTTATAGAGTGCCAGGCTGGGTGCTGAGGCATTGGCCGGATGAGAGCCCAGCCATTCTGTCAAACAGCCTGAGAAGTCAAAAGAATATGGGTTTACGAATATGTTGGAGACTTTGGATCCGGGCTCAGCTGCTCAGTAGGAGACAATCTCCCTCTGAGGATAAGGGAGCCGAACCAGCTTCCCAGCGTGAGTTCAATTAACAGTGAGACCTGCTACATAGCTGACACGTGATCACGTGTTCAGTGATCACGTGATTAATGTCCAGCGTACTTATGCTCCCACAGACGCAGTTTACAAGCCCAGCGTCTTACAAATGTGCTAGAGATAGGGATGCGGAGATTCGGTAAAGTACTTGTTTAAGCTTGAGGACGTGTGTTCGGATCTCCCTGGCCCTGTGAAGGAGCCCTGAGTGGTATAGCATGAACCTATGATCCCAGAATTGGGCGGTACAGAGGGGAGCATTCCTGGGCTTGCTGGTCGGTGAGTTCCAGGTTCAGTGAGAAACCCTGTCTCGAGAAATAAAGTGGAAGACAGTTTAAAAGGTCTGGCATCCACCTCTGGCTCTGCACATGGCTGTGTGCCTGCCGCATATGTATATATAGATATATATATATATATATATATATACACACACACACACACACACATACACACACACACTCATACCTCTTACACTCATAAAAAGACAAATGAAAAAACAGTTATTCTGATATTTTTCTTGTCTTTTTTTTTTTTTTCTTCTTTCTCCTTTTTTTTTTTTTTGAGAGAGAAAACACGAAGAGGGGCAGGGCAGGAGGTGATCTAGGAGGGGGTTGGGGAAGGGGAAAACCTCCCAAAATACGCTGCATAAAAATTTAAGCCAATAAACACAAAACAACAAAAACACAATCAAGTATCTCCATCCACTGCAACACGGTTCACAACATAGAGTTTACGCAGACAGTAAAATATTCATCTTTGATAGAGAAGGAACTCTTGCGTGCAGCACAAGACGCACTTGGAGAACGTAACCTACGTGCAAAAGCACAGACACAGAAAGACAACATCGCATAACTGAAGAGGTGTGTGACGTTTTAGACAGCTGTACACAGACACACAGTGCAATGGTGACTGCTGGGGGCTGGAAGGTAGACATAGGAGATGCCAGCCAAAGAGAACAAACTCACAGTTACAAAGTGAGTAAATTCTACTAGTGAAAATATATATAGCTCATTAGAGAGACTTAATAATAGTGAATTATATATACTTGAAACTTAAACGCTAAATGTTATTAAATTACAAACCCAGAGGCTCACCATGAAGGCAATTGGCATGTTAATTAGCATGGTTGTCGAAATGATTACACACAATGTAGCATCATCGTGTAACATCAAATATATAGTTTTTTTAATTAATTATTTTTTATCTTACATACATGAGTGCTTGCCTGCATGTATGTCTGTGCGCCATGTGCATATCCCATATCCACAGGCCAAAAGAGGGAGGGTATGAGATCCCACAGAACTGGAGTTACAGATGGCTATCAGAGCCATAAGGGTGCTAGGAACTGAACTCAGGTTCTCTGCGAGAACAGCAGGTGCTATTAATCACTAATCTATTTTTCCAGCCATGAACCTAATTTATATTTTACGAAAAAAAGTTAAAAGATAAAAGCAACCATAAACCGGAATCCTGGATAAAAAGAGCTGCCATGTGGGTGTTTGGAACCGAACCTGAGTCTCCTGTAAGAGCAGTATGCAGTCCACGGCCCAGCCAACTCCCCAGCTCCGCATACATAGTTCTATATTCATCAGTCATAAATACATGTCCAGAGTTACCTTAAAATGCAAGCTCATTTCCTCAAAGGATTGAAAATGTAGATTTGTGACCCAGGTTGAAAAGTTCTCAAACTTTGAAAAGTCTAATAATCTCTTTGAATGCTGGACACATTCTCTGGAGAAACATTCTGTGCTCTGCTGACCCCGAAAGCCTTATTCAGTGGCCTTTGTTACGCACCCCAGAGTGCACACATACCAGAATATATTTAGGTCAGGGTCTATTTCTATTCATACAAGTTTTGTTTCCTAAATAAGATTTCAGATTACCATTTTGGTTTATTCCCCCCAAATTTCTGCACTCCATATGGATGAAGATGTGAGTCCCATAATCTCAGCAAGACCTTGTGTGAACTTCATCCAGCGCTGTCTTCAGACTGCTCGCTGTGATGAGCCAAGGTGCTGGGGAAAGCAGGGTGTACGGAGAAGCAGGAAGAAAGAAAGGCAGGCCTGTTCCAAAGCTGAGACTCTGAGCTGCTTTCCAAATACTCAGATGTGAAAAGTGTCTTTAGCTTGCTAAAACTGTTATAAATGAGAGCACAGAACATACACACGAGGCTAATGCGATGTCACCCAGGATGGCAGCTATCCTAACTGGGGCTCTGAAACCCACCATTGTGGTTTGTTTTGTTGTTGCTGTTGTAGTACACTAAAAACAACATCATCATTGCAATTTTATCTTATCTAAGATAATCACTTCGTAAGCCCCAATACCTAAATGGGAGTTGCGCTGTATACAAATTATTTTTATGTGACAAAAGAATAAGCCTCTCTGGTAATGAAAGCCCACACTGAACTTTTTTTTTCTGACTTGGCTTCTCTCCATTTATAGGTTTAGTGATCAATTCATGTTGATGAAACCATTGCCACCCCTCCCCCAAATTCTAGAATTTCTGTTAATAACTTACACTGGTAATATCTTACATGCAAGGAAATTAAAAGAGTGAATCATTGCTACTTAAAATTTATTTTAAGATGATAAAATACACTTGGGTAAGAAAGTAAGTTATTTCAACAAGTTTCCATGCACTTTACAAGTTAACTCATGCAGCAGCCTGCAATCTCTAAAGCCTAATGTTGCAGATCAAAAGCAGATATTAAAGTGGTTCATGTCAATGGTTTTTAGGCAAAACCGCTTCTCATGGTTACCATTCATGAACACTCAGCTTCATCCGGTCACCTCTGAGATAACTGCTTTATGCATGGATCTTACGAACAATGCTAACCCAAAGGTCCTGTGGTATTTCTGCTCCCCAAATGTCTTCTCTTCCTGTTTCATTATTGCCCCATCAGTACTCTCAATTCATTCATTCTGTTTTTAATTTCTTTTTTTAAGATGTATTTATTTTATTTATGAGTGCTCTATCTGCATGTACAACTGCATACTGGAAGAGGGCATCAGATCCCATCATAGATGGTTGAGAGCCACCATGTGGGTGCTGGGAATTGAACTCAGGAGAACAGTAATCTCTCCAGCCCCAGTTAAGTCTTAATATAATCTCTGTCTCTGTCTGTCTCTGTGTCTCTGTCTCCTTCTCTCTCTCTCTGTCTCCTTCTCTCTCTCTCTCTCCCTCTCTCTCTTTCTCTCCCCCTCCCTCTCTCTCTTTTTCAATCAAGAACATCATGTTGGGAAGCAGCTTATTTTCTAGTCTATCCATTCTCCATCTGTCAACATGCACTATTCTATAACAAGTCCTAAGATCTAAACCCTAGGTAAAAACAATGGTGTACTAGAAATGATTCTTAAAATCTCCCAAGTCTGAAAAATAATTTGGGAAAGAAATTTGTTGTTGAAGTTACAGAGTTTGGGGATTGTAGCAGATCTTGGAACTTCAGTATGAGTCCCCCCAGCCCAATCCCTTCACTGGACACCCAGGCACAAAGAGGATGAGGAACTGACTTTGAATATCAGAGCGAGGGAGTAGAAAAAGTACAGAATGACCTTGACACATGGAGCAAAGCCCTTCCCAGCACAGTCTACTGACACGCTATAAATGCCTATGACAAGGGTCACACTCTATACACTTATTATTTAAGAGCCTTAATTTGCAATAAAACGTTTATCTATTATGAAAAATAAAATTATCGAACCATAAACTGAAAACCAATATATGCACCATAATAAATAACACAATAAACACAAATAAAAGTCCCACAGTCCTCCAAGGTGGTGGCCACGCCTCAGTGTGCTCATGGTGGTCTGTGTACCCAGGTCAAAACCTGCCAGCGTGGATGAACACACTGCCTGTCTGCCTTACACTCTGCAGGAGGTTGGGCACTGGAGTTATAAAAGTTGAACATCTCTCCCTCTCCCAGACAGCACGGCTCTAAACATTCACTGCTCATTTAGTTCAGAGCTTCTAAATAATTTGAGAGGGGTTAATAATTTTAGGTGAGGGTTCTGCTCTTCTCAACTCAATTTGAAGCTTTGAAAATTTAAACCATATTCTCTACAAACTGAATCATAATCTCAGGACTGGGACACAGGAAGTATTTAGAAAATCAGATATGCTTGATAATAACCTTGGCACATGATGAGACTTGAGAGTCTCTCATTTAGAGACTGGAAGGTCATCAGCTCATGACCTCTGGTTTCCTTTCTATCATCTGCCCAAATCAGCACCATTCTTTCCATCCCAAGCAACAGAAACCCAACCGGAAATAGTATAGGCATGAAGGGACGAGCTTGGCACCTCAGGTCGGGAGCAAACCCAGCCTCGGGTGTGAACAGAGCTCCCAGGGGATGGCCCAGGGACTCAGGTTTTCTGGCCTTCTCTGAATTCCTCTCCCACCTGTCCTCTGCCGCTCACTTCTCACCTTAACCTCCACGCTCAACTATCACCGACCTCCATGGTCTCCCTCAACCATCTGTGCATTCATTCACACAAAACTGTAACTCTACCAGCACCGTGCTCCATCTGAAGCTCACACACAGCCTGGCAATGGACGATGGATGGAGAAAGGTATGTAAACTCGATGGGAGCTCTTACTTTAATGCAAGGGCCACAAACCTGGGGTAATGCTGAAGTCAGTCCAGATTCAGACAATCTTTCTCTAAAGTCCCCCACTTCCCCACACTGCCATTTCCCTCAAGGCAAGGCAAACAGCTGCTAGACGTTTAAAGGCCCACGTCTGTATAACTTCTGGCTCTTAGAGGAAGGAACTTTTCTAACTACAGCAGTCTGTAAAACAACCAAAGTAAAAACTCAAAGGTCATGTGCTGTCTATCAGCCAATGACTTTGGTCCTGAAGACATACTCTTGAGAGAGAACGGGCGATGGCATTTCATGAAGTGCAGGGAAGATGTGGCACCCCAGAGAATTGTCCTGAGCTGGCGTCTGCCGCCATGTATTTCTACTTCCCTACTCCAAAATCACTAAAATAGAATTGAACATGAAAGTTAATGTCCGTTCATTATATTTCCAAAGGGATTATAAAGACATGTATCTCATAAACACTGCACATGTAACATGTCCAATAAAGAAGACTCATCCTTTGAACTGAAACCTAACCTTTCATTTAAGACAGAAATTGAGTCTCTCTTCTCTTTAGTTCATTCCTCCTACATCTGCCAAAGTCAACAGTTACAACTCTTAAGAATTTTCCATTCTAGTCCCACTATTAACACTTGTTTTTCTGTAGGACAGCTCTACCCTGATAATATACCCTTTTGTGCAGTGGAATTGTTGGGTTATTTATGTCTCCGTAGGCTTGGGTTCCTTGTGTCTTTCATTGCTGCATAAGCAGAAGCTAAATAACAATACACTCAGACATTAGTGGGACAACAAGTATTTGCTGCTCAGAATGGACAGGGGCACACAACAGGGGAGACTAAAGACTCTGAGAGAGATGAGCAATGGGACTGAAGCTCTTCTGTTAACAGGCACCAATAGTCTCAGTTCTCTCGATAGAAGTACAACCTTTGAAGACTGTGTGGATGAAACAAAGTGTGTAAAACTGGGGAATGCAGGCAAAAGCAATCTTGAATTTGTAAAGCAGGGAAGTGTGAACTTGGGAGATTCAATTTATCGCATGTGTTCCCAACTCAACTGTGAAATCCTGAAAGACAGATGCCGGAGAGTATTCTGCTTTGCATTCACCTTAGAATTTCCCACATTGTTGAAGAACAGTAAGTATTGGCTGAGAAATATATGTCTGCTTCCCTTGTAGGTGAAGCCATGGGATCTTTTCTAAAATCTCTCTCTACAACTCCTGTCCTCGGAGGTAAATAACTTGCTGAAAGCCTGGCACAGCTGTGACCCATGAATACAGCAAGGTCTTGAAGCCAGCACAGCTGTTTGACACAGTCCAGCAAAGCTGAGCTGAATGGTGTGCTGTCCTGGGGTCCCCTGCTTCTGATCTCTATGTGTTGCATTGTTAGGGAACATTTACACGATGAATCATTTATGTTTTTACCTGAAAAAACTATTTCTGATTCTCTTTAGGAAAGTGTTAACAATACAGCCCCTTGTGCTTTCAGGGAATCTTTCGGGAATCCTCCATAAGCCTTGGGGATTGTGATAAGCACAAAAACCCTACGAATTTCTTTATTGAGGTTATGGCTCCATGACTTTACCGGTGCATTTATCCCTGAACAAACTCAGGACTGAGGCAATTCGGACAATATAAACTTGATAACTCTGAGGCGATCAGGGCATTGTTTACTTGAGAAAAGCTGATAAGCCCCAGCAGGCCATGTAGGAAGTAGCCTCTCCCTACATACACCCATAGTTTTCTGCGTGTAGCTTATAAGATTGGGGGGAAGGGATATGCGACATGCCCCCCAAAGAAAAAGGAACTTGTAACTTAGTTAGATTGGCTAAAACAACCTTTACCCTACATAGTAATATGAGATAAAAGAAAAAGAACTAGACATAAGGATTTATCATTTATGGTAAGGCTAGCTTATACCAGGTTTTATGTGAGGTCACTTAACTAGAAAACAAAAGGAATTCTCCGAAACAACAAAAAAATTTTTTTATAGAGACAATAAAAACAAGTTAACTGCAGAAACTTTTTTGGCATAAGAATCTGACTTATAAGTAACACTTTAAACCAACAAATTTTTATTTTATACTATACAAGGCTTGGGGACTTACCTAAACTGGCTCAGATATTTACAAAATATATGATTTGTATCCCCTTGGAAATCATGAGTTTGTCTTTTTCTTGTGAAATTTGTATAATTAAAAGAGCACCCTGTCAGTCAGACGGAGCTGCTGCAGTCAGACCTGCAAGATTCCACTCGTGCTGTTTCCCATGCCTATCTTTAGCTATCCCTAACCTCATCTCTGAACCCTGTTGACTTGCGGGGCTGGCTCCCAGCAAAAGCCTTACTTCCAGTTAGTAAAGGGAGGGGCTAATATTCCAACTCTGGTTATCTTTGATGTGAATGCCCACTCTGACAACTGCTTTCTGGTTTATTCCTAATAAGTAAAAATGGGGAAAGTCAAATACTTCACCCTCTGCTTCCTTCTTTTAAGAAGAGATACATACAATTCATATGTTATGTATTAAAATATGATATAAAGGGTTTTTTTTTTTCCCTCAGAATCTTGTGATGTAGACAGGACTGACTTGAGCTTCAGATCTTCCTGCCTCAGCTGCCAATTTAATTTCATCAATGCTCTTCTCATCACTAACCGAAATTCTGGACTGCCTTTATTCCAAAGCGAATTTAATCAAATCTGAGTTCTCCTTCCTCAATCCGAGTTTCGAGTATCTTTAGCCAACCCTTTCAAAGAGCAGCAATAATGCATTCACTCAGAAACAGCTCTGTTCTCATCTTCAGGAACCAGACATTTCTCATGGTCCCACATTTCCTCCAAGCCCTGGGGCTTTGTGTTCCTGATACACAGAATCCTGAAACTATTGTTAAAAATAGTCTAAAGAAATTCCCAGTAACTGACTTCCAACTAACATGTGGAGCCATGAGTCATATTCCTGGTAGTGAACTATGCATATGAGGTTTCTCTGCATTTTTTTTAAACTGACAATGACTGCGAACCAAACTGTCTGGAGGCTTAGATACCATATTCTACTTGAGAACTGGGCTTTTCTACCAACGCATTGCTGGTCAGTGAGTTCCAAAGTGCCAGGCATTTCTCTAAAGGTTGCAGCCATAGCAATAAATAGAAAGCAGATTCTGATGCACTTCAAGCTGCAGACACAGCAGCTGGGTGGTGATAGGCATTAAATAAATTGTAATATTTTATGATGTGAATTGTGAGGTTCCGGGGAGAAGACAGTCAAGTTTGCCTAAGAGAGCTGGGAAAACCCCACAGATCTGGGACCGTTTGGGTTGACTCTCTTAAGTACAGAAAGGAAAGCACTGCAGGAGTCAGGGAGAGGCATGTGGAGTCTGCGGTCTGGTAAAACCCACGTGGCTAAAAAATCCCTATGTTGAGGGGTCAGCTAAAGAGTAGCAGTATCGTTGTACAACCACACCTTTCAAAAGTCACTCCTCAGCCCAACGCCCTCATTTTTAGAGGAGAGAATTAAAGGCCGGAGAATGTGACAAGTATCGCCCTGGCTTTTCCTCTCCCATGGAAGTTTTACTACGAATAGCATGAATCTCATTTTTCTTTACCACTAGGGCCAAGCACCCTTGACCCGGCTATTCCGATAGCAACTTGATGAAGTTTTGCAAAACAGATGCAAAACAACAGAGGCACTTCCTCTCACACATCCTGCTGCATTCACTCCCACTAAGGTGTCAGAGACTGCAGGAAGTATGCTCTGGCCATCGCCAAAATTCATTCCTTTCAAAAGGGATCCTGTGACAGTAAATGTATGCACATCTTAAGTAACTTTTAAAAAGAAGAAAACTGGTGCTGTTGACAAATAAAGGACAACTCACTGTTCAGGATCTGATAACCCAAGCAGCACTAGGAGTTCCTTACGTGATTCAGGACACTCCATAGACGTGAACGCGGTTCTACAAGCTCTTTTCCCCACGCTTTCCTTCTGGTAAGAAAATCATAGTTTTGGTGTCCTCCAAACAGGCACTGGCTTTGGGTTCTATTTAACTTCAAATGTTGAGCTTTTGTCTCTTAAAGGAAGACTGTATTCAAAGAGAACAAGTGCAGAGGTTCCAAAAAAATTAACTTGCTTACACCCACTGGTGAAAATGACAGGAACAGTCACTGGAGCATCTAAAAGACATGGACTAATCATTTCAACACACACACACACACACACACACATATATATATGTATGTATGTATATCATAGAGAGCAAATTCATATACTATATATATATATAGTACATTTATATACACTGCGTATAAGATGGAACAGAGCTCATGCATGTCTTTTTCAATACAATATAATGAAAGGGATTTTTGCCTACCAATTTAAGTTTATTCATTACATCCAGGGACAAATACACTGCTATGTGCTACATCTCTGGTGGTCAACAGCAGGCTGCAGAAAATGAAATGCTTCCAGAGCGACAGTGCAGCCTGGACAGCCTTTACACCGACGCAAGGCTCAAGAAGAGAGAACCACTGCTTAAAAATGAGCTATAACAGCAGAATTTGAACACATCACAGTTCAATCATGCAATGAAGAAGACATCAGGAAGACATCTTCAGAAGGTAAGAAGGCTCAGGGAACACCACCCCGAAGTCCTCAAGGTTTGGCAGGAAATTAACTGTGTAAGTTTCTCAATACACCCATTCTTGTTTAATTACATAGCTGAACATAACATCCAGTGTAGCACAATGGAACACAGATACACCTATTTGAGGTTTAAAATGAAGAAAGTTTGAGAAGCAATAAAAAGACAAACCACAGATGATGTCAGCTCTTATTCCTTACAAACGGGAAAAGGCAGACCCAAGGAATGCTGTGAAATCAAATGTTCTGTAGCTTTCTCTCCTGTTAATTGAAATTTTATCAGGTGTAGTCATTGTACATGGGATTGCATTACATGGGGACACTTCCATACACATTCACATAGTACCCCGAGCTTCTGGACCCTTCTTCATTAGCTGAAACATCTCGCCCCTGGAATAAGTTGGAAAAACGGCAGTGCCCGTGTCATTAGCCACACAGAGTCCATCCACATGCAGTGGGTTTCTCTGTAAGGCCTTTGTTTCTGAAACCGGAAAGAAGTGTCTATTCTCTCTAGAGGCCAAAAGAAAAGAGGCGAGTTTCACGTGTGTTTATAGAAGATTTTGATTCGGAAAGAAACGCTAACTTTAATCGATTTCTCTAGAAAAATACAAAGACTTCTCATTTGGATTCTCTCTCTGAGAAAGCAAAATAGTCATTTCAAGTTTAAAATATCTGTTCGTCTTATAAGTGTAGGCATGAAAGCCATGTATTATCACCTAGGTGGACATCAGAGTCACAAAGGCCTCAGTCAAAAGTCATTACCCTTCTTCAGCTGATTGATGATTTCATATGTTCTGGGAATATTTTTATCTTTTTGGCACAATGCTCTACACCATATGGTGCAACACACTGACAAACAAAAAGGGTAGAAGTAGTCGGAGACACATACACATACATATATTTATACATGTATACATATATATATATATATGGGCACACATGCACACATATGGACATATATTGCATATATAGTAAAATATGTCGCATGTATGAGTACAAAGATACACAAACAACGTTATGGATGCTCTATACAATATGGTTCTCTGTTTCCTTGCCCACGTGTAAAATGTCATGAGAAATCCAAAACGAAATTGAAAACCCACCATTCACCTCGGGGCCTTGACTAGCTATCACATTAACTCTTGTGCTCTGTTACAGCAAGTCATACGGGAACTGTCTAGCACGTCCTCATGCGGTATTCACTGCTACTTCCCAAGTGCAATAGGAAGTAGAGCAATGTCACATGCAACAGCTTGTGCAGCCCACGTAGGGAGGGTGGTTCAAAGAGGAAAGACTCTGAACTCCTTCTCCTTCGGCTGTAGGTTCCTTCAAGGTGCATTTTCATTGGAAACTAGAGGTCCGGAAGCAAATTTCCACTAGTTGTCAAAAGGTGAAATGGTGACTCTCAGCCTGGACATTCCCCACGTTACAGATTCTAGCACCATGCGTACTGTTCGCTACTGCATCTGAACATGGAGCAGCCTGGGCACACGGAGAACCCCAAGTGCTCCGCCAAGCCATAAGGGATGTGACAAGAAAAGAGGGACCCATGTGCCCCACCTACCCCTCAGGTCTCATCCACAAAGTCTAGTGCAAAAGGGAAATGGCAGGCCGCTTGTGCCTGCTCTCTTTCTTAAACAATGTACTGTTTGTTTTAAACAGCCAAACCCATATATGCACATCTTAGCTGTGTTTCTCCTAGAAATGCTTTCAAGTTGCATCAGCTCTTAGTTTGTTCATTTTCAGTAAAGGGGAAGGGCCTAAGTCAGGGACACAAGAGTACTAAAAAGAACATAACAGCATTAGGAGATTGGTTTAATGCAAACAATGTGCCCTTTATATTGTATTACAGTAATAATTTGTGGGAGCGTTTGGGGTGTTATGGGTAGTCTATGTGGTGTGCGTTTGTTATCGTGGGTGTGTACACTTGTGCATGTGTGTGGAGTACAGAGCTCGTCAAGATCTTTGCTTTATTTTTAGAGATAAATCTGTCAGTGAACCTTCAGCTTGCACACTTGGCTAGGGGGACTGGCCAATGACCCTCATAGATCTTTCTGTCCCCGCCCAACTCTCCCATCCAAACAGTGCTGGAGCTACAGGCTCCTGCTGCTATGCCTAGATTTTATCTAGGTGCTGGGGCTTCGAACTCAGCACAGTAGCACTTTATGGACTGAGCTATCTCCCAAGCTCCCCCAACACCGTGACTTAGGAACTTCCACACTGACATCCTACCTGTGAACATTTGAAGCTTGACGTTGGAAGCATTGTTTAAATGAGACACGTTTCATGCTTATATAAGATGAAGAATGTTCTTATAAGAGAGGATCTAATTAAGTTCAATGTGACAAGGAATACGAAGAACTTGCCTCATGTCTGAGAGGCAAAAGGAGCTTACTGTCATTATTCTATTTCAGAAACAGTTATACAATATACTACCTCTAAAAGTGATCCCAAGAAGTTTATTCCTTCACATCCTAGCCCCATATTTTAAAACGATAAATTCTTAGGAGCAAGAATTTTAGGTGTTGGCTGCGCTCCAGTTACTGTGCTTTCAAAGAAGTTGATGCTGAAGAATAGTCAATGCACCAATATAGTATTGTTTACGAACATTCTTGATAGATAATAACTTCTTACAGACACCATTACTTTTTAAATGAGAAGAAATGATACGCATGACATTGAGTATCAGTTTGTATGTACTTTGTATATCGTGATGTTGAGATGACCTAAAATATTCATAGTGGAGGAAAAATTACTAGGACCGCACCAAAGAGTTCATTTATTCATTCATTCTTCATGGTGCTCAGCACCCCACACTGAACTAGGTGCTTAATCCAGTAAAACTTGTAAATTTTTTCTTCATTAACTATTTAGGATGAAGTTATAAGAAGAAATGACAGTGGATTTAAATCATATTACAGTTATACTTTTGTTAAAAATTCTATTAATTTTTATATTCAGCAATTACAGAATTAATTAATCCTTTCTACTTTTCTATAGACAAAAATATCCATTCTGCATATTTCTGTGTTTAAAAAAAAAAAAGCCAAGCCATAAAGTGAGTACTTCAGCAATAAAACACAGGATGTAATTGATGTCCCCTTTTCTTATTCAGCAAAGTAGCTTCCCACGGATTTGTCCTTTGTCTTTCACAGAACAGTAACCTAAAGCAGTTTCAGAGGGATTTTACTTTGGAAGAAGTACGGAGCTACTCTCCTGCAAGAAGCTGTCAATCCTTCCTCCTCATCCCGCAGCCTGCTACACTCTTACATTTGGGAAGACAGTGCAATACAGTTCCCAATCCCTCAGGTCCCTTCAACGTTCAGTCATTCCAGATCTCTCTCCTCTGGCTGAAGGCAGTAGTCACAGATGTGCACTAAGATGATGTAAGAAGAAGCTTCCAGACTGCATCACACCTGAGGCCCAATGCCTATACCCTATGTCCCATTTTCAAACATTTTGAAGGTGTACTGCGACGCTAGATACATAATAAACACTCGAAACTTACTGTGGATTACTAGAAAAGGTAAAGGCACAGATGGATAATCCATCACCAACTGTGAAGCCTAAGACTTCATTGCAGCTTTCAAACTACCATGTTAGCATGATGAGAAATGAATGGAAATTATAAATGCCCAGTGGAAAAAATAAATACCCACTGGTTCCCAGTGGCAACCAGTGAAGTCAGCCACAAGACAACTTGCTCAACCTTCAGAGCCTTCTTTGAAGAAGCATTAGGGTTCAGTGAAAGAAGCATAAGAGATAAGGCTGGTTTTCTATGAATGCTAGAGCAAATTACTACAAATTTATTATCTGACAGGTTTGGAGCCCAGAAGACCAACATGGGTCTCAGTGGGTTATCATCACGGTGTCAAGGTTCTCAAGGCTGAGAAGTCTAGGTCACCTTCAGGAGCCTCGAGGAAAAGTCTTTCCTTGCCTGTCCCAACTTCTAGAGGATGTCTGTATTCTTTGGCCACAGATTCCTTCATCCTTGATCCATTAGCAAATCCTGTGGCAAATTACTGGGTCCAACCTCCAAGCATAATTAACCCCCCAAAGTCAAAAACAGAAGCAAATCGAAACAAGCCAAAACAGTCAAGTCTTTCTTACTTCTTGTACCCCATCCCACCCATCGCATTTTCTTCTCTGCCTTCCTTCTCCAGGATTTACACATATGGTATGGATATATACATACACGCACACACACACACATATATTCATATTACATATATGGTTACGTGTGTGAGGTTTGGGGACAAATGTGCAGGTGGGAATACTCGTGGGTGGGTGTGAATGTAGAAGCCAGAGATTGACATTATGTGTCTTTCTCCTTCACTCTCTTTCTTAGTTACTGTTCTATTGCCATCATAAAACACTATTAACAAGGCAACTTAAAGAGAAAAGCATTTATCTGAAGTCTTGCTTGCAGGTTAGTCCGTGATCCTCACGGTAGGGAGCATGTGGGCAGGTGGAGAGGCGTGGTTCTAGAGCGGTAGCCCAGAGCTCACATCTGATCTGCAAGTTGCCTACTAGGATGCTAAGAACGAAGCACTGGAAGGACCAAGGGATGACAAGGATGTGGATCGGTGAGAACACTCCTTCACGACTGGAAGGATGCAGAATGGCATAGCCATTTTGGAAGACGGGTTGGCGTTTTCCTAAAGAAACTGAATACACTTTTAACATGCAAAGCAATTACGCTCTGGGTATTTACCGAAGTCGGTTGAAAGCTTGTTTTCTACACAAAATTCTTCGAAGGAATACTTTTAGCACACTTCTCCACAGATGTCCAAAATTAGAAGCCATTAAGACGTTCTTCAGTAGGTAGAAGAACATGCTGTACACATTCATATAAAGGAATATTAATGAGTGATAAGGAGAATTAAACACAGGGGAGCCTTGAATACATGTCGCTAAGCTACATACATAAACATGCTGGAAAAATCAAAATTAGGAAGACAAGAAAAAGATCAACAATTGCCAGAGGTTATAGAGTTAACGTTTAACTAATAGCCATGTACTTAAAAACTGGTTTTTGAACTGCACACACATACAAAAATAAACCAAGTCCAAATGGATCAAAGACCTTAATTTAAGATTTGAAACCTTTGATTTGAAAGGTGCATGCAGATAATACACTCATACACATAAAATAAAAATAAATCTTGGAAATAAAATGCCTGTGGGTATATAACAGAGACACAAAACATGTACATACACAGACATATCACCTGGCTAAAACCACTACTGAATATCTGATAATTTGATATAAAATTTGGATTCTAGGAAGGTGAATTTGCTTGAAAACTCACATTACCCCAGATGATTACATATGAAAATTATGTTTATTGAAAAACAGAACCCAACAGTAGATGATGGAGGAATTAAGAATCATAAAGAACAGATCCAGGGGCAAGGAGACCAAGGATAAACAGTTCTACCCTCCCACCCTGAACAGCTACACTATCGCTTGAGGTGCCAGTTTGAGGCTACCAGAGTGGCCAAAAATCAAGGAAAGAAATCTAAATAAGGAAAAATGCGCTCCTTTATAAATATCTGCTTCTAAACAGCCCTCATTTTCTGGGCCATTTCTCTAAGTGTGTAGTTGCAGGAAGGGTGCCACGCTGCAGGCTGAACTGAGTTCAGCTGCTGCCCACATTTACAGGGCATTTAGGGTTGAATCTCATCTACTTTAGTGCATATGGGTTCCTGTAACCAACCACAAGCCCAGTGGCTAGCAAGAAAAAGAAATTCATCTCTTGTTGTTCTGAAGGTTGGGAAGTTCAGGATCAAGGCACTGGCAGGTTCAGTGTGTAGTGAGGGCCTGCTTTCTGGTCGTAGAGAGCTATTTTCTTCCTGTGGCCTACAGGGAAGGCTTGATTATATTATGGTGATGCTACTGAGAAAGTAGGATATAATATATTACTGCTGGAAGGGTTAAAAAACGGTGTAATTGCTTTGGACAAGTAACAGTTTTCCAACTCCCATCCCCACCCAGAGAACTACAGAGAAAACTAAGGGGAAAACATAAACTTCATTGCCCATTTCTTCCTCCCTCATCCGCCATTAGGAAATCCTGTGGACTCTATTGTCCAAAATATATGCTGACTCTAAGCATTCCCCATCCTTCCTAGAGTGATAACCCTGAGCCAAGCCACTGCTCTGCCCCTCCCCCTCCGGATACTATGATGGCATCTGTGGTTGACAGTCTCACTAGTCATCGGCCCAGTAGGGGAAAGAACTTCACGAAAGAAAATCTAAGTGGCCTACAAGCAAAGGCATGCCCCTCCCGTCTCAGATACTAATGGGAAGTCTCGCTTGATCCCAACACTTTGGGCTGACCTGAGATTCAGTCTCAAAAAAGGGGACGGGATGGATCAGGGGATGGGGAGAAAAAATGAACAAGACAAACTGTAAGTGCAGCTCACAGCCTCCAGCCCTGATCTCCCCGAGGTAACACGCAGCATTCCTATAAAGCACTGTATTGCAAGCACTCTAAACAAAATTGTTCAGGAGATAAGAACTGACTATCACCGCTGTGTGATTACCATCTCCTCAGTCATTGGCTGGTGATGAGGGAAGACACTAGTGGACATTTAAATCCTGTCAGGGTATAAAACTGCTTTCTGAGTAAGGGGGGTATACCCAGAAACCACTAAATGCGAAGTAAAGAAGTAAAGTAACTGCAGCAGGTGTGGAAGTGCGTGGAGTTCTGTAAATGTTACAAGGAAGGCTTCAGCATGTGCCTCAGACATAGGGCGACTGCCTAGCACGCACCAGGCCCTGGGTCAACCCCAACTCTGCAAGAAAAATAATTAAAAAGGAAACAAGTTACCAAGGAAACTTTCAGAGGTAACTCCATCGAACGTAAGGAGAAACTGGGATTTTTACTTTTTAAATGAAGCTTTTGCTGTGGAGGGGGCTCAGCCGTTGAGTACTTGCCTAGGACGCCCAAGGCCCTGGGTTTGACTCTTCGCAGCACAGCCCCCCCCCCCACATGCACATACAGAGATAGGATAAAAAAGTGAAGATTTATTTTCTTTACCAGATTAGCACAACCAAAATGAACTGTGATATCAATATCAGCAGCATGTAAGGGAACATGTAATAGATCGTTAGCAGTGACGTGGATTGTCACCGAGGGAGGTTTCACATCTATTACAACTCCACTAGCCACAGAAGCAAAGGGTGTGTGTGTGTGTGTGTGTGTGTGTGTGTTGCTTTGTGTTTACCATCAAAGGCATCTTGAACAAACTATAAAGTGGCGAAAAGCAAGTCATCATAGAGTGTGTTTTCCTGACATTTATACATTTGTATTAGTCATTAGGCCTATGATTATAAACAAAACATTGAGAACATCTTGTTACAGATGACATCAGATAGGACTTTCCTCCAGTGATCCACTGTCCAAACACAGAAAACAAAAGCCATCAGATACCCGGGTCTCTCTGAACTAGAACTGAACTAGTTCAGTCTCCATATTGAACTAGTCTATGAGCTGCTCTACAATGCAGTGCCCTGGAGACCTGCATTAGTCTTCCTGGTGGGAAGAAATTGGCAACTGATGGAAAGAACATTTCAGCAAATAATATTTAGGGAACAGAGAAAGTCTGGCCTCTTCTCAGAGTGCCATAAGGAAAGCCTGCTTTGACTTTTTTACCTTCCTGTAATCCCCCAGAGTTCCACATTCTCACCCAGTTGCCCTCCGTGGTCTAGAATGAACTAGTTAGCTTTGTCTGTGCATGCCCTGCATGCAAATGGAAACTAGGACAAACAGCCTTCCTGTCTACTTGCCTAGAAATGCAACTTCACTGACACACTGAGAGCCTGTATTGCATCACCAGCCTGGTGTTAAGGACCTAATCACCTTGAGCTCTGACGCAACAGGTATAGAGGTCTACATAGGAAGAAAGGGAAAGTGCCAGAAAGTTCTCTGAAAACTCACATGTGAGGAAATGCAAATACTATCTTCTCGAATCTTTTTCAACTGACATTTCAGAAACTTGTACGCAATACGATTGTGTCATTGCCCCCCCAAACCACTGAGAAATTATGTCACACACACACACACTAATACATGCACATGTGGACAGATATTTAAACAATTACTATTCTCCCCAAATAAATCTGCCATGGAAACTGCTTGCATGAAAAAGACACCAAAGAAAATAGAAAATAACTTCGCACTGAGTAATTTTATTTGCCTTTCCCTACTTTCAGGTTTAAAGCCAGCTAGTTATGCCCTTTTGAGTTTTGCTGTTCTTACCATTTGTTGTCTTGGGGGGCGGGGAGTAATACTGTTCACACACTTGCTTCTCACACACTCCCATGATAGGCAGTACTGCTGTTTCTACTTTTCCAAGTGAGGTCTAATCAGGTAAACTGAGGCACGGAGCAGCACCCACACTGCACACTTAAAACAGTTCTCTTTGAACTAAACGAAATTCAAGAGAACTCTCTTCCTGGGATGCGGGGCGTTCTGGGCCACAAAACATGCACGGGGCCCAGGCGAAGGCCACGCGGGATGCTTAACGCGAACGTGGGGGACTCGGGCTGTGAGGCACAAGCAGGTCTCACGGGGCCTGCAGCCGCAGCCAGGGCGCGAGCGTGCGGAGAGCTGGAAGGAGCCTTTGTTAGGACACTCACCGGCCCGCCATCCCGCCGCCGGGACTCGGACGCCCGCGGGGACGTGGGGCCCCGACCGGCGCATGCGTGGCCCGGGCCGCCCCGCGCTTACCTGGTGCGCCGGGTGAGGAGGTGCAGGGCCAGGAGCAGCAGGCTGGCGGCCAGGAGCCCGTCCCGGAGGGCGAGCGGCAGCGGCGAGCTCGAGCCCGGGGTCTCCTCTCGCTCCATCCCGGCGCGCAGGCGGCTCTGCAGGGGGCGATGGCTCCTGCACGGCGCTCTCCCTTCTCCACGGCCGGAGGCGCGGGCCTGCGGACTGTCTCGGCGGTCCCCCAGGCTCCGGGCAAAGTTAGTAGAGTCCCCTCCCGCGCCTCCCCCTGACCCGAGCGCGCCGCCCCGCACCGCCTCCCCGCTGCTCCTCGGGCAGGAACCCTGCCAAGGAAGAGGGAAAGGATTAGGGTTTCCCCAGATGGAGCCCTGGAGGCCTGGAGGAGGGGGGTTTTGTTCTGAGTCAGCAGTGAGGCCACAGGGGTGACCCCTGCCAGACGCCTCTCCCCACCCACCAGGCTTGGGGCTCGGCCCGGTGGCTCAGGTCAAAGAAGCTGCTGGCAGGTACTGCTGATGTGCTCCCCACCCCCTTCATCACCGACCTCTTGGGGCGCTCAGACTGAGGCTGAGGGTGTAATCCCTGGAAAGGCTCACCGGAGAGACAGGTGAGGAGGCCAGACCCTCTTTCAGAAGGCCTGCTGAGGTGCACAGCTCACAAAGAGGCCACAGGTAAAAAAAACAAGCCGTGGTGGACAGGCAGAGAAGGAAGACACTTGAAAAGTCTCTTCTCCTGCGGCTGGGGGATGGCTCAGTGGATACAGGCTTGCTGCTGAAGCTTGTGGACTGGAGTCGAATCTTGCCTCCATAGATAAAATGGGATGAGCTCAGGAAGACACCCCATGTTAACTCCACAGTGAGTGCTCACAACACACAATCATGTCCCCTCCACATGTTGAGTCCGAAATTCGCACCCCCAAGGACCAGAGAGACCATGTGTGCAAAAAGCAAAGTCACTTTTGTTCTGCAGAGCAAAACCAGCATGCTGGGGTCTGATACCAAGCAAGCCGCCCGCACAAAGCATTACAGCTGCTTTTATTGATAGAAAAAGGAGGTTTCCGCGTAAATAGATAGTCTGGTTTCTAATTGGCGAATAGAGGTGTAGTTACAAGTGCCCTAATGGTTGTCTATATTCTTGGGCCATACCTGGTAAGTTAGTCATCTGGTTTTATGGCCTTCAGGGCTACCTAGCCAGACAAGATAGTTTTATGGCCTTTAGGGCTACCTGGCCGGCTGCGATTGGTTGCCCATAGAGAAGAGGAGGGAGGGGTTTACTAGCCTGCAAGGTCAGGTCCAGGTCTGGGGTTAGGGTTAGGAACTCTTGCATCATACTCAGCTAGAATCTCTGCTTTTAGGTTGGGGAATAATGGAGGGGTCCATGTATACATGATCTCAAAGGGAGTCAGGCCCATTGCGGAGGGGGACCTGAAAAGACCCTGAAAACAGCAAAGGGAAGGGGAGATACCCAGTCACCACCAGTCTTGAGGATTAACTTAGGGTCTCCTTTAAGGTCCAATTCATTTTTTCTACCTGTTCTGAACTCTGGGGACCATAAGCACAATAAAATTTCCAATTGGTCCCCACAGTCTTAACTACTTCCTGTGTTACCTGAGAGATGAAGACGGTCCACTGTCTGACCCCAGGAGCGTTGGCAGTCCATACCTGGGTATGATTTTTGTCAAACAGCTTCCTGACCACAAGCCTCAGTCTATGACAAGGTGTCAATGGATGCTAACAGGTATTGGTAGCCACAGAGTCCTGGCTTCACTCCTGCTGTCTGGTGTGTGGAATAATCCCTTTTCTTCGTGGGCCGCGGTGCAGGTCTGGATCCTCTGTAAGTCTTTATCTGTGTATTCTGGAGTCTCAGGCAGAATGGGAGATCTGGGGGATCTTCCTGACCAGGGCTCTGTTTCTCTGTGAGGCTACTTGTCGGGCAGCCATATCCGCCGGTTGTTGCCCCTGGTCATGAACCAATCCCCTTTTTGATGAACTGGGCAGTGAATAACTGCCACTTCTCTAGGCAGCCAGATGGCTTGGAGCAAGATCTCTTGTTTGTTTTTGACAGTTTTTCCCTCCAGGGTGATCAGTCCTCTCTTTCTACGTATAGGCTCGTGTACATGTAAGGTGGTGAAGGCATACCTGCTATCTCTGTAGATGTTTAGCCTCTCTCCTTGGCCTAGCTGGAATGCCTTGGTTAGGGCTATCATTTTAGCCCTCTGGGCTGACCACTCTGGTGAAAGGGCCTCCGCCCACACAATGTCTGTTTCAGAGGCTACGGCTGCTCCTGCATATGGGACACCATCTCTCTCAAGATCTCCTCACAGTCATGAATTGGCCTGTCCATATCTGGGCCCAGTAACAAGGTAGTCGGTTTCAGAGCACGAGCGGCTGCAAGCTGTAAGGGGTTGTGGGGGACTTAAGGAGCAAGGCCTGATAATGCATCAGCCTGGTACTGGTTATCCACAGGTCTGGAGCATGGCTTGAGATCCCTTTGATGGCATGAAGCGTGGTCACTTTTAGTACTTGTCCCAAGGTGTCTTTGACCAGCAAGGCAGCGGGTGCCAGGATCCAGAGGCCACTATAGACTCCAGTTTTTTTTTCCACAGATATGCCACGAGCCATTTTCAGGGCCCCAGGCTGACTCCCTTGGCCACCACTTTTATCTACAAATAGGTGGAATGGTTTGGTTCCACCTGGTAGGGCGAGGGCTGAGGCCTCTAGGAATGCCTTTTTAATGTTCCTAAAGTCTTCTTCTATGGAAGCAGTCCACTCCAGGGGGATCGGTTCTCCCCTTGTTGCTTCATAAAGGGGTCGATCCATTTATGTAAAACCTGGGATCCACAGCCAGTAAAATCCAGAAGATCCTAGGAATCCTCTTATTCCTCAGCAGTTAGTTGGCTGGGGGATCCTTAATATTGACTTTTTTCTGGCCTTAGATGCCCACCTTTGGCTCCCCTTGAGTGTGTACCTAAGGTAGGTTACCTCTGTTTGACACACTTGTGCCTTTTTGGTGGGCACTTTTGTGGTGATTAGCAAGTCATCCACATAGTGCAATAGGCTGACATTGGGAAAGCTGTGATGGTACTCACCCAAATCTTTGTGTAAGGCCTCATCAAAGATGGTGGGGGAGTTTTTGAACACTTGGGGGAGCCGTGTCCAGGTTAGCTGCCCATTATATCCTCAGAGTCTGTTCATTCAAAGGTGAACAGTGGCTGATGCCCCTCAGCCTGGGTTTGTTTTTTTTTTTTTTAATTTTTTTTTTATTGTTAGAGTTTTTTGTTTTGTTTTGTTTTGTTTTTATTCAGCTGGAACAGAGATGGAAAAGTGGCCTGGCATTTGGGAGCCCAGGGATCACAGTTCTAACAGGAAGGTGTCCTGGCAGTTGGGAGCCCAGGGACCATAGGGCTCTGAGTTGGAAAGTGTTGCAGCTCTGAAGGGAAATATCCTTGGCTGAGCTGTTCTTCTTGCTTCTGGATGAAATGAGGTGTTCTTGCTTCTGGCTGAGTGGAGGTGTTCTTCATACTTCTCGGTGGCTGCCTCCACTTGGGAGTGTGTATGAGGGGGTTACTTGCCTGCAAACTCAGGCCCAGGTCAGGGCCTTGAGCACATATACAAAACAGGGTCTCTGAGCACATACACAATATTGGGGTCTTTGGTTTCTTCAACACACACACACACACACACATTCACTTTTTATCCTGAGTAATGACTACCCAGCAGATATTTTACATGTTACTCCCCAAACTTGTGATTAAGTTTTAGCAGTAGTTCATAGAAAATACCATGATACTCAAGTTGTCCTGTGGACTCAGTTGATGAATATTTCCCCTTCTAACTAAATTCTAAATGTTCCTTATCTTCTCCACTGGGTAAGACACAGTGTCTACCCTAACCCATCCCTGAACAGTTAATACTAACAGCTTCAAAATTGGCCTCTGTGTCTCTCACCTTTTTACACAGACCCGTTTTTACTGTGTTCCAAACTCTGTAAGAAAGTGATAAATAATCCATGTGCAAGAAGAGGTGTTAATACCTAAGATTCAAGGAGAAAGACCACCAACCCAAATCATCATGGCCAAATTAATTAAAGCAAGCAATTAGTTAAAGCAAGATTTTTTATTCATGTACATGGGCTGCCTACCCCTAATGTGAGGTTCACGAGGTCAGCATTGGATGTGAGGAAGACAAGATTGTTTTTTATAGCTTAGGGTTAAGGGATTTCCAAATGGGGGATTTGGTGGGCAAAATGGTCTGGGTTACAGAAGCAGAATATAATGAGGTAGTCATAACAACCATTTGATACAAAGGCAGGATTGCAAGATGGTCGTTAACAACTTTTTGAAACACAGACATGATTTCAAGAGATCATATGGTAGTAATAAAACAGGTGGTCATAATAACAGGTAGGCATAATGACTCTTTGAAGCAAAGGCTTGGTTGTCCTTTCCTGGATCAGGCAGTACAGAGCCATATGCAATTAAGGTTATAGGTGGGGCATAGCCCAATCCTTGAGAAACAGAGGGTTGATTACAAACACGGATGAACCCAGTTTGTCTTTACTATTAGCTGGCTTTCAAGCCTAAGATGGAGACAGCTGGTTCATCCAAAGCCCTCCACAATTTATCTTTGTGACACAAGCCACTGGCTATCACAGTTCTCATGAACACTGAGGTCTGAGCCATTTTGTCCTTCATACACCAGCCACCACTCCTATGATTAGGAGTTCCTTCTGCCTGGAAATAAAATGTGCTCTCCCCTCTAAACACTCACATTATCCCCACCTGTCAAGGTCCAGCTATAGTCCCACTGTTTAAGGGGTTGTTTGTTTCCTTTTTTGAGACAGTGTCTTACCATGCAACCATGGTAACAATGCAGGTTGGCTTGGAACTCCATATGTAGACCAGGTTGGCCTCGCTATTCCTGAAGCAAAAGAACCACTTTTGCACAACTAAATGCATCAATGACGAAGCAGATAACCAAACGCTGCTTCCAGTTTTTTATTTTGTGTGTTCGCAATTCACATTGTAAATAGGGAACCTATATTTTTTATACATTAAGTCTGGAAAACCTAGTTTAATTTCAACATGGGTTGAAGCTACTACAAATAACTATGAGAACTGTGTGATTCTGCCTGCCTGTCAGTTCTCATCAGCAGTCAGCAACAATCACTTCAACACTAGTTTTCAGAAGTTCTTGTGTACTTCAGATATTTTAACTGGACCACAGTCAATAGTCAAATCTACAGGAGTCATCACAGCTTTAACACCTGTGTCTCAAAAAAAATGGAAGTGTCTTCATGATTAGATGATAAATCCTATCATGTCAGATTATTTTCTTTTAGGAAATATATTTTCACATCAACGGGGGGGGGGGGTGGGGGGGTGGAGACAAGGAGAAGCAAAAACTAAAGTAAAAGCAGAGGGAGTCAAAGGAAAGGGCACAGCACTAGAGTCTCAGAAGAGCCATGACTATCAGGATGATGTTCAGGCCACCTGATACACATGCATATATACATAATTATATGTACATATACATAAAAGACAATATTGTTTTTATAATCAATGGTATATATGTGTGTATATATACACACAAAAAAACAATCAAGAGAAAGAGGCTTTCAATTTAAGAGGGGTGACATGGGAAGGGAAAGATGGAGGAAAGGGGAAATGGATGTAATTTTACTTTTAATTTAAAATGTAAAAAAAAAAAAAAACACTGAGAAATTCTTTCAGGGTCAGCAATTTTTAAGTGAATCATGTTTAAGGCGTTCTTCCTGGTAAACACTGCGTTATGCTCATCAGCTGTGCTGCCTTAGCCTCTCTGGTAAGAGTGTGAGGCGAGCTCACTGCTCAGATTGAGGCCCAGGGCCCAGGGGGCCCACTCCCACCCAAGACTGGGGGTCCTTGCTGTTTGATTTGGTGTTTTAATTCTTTAGTTGACAGGGGAAAAATGAACCTCATCAAGACCCGTCTAGTAACAATGCCATCTGTAGTCAAGCCCTACTATAATTTGGACTTCCAGCCTCTAAAATTGAGCTAAATAATTTTTTTTTCTTATCAAAGTACCTAGCCTCAGGTTATTTTGTTGTATCAGCAAAAATGGACAAATGCAAGTGGCCAACAATTTCTGCTTCTCTGCAGGTGGTTGAATTGATTGAAGGTCACATTTTCTAACAAGGGGTCACTTTCTGAGCCCTTTGCTCTCTCTCTACCAGGAATTAAGGCTGGAAAGTTCCTTTCCTTCGGAACTTCTCTTTTGATTCCAGGAACCTGTTTAGTATTTTCCCAAACCTGAATGATGTAAGTTCCCTCCTACTTTTCAACATGGTGTTTCTTATTCCCTAGTTCAGACTTTGAGATTCTATTGCATTGGACTAAGCCTACCTCTATAGGTAATTTCATATATATATATATCAATTTTATTAATTGAGTTTCATACAATGTATCTTGATAAAACCCTTTCCCCATTTCTTCCTGCCCTACCCTCCCACCCCTTTGCCCTCAAATAAAAGAAAATTAAGTCCAGCTAGTATGGCAGGAGCATGGAACACGGGCATCACCATGGTTCCTGGAGGCAGCAGGCTTTTCTGATAATGGACACTCACCTGGCCCATACCAACCTGAAAACAAGCATGATGAAGTTTGATCCAAAGTTGGGCCTCACTGCCCAAGCCCACAGGCACCTTGGCCTCCAGTGGGCACCCGGACATCACTCAGGCATCCAAACACCAAGCAGGCACCCCAATATCATGAAAGCACCAGGGCATCCCAGAGGCACTAAGACATTCTGTAGGTTCCAGGGCATCCCACAGATGCACTGGCATCATTCAGGCACTGGGCCAATGCACAGACACCCGAACATCATCCAGGCACCAGAGCATCACATAGGCACCCAGACACCACACATGTACCCAGAATCCCTTAGGTGCCTGGACATCCCTCAGGCTCCAGGAAATCCTGCAGATACCAGGATATTCCATGGACACCAGGACATCCCACAGATGCCCAGACTTCCTGCAGGCACCATGACTTTCTATGTGTGCCAGGGCATTCTATATATACCCAGACCTCCCAAAGACACCAGGACATCTCCTAGCCTCTGGGATATCCTTCAGATGCCCAGGCATCACAAAGGCACTAGGCCAACCAGACATCATGCAGGCATCATGACACCCCACAGGCACTGGAACCTCCCACAGGTACCAGGATGTACTATAGGCACCAGGCATTTCACAGACACATGGACCTTACACAGCCACTTGTACAACACACAGGTACTCAGACATCCCTCAGGCACCAGGATAACCCCAATGTCCCCAAACAGCACACAGGCACCCCAACATCCCCCAGGCACCATGGCATTCGGCAGATGCCCAGACACCACAGCTACTCAGGCATCCTACAGCCATCTGGACATCAGACAGGCACCCATTCCCCCAACAGACTTCCAGACATGCAGGAACCAGGCCACCCCTGGGCACCCAGACATCATGTCCCTCAAGCACCAGGGCTCCCACAGACACCCAGACCATGCCTGTCCCGGCTTCCAGCCATGTGTCTCCTAGAAGTACTTGCCACTGTTCCCCTGTCTGCCCAGTCCCAGGGTCTGCCTCTCTTCACAGTGTGCATTTTCCATTCTCAGAGTGGCAGCTCCAGCCTAGTGGGTTGTAATAGGGTGGCCAAGTTGTGTCCTCAGCCTCATGGCATCCAAAGCACTTTTCCCTCTCAGAGATCCCTAGCTCCCTTGTCCTCTCTTGTTCATGATTGTGTCTCCAGTTTAGTGTCCTCCACATGGACTGAGTGTGCAGGCTTGCCCCATCTCTCCTCTCCACTCCCTGTGAGTGAAACTTCCAGATGTATCAATGACCATATGTCTTTCCAACCACCTCCAATTTACAATTTCTTTCTGCCTGACTAGGTACCAGTATAGATCTCCTGGTTCACAAATACGTGAGGAACCTGGGGTGACTTGAATGGAGGCCATAGGCAGTGGCCAGTGCCCTGCCTGATTTTGTTTACTGACCCACTGCCATCTTGAGTTCTGTCCCCAGCTCTGCCTCCATCTGACCCCCCCTCCCCAATTGCCTGTCTTGGGCAGCACTGCTGATTGAGTGGGGGCCCTGGCTTGTCAGGTAGCCATGATACCCAGGAGGCCCGCTCCTGTGTCTCTCTGTTGTGGTTTCTGCCCCCACTCCTCCATTCCTGACTCTTCTCCTAGCTCATTCCTCCATGATGCAGATAGAAACCTGTGGGCCGAACACGTGGGCAGAGTGGGAGCCCCCACCTTGCAGGCAGAGATGGGGCACCAAAGGCGGGCCCAGGGGAGGTGCTCCCCAGCAGACTCTGCCCCCGGCTCACCTCTTCCACACTGAAGGTCAAAAATACTGTCCCATTCCACCTTTCCTCTCTCAGCTCATGGTGGAAGGTTCCTTCCGATCTGCTGTCACTACTCCTGTGTTTTTGTAACT